>OZ005743.1:135142010-135769605 GCA_963930735.1 Dioctria linearis | reverse complement strand
TTTTTATCTTTTTTTTCGATTAATCGATTTCATGAAGAAAAAATATTTCAACGCAAACAAACTATTTATGTAACAAAGCAGTCTTGGTCCTTTATTTTACCAATAAATTCCAGTAAGCTGTTCTTGGCTAATTTCACTTCACTTCTCTCAGTTGTGAGTGCTGGAGCCTATTGTTAAATGCTATGCTACGTTTTAAGCATATATGATAAGACAGCACGGTTTGTACTATATTATATCGTCGCTTTAGTAGTTATTTATGTTCGATACAAACCTTTATTGCATAAAGGATATTCATATCCCCACTAGCGTTTAAACCTTAGGGTATTGAACAATTAGTGTTGTCACTAAAACTTAGTGCAAGTTTCGTGATAGCCTCTAAAATTTACAACTCATTGTTAACATTCAACGTCATTAGGCGACAATCAATCGTTATATTCACTCAGAAGAGTAAATCTCTATAAAGTGACTAATACTGATGATAAACACGTAATTATTCCTTATAAAAATCAGAACTATGGGCCAAAACAAATCTATTCCTCATGGTGATATTTATTAGTGACTAGGGGTAGCCCGTCGGCGTTGCCCGGCGATAATATAGATACCTAGATAGATAGGGGTGTGGATGGGTTTGTAAAAGATAAGTAATACCTAAGCTATTATCTGACTCGATCGTACTCTAGAGTTTCCATTGTGTCTATATGCTGGTTTGTGTGTGTGCATGTGTGTGGCTGTGTGTATGAGTGTCCATGCATACATTCATTTGTGTGCGAGAGTGTAGCTCTCTACCTCGACGATTTCATGCAGTGCCCAAATATATAGTAAAACACGAAATTTTGGTATGGCAACCCTACGAAGGAGTTGCCCGATTAGTCCCCATTTTCGAACTGTATTTGAAATTTTTTTTGAAAACTCCGTGTACAAAATATGAGCTCTCCCCTCGAAGCCTTCTCAGGCAGCTACCAAGTACATAGTGAAAAACAAAAGTTGTGTGGCATCACTAAGAAGGGGTAACCCAATTTGGCACATTTTTAAAATTTTATTTACCATTTCTATGAAAACACCATGTAGCAAATTTTTTGCATGGCAACCCTACGTAGGAGTTGCCGGATCGGTCCTATTTCTGAACGTAATTTAAATGTTTCTTTAAGAGAATCCCGTGTACAAAATATCAGCTCTCTACCTCGACGCGTGAGGCAGTGTCCAAATATATATTGAAAAACCAAAGGTTTGTATGGCAACATCAACAATATTTTCGTAATTTTATTTACTATTGCTATGACAGCACCAAGTACCATATTTTAATTCTGCACGTCGACGCGTTGTCATGCAGTACCAAAATATATAGTTAAAAATTAAAATTTTAATCTGGCAACCCTACGAAGGAATGGCCCGATTTGTCCCCTTTTTTAACTTAGAATTATCTGTTTTTTCTAAAAAACGCCGTGTACAAACCCTACGAAGGAGTTGCCCGGTTTAGTCCATTTTTGAACTTGTATTTGCAAATTTTATTAAAAGGCCGCGTACAAAATTTTAGCTTTCCACGTCGATGAGTTCTCAGGCAGTTATTTAGATCTTGACAACAGCGCCATCTATCGTGTCCAAAACTATCCTATACTTCAAGCTGGAACCAACCAAATACATTTACAAAATTTCTTTGGAATCCGTTGGGCGGCTTCGGAGATTAGCATGTACAAATATCGTGACACTTGATTTTTATATATTAAGATGAGCACGGTTTTATAACTCTAAAATTTCACACTTAATTTTCACAATAGAAAATTCTTATGAAGTTAGAAAGTTATATAGTTATGAATAGTGCTTTTATTAGTGACTAGGACGTTCTCGCCATCATCGTCGGCACTCTAAACCAACAAACTCTAAGGATGTCTTAAGAACATCAAAACGACGCGTGCAGGTTACGGTTAAATAGAGAACTATATGTTGTGTGTAAATATTTCCATGCCACTAAGCAGTGCCTTTAACTACAGTATTGACACCAAGAAGGTAAAAAAAAGAAACAATGATACTGCTGTAGATTATGTAATTTAAATTGAATGATAACAGGGGTGGTGTGTGAAAAGCTTATTGTTTCTTTATTATTTAGATTAAGGATAAAATAAGTAAAAAACTAGTTTTCAAACAAAACTGAGGCCAAGCCGCATGAAAAAGTAGAAAATAAACTTTTCTTCACACACAGAGGTGGACTCAGATTTTTTGATTGGGACATTTCTCTTGAATATTCTTTCTCTTCATGAATCAAATCACTTATTACCTCTGATTGATCCTACTGAAATATATCGGTGATTGTCAGCGAATAAAATCTGAGTCCACCTCTGTGTGTGAAGAATAGTTTATTTTGTACTTTTTCGTGCGGCTTGGCCTCAGTTTTGTTTGAAAACTCGTTTTTTACTTATTTTATTTTCTGCCTTTTTCACGTTAACTAAATTGTTACTAGGTGCTGCACGGTTGAAAAGACACTGATTTACTGAATTTTCCCGATTTTCCATGTTTTCCACAGACTTTTCCTATTATGTACTATGAAATTTTTATAAAAATTTACATGATTTTTCATGCAAGTTTTCATGATTGTTGAAGAGAAAGTATTGATGCCAGTAGGACGGAACAAAATGATTCCGCATAGCTTATAAAACTTTTTGTCGGAAAATTTTCCGGAAAAGTCGAAAAAAACGGAAATTTTCGGAAAATTTTCCAGAAATATTAGAAAATTCTGCATTTTCCTGAAACAGATTTATTACTAATAATATCGATGAAAATTTGTCTGATGATTTTCCCGCTTTTCCGGGTTTTCCACGGAGTTTTCCACAAAAGCAGCTTTATGCAACTCATTTCGCTCTACAACTTTGTCTGAAAAACTCCGGAAAAGCATTTTACTTGAATTTTCCTCGATTTTTTCTACAAGTTTTCACCATTTTCGGAGAGAAAGTTATGATGATAGTTGATAGGGAACTTATCCTGCATAATTTAGAAAACTTTTTTACCGGAAAAATTTCCGGAAAAGTCGGAAAATTCCAGAAATTTTTTTCTGCAAAATCGGAAAATTCCGCATTTGTCCTGAAACGGATTTATCACTAATCAAATTTGTACCAAATTTTCAAATGATTTTACCCGATATTTCGGGTTTTCCGGGTTTTCAATGAAAATTTCAGGTTGAAATTTTGACAGATTCAATTATCACGTGACATGAACCTGTGTGCCAAATTTCAGCTTGCTGTGATGACGAAAAGTGGATCTACGAGAGTGTCGAAAATAGTAAAAAAGAAATATATAAAGAAATAGACAGACAAATTCGTGTACGAGTTAAAGGAAATGGCCTCAAAAAACTTAGGTCAATCATATAAAAAACAGTTTTTCGTCATTTTACTAGTCAGATTAGCTTTTGAAAATACAAAGGCCCGTCGAAATATGCATCAAACCCTCGACACTACACATTAATTATTCTCTAGCGACAACTCTAAAAGGCTTTTTATTATTTATTTATTTAAATGGCTTTAAAACCATATTCATCGGTCGCATTCAACTAATAATTTGTCAAATTAAATGTCACTTAATAGTTTATCATTCCAGAGCCACAGGGTGATAGGAGAAGTCTAGATATGCCACTTTATTGTTGCCATATCCACCAATTTTCATGTCAGTCACTATGTATATGGGGAAATTCGTAGTAAAAATCACGATCATATCACTATAGTCGGAAAATAATTTCTGATTAGGTGATTAGTCCGTTATTATCACTAAAATGAAATGTGGAGCACTGCATAGTGAAATTCTTTCAAAATCGGCATGTTTTTCTTGAAATCATTGCCGCCATATTGGATATAAAAATATGCTTAACATATTTCTTTTATTTTATAATGTTAGACGATTATAACATTGAAAGTAGCCAAGAAAAAGGTTTTGGAAGTTCTTTTAAGTTAATCGTAACATTTCTGTGGCTGAAAAAACGTCGACATAAAAAATTCAAATTTAAGATTTTCCCAAAAGTTCACTAAAAACTTATAATTTTTGAGGCGCTTTGTTATTTTTCGATTTAAAACATATTATTTCATCAGTATGATTTGAAGCGATTATAATTCAATATTGAATTGGAATTCCCTAATGCATATAATATATACAGAAGATTAAAACCAAAGTCAAATTAATTATGACGATATTAGTGAATTAGTGTTATAAATTTCCGTAGAAATTTCACTTGCGTATTAATATCTTTTTACATTACATTACATTGTCATCACATTTTTTGTGTGTATAGTGCTTTTTTTAAATTAAATCACATCCTTGTAACCTGATATCAACTAAAATTAATTACTTTATTATGGTGATAATGATAGTGAAAATAACGTTACTGTCATAAAAATAGAACGTTTAATTCACTCATAACCATTTCCCAAAAAGGTGTATAGACTAAGATTGAGACGTGTTATGATAAAACAACACAATAGAGGGACTGTATTGAGTGTTTATCCCATTCCAATTGTCATTTGTCATTCTCAGTTGCAAGTGTTTATGTTATAGACCTACTCTGAAGAGTGTGTTAATTTAAAGAAGTCAATATTGAAGGAATAGGTGTCGCTGGGAAATGAAAATAGTCGAATGGGAGAAATAATGAAGTTGAGCCCTTGAGTTTTTTTCAGTGTTGAATAAATGCATCAAGATGTCTTTCCATAGCTGATAGATTTGTAAGCATATTGAAATAGGTCTCTTTTTAGTCGGTCACACACCGAATGTGATCTTTCATTCAAACAAAAATATATGAAAATGTTATATTTTGTTACTGAAATGTAATAAAAATTACAATATATAATTCCGATAATAGATTCCGATTAGATATTCGTCTTATGTTGACTGTAGAGTCTCTAGTTGTTAGATGTTCTTTCTCTTCCACCATTAATGCTAATTGTGCGCTTTCATAGCTTTATAATGCGATTAGCCCAGTCCCGCAAAATCTTTCATAACTTTGAATTCCAATAATTTTAGATGCGCATAGTTTTTGTATTTCTTTTGTAGAATACTTAACTACATATTATGTAAATAGCTATTTATATAACAATTATATTTTTAATTACTCCACGTACATATATATTCACTTTATATTGAAAAAAATTGACTGGTAGTTAATTCAGAAGATTCTGGAAGCTTTATAGTCAGCTGGTTTATTTAATTCATTGAACATTTTTATTATAGCATAAAATAATAAACATAGAGAACATCTAAAACAAAGAGCAAATATGTATAATATACTAGGGGAGTGGGGGGCGTTTGGGTTGCTCGGCGATAATATAAGTACTTAGAAGTGTGGGGGTGGGGTCGTGGTGGTTAGAGTCCATAATATCTAAGCTATTATCTGACTCGATCGCGCGATTCCGTACCCTAGTGTCTCACTCTGTGTATGTGTGTGTGTGCGTATGTGAGAGTGTGCGTGCATACATTCATATGTGTGGGAGAGTGTAGCTCTCTACATCGACGCGTTTTCAGGCAGTGCCCAAATATATAGTAAAACACGAAAGTTTTGTATGGCAACCCTACGAAGGAATTGCCCGATTGGTCCCATTTTCGAACTGTATTTGCAATTTTTATGAAAACGCCGTGTACAAAATATGAAATCTCTATGTCGACGCGTTCTTAGACAGTTTTCAAATATATAGTGAAAAACCAAAGTTTTGTATGGCAACGTCAAGAAGGGAACTCCAGATTTAGACCATTTTTGTAATTTTATTTACTATTGCCACGGAAACACCATGTACCAAATATTAGTTCTGCACGTTGACGCGTTCGCAGGCAGTGCCCAAATATATTGTTAAAACGGATTTTTTTTATTGCAACCCCACGAAGGAGTTGCGCGATTTGTCCCATTTTCGAACTTACATGTACGTTTGCTTTAGAAACGCCATGTAAAAAATTTGAGCTGCCCACGTTGACGCGTTGTCAGGCATTTTGCAAATATATAATGGAACACCAAAACTTTGTATAGCAACACCAACAAGGCGTTGCCCCGATTTAGTCCATTTTAAATTTTTGTTTTTGCAATTTTAATAAAAACGCCGTGTACAAAAATTAAGCTTTTCACGTCGACGCGCTCTCAGGCAACTTTTTAGATCTCAATAAAAGTGCCATCTATCGTGTCCATCGGTATCCCATCTTTCAAGATGGAACCAACCAAACACATTCACAAAATTTCATTGAAATCAGTTGGGCGTTTTCGCAAATTAGAGTGTGCGAACTCAGTGACACGGGATTTTTATATATTGAAATATACAGAGTTTTTCCGCCATAGTGGTCCGTAGGGCATGAGGTGATAGTACTCACTTTGGTAAACAAAAAACTGTGTAGCGGGGGAGGGTGGCACCTCAACAGGATCGGAGTTACAGGGTTATTAAAAGGGCTTGGACTGAATAAATCAGTGGACGATATGGCGACATACTACGTGCAAATGCCTGTAATGGTTGTTAGCTGTTTCCTACAGAATCTCAAGAGTTTCAGCCGCATCCTTTGTGAGAGTCCTTCGATCTTTTTGTTCGTTCGGAAGAAATCCTAGAAATTCACGACTGGTCCATTTGGTTCCGGATCTACATATTTGCGGTCAGTTTCTCAGTGTTAGATAAGGTACCGAAACGGGTCTGGTCAGTGGTCTTGTGATGCTTCCATTTACGCTCATTACGGGCCAGTGCATGTGCTTTATCATTTGCACTAATTACCGAGTGTTATCGCAACCAATAGAGTAGGTATGTGTTTTATTCTTCATTTTAAGGTCAGCATATTTTTCAAAATTTTCCAGTATTTTTCACCTTCATACTCTTCAATAGGTCTAAGGGGGCAAAAGTGTCTCTTGAATCTTTTTTGGTTGTATCTTGCGATACGATTTTCCTCTTTTACTGCCAATCTTATAGGAAGGAAGAACTCATTAATCTTAGTTTATTTATTTTTTTATTTTTAAACAAAATCTTTTAACACCTTCAGTCGTTAAATATGTTAAATGTCCTCAGATGAGATGTTATATTGTAATTCTTATGCTCTAGTGTTACTAGTAACATTTTATCGACTTTGATTTACACAACCTTCCATGTATTATTCATATTTAGTTCAATCAGTGCGGTTTTAATTAGATGCCATATTCTCATAAATTGCCCAATCATGGCTTCCATGGTATTTCATCTGTTCTTACAAACAAAAAACTAAATTTACTTGCTTGTTTTATATTTTCCCACATAACATATTTTGAAATTCAATTGTGAAACATAATTTTTGCACGATACGTTTTCTGTGAATGAATGGTAGAAATATGTTTCTCATTAACTAATACTAAGGCAGTCCTAGATGTATCGCTTTCATAAAACAGCGATACTCCTAGAATGGCTGATTTTTTGCTGCCACAATAAATATGGACATTCATATATTATATATCTTCTATTTTCACTCACACTTGTCTATATAAATGACCAGTTTTTGTCGGTTAATTTAAATCCATCATCCTTTTAGTTCCGCCTGTTGCGATAATGCATGCTTACATTAACGCCAAGTTAATTCTATGTATTAGCCGTATCCTTAGGCTATTTAGATGTAGGTATTATACAGCTAGTCAATAGAAAGCAGTTGCAATGTATAGTCATAATCGCTCGAGTCTCGTAGCTAGTCAAGGCAGAGATACGTTAAATAAAAGTTATAGGTAGTAAGTCCAAGACAAGCTTTTGATCTCCCTTAAGTGCATTAGGAATACATGGTGTCAAGTGGTCAATTATAAACAAGCGTGATTATTGTGTGCAAATGATGAAAGAAAACAATTAAATAACAGGCGCCCACGACGCAAAAAACTTCTAAGCCCCCGAACATAATTCGTGTTAACAGAAGTCCGCAATTCTCCATTTCATCTTTAAATTACCAGTCATCAACAGTATCGAAAAATTGATATGCTCAGTTTAAAATATATTCTCGGGCAACAGGTATTGCAATTTTACCAAATAATAAAAAGTAACATAGATGGTACAAGAACTGGATGTCGCATGCACTACCAAAAAAGTATACAAAATTTATATGGGGTCCATTCCGGAATGGACCACAACATTTGAAATAATGTACTCGTCGAGTGATTCCTATTGAAGTGTTGAGGAAGTCGGTTGAATGTATAAAAAACTGATATTATAAAAACTTTTGCTTTAAAAAACTGATAATATAAAAACATTTGCTTTCAGCACGCTCTGAAACATGTTATGGTCCATTCCAGAATTCACTGCCCATTTCACAATATACTCTCCTCTAGTATGCCATGGAACATCTAGTTCTTGTGCCATTTATGAAAGTAGGTACCCACCTTTCTACCCTGCATGGGCTCTGAGACCCTACATGGTTTAATTCATTTGATGCATACGTGGACACCGTCCAATACGAGACACTTGTTAAAAAGTTCGAAAATTATATCACGACCAAGGTCGACATAACACTAAGATGTATAAATTTTTTACTACAAACCAATAAACTAAAGAGCGCTGCACAAGTTCATGAAAATCATAGGACTTTGCATTCGCAAGGAAAGTCGGATGTTAAATTTTGCCTTCACACGCATCCATTTTAACCCAATTGTGGGCACACGAGAAAAATCTTCGCAATGGGCACACCCATGGTACCTGGGTGCCTGATACATTTTCTTTGAAAATTTTTTGTTGTTTATATATCTATTGATTTTAAAATTGTTTCTTACTAATAATAACCAGGTATATGTGTTTATAATACAAAAAGGCAAATATATTGTTAATTCTTTCTGACTTTTATGGAGGACATGTAAAGGATGAGTAAGATTCTATGACCAAAAAAGGATATGCTCAGCGTGGTCGATAATATTCTCTGAATTACTGCATTTCGTGTCTTTTTCATTCTGAGGAATGAATTACGAAAACCCGCAAAACCGCAGCAGTCATATTCAGATACGAATAAATTGCCATGAATGAAATTTCCTATTTACTCTTTTACCTCTTCCATATAAAACTGATTTTCATACCTACTTCATGAAGAACACTCATTTAAAAAGGCTCTTTAGAATTTCTGGATAATCTCATACCTTCTGTGCCCTCCACCTCAAGTAGAAAATATACTACATATAGTGTAATACTGGACTACGTAGAACATAATATTATCAGAGTTCGTAGTATAATAATCTAAGAAATTTAATTGTGAAAGTATCTTTGAATTGTTTTTTTAGATTTTCGGTAAGTATTTCTGTTTTTAATTTATTGAGTAGCTTTAACGCGCAAAATCAAATACTAATCATTTTTCACAGTGCAAAAATGGATATTTCAAATGCTACATTCAATCCAATATCGTACAAAGAGCGGCAAGAGTACATCAGAAATGCTTTGAAAGATTTTTAAGAATACGAAGTTGAAGAAAATTCTACAGTTTTTCGTGAAATTGATAGTGATGAAATAAGTGATGAACACTGGCTTCCTCCCCCGACTATGAACCGAGATCGCAATCCTGAAGAATCAGATATTCACGATGTATATTCAAATGATGTACGAATTGAATGCAGTAAGGAAACCGCTGAAAATAATGAAATGTATGCTGAATTCGGAGAGGAAGGTGCAGATTACGTTGTCCATATCTTGTATGGTAAAAATAAAACTAGTAGATGGGAGTGCAGTCCTCCCCAAAATGGCAGAATGCCGAGTCATAATATCGCCCGTCCAAGATATGGTTCAGTCTGTATCAAGTTATCAACACGTGATACTACCAAGTGTTTTCTTGACAGTAACTGTGAATTTTTCGGGAAATAAATCGCAAAGCGAGATCTGTCCATGCTGCTCAAAATGTTGAAAATCCCGAAAATCAAAAAAAAAATGACGGTAGAAGAATTTGACGCGTACTAAGGAGTATTAAATACGGCTGGAGTTCATCATTCGAGCAGTGAAAACATAAGTGAGCTGTGGAAATCCGATGCGTATCCAATAGAGCAGCCATGGGTATAAATCGGCTCAAAGCTATTACCAGATTTATTAGCTTCGACAATCCGAGCACAAGGCCAGACCGAATAAAGGACGATAAAGCAGCTAATTTGGCTTGTCAATACGTACCCACCGACAGCATAACAACTGATAAGCAATTTTTTCCATTCCGGAGTCGAACTAAGTTAACCCAATATATGCCGTCCAAACCTTCAAAATATGTGATAAATGTATGGTGAGCTTGTAACACCAAAAACTCATTTCTATTGCAGGGTCAAATCTATACAGGAAAGATGGTACGACCCGTGAAATCCATCAAGGAGAACGTGCGGTAAGAGAATTTTGTTTGCGGTATAATAGTAGTGCTTGAAACATTGTTACTGTCAATTTCTTCACCATTTTTGGAGTTAATGACAATATAACTATATGTTGCTACGTTCCAAAAAAAGAAAAAAAAAACAAATCGGTCGTTATGTTGTCTACGCTGCACGGCACAGATGAAGTATCAGGTGTACTCAAAAAACATGAAATAATAGATTACTATAATAGGACGAAACGTGGAACGGATACAATGGACAAGATGCTGGTCATATATTCTACTAAACGAAGAACCCTGCGGTAGCCATTTCCTTTTTCCTACAATATGTTAAATGCTGCAGCACTGGGTGCATACATTATCTCTATGAAAAATAACCCAGGATGGAACAAACCAACTGATTCCCGTCGATCGTTTTTGAGAGAATTGGCATTGCAGGCTATCAATATGTGCTCAGAAATACCAAATGTTTATCGAAATTTCAGCACAAGAAATGGGATAAAGATCGTTCTGGGACATTTTATAAACATACCAAGTTCGATAACAACAGAAGCGGAAGTTCTTGCACGGTATGCTTCAGAACTAGGGTTTCCAACTATCCGACGTTAATGATTATCCGGATATCGAATACTGAAAACTCAAAATATCCGGATAATCCGTATATCCGCATAACAAAAAACAAAATAAATAAATAGCTTGAATTCAATATTTCATGGTGTTTTATAATTTTTTTTATTCAAATATTTTTAATTATGTACATTAATAATTAATAAATAGTAAAAAAACATTATATGATTTAAATTTATTTAGATTTTAAAAAAGAATATTTTAAAAAGTTACTGCATTGAAAATTTCAAAATTCAAACGAGTTCTAAATTTTGTCTTAGTCAGGGCTACGATTGAAACTGTAAATGCTGGCTTTATTTTAAGAAATGCATTGAATAATATGTTTTTTGTGTAGCTCTGCTCGTCAACAGAAGAAATTGCCACTTCCAGTTATCGCTGCAGACTGACAATGTAATGGGAGCATCTTTGAATTACAATCAAAATATTTATGGAATGTGGTTGTGGTATATTGCCTTCTTCTAAGAAGATTTACTTTCATAAGCATTTTATCTCGACGTTCATCCATTCGTTTTTAATTCTGTTTCGATAAATTTGAACCTAAGTTCGTTCTAAACTCGTCTAAGTTTTCAAATAGAAATTTATAAACACATTCAGCGGTCAAAACTGTCCCTGACATCTAACAATTCTTTTAAACTTGATTGCCCTTAAATGGTTAAAAATTAAATGTCGCATCGTTGACTGCTGGCTTATCCGTTGGTTACGTCAACAAGTCGAGCCATCGTCAATTTATATACTACCTTTTTAGGCGATTAACTCAATATTTTATTTATAAATATATTTAATTTTTAACCACACTGTTATCATGTAATGTCAGTGCTTAGTAGTTTGTCCTTTCGTTTGTAACGCATAGAAATAATAATGGTAGAGCAAAATGGATTGAAGACCCATGTATAATAATAAGAGTTATTTCGATTTTTGCATGTCCGTCTGTCCGTCTGTCTATCTATCTGTGTGTCCGCACGATAATTCGAGAACGCATGTACTTAGAGAACTGAAATTTTGCACATGCTTTTTTTTTAAAAAAAAAAGTAAATTCAAGTTCGAAAATGCGACAAACCGGGTAACTCCTTCAAGCAGTTGCCATACAAAACTTTCATTTTTCACTACATATTTGGGCATTGCTTTACAAGGTATCTGCGTAGAAAACTGACATTTTCTACGCGACGTTATCATAAAAATAGTAAAAATAACTTTACGTAGGTATTCTGTGAACAACAATCAGTCCTAGACGTTTTTTGTGTACACAAAACTTCTTCAGAATATGAAATGCTATGAAACTAGTTATAGTAATTTTTACTGTTCGACGAACCGTTCAAGAAATACTTATATGCGAAAAACTACTTAGAAAATCAAACTTACACAGATCAGTGACCATACGAAATTACATAGACCCAGTATAGACAGGTCAGTCTCAGTATGCTGCCTCCACCGCATGAAATCTGTACGTTCGGTGATGACCCATCTAAACAGGTCATGAGGGCATTCATCTAGGGTATCATAAGAATTACTCTTGGACCAATTCTAGCTCTCTTACTTGTTTTATTTAAAATTTGGATAAAAAACATCCACAAAACAACTTATTTGTTTATTCAACGAATCTTTAATAAACAATAATAATAATAAATAAAACTGCCACTTGAGAAAGTAATTGTATAGAAGAACAGTTAGAAAGAAAACAGTATTTTCCTGAAAAAAAAATGTCAAAAAATATCCGGATTATCGGATAATTAAGGAAAAATATCCGGATTACCGAATAGTCAAAATGGGTTGGATAATCCGGATAATTTGATATCCGGATAACCGGGTTGGAAACCCTAACATCTGGCAGTAGTTGGCAACTGCCATGTCTGCATGTCATCACTAAAAAAGAGGTATCGCAAATCGCGCAAGTCATGCATAATATGCAACCGTCCAATTTCTAAAGTCCATCCAGTAACATTGACTAAATGTAGCTGATGCAACTGAAGAGTAATTTTTGCGAAATATTTTTAAGGAAAATAATCATTACACTAATTGATATTTTATAACTACAGATCTATCAACACCAAGGTCAGTCAATCGAGTCCCAAATTAAACTTAGATTCATATTTATATGCAATATATCAATAAATACATTCTTTGCAAAATCATATCTTTTTGATTATACTTATATATATATATATATATATATATATATATATATATATACTTATTTACAATTTTCACTCAGCACATGCTATTTGATACCAAATATTTAGAAAGGTACCCGGGTACCATTGGTGTGCCTTTGAGGAGAAAATTTCTAACTGTGATTAATCGTCTAATTGGCTTTACATTTTTATTAGGAAAACGAGTTAATTGTCTTAGAATTACATGATTAAGATTAACTAGGAGATCAATTTTGAGAAATTGTTTTTTTTTTTATAACGAATTCGCAGAAGAAACTGCAAATAATTACTCGGAGTACTAAACAGAAGTTTCAATTTCGATACCACTAAAATCTGTAGGTAATGGAATTTAATATACGTAGGTTTGTGTCCTCTCTCTCTACTGAAAGCACAGACAAGTAACACCCATAGTCAAATGAAATGTCTCCCATGTGTATAGAGAGTATATACATACATATATTGTTACGAGCTTGGCCTTAGTTCGTTATTTAAAACACAATATTTCAAATATTATTCACAAGTTCTTCCTTTATTTAACTATATTGTTCACTTTTATAACATTTACAAACAATTGTCAAATCAACTCTTTATAATTATGGCTAGTACTGTAGGTACTTCTTATTATCGCAATCAAAATATCTTGCTTTGTTCACTTCAGTGCCTGAAAAAAGACTGCCTTCTGGCGATGAAAAGCGCCATATGTATACTCTGCAAATTGTCCTAGAAACTTCCGGAATATTCTGTTCTCGAAACATCGATTCTCCGAAATTTGGTTATGTCCGTACTACTTAATTGTTCATTACACTTTTATTTTCAATTGCATGTAACACTGCCCTCTTCCTAAAACTGTTCGTCCTGAACAAAAGGTGAACCACAGTCTTGATGCTCTTAGTATTGACACAAGCGATCCCAGTATAATACGTCATTTATTCTAGTTACCACTGAATACGGTCCTTCGCAGTGTTGTTGTAATTGTAGAGAACATCGTTTACGTCGTGCCGGGTTGCAAAGCCAAACAAGATCACGTTCATTAAATCCTCCCAAAATAGGACGTAAGTCAAAGCGGGTCTTCATCCGATCGATACTTATTACTAATTTTGCTCTCGTGGCCACGAGAACAACAGCGAATCGTTGTCTGAGCACCGACACGTAGTCTTCTGGTAACTTTCGTTTACCTCTCGGTATACCAAACTTGAGGTCACTAGGTAAACGCATCTCCTTTCCGAATATGCCCCTAAGGTCCGGTCCGGTCGTGTTGTGCACAGCTGACCGATAAGCCATTACAAATATGGGAATATGTCGATCCCAATTGCGTTGATGATAGTCGACTACCTTCCTTAGATGTTCGAAGCGCTCCACCATGCTGCGCCAAAATTGCTTCACACAATGCCGTATTTTGAGTTTTTTATTTAACATCACAGCCAACAAGCACTTTCATCCGAAGTAGAATAATTATAATTCTATTCTTCGTTTTCGTATTTTAGCGGTCTGCGGCTTCATGGATGAAAGCGAAGAATAGAATTATAATATTCTGCTTCGGATGAAAGTGCTTGTTGGCTGTGATGTTAAATAAAAAACTCAAGTTGACAACTCTGGAATCGTAAAAAGAATGACGTATTTGAATTACCAACCACAAAAATACGGTGGAACAATAATGAAGAATCCACTGCAACATAGTAATCGCCCTCTAACTTTATTCCAGATGAATCCAGAGATAGAGGTCAAACTTATCTAGCTTTATATCACGTGCATTTTTCGCAATCCTTATCGCCATACTCATCAATCCTACAGAGAACGTGAGGTGACAGTTAATTAGGGCATCCCCTGTTGATAATGACATCAGCTTATCCCTAGCCTTTAAACGTTCACGAGTTTCTTCAAATCGTCATTATCTCCCGCTGTCACGTTGCTGTTCACTCGTAGAATATCACCTACAAATAGTTAAGTATTTCTCCTTTCGAAATTGGTCAAAATTCTACGTGGTGCATTGGTAAGTCTAATTCCGCCATATCCTTGAGATATACTGAACTCATTTTTGCATATGGAAAATATCCTCCAGGATGAATGATGATTGTAAATGTACGGCCCTATCGTCATTATGTTCAGCTTGTATGAACTGTAATATAACTGTTGTAGTCGAAATATTACAACCACATTTGTACAGTAGGACCATTCTGTTGCAGTGCATCTATTTTCTCTAGAAGGCTTTAGTTAATATAGTAATAGCTTTGTTCGTTCGGCAAGCTTCTAAATTGAACGATAACCCCAAATCTTCATTCAATAAACGTGAAAACTCGATTTTATATTCGTTTCCATTAACAATCACAGTGAGATTAACATCAACTTGATCAGCTTCCCAGTGCTATGTAAGTTAAAAGGTATGGCCTAACAGCGCGAACGTATGCGTGACTGGTTTACATTTTTTAATTGAGCCTGGTGCGTAAGTTGTTGACCACAATTCTTCCAGCCCACTAGCTACCCCAATAATTCCAACAGAGCACGCATATATGACATTAGAAGATAAAAGCCACCCAATCTGATGACAAGTCGTTGTATAATTGTCTGTTGTAAAGTGGCTGCTACAGTTCGAGCCTTTTGATATAATAGAAGATGGTAGGTAACCATGCAACTTTTTACTCTAAATTTTGACACTTCGTAATTGCCATATTCAGCGCAGTGTGGATTGTCGTGATGATCGATGGTGGCAGGTTGATAAATGGAAAACAGATAACTCGAGAAACAGTATAACTTGAGTCGAATGTCAGCTCTTCCATAGAACCTTTTTAAATGGGGACAATATCAATAGAGAGCTGTTCATAGAATTACAGTGAATGAGTTTAACCTCCCATATAATGCCACGTATTATGTCCATCGAGTGCCGCAACGTTGTGATCAACATTGTCGAAGGAAAATTGTATAAATGCTACAACTTATAATTTTGTACATGAGTTCAGAACAGCAGAAGCTGCATATAATTGTATGTCGCCGTAGGAGCAACAAACAGCCAATCTATTTAGAGTGTCAATTAAAGATTTCGATAAATGCAAGTACCGATTGCCAATTGCAGTGATGACATAAAACATTTGGAGGAATTGCCGACACTATTTCATGTGTTTTCCGCTTTTCATTATTTTTTCTTTTTTTACAGAAAATCTTCGCTGATTTATAGTAGGAGCAATCATAAGTCCTTCGTAAAATTACAGTAGCAGCCGCAAGAGTTTTATTCTCCTCTTCTTCTTGTGAACAAAAAGTGTTTCAGATAATTTCTGCATAGCCAAATCACGAAAGCACGCAATAGGCTCTAGGCCATGTTGTTGAAGCATATACTCATTAATTTATTCGTTGATGGAATGTAATCTTTCATTTCTTTCTGGATATCAGATAAAGTGAATTTGGGATCAGAGGAATTTTCAATATGTTGGCAAAGAGCAGTGAAAGCAGTTTCCAAGCTATGAATAACAGGTTGGCCGGGTAGTCTAGTTGGTGACTGCCGCTTAATGTTTACCAAACATGAGTTATGATACCGTGGTTTTACGTTAACTAGCAAATGTTCATTTGCAATTAGTTTCCGAACCGAATGATTCACCCCATTCATCATTCCGCAACTCACGCATATCCATAAGTTATCTTCGAAGCTATCCAGAGCTATCTATAATGCGTCCTGGTCGCACGTATAATGATTCCAATTTTCGAAATACAAAAGGCATTTTTCCGCAAACGAAAACTATCCACATCGTCTTGGACATCATCAGTAGCCGAAGATGGTCCTGCACGAAGTGTGGACGATGATTTTTTTTTATGGTTATAGGTATTGTTATCAACAACTTACAAGCAAAGAAATTATGAAGGACAGGAAAAGGTGCCGGCGAAATCCCTGGTGGGGGCAAGAGGTAGTATGTAGAAAGTAAGGAGGATGCAGACATACTCCTTCACCTGTCGGGACCAAGGTAATTAAATAAGTGTCTGGAATAGGTGAGGGACGCGTTGTCTGCATATTCTTCTCTTCTTCATGGGTAATAAAGTCATAAGACCCGAAGTGCAGATGTGCTACATGCAGATGTGCTACATTAATTAAGGTAGTTTGCATGAATCCTAAATCTCCAAGTGCATATTTATTACCATTTTCCCTTTAATCCCTAATCCATGGAACCAGTAGATATTACTTGAGAAGATGTATCTCGTCAGTAAAGCATTTCTAAGGTTCCACTTCGCTAAAAAGTTGAAGTGAGTGGAACTCGTTTTCGTCCTGCCGCAAGTAAACTATGTGGTATGTCAAGAGGAGGTGAGCATGGGCGAAGCCAGGGTTTTGTTGTGGGGTGGGCCTAGTAGGGGCCAGTGTGACACAAAAATTGAAAAAGAATATTCTTCAATCAAGTACTGTTTTTCAAAAATGTGTAAAAGTTTCTAAGACGTTAATCAGTGTTAACACCAAGTTTCCTTACATCAAGGAAACTATTTTATTGATTACCGTTGTTTTTAGATGGAATACAAAATACATATGATTTTTTTTCAAATCTACTAGCATTACGATTTCTACTGGAGTGAGAAAACTTTCATAGAAAGAAGAAAACTCCTTTTAATGGCAATGAAATCGTAGATCTAATAGAAACTAAATTTAATTAATATGCGTAGAAACACGAGAATAATTCTTCTTATTATAAGAAAATTATTGCTTATACAACGAAACTGACTAGCTACAACAAAGAACATTTTACATGAAGTCAACATAATATATATAAAATAAATCGTTTTCTAGAATAACGAAAAGTAGACTACATTTAAGCAATTCTATTCTTAGGATATATAACCTTTTCTCATTTTCTGTATGAAAATTTTCTGCTTTTACCATAATCGGAGATAATTGAGAAAATATATTTATCTAATTTGTCTATATTCATTTGAATAAGACAAAGCAGATTGTTTTCTTACATCCAGGAAAGGTCTGCTAAGCCCAAAATCGCACCTAACTATCCTTGCTACACATGAAGCAGAGCTTATTCTCAGTAGTTACGCTAGGACAGTTCTGGCTTATTGTTTTAGCTTCCAGGATTTCGCCACAGACGGCGCCACCGTCGCTAGGTGGTTTGAACCCATACTAAATGTAGGTCTGTGTCTTGGCTGTATTGGTTTGTGCCTTGGATGCACTATTGTGTCTTGACTGGTTTATGTCTTGGATGCACCATTGTGTCTTGACTATGCTGGTTTATGTCTTGGATGCACCAAAGCCCGTAGAGGATATCTGTTGAAAATGTCATTACCCCCCCCCCCCCTCCCTATCCTTATTATCCCCCCACATACCCATCATCTAGAATCCATTGGCATGAACAAAAATTTCTTACTATTAACTTTAATTTTTAGTTCAAAACCAAAAGCCTACATTTAGGCGATCAAGAAAAATCAATTATTACTAATATTAATTCAAAACCAGGCGCAACACTTGATAAAAGCCTACATTTAGGCGCACCACACATAAAAAAAAACCGTAGCATACTGCTACGTGTGGGCACAAAAACCGTAGCATGCTTCCACGTGTGGGCAAAAGTGAAGCAAAAAACTTCCCAAAATCGTGACATGCTGCCACGTGTGGGCAAAAGTGAAGCAAAAAAACTTCGCATATCCAAGAGAACCGTACCACACATCCAAGAAAGCCGTAGTACCGGAGCATGCTGGTAGTATCGGCTAATGTCTCACTGACATCTTCTAGAATCTGTTCACGGTGATGTCATGTTGTGAAATTCGAATGATGCTGTTATCTACAACTTCCCTGCTAAGAAAACGTGCAGGATTTGAAAACAGCAAAACCATGATAACGTCATGCCGATGTCTGGAACTCTCCCGCTAATAAAAGAAAACAGCAAAACCAAAGCATGCTGGTAGTTCCGGCTAAGGCCGCTAGGGAACCTTACTCAAGAAATGGCGTGCCCGTAGAGGATATCTGATACAAAATCATAAGAAAAAAGCCCACATTTAGGCGCACCACACATCCAAGAAAGCCGTAGTACCGGAGCATGCTGGTAGTATCAGCTAATGCAGCTAGGGTGCCATCAAGACCAAATGATACGTCCACACACAAACACACACACACACACACACACACACACACACACACACACATCCAAGAAAGCCGTAGTACCGGAGCATGCTGGTAGTACCTGCTAATGACGCTAGAGCGCAGTCAAGACCAAATGACACATCCCGGTAGTACCGATTAATGCCGCTAGGGCGCAGTCAAGAATCAACGGTGCATCCAAGACATAAACCAGTACAGTCAAGACACAATGGTGCATCCAAGACATAAACCATCGAAGACACAATAGTGTATCCAAGGCGCAAACCAATACAACCAAGACACAAACCTACATTTAGTATGGCTCAAGCCGCCTAGCGACGGTGGCGCCATCTGTGGCGAAATCCTGGAAGCTAAAACAGTGAGCCAGAACTGTCTTAGCGTAACTACTATTCTCAGTGAAAATTTCTCTGAGTGCATTATCGTTTAATTTGAATTCGTCACCATCCATCACTAGCTTCTAAATTAATATCGTCATAATCATAACAGAAATCGCCAGAAACCAATTAAATAAGCGTTAGTTTACTATTTTTTCTACAAATCTGCTCAATACCTTTTCATGTGTAATTTTTTTTAACAATGGCATTCCCTGTATTGAGCAGTAACATGCATGACATGCGATAGAATCGTTCTTGAAGCATTGTGCTACTAAGCAACGGTTTTATCCGCATCATAGCAGAAAAACTTCTGTCACAGCCAGCGGAGTTCACTGGGACTAATATTGAAAGTTTGTGCTCTCCTTTAATATTTTTTCTATAATTTTCAGCATTTATCTCATAATTTTTTAATTGAAGCAAGTTTTAGATGACCCTTTAGCTTCCAAGGCTGTATCAATTTTTAAGATTTTTTTTTTTTAATTACTAATGAGTGAAATTTGTCATCATATTTACAAGAAAATTAAGGAATTTTCAAGAAATTACCCTACCGCTGTTAATTTTTTCCAGTTATTAAAGCTGCTGTGAAGTTACGTTTTCCAATTACAGCAAGGACTGTGGTTGCTTTTATGCAAGAAGTTCACCAGCCTCGATTCAGATCTCTTTCTTGACGTTTTGACTTTCTAAACTCAGAGCTTCAGTTTTTGTTATTACGCTTTTTATTTTTTACATATTGACTTAACATTTGTTTATTTACTTCTTAGTTTTCCTTTTTGTTCTTTATTAGGGGAATAAGAGACCTTACCGTTGATCGGGGGTCTCTTGGCTCGTTTTTGATTTACTTTTAAAAAATCCTGCTTAAGTTACACCGACGCTTCGGCTTTTTTACTTAGGATCATCGATCGATTATCTTCGATAATTTGTGATCCAGCAAGATTTAGTAAATGGGCGAATATTTATAAATTAACTTAAGTGTATAATTTTGGGTACGTCTTCCGATTTATATATTAATTGAATATTGGAAATAGTCTATTTCGCCAGCAATTGGCTAGGATGACCAATAACCAAAAAGATCATGTACTGCCAGTATGTGGGTCATGCATTATACATATTGCGCATTGTATTTTCTATATATGATCAAAGCGAGTGAAAATAGGAAACAACGAAAAACAATATATAGAGCCCAATTTGTAGGTCAAACATTAGGCACATTGCGCATATTTCTTCACATATGGTTAAAACAAGCATACAATGGCTGTATGGTAAGTCAGGGACAGCTCAGTGCCACTACATGGCCAGAATCGGTGCTTTGAGGGGTTGTTTCTACATACACAGTGTAGTGCGTTGCCGCATTATGCTAAAGCCTTCGTTTTCAAGAAAATGCGGCACAATTGCAATTGCGCCGCCGCATTCTGTTGGATATATTATCAGTCGGTCGAAATGGAGAAAGTCAAATCATTGTTAAGGTTAAGTATGTGGATTTGTATCGGCACTTGCATAGCCACGTTTTCGACTTCTATATCCAATTAGTCACAAAAGTATCCGCCCCTCTAATCTTCCCGGCAAACTGCATGTAATTTATAAGATTGTTCATTTGCTAATAATTTAAAAAAGATTCATTTATAAACTTCAACATGTGTACTATATATCATATCATATCATTTATTCCAGACGTACACAAGATTAGACATCTTTTTTTGTACAATGAGTAGTAAATACGGTTCTAAATACATAATTTAAGGTGAAAAAAAATAAAAGAAAAACAATTAAAGATTATAAACTAAACTATGCGAATTCAGATGAAAACAGAGAAAGAAAGAAAGAAAGAAAAATCAAACTATCAAGAATACAGAATCTTTGTAAATGCGCTAAGAAAGGTCAACTAGAACTTACTTTCAGCTGCTAAGAAGATAAGTAAAAAAAAAATATGACAAAAATTTAAAGAAACGAATATCAACAACTATATTATTTGTACACTAATGAGCCTCTTGAATGCGATCAAGGAGTTGGCCGATTGGATATTCATAGGAAGATTATTCCATAGGCGCGAGATCTGGACAAGATAAGAATTTTCCATAATCGTCTTATAAAAGCGAGGAGTTATTATATTCCTATTGCGTTCAGAGGTTGCGAAACTGAAGAGTTCTCTGAGATACTCTGGTTTGCCTGACTTTAGAAGATTAAAGAAGAATATCAATGACCTACGCTGAAGGTAAGAAGTCAGAGGACAACCAAGCAATCTTGTCCGAAAAGGGGAAACATGATCAAACCTGCGAAGACCAAATACAAATCGAACGCAATCATTAAAGGCAACCTCCACTTTGCGGGCACAAAAGGAATCAAGCTTACGGTAAATCGTACTACAATGTGTAAAGTATGGCATAAGTAGCGTCTTTACAAGCTTTAGACGAGCAGGTGTCGTTAGGATACTCGCATAGAGCCATAGTCTCCGAAGGCCGAAGTAGACTTTTCTAATCAATGCGTTAACATTCTCACAGCACTTCATGTCTTGGCTTAAAGTAACGCCAAGATTTGTAACTTTACTTTGCATCACTAAATTGGTACCATCCAAAGCGACCGGAGGAATACTATTTCTGTCAAAAACGTTGTTGTAAAAAGCAATACACTGCGACTTTCCTGGATTCAGTATCAACCGATTTTTCTTAGCCCACAAGCCTATTCTGTCTAAATCATCGTTTATGCGTGCAAGGCAGTCTTCAATAAGTCCAATGGGTCTACTGAGATAGAGTTGTACATCGTCAGCATACATATGCACTTTGACGTCACGAACTACTTCAGGTAGATCATTGATGAATAGGCTAAATAGCAATGGGCCCAGAATAGAACCTTGTGGTACGCCGTATAATAAGGTGAGTGAATTTGAGATATTATTATTTACCTTAACGCGTTGGTGACGATGTGACAGAAAATCTTTAATGAGAGTAAGAGCTGAAGTACTAAATTTAAAAATAGCAAGCAATTTATGCAGAAGGATGTTATGATCAACACTATCAAATGCCTTAGTGAAATCTAGCAGTACTAATGTACTAAATTTGTTTTGATCCAGGGCCAATCTAATGTCAGTGGATACCTTCAACACAGCAGTCTCGCAGCTGTGAAAGCGTCTAAACCCTGATTGCCAACGTGTAAGCAGCTCATTGTCATCAAGGTACTCAAGCATCTGGCGATACATTAACTTTTCCAATACCTTAGAAAAGCAACATAAGATGCTTATGGGGCAAAAGTCGGCAGGGGACTCGGGAGATTTATTCTTCGATATTGGGAGTACTATCGCAGATTTCCAGCCTGAAGGAAACGTTGATGTCGTTAAGCATGAATTGATCACATGAAGAATGTATTTACCACAAAATGGATACAATAACCTGATAAATCGTGGAGACAAACCATCGGGTCCAATGGCATCAGATTTGATTGAGTTAATGGAAATTGACAATTCATTTAGGTCAACACAACGAAAGGAGAATGCATTATGATTATGATTGGCCAAGGGTGCGACCTCGCTCAATGAACCTCCATGAGGAACTTCGAGCGTTCCAGCTTGATTTACCATTGAACTTTGGTTAAGTGATACAAAACATGCATTAAGTTCATCGGGGTTGAATACACAATCGACTTCGGCTTTCCCATACACACCAGCCTGTCGTAGGTTGCGCCATAAAACTTTGGGTTGGAGATGGCAGTTCAATTTAGAGCTAAAGTACTGGCGCTTAGCGCGACGAATGGCCGCAGTTGCTTTATTGCGTGCCGTTTGGTATAATACACGGGCACCAGAGGTGTTAGATCGCTTGTAACGACGATATAAGAACTCGCGTTCAGCAATTAGCGACAGAACTCGAGACGAAAACCACGGACAGCCATTAGCGGTTATATATTTATATCTAACGTGGACATATTTATCGTATAAGTGAGAGATTAACGATGATAATGTCTCAACTTGGCAGTTAACAGAAGAATTATTGACTGACTCCCATGGCAAACGTACACATTCCTCAACCAAAGCATTTA
This sequence comes from Dioctria linearis, assembly GCA_963930735.1. Taxonomy (NCBI): domain Eukaryota; kingdom Metazoa; phylum Arthropoda; class Insecta; order Diptera; family Asilidae; genus Dioctria; species Dioctria linearis. The sequence continues at coordinate 135,746,098 of OZ005743.1, read as the reverse complement.
CATCAATATTATTAAAATCACGATATGAATAAAAGGTGGGGAGACGTGCTGACTCAACAGACATATCATAAGAAATATAAAGTAAGTCATGATCCAAGATACTAGGAGGGCTCAATTGGTTGTGCGAGATCACTTTACTTGCATCAGTTGTAAGAAACAAATCCAATAATGAGGGATTAGCTGCATTAAAGTATGTTGGAAAATTATTGATTACATTTAGATGTAGGCTATGAAGGAAATGCAAGAACAAATTGGCTGTAAGATCCTGCCGAAGAAGGTTAACATTAAAATCACCTCCTACAATGACATTCGGATACTGCTGAGAAATACGTGATAACGTGCCTTCAAACTCCTGCACTATAGCGCAGTTGAAGCTATTTGGAGGACAGTACACTGCTGATAGAATACACTTGTCATAGCTAGAGGTAACTTCGACGCCTATAAATTCCATTGCATCTCCTTTAGAGGAAAATATATGCCTGGCCTTGAAGCAATCGCGGACATATATCGCAACACCGCCTCCTACACGATTTTTACGGTCATTACGAAAAATTTTGTAGCCAGGAATTGCGAGGAATGCAGAGGGGATACTGTCATTTAACCATGTTTCACTGATTATAATAGCGTGTAAGTCGGACTGGGAGAATATGTATCGAAATTCATCGATTTTGTTACGAATGCTTCTAGCATTTAACGCACAAACTTTTAATCCACGGGAATGATCACATAAGATTTTCAACAACATTCTTACCTTGTCCAGATCACAATTATTCAAATTCATGAAAGATTACTGTCTCGCCACCCAAATCGTCAATCAAGAGGCACTTACTCAATCCTTCATACATTTTAAAATTGGAGAATCTTCTTAGCAGTCGAACTTCGACACAAAAATTTATATTAAAAAATAGACTAGGTTGCCAAACGGGCATATTATGCAATAGAAGCAGTAATAATTTAAAGAAAATACCTAAAAATACCTATATTAAGAGCTATAAATTCAAATTCAATAATATTGGGATAGAATTCAAAAATCGCTAATAAGTATGAACAGAAACTTTCAAAATTAAAAACAAATTACAAGAGAAATAGAGAACGCATTTTTATCAGCTCCAATGCCACGGAAACAGAAGATGGGATATCCAATTGGTATTATATATGTACATAGTTGGTATTCATGCTATTTCATGAGAATGTGCAGCGCCTGCGCACTGCCTAATTTCATCAGCTGCTGGTCATTTTCATTTCTCCTGATGTGCACAAAGCCATTTCTCGTAGTCACAGAAAATATTTTCCCCAACTTGCGATATTTCAGCGCTTCACGAAGAATGGAATTATTGCGTGGCGTAAGACTTTCATTGATATAAACAGGGCATGTTGAAGAGAACCCTTCCAGCTGAGATAACTTTACGCCTTTATGTCGATAGAATGCTAGCAGAAAAGATCTTTGCTCAGCATGACAAGAAAAACGTACTAGAATTGGACCGCTTGCCGATGTCGTTCTTGTTCTCAGACGAAATGCGTCACAGTAAGCAGAAATTGGATGTTCTACAAGAGCAGCGATCCGCTGAACAACTTTCGGTATATTCTCCGTCGGAGTGCTGGGTATACCGTGTATGATAACATCACTAAGCCGCCTAGACCGTTCCAGATCCTCAACTTGATCATGATGGCGGGCATAGCCCTCTATCAGTGTAGTTAATTTGTTTTCACATGTTGAAATTCTTTCGGTGAGACTACCAATGGAATCATCTAGCCTTGAGATAATCCGGCTCTCGAGTTGCTTAAAGAGATCGTCGATTTTACTCATCAAACGAGTTTCCATTTGCTGAATTAACTTTAGGGAAAGGGTCTGCTCAGCATCCAGCGGGGGAGCGACACTAGCCTGCACAATCGATGCACTGCGGGTGGTAACATTTGTATTGGTTAGGTTACTGGCCTCGGCCGTTGAATTGGAACGGAGTTTCTCTTGCTTTTGCTGCTTATTATTTGAAGAGTCTTTACCAACCATTGTAAGAGATAATTTCCTCACTGGGCTTACCAACACGATCAACACACCGTTTGATAATACTACTGCACAGCGTGTAGCAATAATAACTCGCTATTCCACCAATACAAACGGAGCACAACTCAGTCAAGCGAACAAACAAATTTTAATAAAATAACTTTCCGAATCACTAAATTGAAACTGGGAATAGGGTTATTTCTATATAAATTAAACTGTTTATTTCCAAAACACTCGCGGAAAAGTAGATTTTCAGTAATTACCAACTGGAAATGATTTAAATAAGACTAAGAGCAGGAGCCGATATAGAAAACGTCTAGTCACTAGCGCACATACTTCGTATCGTATCGTACTATGTCTTCTCACGTTCAAAAACAATATATAATAAATAAGTTCCAGAGAAAAACTAACAATGATGAATCAACTCAATAGACAAAGACACAAAAGTATCCGCCCATGAAGTGATCATGTAGGAAATTGGGTAAATTTCCAAGAAATTTAGATAAATATGTGTATGCAGAGTATCGTCCCAGCATAATGATTAGTTTATCGTATTTTTCGTTTAAGTAAGTTTTCTTTTAAACATTTAAATTTCCAAAATGTCAAAAAAGCGTGAAACGAGTTTATCAGAGAGAAAATTGGTTATTTCTTTTTCTGAAAAAGGATATTCGCAACGAAAAATTTCAAAAGGAGATTGAAATACCGCGAAAACAGTAAAGACATCTTTAGTAAGTATAAAAGTGGCAGTATATTAATAAATAAACCGCGGAGCGATCAAGGATACTAAATGACAGAGAAGAAAGAAAAATTTTGAAGCGATCGAAAGTGAATCCTTATACTAGTGTTAAAGAAATATGCGCAGAAGTTCGCGAAAGTACTGGCAAAAATATAATTGTTGAAATAGTGAGCCGAACGATAAGGAAAAGCGGATACCGTAGACGGATTGCAGGGAAAAAATCATGGATAAATAAAACAAATAGGAAAAAAACAATCGAGCTCGCTAAAAATTTTTATAATGAGGCTCAAAGCTTTTGGGATACTGTCATTTTTAGCGATGAGTGTAAATTTGAAATATTTAACTCATCTCGGAAACAATTTGTCTGGAGAAAGGCAGGAACTGAGTTCAACAAAGAAAACCTGCAACCAACTGTTAAACATGGAGGTGGTGCTATTATGGTATGGAGTTGGAAGTCTTCATTTCATTGAAGGAATGATGGATCAATACGCTTATGTCAATATTTTAAAGCATCATTTAAAATCCACTGCAGGAAATAATTTTGTCTTCCAACAAGACAACGATCCTAAACATAGTGGCAGGAAAAGTAAGAAATGGCTACTTTATAATGTACGTAAACAGTTGAGAGCACTTCCTCGGTCGTCGGACATGAATCCCATAGAACATTCATGAGCAGAATTAAAAAGATCCTTAACTCAACATAACATTTCCAGCAAAAGTATGTTAAAACAAAATCTTTTGCAATTAATGCCTAACAGACTGAAAAGTGTATTAAAATCTAACCGTTATCCAACCAAATATTAAAATTTAATTTATAGTGTTGTACAACTCCGGATATTTTTGTGTGCTTTATTTTATGTATATAATTGTAAATACTTATTTTTTTTTAAGTTTTGAATTGTTCTTTTTTTTATACCATATTAACCAGTACAAATAAATTTAATAAATATGATTTCTTAAAATCTTTTCTAAGCTGTAAATTTTTTATTCTGCCTAAAGTTTCTGGGGGGGTGCACCGGTCGCGTTACGGGTTCACTGGGGTGGGCCGTGCCCCTACCTAGCTACGCGCATGGAGGTGAGGGACTAAAAACGAGGTTACTTCGGACAGCAACTTCGCTTGTGAAAACTATGCATAAAGAAGGTAGAAAATGTCAAAAATAGTTCTGCTTATGTAGCATCTGCCGGACCAAGATTAGATTTCTGTAGGGCATGGAGAAGAGTCGATGTCCTCATCAATTCGGTCAAGATTTCAATTCGTCAGCTGTGTTACAGTACTTTGAAGATGAATATCTTTTGCGACATTTCTAATGAACTTCATGTGCTTTCGCCTTTTCCCATCATTTCCCCTTTGCCATCATTTTTGATTTTGCTAGAATTTATTACAGTTTTGAAGTGCTCTTTAACCACTTCATCATCACTACCACAGTCTATTAAGTCTTCAAAAATACTACAAATCTGATTGTCACTCCTTGTTCGAAAAAGTAGTGCATCCAGCAAAAAGTAATAAACCGTAATGAGCTGCACTCTGTATGTTCTACGAAATGTTGACAACCTATGAATACGTCCCAGTTAGACAAGCAAAAATTGTAAGCAAGAGGCTGATAAATCATAAAGATTTGGAAGGTGAGGGGGTTTAAGTTTTTTTTATCTTATGAATCGCACTATAACTTCTGAACAACATATCCTATTAAGATTTCTTCTACCTCAGTTAATTGTAAACCGTTCAAGCATTCTAATAAATGTTCAATCAATTCCTCACCTCCTGCAGGCACCAACTAAACGTACATGTGAAGAACAAATGATCTGTAATACTCTGAGGCTTCCAAAGATTGCAAGACAGTGTTACAGCTATCATGTATTTTGGAGAAAAAATCGTTCAAATTAAAAAAAAAAAAACTTGGAAATTGTTTTAATTTTTTTATTTTGACGAACCCTAACTTTAGTCGAAACTGGTTTATAAAAGTGGTTGTATATTGTAATCATCTGAGATAAAGTTAATCTTATTAGGGTGTTTCAGCAGTTATATTAATTCATAAAATTTGAAGAATACAAGTTTTTGTCTTCATTGATCCCACATCGTAAAGTATCAATTGGCTCTAAAGCTGCATAATGTGGATATATATATATAAACTTTACTACTAACACATTATGACTGACCTCTATTTTAAGATCTACGCCCAAATGATTTTAAATTTTCGTCAGTTTTTATCGAAATAGATCCAAGTCTGTTTCGTCTAATTGTTCCTATGCAAAACAAAACGCATTGTTTTAAAGCTTCGGCTTAGGGTAATGATGTCAAAATAAATTTTAAAATGTTGATGCCTTGGAAATGCTGTTAAATTCAGGAAAATATCTGATAAGATTCCATTCCATCCATAGTCGGTATAAGTCAGTTTTCCAATGTACAGCACGAAGTCGTAAATTATTTCTGAAGATTCCGCACGTATAAAACGCTGAAAACCCACTTATTAGGTTTGCTCTGAATATATTGTTTTAACAATGAATGACTAATGGAAAAAATCAAAATACCTTTGAAAGGGATAAATTGTTCATGAGCAGAATGGAACTCTTCCGGGGAACTTTATTAAAATTCGTTTTCAGAGTTTTCAGTAAAGGACGAACTTTATGAAGCTTGTCGTAATTGGCGTCTTCTCTTAACAATTGAGTACTACTGTCATTGATAACAATTGTTTTATTTTTTTCAAACCTGTTTCTACTCATCACATCCGTAATGATCGACATGCGTAACTCAGATGACCAATCCATAAGTATTCGTGGAATTTTCAAAATTCCAAATTGTAATAATATTCCAAAATACTTCCGAATTTCAGCGGTTGTAAATTTGAGTTCAGTTGCTGATAAACGCATACATATTTGTTCTTTTCTTGACATATGTACTTCTACAAATATTTCATCATCGATGAATTCTTTGATATAAGTATAGGCGAATTTCTTTTATCATGCCGGAACTAGAATGAGAATTGTCCGCACTTTTTGACATTTCCGAAAGATTTAGTGGAATGGGTTATAAAAACGAAATACTTTGGAACGATTATTATAAGTATTGACATTTCAATTGAAGAGCGTGTAATGGATATTTTTGTTAAAAATTTCATCGTGGAAGTTGCAGATAGTGATGAGAGCGACGATGAGCTTTTTCATCGAAGGCGCCAATTTTAGAAATGCTACCGGAAAGAAGGAAAATTCCCAAAGTAAACATGTATATGGCAACGGTATTAAGATAATGTAATTTGAAGTAAAAAAGTTTTATTACGGGCTCATTTTAGGTTGAAAGATATCAACCAGATATATTTCAATCTCATTTTTGTGTAAGTCGTAATTTAGTGGAAAACTTAGCAGTTATTCTACAGCCTAAGTTTCAGGAGATCATCCGCAATCACCATAGGGGAGAGACAACATGCCTTTATTAAAAAGGTTGCTTATAACATTATGGACACTTTCGAATTAGAGGAATTGCTGATAGGTTTGACGTAGCCCAAAGTACTGCTCACCGAGTTTTTTTTAGAAGTGTGCCACTTATTGTCAGAAAAAAGCAGAACATATATAAAATGGCCTACAAACTATACACAAGTCTCCGATTCCTTTGCATTGTTCAGTGCGAAAGCTTTCCCAGGAGTAATTGGAGTAACTGACGGGACGGAAATACCAATTATTGCACCGAATAATGACCCAATAAGTTATTACAGCAGAAAAGGCCTTCACTCCATCAAATTGCAGGGAATTTGTGACCGTGATATGTTCTTTACAAATATATTTGTTGGCACTCCTGGATCATGTCATGACGCGTCTCTCTGGCGTTCAAGCCCCATATTTCAAAATCTTCCCAGCGAAGAAAACGATTTACGAGCATATATGCTTGGGGATTCTGCATACCCATTGGACATGTTTCTGATGAAACCTTTTAGAGATAACGGTTATTTAACTAGAGAACTAATTCATTTTAATAAATTACTCAGCTCTACAAGGTCCATTATCGAACATGCATTTGGGCTTTTAAAAGAAAGATTTAGACGACTTAAATATTTATACATGTTAAAAATTACAGAAACAAAACATGCCGTTTTAGACGCTTGCGTTTTACACAATTTCATTATTAAGAATGGAGATGCAGAAGATGTTTTGGAACAGATAGAAGATGCGGAACGCAAAAGGTAACGCCTTTGTGAAGAGTTATTTCAAAATAAATTATTTAATTCAATAACTATTTTTAAAAAATAAAGCAAACTATTTTCAGCAACTTGTTTTTAACAAACTAGCAATAATTAATCAAAGAACACAGCTTATTTGGTGGAATACTATTTTTCTTTTAAATGTTTAAAAATTTCTTTTAAAATTTCATTTCGCTCTTCATATAGCTTTAACTTCTTTGTCATATAGTTTTCTTCTGCATCACCTTGCCTTTTATGGAGATCTACGAGTTCTTGGAATTTGCTATCTTTTGATGCTACAGATGCATTTTGCTTTCTTTTATAATTGGAACTGCTACCGCTTTCACTTGCATCACTGGAATTGAGTGAATTAGCTGTGTCTGCTAGGTTATCAGGTGGAATATTTATATTTTCGCGACATCCAAATATACTATCCATTTCTACAAAGTGTTCCCACGTTATCGCTGACTCTCCTGTCGATTTTTTGCGCGCTACATTCCTGCAGTATGTTGCCAATAATGACAAATTTATTGATGCAATTTAGAGCCGTAATATTATTATAACCCCTTTCCTTCATCCGCCGAGCAAGCTTCGAATAGAGGGTTATCCTTTTTTGCCTGCCGCTTTTGAAGGAGGGCTTCATTTCAAGCCTTTCTGTGAGAAAATATCGAGTAGCATTATCATTCCATTTAATATCAATTTCTGGACTATGTGGGACATCTTCAAAATCGCATCCACCCTACAAACTTGTGTCATCAAGTTCTTCCCCATTCCACTCTAAAAGTAGATACTCTGGTATAAGTACATACGGTCTTCTTTAATTTTTTCTCAATAAACCGCTTACAGAAATCATTATCTAAAATTTAATTTTGAGGTTATATTTATGCTACTAATTTGAATAAGTAATTAGACAAAATTATAAAATTTTCAATTTAGTACCTGTTTCCAATAAGTGTGAAATAGGGTTGTCTACATCAAACTTGTGAATACTCCCACCCACAAGGAATTAAATCATTTTTTACATTTGTTGGTAGGTAGGAATATCAAATGACATACACTTCTGGATACTTCATTCCGAAAATTCCAAACTGTTCTGGGGTTTAAAGGAATCGTTTGGAATTACGCACCGAGAAAAAAGAATTCGAAGGAACGACATTCCGGAATGAAAGGCATTAAAAATGGAATACCTTGGAGTGATGCGGATCAATCTGAATGATAAAAGAAATACGCACTATATGGTGTTTTATGCTCATCTGCACCTTCAGGTAAAGCCAGTTGGCTTTTCTATTCACAAAAACGGCTACACTTATTTTTGCACATATGTATGTAGCTGCGGACATCAAATTCTCGCACATCTAATTCTCTATCTCTCATAGTTTTCGAGTGAAATGACAGAGCAGATTTCATGAGACTCCCTGCATAATATTAATTGTGTTTTTGCTGTCCAAGAATCAAAATTACCCCTAAAGTAGAGGACCGAGCACATTTTTCAAGAATATTTTTTTATTATCCTTTTTTAGGAGACCTTTGGGAGCATAATTGTCAACCTGACTAAATTTAGGTCAATTTAATTTCGCACACCTATACCCTATCTCTCTTAGTTTTCGACTAAAATGGCGGAGCAGACTTCGTGGGACACCCAATAATATATTTTTGTGTTTTTGCTGTCCAACAAACCCGCTTTTGAAAGAGATTGCAGAGTCGTATCACATAGTATAATTATTAATGCAGACGAATAACAATAATTATTTTATAAATATTCTTTTAGAGTTCTGGGAACGATATAATTTGCTGTAAAATTTATTGTACGTCATATAAAATTGAAATATATTCTATGTGTTTGTTTCCTTTTCGGAAAATTTATCAAAGCCTAAGATAATCACCTTTAAGGCAATTAAATTTGATCAATTGTGAGAAAATTAGAGCTCTATTAGCAAATATTCCGAAACGCGCTTACTCTTAAAAGGAGACATTTATATTACGTTTATTACCTTGTATAATCTTATCAAACCTGGGTCTCTTCAGGAGGGTGCTACTTTCGAAAGTTTTTCTTAGTCCCCCATTTGCACAACTGTTTTTTCTCATTAGCAGGGTCACTGTCGCAAAGCATTTATTTTGAGGGTGTATCAAAGTAAAGAACAATTTTGTTAACATTTTGTTGTTGCGTCTTTCGGTGCGAAGTAAATATCATCAGAATCTTATCTCATTGTTTTAGTAAATCATCCGCTAAGATTAAAAGGGACGGATTTTAATGGTTAAATTTTATGTTCAAGTCCTCTTCACTTTGACCCAACAAAAGTAACTTTAGCCCCATATCCCTTGTATCCTCTTTGAAACGTCAGATGGAGATTGAGAGGAAACTTTTAGGTACATAATGTGTATATATGTAGGCATTTATTAAAGCGAAGACATGTTTCCATATTTCCCTTTTTGGTGATTTCTGTGCAAAGAAAATAATTCATAGAAGTATCATGGCCCCAACAAAAGTAGATTCTTGCGTAAATACACACGTGTGCTATCAAAGGCGGCAGTCCAACATCGTTCAGTCAATCTTTATGAATAATTCAGAGAGTGAAAGAAAAAGAAACACAATTTATAGCAACTTAGAAAATAGAAACCCCTGATATTCTGGAGCAGCTCGAAAAGCTAAACTAAAGCCCAGAACAAAAAACCTTGGCCATCTCAAATTGTACGTCATGCGGTAAGGCGGATCCATTAGGAAAGTCATTTCCAATATGCCGCAACGAAATTGCTTTTCATATGGGTTTAACCCCTTGACATAAGAGAATAAGAAAGAATTTCAACTCCCCTTTGCCCAAAATGTTCAGGAATACTTCTTGGCTTTCCTGAGGCTCTTAATGCGAAAAATGGCTTTAATGTTAATTCAGTATCCCCATTTGTACAATAGTTCTAATACTTTGTTGAATCCTTAACAGGATTTTTCGTAGATAAGCTTTCAATGTTTGTGAGAGTGTTTCGCTGAAAACTTGTTAACCATTAGCATTTTCTTATATTCATAGCGGGTAAAGGAAACATACTTAGGGATGATGTTTTGTTTGTGTGTTCTCTTACAAATCCTCTTTGAAGGTTGAGATAACATTATAAGGGGTGTTGGTTAGCCTTTGCTACTCATTTCATTGTTAAAAAATTCAAAAAAAATATATTCCTCCTCTTTTTGGTAGAAATTTCGTCTAATCGACGTATTGTTTTAGAATAGGTCAAAGTTTGATAATATTTTCGTAGTGGAGAATGAAGATACGTTGTTTCGAGGAAAATAGCAGAAAATGAAAGAGATAATCCATAACTACAAATAATAAAGCCAACATATTATGAACGCAGAGGAACCACTTACTACTAATACATAGTATTACTGAATAAATATCTCAAGCATAACCATAATTGGTGTTAACCTCCTTTGTTTTTTGAAATAGCTCCTATTTCTAAGAATGTATTGCAGACTTTCCTATGTTGCGTTTCCGTACCGGTTCGCACATCCTTAGTGGTCGCAATTTCTGTGTCATAAGGCCACAAAGTGTCTCCATTATGTGCACTTCTATTATAACTGTAAGTCTTAGCATTACAGAGGACGACATAGGATATTGTTGCTCCGGTTGAAAACTGGATTTGACGGGCATAATTCAATAAAACGCCTATAAAGTTATTCCTTCCCACTCGTGTCAATTTACGAGATTTTGATCCCATAAAATTTATGGGTTAATAATAACAGCTCACATTAAGGGATTTGTCTAATAATAATAATTAAATTTCTTTCAATTGCATCACATTTGTTTGTTGAACTTCACAAAACAATAATTTTCACTTTTGTTTTTTTACCTCCAATATGCCATTCTGTAATTTTGAAAAGTTGTTTACAAGCGAAAAGTGAAGGAAAAAAAAAAGCTTTCGCTGCAATTCGAGGAGTACTCTGTTTTATTTTTTAAAATTAGAGAATGTCAATTTGATGGTCAAAAACTTAAAATTAATGTTTTTATAAAGTCTAACAAACAAATGAAATGTAATTACTAATTATTTTTTAATTATTACATTTAATTGATAAGTTTAATTATTATGCATTTGGTGTTGTCATTCATTAGAAAACTTTATTCATGATTTGCAGGGGAAATAGACTTTAATAACTAACTTTCGTCTTGAGCGAAAGTTTTACTCTCAGTTCACAGCGAATTGGGTAGAGTTTAGGAAAATGCAGAAACACTTCGTAATTTTGTTCAAATAATTACAATTACGTTTTTTTCCCTAAAACTAAACATTTTGACCTATAAATAGGCGTTAGAAATGTCGTCACCAGAAGCGTTGTTTATTTTACATACATTCTCAAACATGAAACGTGTTTGTTTTTCCATAATACGCAATGCTAAAAGCTTTGAAACAGCACGTTTCTCATACATGTGCATTTTATATCGCCGCAGTCCTGTAATAAAGAAGGCAGTGGGCCAGCCGGTCCCTTTAACTCGTACACGAATTTGTCTGTCTGTATATTTCTTTTTTACTATTTTCGACACTCTCGTAGACCCACTTTTCGTCATCACAGCAAGCTGAAATTTGGCACACAAGTTCATGTCGCATGACAATTGAATCTTACAAAACTTGAACCGGAAATTTCCATGAAAAACGCGGAAAATCGGGAAAAATCATTTGAAAATTTGGTACAAATTTGATTAGTGATAAATCCGTTTTAGGAAAAATGCAGAGCTTTCCGATTTTTCCGAAAAAGTTTTCCGGAATTTTCCGACTTTTACGGAGAATTATCCGGTAAAAAAGTTTTCTAAATTATGCAGGATCAAGTTCCCTATCAACTGGCATCATTACTTTCTCTCTGACAATGGTGAAAACTTGCAGAAAAAATCCAGGAAAATTCATGTAAAACGCTTTTCCGGAGTTTTTCCGACCAAGGAAGCGTTTGTGCGTTTTGCAACCTAAGACAAAGTTGTAGAGCGAAATGAGTTGCACAAAGTTGCTTTCTTGTAAAATTGTCGTCGATATGATTAGTGATAAATCTGTTTCAGGAAAAGTGCAGAATTTTCCAATTTTTCTGGAATTTCCGGAATTTTCCGAGTTTTCAGGAAAAGTTTTATAAGCTACGCGGAATCATTTTTTTTCCGTCCTACTGGCATCAATACTTTCTCTTCGACAATCATGAAAACTTGTAAAAGACGATCTTGAAGGCAGGTTTAATTTTAAATCATTTCTGATGTAATTCAAAGGCGGATCCAGACATTTGCTCAAGGGGGTGATCGCTTCCATCGCTCCCTATAACCACACTTGCCATCAGTTGTGAATCGCCCTGTATAGTTTTCTCTTTTCTTTTTTTTTTTTTTTGATCTCGTAAGCATAGTAAAATTTAGTCCTGGGATTTCGTTCAAACACCATAATTTCCTGGGCTGGACTGTAATTTCTTGCAAATTAAAGGCAACGTTTTCAATATTTTTTCCAATAATTTCATTTCAAATCGACACTTTGTTAAAGAAATTTTCCGGGAATGTTAATTACGTAGGGTTAATATTACGTTAGCCCTATTTTTGGTTTAAATTAAATATTTGCAGGAAAACTAAATCTGAGATTAATTACCGCGGTTATAACACTATCATAGCACTTACTTACATGGATGCAAAAAGCTGTAAATTACTTACGTAAGTAGAAGATTTTTGTGGAATGAAATTACTTACGTAAACCGCTGTCGCCTTGTAAATACAGCTTAACCCTTTTACGACGCTATACAACCGAACCTCTGACTGCAAACTGAATTTACTATTTTTAGAAAATCACTTCTTATCCCAAAACTTGTGAATTCACGTACCTACTAGAGTACTAGACGGCTTGGGTTAACAAAAAAGCAATAAAAGTTCTTAGGAGGCCCTTCCATGAGAATCATAACTTATAGTCCAGTCAATAGGGACTAAATTAGTCCTTTGCCCTACAAAAGATGGGGTAGTTGTGATTTTTGTATATGTTATTCAGTTCCGGGCCCCGATGAAAAATTCACGTTTAGACCCTTGAGGGGTCCGCGCGTTAGTGGTACCAAAAATTGTTTTTTTTCAAAATAATTCCTCAACGGTTGATCCTACGACAAAAATGTAAAAATATAAATTTGAAGATGACTAAATTTCCTAAATTTTTTATGAAAAAACCTTTTTTTGTAAGTCTGGTGTGTTACGAGTTACAGCGGCGGAAAGGTGAACATTTTTGCAAAAAAATGTTTACATATAGTACCATTTATACAGGGTGTTTCGTCCATGGTGGTCCATGGTCCAAGGGTAATAGTAGTGAGTTAGTCGCACAAAAATTGAATGACAAGGGGGAGCGGCATCTCAACCGTTGCAGAGTTACAGGGTGATTAAGAAAATTCGTTAGTCTGTCACTAAATACCCTGTATTTGAAAAAAATACAGAGTGTACGGCCACTTACAAAGATCATTGTATGCCGCACTTCATGACCCGTCCAGCGGCTGGTGGACCAGCCCCGCACTCCTCTCCCTTCAGGAGTTATGGTAGGTTGAACTAAAAATTTGGGATTTTCCGATCTTTTTTTGCTTTGAAATTTTTTGTTGTTTACAAAATGGAGGTTAATATTATTTTTTTTATAAAAACTGTAAATTGCCGACTGTCCTCTTTAATTTGACGTATTATACCTATGTGCTCACTGTAGTCGTTAAACAGTTACTAGATCATAAGCTATTCATGTAATACCGAAATTAGATGATATTTTTTTTTTAACTTACGTCTTTTCAGTCACTAAGGGAACAAATTGTCTTTAGTTTAGCTTACCATTAGTCGCGAGGGGAGTGGAGTACGGGGCTGGTCAAGCAGGCGTTGCAAAGGTCATGAAGTTCTGCATACAATGAGCTCTACAAGTGGCCGTACACTATGTACTTTTTAAAATACAGGGTATTTTGTGAAAGACTACCGATTTTTTTTAATCACCCTTTAACTCCGAAACGGTTGAGATGCCGCTCCCCCTTGCCATACAACTTTTTGTTTGACTAGGTGACTACGAACCCCTCCTGTCCTATGAACCACCATGGACGAAACACCCTGTATAAATGGTACTATATGTATACATTTTTTTGGAAAAATGCTCTCGTTTCCGCCCCTGTAACTCGTTACACATCAGAATTACAAAAAAAGTGTTTTTACAAAAGATGTAGGAAATTTAGTCTTCTTCAAATTTATATTTTGTCGTAGGATCAACCGTTAAGGAATTTTTTTGAAAAAACCAATTTTTGTTCCTCTAATCCAAGATGGTCGACCGCGCGGACCCCCCTCAAGGGTCTAAGCTTGGATTTTTTATCGGGGCTCGAAACTTAACAACATATATAAAAATCACAACTACCCCACATTTTGTAGAGCAAAAACCCCTACTGACTGGACTATTAATGCTTTCCGCTCATTTTATATAATGCACGTTGTCTGGATTTCTTTTAAGGTAAAATAGAATCCAATAGACTGAAAATGTTAAGAAATGCATATTTTGTGGGAAAGTACATAAGGAAAATCTGGATAAATTCCAGTAGTGTTTAGTGATTAATTATTTTATTTATCTTATCTCATATAATGTTTTTTTGTCCTATAACAACTTTTATAGGAATGCTCCTACTAAAGGATAATTCTTCTATTGGAAATTAACATTTCTCTGAAAGTATTATTGATTTTGCTCATAAATGTACGTTGTTCAATCCTTTTCAGTTATTTTTAATGTTCTATGAGCTTCAACTCTTTGTTCAAGGTTCTAAGGGAATCTACCATCTCAGTTGGCATGATTTTAACGAAATAGAAATATCTTGAATGCAAAACACTTTCTCATAAAATCAAATATATAATATGCCTATATATAGAAATATCAATACAATTCATAAACTTTTCTTCAACAAACTTAAACCAACAGATCTATGTATATGTATTATAAAGACCACAAGTTTAAGTGGCTATATTAAAAGGAATTGCATTATATTTTCTACAAATTTATTGATCTTGAATACTCATAAACTTTATGCTACGTTTAATGATACAAATTATTGCAATTTTAATTTTGTAAATCCTAACAAATACTAGAATAATTAGGTAATTCTATAAATTTAGTGTTTGTGTTGTCAAAGTGTTTTGTCAAATCCTATATATTTATAAGAGGTCGTATAAGTGCAAGTGAGCAAAATATTTAGGTAGGTTTAAAATTAGCAGCATATAATAATTTAAAGTACCTCTAGTACAACAAGATCTAGGAAGCTGAAATTATGCATGGTGACCTTCTTATACTTTAAAGGTGAACTAAGATAGACTTTTGAACAATTCGACTCCTAAGAGGCCTAGGACTGAAATATGTTCATAATCTCCATATGGTGTTGCGTCTTATGCATTTTTATAAACGGTGATTCTTCTTTTACTGTAGAGGTGTATTACAGAATACTTTTTGAAAATTTGATTTCTAAACGGACTGAAACTGGCCTAAGGTCTATTAGTTTTTCTTATCCCCTAACGGTCAATAATATTTTAAACAGCTGTGAGGGGTATGTAATCATTATTTCTAATTTTCCTTAGTAACTAGGATTCGTTACATAAGCGTCAATTAATTTTTCCCCAACACCATTGTTAATTATATTTCCATCCCATTGTAATTTTAAACTAAATTTTTTATATTAACTTTGAACTAACCTTTATCTTCGAATATTTAGAAATGATTTGAGGTATATATAAAAAATGTTTTAAAATGAACTGAACATTTCTTTTCATAATGTGCATAAATTTACAGGAAAACTTCTGAATGCTTATCGGTAAACACGATTATGGATAATAAACCCGAACAGTTTCCATCCATTAGAATTCGCAATAACTATAAATAAAGCAAAAGGACACACATTAAACATGACCAGATTACATTTGGAGAAACGCGAATGGTTCTCGTACGATCAGCTCCCTACGTGACTTTCTTCCAGTTATCCAACGCACGAAATAATTTCTATATATGTATTTGTTAACTTCAAAAAGCACGACCTTCAATAAAGTATACAACAGTGCTTTACTGTAGAAGTTTTGCTGGTACTTTAATTGATTCTAACCAATTGAAGATATTATAATGCACTGTAGCCTACGTAAAGCAAAAATAATAAGAAATAATAAAAAAATATTTAAATATCTTTTAAAATAAATAACTTTCATATTCAGACATAAATTGTACTAAAAAGTAAAAAAATAATTTTTCTTTCTCTGGAACTTAAATCTTAAAACTTATGGCATCCATAACTACAATCACAATTGTCTAACTGCAATTCATGCCCAAACTTTTAAGATTTAATCTGAGTTCTAGCATTTCATATTTTGCAAGAAAACTTTTCTTGTGTGTATCACAGAGCAAGAAAAAGTTTTTTAAATATTTTTTATTTTCTACTTTTTATTCATTATAATTTCGCTGAAAACTCATATAACGGACCGGTTATCTGACATGTGTACATTAATTCGCATCTACATTCTCTTGCGAATGTAGTGGTGTAATTTTGTTTCTTCTGCGGTAAGTAGTTTAGAAGATTATTGCATTTTAATGTAAGTACTTCCATGTAAAAAAAATTTGACATGAAAAAACAGTTAAAATTTACTTCACTTCAAAGATCATATAAGGGTTAAATATAGACAATTGAAATGTTCCCATGAAATATGTAAAATATTAGGCTAAAGTGTTTTAAAGAAAAATTAGCCCACGTACCAACCTACACCCCTCTGTACACAAATTTGAAAATCACGAATTTTAAAGATATTCGGGTGAGATAAGCCTTTTATATAATTTCTTACAGATGAAAAGAAAATATGCTTTTAAATAGCTTTAACCCAGATATGCCGAACGTCCTATATGTAGGACGTTAAGCACATGTGCAACCGGTTCATCCCATTCTTTTAACTAACTGCAAAATTTTGTACCTGACTACACGTAAATGTAAAGCACTTCTTTGTTTAGAAGAAAAATTAGTTTGCAAGCGAATTCCGGTGGTTATAGTGCGCTGTTAACAAATAGAAATTGTAACATTTCTTTAGTGGTAAATTTTACCGATGAAAAAAAATGAGATAAGTAAATAATTAGTAAGTAAGTAAGTAATAAGTAAGTAGTAATTTTAATTACATTGTGTTTACAAATGTCCCAAGTAATAAATAAAAAGAGTTTTGTAACCTTTTTCGTTATTTTGTGTCTTTTGTTTTTATGTAAACTTAAGTGTCCTACATGTAGGACGTTAGGAAAATGCACGGGGTAAATTTTTATTTTTATTTTATAGACCAATGACATTGAATGTTGAAGAACTAGAATGGGACGGAAATGATTTTTAAAATTCACGAGAGGAAATTGTGATAAACGTTTTACCTCCCGTTATCGCCACAGAGGACGTGACAGATGAGGACGATGGAGATGAAGAATATTGCGATCTTTCTAATCTTCCTGGGAAGCAACTTTTTGCTGAAACTGAGTTAGTAGTTCGAATGCCATCATGTAATATTGATTATGACAGTGACGATAATGTTTTGTTGTCTGTTCTCGCAAATCGTTATCGAGCAAAAAGAAGTAAAGAACCCAAAAAATACCATTGGCGGTCTGTGGATATAGATCCAAATTTCGAGAGTTGGGCAGACGTCGATATTGCTTATAATAACTTAGGTCCGCTGGAATTGCTTTCACTCTTTTTTGATGAAGAACTAGTTAACAAACATTTTTTTTACACAAATAAATACGCATCAGAAAGAGTAAGAAACTTCGAACGGATAACTTTTTCCGAAATCCAAGTATTTATTGGTATTCTCCTGTTTAGCGGATATATTAGTGTTTCCAGACGTAGAATGTATTGGGAACGCGAAAGGGATTCTCACAACGATCTGGTATCAGAAACTATGAACAGGAATCGGCTTGAATTTATATTATCCCATATCCATTTTTGTGATAAATTAACAATAAACGAAAATGATAAATTTGCTAAGGTAAGGCTACTATTTGTTGAATTGAACAAGCGATTTTGGGAACATGCTCCGCATGTAGAATATCAAAGTGTAGATGAAGCCATGATTCGATATTTTGGAAGGCATGGCTGAAACAATTTATAAAAAATAAACCAGTCAGATATGGCTATAAAATATGGGAAGGCACGACACACTATGGTTATATAAATTGGATGGAGCCATATCAAGGATCATCTACAAAAATAGATGAAAAATATACGCATTTAGGGCTAGGGGAAAGTATTGTGCTCAATTATGCCAACGTTCTGTTATCTAATTATATCTATCCATATCATCTATTTTTCTATAATTTTTTACCGGAATCCGCTTGTTGGATGAGCTAAAAAGAAAGGGTGTGAAAGGAACGGGCACTATAACAGATAATCATATACCCAATTCCAATTTAATTGTAAAAAAGCTCATGCAGAAGAAAAACAGAGGCTATTACGAATACGAATCATCAGATGATGGTATAGTTGCTTTAAAATGGCATGACAATAATGTAGTAGCTATGGCATCAAATTCTGTGAAAGTATTTCCAGAGCATTCATGTCGAAGGTATTTTCAACTTAAAAAAAAAATTTTATATTAGTCAGCCAAACACTATCCATGCTTACAAGAAGTACATCGGGGGTGTTGATCGGGCGGATCAAAATATTATCTTATATCGCTGCAACATACGCGGGGAAAAATGGTACTTCTGCATTTTTGCTAAGATGATTGATTCCGGAGCACAAAATGCCTGGCAGCTCCATAAGAAAAGTGGCAGTAAGCTGCAACAGTTTCGAAGACGTATGGTGCAAAACATCTTGGGTTCATTTGGTGGAAAGAAAACAACTACTTCGAACTTTAGATCATCATCTTATGATATTTATTTTCGTTTTGATAGAGTGGATCATTTGTTCGAGGTCCAAATGAAGTACACACGCTGCGCTCACTGTCATACCAAATGTACAACGCGGTGTCAAAAATACAACATTGGGTTACACACAAAATATTTTATTGAGTACTAAACCAAAAACTAATAATATAATTTTTGCAGTTACTAATTTACAACGAATTTGCTTTTGATATTTTTTATGAATTTAATTCATTTTAAAAAATAAAATAAAATAAAAATATAAATAAATTATATATTTTTTTTAATCATCGGGACCCCGTGTATTTGCCGAACGTCCTATATATAGGACACCTATTATCCAACAAACTATCAGAATATTTTTACTTAAACAAATTTATTTTGTATTTTTAGATAAAATTAAACCAAAACAAAAGATTTCCATAAGTTTTACCATCTAAAATTTCTCCCGGCATATCTGGGTTAAGGACACGAACGGTGGCATGCGTTCTACGGAAGCGTAAGTATATCTAACAGTTTTAAAAGATAGAACAACTGATTAATTTTCTCACTTTTTATACCCTAGATGAAATCTATAGGGTATACTAAGTTTGCCATTCCGTTTGTAACGCACAGAAATAATGATGGTAGAGCAAAATGGATTGGACACCCCCGGCATAAAATTAAAAGTTATTTTGATTTTTGCATGTCCGTCCGTCCGTCCGTGCGCACGATAACTCGAGAACGCGTTCACTTAGAAAGCTGAAATTTTGTACACGGATATTAAAAAAAAAAGTAAAATTAAGTTCGAAAATGAGACAAATCGGGCAACTCCTTCGTGGGGTTGCCACACAAAAATTTCGTTTTCCACGATATATTTGGACACTACCTGAGAACACGTCGAGATAGAAAACTGAAATTTGGTACATTAGGTTTTCGTACTAATAGCAAATAAAATTTCAAAAATGAGCTAAATCGGGCAACCCCTTCTTGGTGTTGTCATATAAATATTTTGGTTTTTTACATATACTTTGAAGACGATCAGTCCTAGACATTTTTATTGTACTAAAAACTTCTTCAGAATAAGAAATCATATAAAATTGGTTATAATCATTTTTCTGTCGGACGAGCCGTTCTAGAAATATATGCGAGAAACCAATGCAAAAAATCAAAATTGCTCAAATGGGTGACCATACGAACTTTCATACGTGCATTCATCTAGGGTATCATAAGAATTGGTCTTTTAGACCAATTCTAGCTTTTTCTCTTGTTATTACTAAAGAACGAAATCTTAACTTTTTATACAAATAAAAAAAAACTCAAATATTCATGTTAACAATACTCTTTATTAATTGTAAAAAACAGCTGCCCTTTTTCTGATTTGTGTGCCTTGGAAAAAAATTGAAATTTTTCTACCGTGCACGTGCGATTTGTGGGACCGGAAATTATAATATAAGGATACAGTTGGCAACCAACTGACGTGTATTATTACTGATTTCCCAGGAATACACAGTAGTTCGTAGAGCTAGATTAGTTTACAAAAAAAATAAAAGGTCTCATAGACAGCGCACTACTTCCCGAAAAGAAGGTTTATTTGATATCACACGCGTCGCAAGTTGGACAACCCCAAGGGTGGTAGTTACCACCCACACCCCAAAACCCACAAATTTGCAATTTTTTTACCGTATGGGAAAGCTCCCATCGCTCATCCTAAATCAAAAAACCCGATGTAAATGCATCTACGGCCCTCTCCGGAAGGCGCTCAGGCACAAATTTATAATTTATATAGTCAGGGGTTTATAAGTAGATAAAACCATAGATCGCACAAGAACTAGATGTCGCATGCAGTACCATAAAAGTATACACATTTTAAATGGCTGAGTGGTCCATTCAGGTATGGACCACAACATTTGAAATGATGTATACCTACGTCGAGTGAATCATATTTTTTGTATCTGAAATGTTGAGAAAGCCGATCAAATAATACAAAAATTCTATTATAAAATAAAATTGCTTTCGGCACACTATAAAACATGTTATGCCCTATTCTCAATCTGTATGTTCTCCTCTAGTACCTATGTCATGTGACATCTAGTTCTTCTGCCATCAATTATAAAAGCTATTTAAATACACACAATTTAGTTATGGTTAATACTTTTATTAAATTAAATAAATTCGAGGTTGAGCTTTTGTTTACCCTTTCCATTTAAACGTTAGTACAGAAATCGCTTCTTATCTTTTTTCTGAAGCTAAGCTTTTAAAAAATTTTTACTATCCACAGGAAATTGCATTTGACTCTTTGCATTAAAATGCTGACACTATGCGAACTCTACAATAAAGTTTTGCGTTCTGTGAGAACGTGAAAATCCATTGTGACATTGCTTTGTACTTAAGTAAAATAATTCACTTTCAGTCCTTGTCTAATCTAATTTTATTATGAGAAAATAAGGTATGTTATACCCTAGGCAGACGGGCAAAATCAATGATCATTCGTTCGTAATTGAATTTTTCAAAAATCGATTTACCATTGAATTTTAATTTTAATTATTAAAATTGTGCTGTCAATTACATACAAAAATTGACAGGTCTTTTAATCAACAAAACCTTGGGTGACTTGATTTCTGAAAAAATCAATTACGAACGAATGATCATTGATTTTGCCCGTCTGCCTAGGTTATTAATTATAATGAGAGTATTTCTCTATGATTTCTTGTATGGTATTTATTTGCAATTTTTTTTAATTAATACAATTTTTGCTATTGGTTAACTCTTTAGAGACTTGCCCTAGAATAGGTGTGATGAGTAAGTTTTACTGCTGGTAATTATTATCAAATTAACTACATATTTTACGGCCGCTAAACGAATTTTGGATAGTTTTTTTAAAGTCAATGTGGTACTTGTTTCTTTCTTCAGCAATCAATGTATTTGGGACTAACGGCGCTAAAGAAATATTTTCCTGAATGTGGTCGATTTGTTTTTCTGTGTAATCGAATTTGAACATTTGTTTTAGGAAATTAATTCAGAAATAATTTTCATTTCTGTAAAGTTGAGTTCGTTTAACCCTTAAGGAGGCGCGTGGGGTCAGAGCAATTTTAACCGCGAAAAAAATGCAGAACGCATTCTCTCTCGACCTTGCGTCTTCCAGTAGCTTTTCATATTAGAACACTATTTTGAAAATCGTCGTACTCGAGCCACTGCAACATACGCATCCTTTTGTACTATAGTGAAGTGTAGCCCTATACGCCCACTTACGGAATTTTTTCGTGAGGTAAGTTTTGTTAGATATATGGTTTGAAATTTTTATAATATTTTTGGATAAATTCTACCGAAAATAAATAAAACTAATGTTGGTATTGTAGTTTTGAGTGAATAGTGCAGGTTTTTTACTCTACTCCGAATAGTGGTTCTTATTTTTTTACTTTTTTATAAAGACTCGCAAGAAGTTTCTCAGTATGTAATATAAAATAATTGTTAACTTAAAGAGAAATTATTTGTTTTTCAGTTTTTGTTAAAACAATAAGATTTAGTTATCGAACCGCATTGTTTTTGTTTTTGAATACTTTGTGGTTTACTTGAATTTCTAGAAAGGAATTGGGGTCACAGCTGTGTGATTTTGCTAGTGCATGGTTAGAAATTTAGGTATAAAGTATAAACGTATTTATACTTTTTAACTTATAAAAGTTATCCATTCGATTTTTTCTATTGAAATTATAAATTTAAGAAATATTAATAAACTTTATAAAATTTCAATAACAATTTCTATACGAGAATTATATGAGTTCAAGTTATCAGATGAAAGTTTTATGTCTTCATAAAAAAACTGTATAGCTTTTAAAGGGAAACACATTAAAATAATAAAATGACTTCTTATAATCCCAGTTAATCAGATATTCTTATAAATTTAATACGAAAAATATGTGAGCTCTACAGATTACCGGTACCTAATTTTGTAAAATTTTGGATTTCATATGATTTACGTATATATTTTATACCATACGATTCCTATGAGTTCAGTACCTACTAACGTAATTTGTATCAGTTTGGATCCAGTAGCCGGTATTAACGGATGTGTGTTTGACAATAGATAACATTAAAAATGTAACCGGGATTGTTTCTAACGTGCGAAGTGTCAAAGTTCACGTCAAGCAGTGCGTAGCTTGAATATTTGGATTTCGTATATTCAGGTGAATTATGTGTCATGTGGAATATATAAGTATTTGAATGTGTATTCAAGATTTTTATTCATATGATAAACGTATTGTGTTCACTCTATATTTAACTGTAAAATATGAATTTATCGATTTTAAAGAAATTAGCCCAAATTATCCAGTATTGCCTAAAATCTTAAATGCCCATATTTTTACGTAGTTGCAACTATTCAAACTACGGATATTATATTCGATTATTTCGAGTGCTTTACCAACGGCGTTGATGCTATTATAGAACCTGAGATCTTCACAGATTATATCAGGCAATATTACTTAGAGCCACATTTTTATGTTAAAATTAGGGCTAAGATAATTCTCGATTTAGATGGTATTTACATATTTTGATTTGATTTTTGAGCAAATATATTCAGTAGATGCATTGATTTTTAGAAGTTGTCAATACCGAAAACTCGTCATCCACAATTCAATTAGAGCATCCTTCTAAAACACCAGTTGCTTTAAGGCGTATAAATGCAGAAATTGGTTCAGTTCTAATCGTAACGTCTAAAGTGACCTCACAAGAAATGAAATCAAGAGTTAACTTTTATTTCTTTTGAATAGTCCTGTAAAGAGTATATTGCAAGAAAATCTTGAGGAAATAATTTACTACAACAATACGAACAAAAGGGATCACTAACAGATAGTGGAAGAAGAAAAATTTTATTTTTTTTTATCAGCGTACATTCAAGAAGCATTTGGTTTTTAGCCGACCCGTACGGAACAAATAGTTGCTGCACGAGCTTGCATAAATCTTTTTCATTGCCTCAAATCTGATGGACCTACTGAGTTGATAAATTCTCTGTTATTTTTCAAGAGTTTGAATTATTTTTGTATGCATTTTCAGGATCTTCTGCATAATATTGCCAATACTGATTAGCTCCAAGTCAAGCTGAAGAATGATCGCGTAAGAAAACGAAAATTAGAGAAGGAGTTTTCATTTTCAGAGAAAAATGTACCTACGTATTACATGTACTGAAGAGAATGATTATGAAAGCTTAAGTGGCACGCATATTGATAAGGAATTGGAGTATATGAAAAATGCTTCTTTGTCCGATGAAAAAGACCTTGACGATTAAAATTTAAAAAAAAAACTTTAGTTGCCAGGAGAAAGCGATATAAGGAAGAAAAATTCAGTATATACGATAACTGTCGATACATATTTGGTAAACAATACAACTGACATTTTTTCATAACTATTCTGCGAATATTTTTTTACAGATAACGTCTTATTTTGAATAATCGCACAGCTGTAATAAATCATTGATTTTGGAATGGTCGAAATTTCAAACCCACATTTTTAGTATTGTTAAAAATAGTGGTAAGCCGATTTTATATACAGAATCCGAAAGAGAAAAAGGCAAGCATTTCGCTTATATGCGTTCTAAGGTTACTGCCTCCCCTCCTAATGGAAAGAAAAAAATTAAGCGTTTGACTGATGAACAAGCAATTGAGAGACTTATAACTTTTGACAAGGTAATGCTGTATATCAAACTTCTCTTCGTAAAAACATTGGGAATTTTTGTATAGTGTGGGCTTACGGAAAAGGAATTTGCGAAAAATTCAGAAGAGAGGCCACCTTATGTAATCACTACAGATATCACCAAAGCTTCAATTTACTTAGCATTTGCCTACATCTAATCCGTTCGAATTTTAATATTTATACGCTAACAAAATTTATATCAATCCTTAACAAACTCCTTCATATGTTTACGTATAAATTCAATCCAAATATTTAAGTAAGTTTATTTGAAAATTTCTATAAAAACTATACGAATATTTTACACATTTTTTCAATAACAAACATTATAAAATTTATAAATTGTCTTATTATACTATTTAATGCCCATAGAATATTAAGTTTATATGAATCCTTATTAACTCATTCATATATTAGAGGATTAAAGTTATTCGAAGCTTTATGGAATTTTATACATTGGCAATTTATCAAGTTCATAAGTAATTTTTATGGATTTATATACATACCCCTTTGATATAAGATTTATACCAAAATTTCTAACCGTGTGCGCCTACTTAAGGTTAATCTGTCTAGTATTTTCGTTTTGTCTGTTGTGATGATATTTTTAACCCATTAATGACGAGATCCTAAAAAGTCAGTTAGAGAGCTGAAATTTAATACAGAAGGTGCTATAGGTTGTAGAAATCCAAATCTGAAAACAAACAAAAAAAAATTCTCGGACTCCTTTCACGCAGGAGTGGCCGTTACATACATATATGTAACGTCAGTCCGAACACGGGGAAATTGATTTTTTCGTTCTTTACTAAAAAAAGAATGCTGAAAATTTCAAATATAAAGTAAAGATGTATGAAAATATATAAATAAAATAAAGAATAGGTACAGATATAATTTTTTGCTGGATGTTTTCCTGAGTATTACCAAAAGGTAAAATGTGAATTGAAAGTAAAAAAAAAAAATTAATAAAATAAATTAAATATATGAATGCTAAAAGGAATATGAAAATAAAAAAATAAAATTATAATTATTTTGGCCACACTTTATTTATTTATTATTAGTTATATATTTATTTTAGCAATTATTTATAGTTATGAAATAATAATTTTCAAAGTAATCCACGCAGAGCCCTACATTGCATTTTCTGTACATAGTCTTTACAGATGAATTGCAATTTGTCGCAGCACGACGGCGTCTTTTGTCGTTTGGAATTTTGATGACGTAATGATGTATGCCGTCAAATCGAGGATTGCTATGCTCTGCTTGAGTTCTAGGACGGCGATAACCGCCTGGCAGTTTGTGATGACCAAGACTTTGGAAATAATATTGTGGGATGGCACGCCGAAACTGAAGTTGTGTTATCGAAGAACCTGCTTTGCGATGAAGCAGCCAGGCATTCTGACTAGACACATCTACCAGCCACGAGAAAATGGAGCATCACCACTTCTTTCTCCTTACTGCAATGTGATAAGCGTTAGCATTCTGGTCCATTCTATCTGTGCCGCCCATGCATGCATTATAACGTCCAACAGCACATGGACGCGGAACATCAATTTTTTCTCGAATATCTTCCAAAAGTTGAAACAGGATTTTACCCATATATTGTTGAAGCTATAGAAACGACGGCATATCGACACATTTCGTGATATAGATATTAACCCCACTGACTTTTGTGCTCACAATGTAGCCGCGCTCTTTCCTTTTCAATTCATCCTTCAGTGGTAACGGACAAGACTTAGGAAGCAAATTTTGTCTTATGGTTCCAGTACCGTGGTAATTTCGTTTCTTCAAGCACAATAAAACTGGAATGGATGTAAATAAATTGTCGAAGTATATACAGAAGGGAAAAGACTTTATATGATCGGCAAAATCATCTAACATGCAAAAGAGTGGCGTAGCATTTTTCCATATTTTGCAGCATAATCTGGATTGAGACGAGGATTTGTTCTCTTGTACATCTCAAAATTTACGAGATATCTTTGTGATGTGTTGATACACCACATCTTGTACCCAAATCTAAGAGCTTTACCTCTAATAAACTGCTTACAGCCATGACGACCGTAATACTCCACCATTGATTCATCGTATGACAGATCTTGCTGTGATTTGGAATGCTGTAAGAAACGTTTTTTCATGGCATCAGTCAAAGGACACAGTTTCCAGATCTTATCGCTTCAACTCCCTAAGGCGTTGTCAATAAAATGGAGATAGCGAAACACACATTCAAATCGATCGCGTCTCATCGCATCTGATATCATAACATTAATCATATCTTTGCTTTCCGCCCAATAATCTCTCTTTGCTGGATGGGATTCTATGGTAATCAGAATGCCTAGAAATATGTGCATTTCATTCATGCTGATGTTCGGATTCTGTTGACTATTCATAATAGCATACGCATTTGTTTCGTCACAAAGCAACTGAATCACCTCGTTATCAAAATTTTTTTGAATTTGTTCTTGTGGTGCTAAACCTACACAATTCCGATAGTCAATTTCTGGAAAAATTGGCTTCAACGCTACTTCATAATCTGTCACCCAAACCAATTCAGAAGCTGGCTGTTTTGATGTACTAGTCGCTTTGCTTTTTGATGCTGATTTTTTTTTCTTGCTACTGGCTTCTTCCGCTTAGTTCGTCCTTCTGCTGAAATTGTAGTGTTGGGATTGTGACTGCGCAGTTTCAACTTTTGAGGTATCTTGTCTTGTTCTGCTGGTAGTTTCTTTTGAGGTGTTGTCCCTTTCTCTAGTGCTAGTGATTCGTCTTGTTCTGATCCAGAGTCAGATTTGGAATTTGCTTGAGTTTTAGAATAGCTCTCATTTTCGGGTGCAACCCCTGGTTTGTACGCTGGTAGAGTATCTAGTGGTAACATGTCTGTTGGTGTTGTTGTACTCACAGGAATATTTGCAAAGTACGTAGAAGCATCCAGCAAATCAATTTCCAAATCCGTCATCGTAGTGTTCAAGACATCTGCGACTTTTACATATTTCACTAAGGCATCGTCAGCAATCTCAAACACGCCTCGACTTCCATCAGCACAAGTACAAACCAATTGGCATGCAGCCTTCAATTGCCTTACTGGCAAGTTTTTTAGCGTCTCTCCTCCATCTTCATCACCTGAATCCTCCCAAGACAATTCCCCTTCGTCGGGTGGCTCAACATAAATACGATCCACACGCTCATCATCAGATTGAAGCGCGTCTAAATAGTCTGCAACCATTTCTGTGTTTGAAAAGCAAAAAAAAAAAAATAATGAAAGAAAACAAAAATTCACGTAATGCTGTAAGAAGACTAACGTTACATATATGCAATGCACACTTTCAAGTGACAACCATATAGCTCAATAGCCGAAAAAAAAATATATTTTTAGACGAATTCACTTTTAGTTTATTTCTCAATAAAACTACATAATTAGAAATTCAAAAAAATTCAAAAAAATATATAAAAATAAGATAATTACAATTTCATTGCTCCCATCTTTTAGGTTTCTTTCTTTTATATTTTTCACTGTGTTAATACAAGTCTGCTAGATTTAAATACTTCCACTAAAGTGATCACAGTGAATTCTTAATCTGTTTGCTTACACATATAAGTTTCTACGAAACTAATTAAAAAATTCGCCGAAGTTGGGAGACCATTTTTATTTTGCCTATACTTCGTTGGAATACCAGTGTTACATATACATATGTAACGTTAGTCATTAATGGGTTAATTTGAATAAACGTTTTGCTGAAGCTTTCATTAACACGTTGACGTAAATGACGTCTATAGCCGTCCAACGCTAGTGCTTACAGATGCAACTGACTGCTATAGCCGTCCTATATTCTTAGCATTCTAAATAAATGATTAAACTGTATATCAGTGTTAAATCCATTTGTTTCATATTTCTTCAATCTTGTTCTAAGAATGAATCACGAAATATTTCTTAATAATTAATATAGTCGTCTTTTTCAGTTATTCTCAGAATTAGAAAGAGATTGCAAAAAGGGTATATACGATAATCAAACAAACATTTGGCAGCAACTTACATGAATTTTGTTGATGAGGATCCCTCCCCGAGGCGCCTCTGAGAGATTCAACTGTGACACTGGATTCTAGCTAGTCGGTCTTAAAATATAGGCCTCATCGCTGCAGGCGCCCAATGTGTGACTCGACCCACGACCCATGAAAGCATTTCCTATCAATAATGCCAGGCGAATGAGACGGATTGTCCAGGCCGATTTGATCTACTTGAAGTGTGCCGAATCGGAGACACATCCCTGAAGTCCCATCAATCTTTGATCAGACCTCGACATGATTTTCCGTGCCGGAAGTCAGAGGTGTACCGAAAAGCTGGTAACCTTAAAAATCCAGTCGGCCAGTACTGCTCTGCCTTCTTTCACCGAGATGAGCCGAGGGAGCCCCGCGGTCAGTAACCTAACCAACTGATCGCAAAGCTTTCCCAGCCCTAATATATCACTCCGATCTCCGACCGTTCAAGGGTGTGTCTTCAAGGCGTCGTTGAGTTAGCGACGTGCCAGATTTTCTTCCTTAAATTTGCAAAGGCTTTATGTAAGTGGAGTTCCTACGACAAACTATCTGCCGTAGGGTACCATGTAGGAGGGGTTCTGGCGCATTGTCAGACGAGGGATTGGGGTAAAACGTGTCTATTTTCCAAAAGATATGCCGACCGCTAGGCTGGGAGGGTCCTAAGCGGCACATTGCCATCCTGTAGTTTACCAGTTAAGCTGGCTGGATGCCTTATAAGGGCTACCAGGATTGAAATTTGCACTAGGCCTGCAACGTCCCAGAAATATGGATATCACGGCCTCATGTCTTTGGCGTGATTGACTTCTAGCGTTCTTCCCTGAAGATCTTCAAGCTCATATAAGGAGTTTCCTTTCTTTGACCTAACCCGACACTTCACAAATTTAGGTCCTAATTTAGCACTGGTCTGCTGCTGGAAATTGCTTCGGGCAAAATTCCGTCTATACACTTCTTGACCCACTTTGAAACTAACAGGCTTCGCTCTAAGATTATAAGCTTTTGAACCCTGTTCATACGCATAGTTCATATTTTGCCTGCACTCTCGCACGGATCAATCTTAGTTTGTCTTCAGCATCTACTCTTAGAGGTTCGTTAGAAGTTCCAATCATCTGCTGACCGAAACGTAACCGGTAAGGTGAGATGCCAGTTGCTTGGTGGACTGAGCTCCTGAGGGAGCTAGCTATGTGGCTTAGCTTCTCATCCCACTTAGTGTGACCCCTGTGGAGGTATGCCCTAATCCCTGCCAATAGAGACCTGTTCACTCGCTCTGAGGCGTTTGCTTGCGGCGAGTACTCTGTCGTTCGCAAGTGTTTGACCCCTTACCTATCCAATAATTTGGCGAACTTAGCCGAGCAAAACTGGACTCCATTGTCAGAGACTATCGTCTCCGGAACTCCGAGCACATGAAATATTTCTGTCTCGATGAATTGACATACATTAAGAATAGATGCCTTTCTCATTGGTTTGAGAATCGGGAATTTAGAAAAGTGGTCAAGAATTAGTAGTATGCAGACATTTCCTTTCGCTGACCTGGGATATGGACTTAGAAAGTCGACGTACAGCTTTTGCAACGGTCTTTCTGTCACAGACTGAACTCCCATAGTTGGTCTAAAAGTGGGCTTCTTCTTCCTGAATCGGATTGCCTGTTTTCGGAACAGTTCGAATATAGACGAAGCCATCCCTGACACAGAAGTTGATTTAACTTTCTTTATTCTCAACAAATATCGTTATGGTCTTTACAGCTACCAAGACGTCTATAGACGTCTTTTGTGTATCAGTGAAATCGAAGCTATTAAAAACAAATGACGGCTATAGACGTCGAAATTTTTTTAACAAAATTTGGCGGAAAATACATTAATTTTATTCCGTAAGTATGATATCTTGATCGAACTCCCCAAGAACCAACTAATTAACAAAAAAAACAAAAAGTCTTTTTTGTGGTCCATCACCGATTTCAAAGTGAGCGTCAACGTGTTATTTGGTAGGTATTTCTTGATTCAAATACAATGATATAATGATAAGATGATTTTTAACGACAACGACGATATAACAGTTTTGATTTTATTTTTAAACCTACCTACTTATTTTATTATGTATAAAATCTTTTTGGTTATCTAGCTCTAACGTCGTTAATTCGTGTTTTCGTTTTTGCTACCGAAGCATAGTACCGGGGACAACTGGGGTTAACGTAACCCTGCACCAAAGTGTCATTTGGTTCAAATGCTAAGCTCCATATTCATGTTTGTAGGTGTTATAAGCTGTCATTCAAAATTTCAACAACAATAACTGGAAATAAGAAACGGGCAGTTTTTGCAGTTTTCAAATTATTAAAGCGTTACCGTGAGCAAATAGAGTATTTTGAGGAAAATAATAACCTTTTGAAAGTTGTGATGTGATGATTGTGATTATTGGATTTTCGCGCACTTGAATCTCCAATGAAGTTTCCGTATTATCACTCCATATCACTCAATTCACATTTTTCTCCTTATAAAAAACACTTCTATATAGCATTGGCTGCAAACTGCTATTATCGTCTGCAAAAAATACTATAAATTAAATTAAAAAACTAAAAACATTTCAGATCTATCAATTTTGTAAAAACGAATGCTACAAACAATTAAAAAATGACATTTGCGAGATTCATATATTGAAAATAATTGCGTTTGATTAGTATGGCTACAGCTGCCCCTCATCAGAGCAGGGGCTAACAGAGCTAGCACCAAGAGTCAAATGTATCATGACTCCAAGGCTGGCACCGCAAACTCGAACACGCCTTTGCTTCTTCAAAGGGCAGGAGTTAACCCCGAAGCAAAACCGAATACGCCAAATGTGAGCTAGTAATCTAGCTCTAACGTGTTTTAAAAATCGTTTGGATATATTCTATGTAGAATTATTTCGAATTTGTTAAATATTTCAACGGGGCTTACTTTTATCTCTGCATATCATATTTCTGTGTCTATTTTTTCAATGGTCATTGTTTGGTGCGTCATCGTGGGTAACAGTAATAGAATTATCCACAGTAGGATTTTCCTGATTGTTTAAGCCAGCAAATTTAAATTGTCGTTTTATATTGGTTTCGTGGACATTAAATTGTATTTGCTAAACTTAGGTTCTTCATAATGCCTTAAAGACTTGTAGCTTTTTATGAAACCAATATCTCTTTGTTCTACGGAATCCTCTCTGCTTTCATTTCCTCTATGAATAAACTTTACTATTGATTTAATCAATCTATCATAAATGACTTTAAAGGAACTGTTCTAAACAGATAAGGATTTTGTTTTGATTCTAATGTGAAAAGAATTTT
Organism: Dioctria linearis; assembly: GCA_963930735.1. Classification (NCBI taxonomy): domain Eukaryota; kingdom Metazoa; phylum Arthropoda; class Insecta; order Diptera; family Asilidae; genus Dioctria; species Dioctria linearis. The sequence continues at coordinate 135,714,365 of OZ005743.1, read as the reverse complement.
TTTATAATTCGACTGCTTTAAGGATTTGTGTTTCAATTGGGCAACTGTTCTTCTAAAGTTAAGGCTATAATTCTTTCAGTTTATGTGCCATTTAATCGGTCTACTAGACCAACCAACTTGTCTAATGTTGTTTATACGCAACATCTACGCCCACTTAAAGTGCAATAGGCATAATATTTTACACACCCCTCCAAATTGAATATTTTTTATCGACGTGCTTTACCGATCGTTAATATTGCTGGGAGACAAGAGACTCCGATAGGAGTCACCGTTCATTCGAATTACACTTTATCTCGGATAGTTTCGTAGTAAAGAAACATTCAAATAAAAGCACCAAACTTTTCACTATCTGTAATTGAATTTATTCCTTTTCATCACCTCTTCACGAAACCGTGATACAAAAGCTTCTAAAAAATAATCTCTAATTTACTACTTGCTCGTTTCAATATCACGACCTGACTCTTTTGACTAACTTTCTTTTGGATCTTTACAATTTGTCTTTCTTGTTTTCTTTTAAATTGTCAAGTAGCAATTTTTATACTTCTCATAATAAAATGCGAACTTCTGTGAGGAATTAATGACGCCTTTAAGGTTTATGAAAATGCTGATATTCTGGCATGAAAATATGGGAAATTAGATTTAATAAAAATGCTGCTATTGCAATATGAAAATGTGAGGAAGTCCAGCTTGTGGCTTTCATCAAGCCATAAGTAGATTTTATTTTTGTTGCAGTTTGGTGGCTGCCACGTTTTATGTCACGTTTTAGGTCAACATATGTAACTCACTGAAATAATTTGGGCATGTTTTTTAAATGAGGGAATTGTGCTATTGTCGCTAAGGGAAAAGGGGAATTTGGTATAAGTTTTAAAGGAAATATGAGGCAATCGTCATAACTGCCAAGTTGTCCAAGCAAAAGAACTCCTAAGACTTTTAGTCAAAAACTTTACAAAAAAGCGGATTGAGATTTTCGCGTACGTACGTCAAAATATTGCTGCATTTTTACAGTGACGGGTACTATCAGTGAGAAGTAGACTCTATAGTAATCAGCACGCGCGGTCAAGATGATATGCTTATTCGTTCCTCTGTGGCACTTCAGTTAAATACACCGCCATTCGAAACATCTCGATTGAAGCGAAAGTATGTAAAATTGTTATATATTTTATTTACGAAACGATGAACTAACAATTAAACTTTTATTTATATTATGGGGACTTATTTAACTGGATTTATTTTTATTTTTGTTTAATAAATTTCTTTATAGAGAGTGTGGACAGAATAGAATAATTTCACCTCCCTAAGAAGAAAAATAAATTATTCTCATTATCCTTAGTCCTAAAGGATCAATGCCCTCAAGCAGCAGCTTTGATTTGCATGAAGTAAGACATGATTCCGAAACGAAGTATTGAACAGGATATAATGTTTTAAAACGAGTAAAGAGCTACATGTACGAAAACTGATAAAAGCTTACATGTGTATACATTTTTAGATATTGTTACTTACAGTTTGAGCTGCCTGTACCTCCAACGTGCAGTGATCTGTAAAGGTACAGGTTTTTAAATAACTAACTAACTAACTTTAATAAATCGCCTCTTGAAGGACTTTATTATATAGGTACATATAATTAGATATACTGATTAGGTTTGAGACTTAAGATAAATAATACAAATGCATATATAAGAAATAAATTCATGTCTGAGATACTAAAAGTATTATTGAACACAGCTGAAAGGAAATAAAAGCACTTGATTTTCATATAGAATGTAATTCTTACTTCCCTAATGTGTCCAGTCCAGTTTCACCAAAAGGGGTCCTGCACATCCAATCAACTCAGCTTATATTAGTTTAAAATAATCAACTTGATAAAATATTACAATAAAAACTATGCAAACAGGCATTTTCATGCAAGACTGCCAAGAAATGGAATTTCTTGGCAGTGCACCAACAACACTATCCACAATACATGCAAGTATGTTTAAATATGTATATAACATGAATTCGCAAGATGCATATACATCATAATTAATGAAATTCATTTTTGACATTTTGGAAATCACTTTTCCAACATGAATAATTTAGCATAATTTGCATATTTTTGTAATGTATTCATGCTGGAACTTACAAATAGTAAATAAAAAACACTTTTGTTAACTAACCTGCATTATTAATCACTTTAATGTTGCTAAAACACACAAAACAAACACGACACTTGCGAGCTTAAATATCGGGATCGCGACTGTCAAATTAACTCAACGGAGGATGAATTAGGTCAAATCGAATGCGCGCAATCTGTTGGTAGTGCTTAAAAGCTCCAAAATCTCAAGGTGAGCAAATATTTAGAAAAAAAAAATTAAATTAATTCGCAAAATGAGTGGGAAAGAGAAAGATGTGTGAACGAGACAAATGAAATTTGTAATTTAGCATTATTGGAAAAAGTTGCCCAAGTGTGTCGAAACCGAAAAATATGCTGAATTTGAAATTTTCTTGTGGAACTTATGACAAATGGTGGCTCAGTGTCTATAAAAAGGTGGTGTTTCTTACAGAAAATCTCATTTGTGCGCTAGTGATCACACATGCAATAAGCATCAGATCAAATTGAGAAATTATCCAGTGATTTAAAAAGTGAAAAGTCAAAGTCGTGATATAGCCTATAATTAAGGTGTAATTTAGTAATTTATTTGATTATTAAAGTAGCAGTGAACACAAGTACGCATTTGTTGTTATTTTAACATACCGCTACACTAACCTACCCAAAATGCCGTAATATAGCTGTAGTTTTCAATTGCAGCCACATTACAAAACAAGTATATTAATAATAATGCTAATATTTGTCGAATAGTCTAAGAAAAAGTGTAACCATATCCGGAACAAGACATTGTTGTATTGTTAAACTTAGCTAGTTGTGGAATATAAACAAAACTAGGTCAGTTGTAATCCGGCTTCTACAATGTCACACTGACTGACATGTCTGCTGTTAATAAAGTATAAAGTACAGCTCAACTAATTTGATCTCTTTTATTATTAATGCATTACAATATCGTGTTAATATTTAATATACCCAGCGAAGAATGCCTTTCAACGCATGGTGGCAGAGAGGAAGGAAAAAGATGAGTGCTTAGTAGTCCAAAGTGCTTAGCGGTTCAAAGCCCAGCTAAGAAAGGCTCTCCACGAGAAGTGACTACTACAACAACAATAGGAATACTTGGCGGCTCAGTCCCAGCCAAGAATGCCTTTCAACGTAAGGCAGAATAGGGAGAGAAAAAGGTGAGCGCTTAGTTGTCCAAAGGCCAGCTGAGAATTCCGCCCAACCCGAGGCGACAACCATAACAACAATAGAAAGTGCTTGAATTTCCTGAATCCAGTCAAAACTGTTTTTCAACTCAACGCAAGAAAATATCAGGAAAGTAATATAAAGATCTTGATTTTAACCCGTCCATGTTTCGGTCATGAAAGATGAATGTATGTGGTCTGCTCGCCCTTTTTAGCACTCGGATATATCTCAACCACAAGCCAAATTCAAAATTGCTACAATGTTTTGCTGTAGAACTTTCTTTTGTGAAGTTGGTGATTTTTATAAAGGCTAGTAGAAGCCATCTCAGATATGTGAATTCGTTGAGCTGGTTTGTGTCTAATTTAATTATTGGTTTAGTTTCGAACTACCATGGAATTTTAGTTCACACTATAAATGTTAATCTCACGCAAATAATTTTACTCTAAATTGGGTTTTATTTCTCTGTTCCTCATTTTATTTTATGTCCCTCATACAGTTACAGTGCCCTTATGACTTTGTAGCTACACTATGTATGTACACTATGTTTTCATAGCTCCTTCATTGTGTATTTTATAGAAAATCACTAAGAAGCGATAGATTCAAAATTCTAGCGAACTTAATATATAACAATAAATAACAATGAAAATAACACTTAAAAACTCAGCAGATATTTATATTAACTCTTAACCACTGACATACGAATGTGATACGTCGCCTCAATCAATTCTGGTTCATTATTTTAATTTTCGTGGGAATTTGTCGATTCTTCGGAGGAAAGTGAATTCGAAGAAGAAGTTCCTTCTGCCTTGCAAGCACCTCCTGTACCGCACCCTTCATGCTTAGTTAGTTCTGACTTTTCCTCTGATGACGACATTCCACTTTCATGGTTGAGTCACCAAACTCATTCTGAAAAAACAGCATCAGTCCCTCAAGTATTACATGAATCTCAATCAGATGCAGTCAATAATACATGTTTCGTCGTAACAAGTACTACTACGGAAAAAAATTCGATGCCTGAAGTGGTCTGCAGAGGGTCCATCGAGAATTACCCGAACACCGGGACATAATATAGTGACTCCTATGAGGACTATTGTGTATATCCCTGGCAGTTCGCCTGCCAAATTATTAGGATTATTGATTTCGGATAGTATCGAAACTAAAATCATAAACTATACAAACCAAAAAATGGAATTGTTAAGAGAAAAGTACAAACGTCAGCGCAAACCTAAATTGAAGGATTTGGAAATTGTGGATTTTGATGCGTTTATTAGACTCTTGATTTATAGTGCAGCGTTCAAATCAAATGATGAAGATGCATAAACTCATTGTTTGCAGCAGACGGAACTGGGCGAGATATTTTCAGAGGAGTGATGACTAAGGAACGTTTTGTGATGATTCTTATTTGTTTACGTTTTGACGTTGCTTTAACACGTGACCAAAGAAAACAGTCCAGTGTTGCTGGCGCGATTTCAGAAATTTTTGATGAATTTATCGCAAATTTCCAAAAGTACCTACTACAAAATTGGGGAAAACACTACAATTGATGAAATGTTAGTGTCATTTCGAGGCAGATGCAGATGGATGAAGTAAATGCCTAACAAGCCATATAAATATGACTTGGAAATAAAATGCCTGACTGATGGTACCTCTGAAGTTATCTCTATAATGCGTACTTATATACAGGAAAGGAAAGTGACGGTCAGGGACTCAATGATGAAGAAAAAAAGCTTCTAGTGCGAACACAGTGTGTTTTGTGTTTGTCGAAACCGATTATGAACACAAATAGAAACATCACTGCTGCCAATTTATTTTCTTCAATTGAAGTATGCAAAGAACTAAAAAAGAGGGATACAAGATACGTCGGCACGTTAAAAAAAAATAAAAGAGAAATTCCTTCAAAAGCGCCAAGTTCTTTCAAGTATGCACGGCTTCTTAAAAGATCTTACATTGCTGTCTTATGTGCTTAAAAAAGGGAAAAAATGTCATGCTAGTGTCATCAATGCATAATAAAGAGAGCATGGACTCCACTAAAGGAATTTCAGAAATAATATCTTTCTACAAATCGTCAAAAGGTAGTGTGGATTCGTTGGATGAAAAGTGCGCCGAATATAATTGTGCAAGAAGGTCTAGACGATGACCATTGGTCATATTCTTTAGAAAATTGGATATTGCTGCGGCCAATTCTTTTATAATGTCCAATTGTTCCTCTTCAGACCGTCTGGCATTCATGAAATGTTTTGGCAGGCATTTAGTTACGCCGCATCTTGAGCGACGATATGCTATATCAGAACTTCCACACGAGCTCAAGGGCCTTATTCGGCATATCTTACAGAAAGATTTGGCGCCAGAAATGGAAGCATCAAGGCCTGAAATTAATAAATTTCATTCCTTAGAAAACTGCCACCACTGTTTCAAGCAGAAGCGAAGCAGAAATCGTTACGGGGGTCAAGCGTGCGGACGTCCAGTCTGCTTGCATTGCTCAAAACCGACGTGTAATAGTTGCTGCTAAAAACTTATTAGATACAGAATTATTGATAAAAGTTGTTGTGATTCTACTAAAATACTTCTAATTACGTCCAAAAACAAAAGAAACAAGAAGTTCCTATGATTTTTTACTTTATGTTGATTTTTGGATTTTTGAAAATTGAGATAGCTTATTTCAAAACATGTATGATTTTTAATTAATAAAATTAATTTCTACATAACATTTTAAGCATTTTTATTTGTTACTTATTTAATATAAAGAAATAAAAATAATCACAATAGTTAAGTATCCCAGAGCAGTTAATATTGTGAGGCGAATGTCATTCATACGTCAGTGTTAGTGTGACAAAATTACACGTCAGTAGTTAAGGGTTAATTTCGTTGATTAGAGTAGGCATACTAAAAGATATAAAAAACAACTTTTCCAGAAATTCCTAGGCAAAATTGCATACTTCAAATACAAATACTTCCTTCTAATTGTGCATACTTCTCAGAATTTTATCGAAATGGTATTTCATTTTACATTTGTCCAAATGCTTAAATTAGCATGACCTGTTACTTTTGAGGCCATTCCCTTTAATTGGTACACGAATTTGTCTGTCTATTTATTTATATATTTCTTTTTTGCTATTTTCGACACTCTCGTAGACCCACTTTACGTCATTACAGCGAGCTGAAATTTGGCACACAGGTGGTTCATGTCGCGTGACAATTGAATCTAACAAAATTTGAACCGGAAATATCCATGGAAAACCCCAAAAATCGGGAAAAATCATTTGAAAATTTGGTACAAATTTGATTAGTAATAAATCCGTTTCGGGAAAAATGCAGTTTTCCGATTTTTACGAAAAAAATTTCCGGTATTTTCCGACTTTTCCGGACAATTTTACAGTAAAAAAGTTTTCTAAATTATGAAGGATCAAGTTCATTGGCGTGACCCAATTTCAATAGGTGCAAATGTGACATCACGACTCGAGCTAGCAGCAAATGCACAAGTAATTAAACGATTTGCAATAACTAAACATTTTACTTCGCACAGTGAAATGCTTGGCGATTGCGAATTGTTTACTTGTAATCTGTCGCATCCACTGCTGTGTGTAACTGGGCATTGAGTCATGGTTAAGTAATTCACTTCGCATAGTGAAATACTCAGCTGGGCTCACTGTTTGTTTACATACAGTATTGGGGGCTCCCGCTGTCGGCAGTGATTAGCGTAATACTTTGTAATTATGATTGCAAGGTATTGCGCTGGTCACTGGGTCAAAGTCGCTTCCGCCTAATTGAATGGAGGTGAGCACGGTCGATTCGCTAGATCGGTGAGTTCAGTTAGAAGTTGGGTATTATTAAAGATAGCGGTTCGGTATCGTTTTTAGTCAGTTGTAATTAGAAAGTTAAATGAGAAGTATCAATCACGGGTGATACGCCTCTTAATTTATATCGTCGTTTAATTAAAGAAATAAAGTTGTAGTACAATTGACTTACGCGAGTTTTTAATTGTTTTCCCTGGATTGCTTTGGGACACGACATCATTACTTTCTCTCCGACAATGGTGAAAACTTGCAGAAAAAAGTCGAGGAAAATTCATGTAAAACGCTTTTCCGGAGTTTTTCAGACCAAGGAAGCGTTTGAGCGTTTTGCAACCTAACACAAAGTTGTAGAGCGAAATGACTTGCATAAATTTGCTTTTGTGGAAAACACCGTGGAAGGCCCGGAATAGCGAGAAAATCATCGGACAAATTTTCATCGATATGATTAGTGATAAATCTGTTTCAGGAAAAATGCAGAATTTTCCAATTTTTCTGGAAAATTTTACAACTTTTCCGGAAAATTTTCGGACAAAAAAGTTTTATAAACTATGCGGAATCATTTCTTTCCGTCCTACTGGCATCAATACTTTCTCTTCAACAATGATGCAAACTTGCATGAACAATCGAGGAAAATTCATGTAAATTTTTAAAAAAATTTCATAGTATAGGAAAAGTCTGTGGGAAACATGGAAAATCGGGAAAATTCATGTTATATGGGATCAAGTTGGAATACAGCTAAAAAGTACTGTTTAAAACATAATTTTACTTTCAGAAAACCGTTGCAGTACTTCAACGATTTAATACTCGAAAAATTTTTGTTTTCGGATCGGCACCAAACGTGACTTAAAAATTGTTTTAAAATGTCTCCATGCAGCACGTAATAACAATTTAGTTAACGTGAAAAAGGCAGAAAATAAAATAAGTAAAAATCGAGTTTTCAAACAAAACTGAGGCCAAGCCGCATGAAAAAGTTGAAAATAAACTTTTCTTCACACACAGAGGTGGACTCAGATTTTATTCGCTGACAATCACCGATATATTTCAGTATGATCAATCAGAGGTAATAAGTGATTTGATTCATGAAGAGAAAGAATATTCAAGAAAAACGTCCCAATCAAAAAATCTGAGTCCACCTCTGTGTGTGAAGAAAAGTTTATTTTCTACTTTTTCATGTGGCTTGGCCTCACTTTTGTTTGAAAACTCGTTTTTTACTAATTGTTTGTATTAATAGCTATTGAAATACCAAAAAATATTTCTCGTGGAAATATTGCTGAAAAAATACTAGAATCGTTATTTAAAAAGTAACAAAATGTGACACGAGATTACAACAAGTAGACGCTCATTTTCATATTTTTGGTGCTAAATTTTTCGCAAATTCTACAATGGCCTACAATCTACCGCTATTAGTAAAATAGGAAAAGTGTGATTTTCCAAAAATTTTAAGTGTAAATTTCGATTAGTAGATGACGCACATTTAACCCCAGGCTGTTTGCACAGACGACCGTAGATTCACTGCCGCGCCACTATAATTGCTATATTACCGTGCCAGTGCCGTTGCCGCCATACGTGCAATCGGCTGATTTGTTTCTGTATATTTTATACGCACGACAGCAACGCTAGGGCTAGCGGCATTGCCTTCGTGTGTACAAAATACCCTGAAAGTTTCAAAAATATCATGGGTGTACTGCCCGTTGTTAGAACGTACACGCAAATTTGAATTTATTGAAATCGTAATGAATGCACTGGTAAATTTGGATCAAGATCAGTGGTCGACTCTCTTATCAAAACAAACACTATTTACTTCCCTTTAACCTTCAATAAACTGTCACACTTATTTTTTAGAATTCTACCCTAGTAAGATCACCTTATGCATATAAGTTATTAGGTCAGAGATCCACACACACTAGAAACACACTTATTGACACAGATTTACAATGTACAATTTTCAAGAATAGTTGTATTGGGATGAGACTCAAGATCGACGAGGGCATACTACAAGAGAAATTTCTTGAGCAGCTGTTCAATACACCCTTATTCGCCAGTGTGTAAAAAACAACAGTGAACCACTACATCCTTATTCACCAGTGTGTAAAAAACAACGTACCTGGTTATTGAAAAATGTAAACATTTCTACTTCACATAAAACAAATATATTTCTCTTTGTCACACACATGCTCAATTTCCTTAAAGCTACATGCAATTCTTTCTTTCAAATACTATAATCATTTTTTTATTTTATTTTTTCAAATGATGTCCTATTCTCGTGGGTAATCTCTTTCTATCGATCAGCTGTTCAAGAAATTTCTCTTGTAGTATGCCCTCGTCGCTCAAGATATAAGTTTTGGGTAAAAGATTTTGGATCACACTGAAAACACACATATTGGCAGAAAGTTGCAATATAAGATCGTCAACAAAGTGATATGAACGTATATATGTACTGTACACACCAAGTGTATATTATGTAGTATATGTAGTATGTATATGAGTAAATATATAATAAAATAAATATCTGAATCAATAATAACATATGGCTGGTACTCACCGATCTAAATTGATAAATTGGCCTTAAGCTAATGTTAAGACTCTTTATTCTAATTATTGAAACCAGAAATAAAGTGCTAATGTTAGTAATATTGTCTCAGTCGAGACTCGAGATAATATTTTTTAAGTCAGTCGAGACCCGGCTTAAAGTGAATGCGAGTAATTATCTAAACTTTAGTCGATACCAGAAATACAGTGTTTAGATAGTAGATATTATCTCAGTCGAGACCCGAGATAGTATGCTTCAAATCAGTCGAGACCCAGCTTAAAGTGAATATTTATAAGTAAGTATCTTAACTTCAGTCGAGATCCGAAGCAAAATTCTTTATTTCCGTCGGGACGAGAAATAAAGTGTTTAGTTAGTAGATAATATATTAGTCGAGACCCGAGATAATATGGCTTAAGTCAGTCGAGACCCGGCTTAAAGTGAATATTAGTAAGTATCTTAACTTCAGTTGAGACCCAAAGTAAGATTCTTTATTTCTGTCAAGACCAGAAATAAAGTGTTTAGTTAGTTGATATTATCTCAGTCGAGACCCGAGATAATATACTTTAAGTCAGCCGAGACCCGGCTTAAAGCGAATGTTAGTTAGTTGTTAAAAAGTTGATATATCAGTCGATATCCGATATAATGTTAGTCTCTAACTAACCAATAGCCAGCTTACCTCCAGCGATGCCAAATGCAAAAAGAGGTCAAGACAAGTCAAGTCAATGTGTTATGCGCCATTTTCGTCTTTTAGTTGTCGTCTTTACCCTCGATGTTTTCTATATTTTCTTTATTTGATTCTTGGGTCTCATCCATCTTTAGCCATCAGATCGGTTTCATGTCATCTCTGGTGCTCTTGTTGACAGTTGTCTTTGTTATAATTTCAAACTTTGCGTTTCGTTGACATTTTTTTCCTTTACGGCCGATACGCCAAATCAGCCTTACTGTATATAATTCCTTCTTTGGATTTAGTTGTTGGTGGAAGGGCGGGAGATGGAGACAAGGAAGGCTAGGATGTGCATTGTTGGGAGAGTTTAGGAATCGACCAAAAATGCATAGCAACAAGAAATTTATAGTAAAACATGCTGCTGTCTTAAATTGAATTATATTTGCAAAAAAATGTTCTCTCTATCACGTAGAGAAGAAATTCCCGTTTGATGGTACTTGTAATGATGATAATGATTTTAATTTGATCTGCTCGATGAGGCTATATTTTTGTGTTGTATTTGTGATGACAAATACATGGCTTTCTTGGATTGTGTATCTGTTTTTTGATTAAGAGTAATCCGATTAGACTTGATTTTACTAAATGTTTTTATGCTTTATTTTCATGATGTTTCCTTTTCAGAAGTTGTCTGTTAATAAAAATATGTTCGAATCAATTTAGTTCAAACAATGGGTGCGGGGTATCATCAGAACCATACTGTACGTTTCTCTTTAACTTAATCACAGTCACAAGAACTCAGATGATAAATGATTGTTCGTTGCGTATGTATGGACTGACGAATGAAACACTTTGAAAAGTTATCATTAAATACACAGATTTTATACATGTCAGCCTTTCCTATTCTGCCTATTTTGATATTGGGAATTAATGACCCTCAGTTCCATCCTTATAACTAAGTAGATAATCGCAAGGGTAATTTTCGGTTAAGTCTTAGGGATTCAGTATACAGACTTGAACACCTCGCCTTAGTAAGTAATATCGCCTTAATGAAATGGAATTGTTGGAAAAACATTCAGATATCAGAAAATCTCGTTGGGGTGACTGAGGTGATGTTCTAAATAGAACACACACAAAAACAAGTCAAAGGCAAGAAACAAGGAAGTTGCGAAATGTGGCCCCACTCACCTACATACCTAAAATGCATGGCTTCTCTGTGATTTTGTCAGGATGCCTTTTTGTATTATGCACTTTGTGTTTCCCAACTTACTTGATGCTTTAAACTTTGTTACTTTTCAATGGCATTCCACCGCGAAATACTTGCCGCTCGGTTGGTGGTTTTTAGCAAGAGCGCTTGCTACAATTTGCAACGAGACACCCTAATTAGATTCACGCCGGATGCCATGAACATGCGGCCAACCATTGCTTAGTTCTTTAGGGGCTCATAAATAATTTCCTGTGGTAGTGGATGTGCCGAGTTTTCAGTTTGTTTGCTCACGTTCGGTTCTTTTCAGCTTCTTGGGTATAGAGAGTAACCTGCTGCGAAACCATTCAAGCTATCCCGGCGAAGTTATTAATAAATTGTGTTACGGTTGAGAGGCGAAAAGAGTAAACTGGATAATTTTGAAACAGTAGGAAAAATTCAATTTAAGAAGATTAGCTTGAATTAAAATAGGATTTGCTGTTAAGCTTAATAAAGTAAGGGGGGAGACAGTCTTTGTGCTAAATAATTAATAGAAAAAGAATAGTATACAGCGGCTTAAAGTCAAGTACTTTATGTAATTACAGTGAACTTGAAATTGAATGTAAATGAGACATTTCAGACGTTAAACTTTCTATAAAAGTGACTAAAATTGATCTTTAGTTGCCACGGTTTGCTCACCTACAAATGAGAGGTATCAAATGAAAAATATAAGTATGGTCATGATTTGAATTCTATAAATATTATTATAATGCCGAAAACAGCGGACTTTAATTTGAGCGCCGATTACAAAACTAATATAAATAGTAAAGTATATGAGAAAAAGTTGTGCCAAATACAACAATGTGATATTGGCAACATTCACCTGGGATTTAGAAGTGGATTTTATTACTTTAAAAAAAAAAGACAAAAACAAAAAAATATAGGGAAAAGAAATTAACGAAAATTTGGAAAGTGAGTGACAGTTCTGGACTTGAATTAAATGAAATTTATTTAGGTGGTTGCCATAACATAGAATCAAAAAGTGAAAACAAATCTTTTCTTTAAAAATTCAAGATACAACTTATCTGCCGTACTTACAAAGAGTGCGAGCAATTGTAAATCTGAGGGGACTGATAATCCCAAAGTGGGAAGAATGATAACAACGGCTTTTTTTCCTCTTCCAAGTAAACCCCAGAAACTGTTAAATAGAGTATTAGTTCCCACAACGAGCAATACAGGGTCAAGTTATGCATTTGACCCAGTTCCAAATGTGCCCCAGGTATGACGATCTCAACGCCAAGACTTCGCCAGAAATTGGTATAGGTTGACCAAATTACTTCAAGTTTAGCACCAAAACCTAAGAGTCCCAGTACATTGAAGACAGCACAGTATAGGCACATGAACAGCAGAAGAGGAAAACTATTTGTCTGCTATGACTCTGTTAGAAAGCTATTGAACAGAGGAAAATTATTTCTCTACTTCGCGATTCTACCACTAATCTTTGATTGATGTGGGTGAAGCGTTTTCCGATGGATGCAACAATTTGCAATACATAAAGTGACGCAAAACTCAAATGAAAGAAAATGTGGTATACATCAGTTTTCAACATGCAAGTACTTTAAACTCGCATAAACAAAAGCACTGATATCTGTCAGGCCTTTCCTAATAAAAAAGGTAGAAGCGAACTAAGAACTGCAAGGTCAGGCATATTGCACGTCGACCTAAACAATACGCGAAAAGCTAAGTAAAGGTATTCAATGTAAACTATTGTCCAATTATCAATTAAGCAGACATTTTCATTTAGAATTTTCGCACGATTAAGGAAAACTAGGCAACCGGAAAACAACATAACCAATCTCACGCTATATCCAGTACGAAGGGCAGTACAACCATATATTCCAGTAGAAAAAATGACAAATGACGTTCCCACGTATACCGCCGGACCATAAAAGCTGACCATAGAAGAATACAGACAACCACAGGCCAAACAGTTGACAACAACTACAAGTAGAACAAAAACTAGGTGAGGAACCACAAACCAACAACAACAAACCAAAAATATTCCCAATTAGAAAAGTTAGCAAAGAAATAGCTAAACCGACTCAAGAGGAAAAGTAAAAAAGGGGAAAATATACAATTAAACTGGAATACTAATATATAATATTAGAATATACTTAACTAAGAGATAGTCCAGTTAAGGGTTTTAGGTAATTAAAAACATCAATATAAGCAAATTAGCGGTAAAATTAGATATAAAATGGGCAATAAATCATAAACTTCTTAACATTTTCTTTCAATACTTTAACTAATTTCAAATTTTGCTTCTCCTCTTCCTGGCAACTTCAGAGTTTTTCTTTAAAAACAAAAAAGAAAGAAGATTTTAATAATTAATTCCCTATAGAGGGCCCAGTTCCATCTAACACAATTAAGATATCCTGACTTTATGGGTGTTAATGGCTAATAGTTAAGTATTGATAACAAAAAATTAAATGAACAGTTTGAAGCTTGTCAAAGAAGAACTTGAAGCAATATTGACAAATTAAAAAAAAAGCAAAAACCGTCCGCATACGGAACTAACTTTCAAAGAAAAAGAAGAGCGAGTTCTGCATCTACTTCAGCAAGCAAAAGAAAGCGCAAATAAAAGCTGCATACACAGATATAAAGAATTTGACGAATAAAATTTCCGAACTAATACATGTACAGAGACAGGATAAATGGCGTTCGATATAAAAACAACAGCACCACTGCTGCAAATCTTCAATGGCAAATAATAAGACATTGAGACATTCATAGAATCCATGGAGCTATTAGATGAGTTAACAGCAGGAGATCACAAAAGCCATTAGGTCAAATTCATTAAGACACTCATTACAAGGTAATCAAAATACGCAATATCAGACCGAGTAAAAAAAGAAGCTCAGATTAAAGAGAAACTCTCAATAAAACTAGGGAGAAACTCTCAATAAAACTGTCTTCAGATGCCATCATGGCACAGTTCCGATCATGCCAACAAGGAAACCGGAAAGTAGCAGATTTCTCAAGCCAAATAGAAAATTTGTTCAGGCAACTAACCAGGGCAATTACAAGCGAAAAAATCGCAACTGGAGAAACAGCTGAGAAATTGGCTGCAAAATTCGCTATCCAAACTTTTACAAATAATGTGTCAAACGCGGAAACAGCAATAATCCTAAAGGCTGGAAATTTCGCAATGCTATCAGAAATAGCTACAAAAACAATAGATGTAGATAAGCCACAGGCGAAGAACATCTTGCGTTACAGCGGAGGCAATATCCTGCTGAATAAAACGTACTAGCACACCCCCGGAAATAATTACAGCGGAAACAGATATTTTAAAGCCCGTTCAACAAGACCTAACAGAATACGATATCAAGCCCGAAACAAGAATGATTACCGCGCCAGAAGGCATTACAATAACACCGACTTAAACAATATACAGAATAACAACTTCAACCACAAAACCAGATGCAGAACCAAACCGGTTGGGGGATGCACCAATCATAAACCAAGAACATACTGCCTAAACCTATCATTAACTAATTGCATTAATGCATACATCGATATATGCGAAACAGTGTATATTCAAAAGAGGAAAAATGAATCCACACCAATCTTACTACCCCAACAACACATGCATAATACAGGGCGTTACAGGCATAATAAGACAGTCAGTGCGAACTACATACGCTTCCTTATAATTAAATTTCAACTTACTGTCGAACATTAATTCCAAATAGTCGACGACGACTTCGCCATCGGAGCCGATGCAATTTTAGGATTAGATTTTGTAGTCAAATTTAAAGCCACCATCGGTTACGATACGTGGACAATCACACTAAACACAATTTCCGAATCAGTGGAAATCCCAATATTAAGTGAACCTTCCTCCAATTCCATTGTTGTACCACCACGATGTGAAATCATAAGAAAATTCCGGAAAACGTGACAGATATAAAAGGGCGAGAGCTTTTACCGGGTGTATCCATTGCCGGAACTATAACCTCACAAAGATACCCACTCGTTGGAATCTTAAATACAACAGGAAAAACTGTCACAATCCATCACTCATCATAAAAACTCAGTCGCTATTAGATTTTACTTTTGAAACAAAAGTAAGTACAATTACACCTAAGAGAACAAAACAAGTGATTGCTAAATTAAACCATTCCAGGGTACTCTGGGCCCCAATTCGAAAACTTATGTCAGGAATTCGAAGGCATATTCACTCTAGAAGACGAACCATTATCGACCAATAACTTCTATGAACAACACAGAACTGACCGATAATGTAGCCGTATATAACAAAAACTACCGGGTCCCAGAAGCACACAAATCTGAAATACATCGACAATACAAGAAAATGTTAACAAACGGGATAATAGAACATTCAATAGCCCAATACAACTCCCCTATACTACTCATTCCCAACAAATCTAGCACTCAAAATAAAAAGTGAAGATTAGTAGTCGACTTTAGGAATCTTAATGAAAAGGTCCTGGCTGATAAATTTACCTTACCTCGTATATAAGATATACACGACCAAATAGGTAGAGCGAAATACTTCTCTACATAAGACCTTATGTCCGGATTACAAAATATCAAAAGCTCAGAGTCTCCTCTTTAATATTACATATTACACTTATGTTCTGTCTGTAAGGGTTAAGATGTTATTAGCCTTTAACCTATTCAGCTCATAGATAATTTGTTCCCTTTGTAACTGAAAACACATCATTTAAAAAATATATTACTTCGGTATGATCTGAATAGGTTTGGAGCTAATAACTCTTTAACCGTCACAGATAGAACAGAAGTGTAATAAGTAAACTTAAAGAGAGGCCCTGGGCTTTCAAAATTTTGTAACAAAAATGTATGTTAGTGCGGGTATTTTTAAAAAAATAACGGAAACATAAAAATAAATCAAAATTTAAACCCAAAATTTCGAATTTAAAGCATCATAAATCTGGCGTGGGGAGAGTACGCAGCGGCGGACCTAGGGGTGTCCTGGGAGTAGTGGAACACCTCCCCAAATTAAAGTAAAAACTATTTAATTAATTGAGTTATTTGAAAAAAATATATTTTTTTTATTTTACATTTTTTTTACTTATCTAATTCAACGTCAAAAAATTATACAAAATATTTTTATTCCAAAACTTAAAAAAGTAAAAATTTATTTCAATTTATTGTTGCGTGTGATGTATGTGTATAAGTTTTTCTCAAAATTTGAGTTAGGGACCCCAACTTTGGATGATCAAAAAACCTGGAGAAACACGAAACAGACTCCCTCAATTCCACATCAGAGCTCCAACTTATTCCTAACTCCTAACATTCTAAGATATTTGCAGCGTTCTTATGTAAAACCACTGACATATATAATATGGACTGACTACGTCCATAGAAATACACTGCAGAAAGTGGACTCACTTCTATATAGCGTTCTCTTTCGCTCTAAGCACCAAGTACCAACTGAGAGAAAGCTGTAAACAACAAATGAATTAGTGGGTTCGTCGAAATAAATGTTTTTAAATTAACTACATGGGTTAATTAGAGATAAAAAGTGTTTTACTGTCAAAGGCAATGTACTTATAGATACTCAAGAAAAATTCGAAAGGTTTTATTAAAATAATTTTCAACTTCCCGCCGATTATTTTTCAATTTTGGCACCGACGTAAAGGCTATTTTTAACACACAAAATTGTACCCGCATGAAATAGCATATCGAGCAATCCATGCCAATGTATAAAACTGAGAAAAGTTTGGTTTGAATGACTCCTGCAATTTGCACCCTTAACTACTATTCTATTACAAAATGACTTTTTGTACATCATCCACACCCCTTAATGCGGAATCGTTCCTAGTACCTCACTACCAGTACTGCGGTGGTTAAGGTAAGCGACTTACGGCGCTGGATAAGCAGTGCCCCATTTCATGTTTTTTTTTGCTAAATTTAATTGCAGTAAGAGGACCCACCCCCCGTAATTTTAATGCTAGATCCACCACTGTGGGTATTGTATCTTAAGGTTCTGCGTACAACTCCGCCTTTAAATGGACCTCATACCCTGTACTTTTTAAGATTTCGGGTGCTTAATGAAACAAAATTATATTTTACGAATCACACTGTAACACGGTAGGGTGACATTTTGCGGAATCATTTAGCAAAATATAGTCATATTAGGCTGGGACAGTGCCCCATTTCATGTTTTTTTTTTTTAAATTTAATTGCAGTAAGAGGACCCACCCCCCGTAATTTTAATGCTAGATCCACCACTGTGGGTATTGTATCTTAAGGTTCTGCGTACAACTCCGCCTTTAAATGGACCTCATACCCTGTACTTTTTAAGATTTCGGGTGCTTAACGAAACAAAATTATATTTTACGAATCACACTGTAACACGGTAGGGTGACATTTTGCGGAATCATTTGGCAAAATATAGTCATATTAGGCTGGGACATGGGACACCCTGTATATCAATCTATAAAATAAAGTGAGAAGATATCCGTCGGCTTAGGTATTAATGATAAAATGATAATTTAAAATATTTATTCCCAACTGCGGGCTCCTTTATCGCTATATTTCTCTGACATAATCTTTATAGAATTCTTCATATGCCTATCACACGAATTTATCCTTACACCATTGAAATCATATTCTTAATCAATTCTATGTAAATAAAACAGTGAAAATGTGGAATAATTTACCGTTTTCACTTTTTCCTTCAGACTTAAAGAGAGATGATGTACAGCTCTTAAATTAAAGTTAAAATTATCGTAAATTCTGCTCCTACCCATTTTTTATCTTTCTGCCAAGTCTGTGTTAAGATATAATATCTATCTCTAAAAATTTAAAATTATCATAAAACATCCGATCAAGAGCGTGTCAAGCTCGCCCAACCAGATTTAAATTATATAGATTATATAGATTATATAGATTTAAATATACTTAAATTCGGTTGACTGACTGTTCGATTTTTTAAATCCGTTCTCGAGTTGTTGTTCCCATTCTTAAGAAAGCTCGCCCTAATGGTCCCAGCGATTTTCGGCCAATTAGTTTATTAAATTTTCTTGCTAAGGTGTTAGAGAAAATAATGTATAGTCAAGCGACTGAGTTCATTGAATGTAATAATCTACTGTCAAAGTGGCAATCTGGATTCAGAGCAAAACATAGCTGTGAAACTGCTCTTTTAAAAGGTACAACTGATATTCATGAAGCTCTTGATAATGATCTTCTAACAATACTCGTTCTACTTGCTTTCAGTAAAGCATTTGATAGTGTCAATCACTCTATAATGCTTTCTAAACTTAAGAATAATTTTTTTTCTCCTCATCGGCTTTAAGATTAATAAGTAATTTCCTGTCGATGCGAAATCAAGTCGTTAAAGCGAATAATACATTTTCTAATGTAAAGCTCCTTTATCAAGGGGTTCGCCAAGGTTCTATCCTTGGTCCTTTACTATTCGGCATGTATATCAATGATTTAACAGGCATTGTGAAGAATACATCCATACATCTATATGCTGATTATGTACAGATTTATTTAAGTCGACCAATTGGTCTACTTGAAGACTGTGTGCAAGGTATCAATGAGGATCTACACTACATATATGAATGGTCACTACCTAATATGCTCTCAATCAACCCTTCAAAGGCTAAGTGCCTAGCTGTGCACAGGAGAAATACTGAAACGATTGACTTACCATCTGTAACAATGAACAATACGCCATTGGCGTATGTAAAAAATCTAGGTATGAAACTGAATTCCAAATTCACTTGTTTTGACTACATGTCTGCATTACTCGGTAAAGTGTACGGAAGTCTTCGACGACTCTGGATTAGCAGGAGACTTTTGTCGTTAGGCTTAAGATCCAGATTACAAAAAGCGCCTGTTCTCCCCCACCACATATATGGAAGTACATAATAAGATTGCAATCTTTGTACATGGGGAGTAAATAAATTATTATATTATTATTATTATATATTACCGTGCGCACAGACGGATGAACGGACGGACGGACTTGACTTGATGTTTACTTTCAGTTTTAAAACTTTTTTAACTACGCGAACTCTAAATTGTTGTTATATTTTCTGATGATTTCGCTGTTCCTTATTCAAATTAACTTTACTACACACCGATGCAAGTGGCCAATCATTCCAAAATTTCTGCACAGAGTCTTTGTAAAAGCACCAAACCAAAAGCTATTATGACTTTTTCCGCAATTTGAGTAAGATTTCATGTCAATGTGTCTCTTCCGTAACGTTTGTGAGTTTCGTTTATATGCATTCCTCTTACGATGGCTTGTGTAGTGTAGACTTTTTCATATTGAGTACTGCTGATGGTGTTTGATCACCCTTAAGAGTTTGTACCGATTTTTGCTTGGATTCAAAATGCTCTGCTATTGTCAATACTAATGTAAAAGATGGATTTGCCTTTTGTAATGTCGCTACATGGACAACGTCATGAAGTGTATGTAATACGATCATATCTCGAATTAAACTATCCATCATAGACTGTTCACAACACTGACTTATAACAATGTCATTTCCTATAGGAAAGAATGGCACAAGTTTTATAGTTGTCTCTTTCGCGCTATGACAGAGTTGTAGCTACCAACAGAAAATATCGTTTACTGAACGTTTTCTTATGCTATTTGATGTATTTATGTTGGCTGTAGATTCAATCACCGCAGTAAGAATAAGGTAAAGACAGTGTTTACCATGCTCTGTCTCTCTTGCATATAGGCAGGATTCAGGTAAAATTAACCTTTTGAAAATTAAAGCCGGAATAAGTTTAATTTCTTATAAGAGTGCTTATAAGCGATTAAAATATGACTTAAGAATAGTAAATTATAATAATAATAATATGTATTCAAGAAATTCATCAGTACACAAGATCTACAATCTTATATTAGTACTTCTAACCTTCGACCGTACGGTCTCCAATCTTTGGAAAATCGGCTCGACGATAACTATTTTATCTTCATCTTTTTTTCTCCGTTTTCTTTAACTTTATTGCTATTCCCAAATCTCCTTGATTATTTCATCTCCCTAATTGGACACATTACACCGAAATGGATCGAAACGGATCGAATCCAAACGGAGAAGTTGAGCAAATTTCAACTTTTACGGATGACATAACCTAGAAAAATTACCTGTACAATGTTTGTGTATAACTCAAGATGGATGAAGAAGTTTTTATTGAAGAAATTAAAAAATATGAAGAGCTTTATGACAAAGGCAACAAATTTTACATGGATGTACAAATAAAAGAAAAAATCTGGAAAAGTTTTAATGAGAAATTTAAAACTGATGGTAAGTTTGAACGGAACAATTGTGCTCATGCACGTAACGGATCGAATTGAATCGAATCGAATTGAATCGGAACGGCGGAATTGTGTTTGGCACTTTACATTACAGACGTCTTCTTTTAACTCCCATCCCCATTCAGCAAAATTCGACCAACAAAAAGGTTACTGGACTATATTTAATTTATTGAATTTATCAATTTCATTTATTTGGCTGGCGTTCCGAATAGTACACACAATGCATTCTGAAGTTTGCCGCTCATTTTAAAGTTTTTCCTTTGAAACAGACTTTTATTTTTTTATTATTCTTCCATGGAGACCAGGCAAGTAGTATCGTGCTTTAAAATACAAAATAGCTCGATTTTCCAAATTAAGCGAAGCGAGGCAAAAGGAAAGGAAGGCTATTTTCAATCCATTGGCAACTAATATCGCGGTTCCATTTGCAACTTCCAGTATACAATAAATATTTAATTTTACAAAAATGCATTCCAGTTAATGTTTATGTGATGTTTAAATCTTCTTAAAATGCAATGATTACTATTAAACGCATATTAAAATTTAAGATATATAAACTGAAAATAATGACTTAAATTAAAGCTTTGTTTGAGTTACTAAAACTGAAAATTATTCAATAGATTTGTTAGTAAACTACAATTGTAATCTATGATCTTGATCTTAGTTAAATTCAAATGTAGCTCTTATCAGCTACAAATTTTGCAATAATTCTAACATCTCTAATAGTTTCAATTCAATAGGTTTTGTAAAGAGGAAGATTGATACTTGTCATCTAGTCGTCGGCAATAAAGGTTCACGCTAAACTCAATAAAACTAGCTTGCATTTCTCTAATTACAAAACAGCTGGTAATTCAACAACCTTCGCGGCATTGGCTTTATTAATGTAATTCATATTTTGACGTCGTGTACCACTAGTGATACATTTGTCATTTAGACTATTAGCCGTAGAGCGCCACATGTGGTACATGGCGCCTATAATTCAAACTGCATAAACACCTTCACAGCTGTAATGTAATGCAGAGTTTTAAGCTTTGGACTGTTGGAGATATACACAAAGATACTATTCTACCAATGTACCACCAGTTGGGCACTCATGTTTAGAAAAATGTATTCATTTTATAGCGTTCTCATTTTATGACAAAACTTAAAAATAATTCAATTTGAAACAAAAAAAAAACTTTAAAAACAAAACTATTCAGATGTATGTTGCGTAAAAATAATGAATAATTAGCTCCAGACACAATTGTTGGTTGATCATCACAATTGTTGCAGAAAGTCTGTACTCTTTTTGTTTTACCGTGAGCTTTTTTTGTTCTTGAAAAATTTTCTCGTAGCACGGTAAGCATCTTTCCCTTGTTGTTCTTGCGCTGGCTTTACGTTTGATTAGTTGGTGTACAGAAGGCTTCCTTGATTTAGGGGAGCAGTGCTATTTGAGACTGTAGTTTCCTCGACATTCTTCAATAGGCCTTCGATAATTTTTTCTCGAAAATTTATCATTGATACCAGACCTGTAAAGTACTTAAGTACATTGGTACTGAAGTACTGGTAACAGTACCAGTACCGGGACTTGTACTTGAAAATTTTTAAAGTACCAGTACCAGGACTTGTACTCGAAATTTTTTTAAGTACCAGTACCGGGACTTGTACTTGTACTTAAAATATTTCAAGTCCAGGTACTGGTACTGTACTGGTACTTGTACTTGTACTTGGAATTTTACAGGTCTGATTGATACTTTGTTTGTTGAGTGGATATACTTGTTAAAGGTAACCCGCGAATTGACGATACTAGCACCAAGGAAAGCTCAAATCCAACTTTTTTATACCATTTAATAGTGTTTCGTAATGGCGAATAATAATTTGTCATTTGGTCCGAATAGTCTACACCTTTCTTTTCTTTATTATAAGCTATAATTTCTGGAGGCTTCATTATATCTTCTTTGAATCTTCTCTTTTTCCCGGTTGGTAAGATAATAGGGTGAACTGGGTTGTTAGAAATCATAAGTCACTGATCTTTTGTCAGTCCATTTTAAAATACGTATTCCGTTTCTATTTTCTTTGCCAAATACTTCTCCTTTTTTAACTTTTTTCGTGCAGATTTTTTTTTGGATTGCCACGTCGAGTGCCGCAAATACATGTCTTCCTATTCAATCGGTCAGTTGTACACTAGTGTGAAAACTGTCGGCGTATAATATTCTGCCTTGGTTCAAAGGCCTTGAAGCAATCCATTGTTACATCATATGAATGTGCATGACCGAAAGTACTGCTGGCTCTTCCAGCATAAATTTTCAGGTGGTATGTGTTAGCCGTCGGTGTTGCTTAGGTTATACAATTTCACTCCGTATGTATGGGACATACCTGGAATATATTGCTTGAAAAAAATTCTGCCTCTCCACGGGATCATCGACTTATCTATGATGACTACTTCTCCGGGAGTTAGAGATGATTTGAAGTTTTGCGCGATAATGTCAAGCAGTGATTTATTTTCGGTAATCTTGTTTCTCCCGCGGGAGTTTCATTGTTAGCGAAATGCACACATTTTAATAATACTTCAAATTGAATACGTGACATTTCTTTTACAATAACAAAATGTCTGTACGTAGGGTTTTTCGACCAATATTATCTTAAACTGGAAACAGGGCTAATACCCATTATTATAAAACAACAGCAAGTACTTTCGTGATCATTCGTATCCTTCCATTTTGCCATAATTGAACGGCGAATTATGATGTGCGATTGAATGAATTGCGTCGCGTATTTGTTTGTTTTTGTCACAATAAGTTTCAGCACATCATCACTTAAAAATAATTTGTAAATACTGAAAGGATCACTACAACCTAAGTTACATCGCAAGCCACCGTTTTCAGATTGTGAGGGTATGTAAGAAGATTCCGAACCAGAAAAGTCCGAAATTGATTCCACTTGTAATATATCGTCTTTCCATTTCTTAAGTTTCCATTTCAATTTGCTTATAGCAAAACAATTTCTAACAGAAAAAGAAAAATATTGAAGAAGTCTTAACTGTTGGTGATTTATAGGTAACAAGATTGTAAGCATAGCATGCTGAGTTAGACTTTTGCTTTTGGTTACCAAACACAATTAGAACTAAAGAATTGTAAAAAAGGTAAATAAGTAATTTGAAATCCATGTAGGTACAACTCGTAGTACGCGATGACGATGACGACGTCGTGCGCCACCCGTGGTACACTCTTTATATGTTGTTAAAAGTATGTAAAATATTAATAGTAATTTGAAAAACATATCTGAGTTACTTGAAATAATAAATAATTCACAAACAACAACGAAAACAATTAACGTCCAGGTAGAAAAGTACTTAACACTGCCCTGTGTCTGAAAGCCGAACTCTCAATGTACCACCGATGGTGCACGATGTTGCTAACGTGTTAAAAAAGAAATTACCAGTCAGCTGTGTCCTTCTCCTTGATGCTTTAAACCAAGGGATGAATTTCTTGGTAGCATTATCGACTTTTCTTTTAAAAATTCTAAAATAAAAGATCTTTCTGTAACATTACTTCAATGTACTATAAGACAGCACAACCCACATGTAAATGGAACCGATACTCGAGAAGACATTACCTATTGAAGCTACTCCTGAATTCAACATAACATTGCCTCCTCTTCCTCCTGGAGATTTAGTAGAAATCGTATGTTACTTTGATTGCAACAAGCTGAGTGGTAGATAAAAACTTAAATTGGATTTAAATCTGCTTCTTTGCAATGGCCTTGTCGTTCTAGCCGCCCCGACTAATATTATATCCAGGAACTCCATTCTTTTGAAATCTTCTGTGAACCACTTGACTGCCTACTACTGTACGATCCCAATACCATGGGCCAATCAACATAACCTTTTAATCCCACTTCCCATTACAAGGAGTCATCCCAAAAAGTACGCTAAGAGTGGAATAACTTGGGGTTACTCAGACGTATCACGTGATATCATATATTTGAAAAATCAACAAGATAACAATCAACCAATCAAGAGAAACCCAACCGCAGCGAGCTTAAGTGGTTAGCTGGTAGGTACTCTGTAGCTTTTGAATTGTACATATTAAAATAGAAATCTGTAAATAACGGATCACTAAGTGTTGAACTCTATAACTTAGCTTTTAGCGGTTCATGCTCTTTACTTGGACTTTAAAATATTAATTCTTAGTAACTAATCTTAAACATTGCATTTCATTGGAACTTAACTTGTAACTATAACTAATTTCAATTACCTAAAGCAAATATCCAGTTCAATTTACCCTGTGTGTATCGTAAGCATTAGTTCCATAGCTGTTGTTGAGTCATTTCACTATTACGAACCCTAACAAAATTTTTAATTAGGTTAGGTACATTTCCGGACTTTATTGTAAAGGTGAATGCTCCTCTCTTATCCTCCTTTCCACCACTCTCTACATCTCTCTAGTCTGACTATTTGTTAATTTTTCTTTTTTTTTATATGATTTTTGGGCATCTTTACAGACAGCCAAGGGCTGATATTAGTGAAGAGCACTTCTCCCATTTTTCATCTTTTACCTTTTTTATTGACTATAGTTATCTTTGTTGCATTGTAATCAGTTCACACATCATACTATTGCAACATTTGCATGTGAATATTTCTTTATTATAGTTTCTTGAACTTGTGCACTTGCTCCGTATTTTTTATTTCTTCTTGTAATCCATTGTAAATGGGTAAAGCTGTATGTTTCAAACGCTTTAATTTTCTGTATGTATGTTCTAGCATAAGGTAGGCGTATATGTTGGCGTAATCGTGTGCCATGGTTATGTATTTCTCCATGCTCTATTAAGTTTATGTTCGACTTTATCATCTTATTTCGTATTTTATATATCATTTTAGCTTTTTCCACATAAATTAATTGTTTTAAGCTCAGAAACTTTGTCGATTCGTACATCACATGCGTTGGTGTAAGTCTATGTAAGTTAAATATGGACTTTATGGCTTTGTTTAATACTATATGCAAGGCAGAATAAATGCATTGTAGATTAGAATTGTTGTATGTTGATTAAAGAAGTCTCTTCTCCTCATGATAGCTACAAGAGGTGCCACTTTTTTTCTCACATTTGTAGTGTGTTGATTCCAAGTCAGTTTATCATCCGCTATCATTCCCAGGTATTTTATTGAGTCAACTCGTCTAATAAGTTCGCCTTCCACTTGCAGTCCAATGTCCAGCTTTTTCTTTCCTCCCTGTTGAAAATCCATATTGCTTGTTTTCGATGTATTTGTTGTAAGTTTGTTTCCATATAACCATCTTGTGTATCGTATTAGGACCTCATTTATTTCTCTCTGTAATTCATCACCATTTTCCACTTATACAGGAAAAGGGTATCATCAGCATATATATAATATTCCTCAGTCAGCCCAGCTTCCATTAAATTTTAGATGTGCAGAGAAGCGAGAGGAGCGAGCCTAAAATTTAACCCTGCGGGACTCCAGTATTATCACTTCATTCGTACTATAGCTGTTTTTCGCTTTTGTACAACACTGTCTTGCTTGCAGATAATTACTTAGTAATTGGTTTCCCTTTCCTCTAATCCCCGATTCGCATAACATTTCTATTAATACATTATAATCCACAGTGTCAAACGCCTTCTTCAAGTCAACAAATATCGAGATCCTTATTAATGATCTCCATTACATCAGTCATAATAGCGGTCGTGTTGCTTTGCTTTTGGAATCCATATTGTTTTTTATCAAATCCACCACTGCTTTGTATAAATGCTGTTAGTTGATTATGCAGTAGTCTCTCATATATTTTACTGAATACATTCAGGAGCGCTATAGTTCTGTAGTTATTTGGATCTCTTCTATCCCTTTCTTTGAAGATTGGCACTATGCATGTAGATTTCAGATAGGCTGAAAATTCCGCATCCTCGATAGAATTATTTATTATTTTCGTTAATGGTTCAGTATATCGTTGATATCCTTCACGTCCTTTGCTCTTATTCCATCTATCTCTGGTGCTCTGTCCTCTTTCAACTGAGATAATACCTCTTCCACATCAACACCGTTCACCGGCCTGATAAATACGCAGTTTGACCTTGTCACATTTTTAGTTGGTTGAAAAGGGTTATTGCACTTGTCCTCCAATCTTTGTATAAAAGAGGGGCCAACATTAACAAAATGCTAGTTCATGTAGTTGGCAATTCGTTGTTTGTCTCTCAAGTTATTATTCTCAACTTTTAGTTCTTCTATACTGCCGTTTCTACCCTTCGGATTACTATTTCATATTGACTCGTTAATTGCTGTCCACATCTTTTTTGAGTCCCTTCCGCTCTTTGCATTTTTTGTTCCACATATGTATGACAATTTTGCTCTTCCTGTTTTCCAGATGATATCATTCTTAAGCCTCTTATAGTTTTGTATTAGTTGAGGATTACTTGAACCCCCTTTGGTTTTTTTATATAAATTGTTTCTTTGTTTTATTTGGCTTATTATATCTAATGTAATCCAGTTATTTTCTCTAGTTCTGATAAATCTGGTATCAGTTGCTTCCTGTTTTGCTTTTTGAATTATATCAATAAGTTTATCAAAGTTTAGATTTTCGCAATCATCAATAGCGCGATCTTACTTCTTGACGTTCAGAAGCTTCTAGAATATTTATAAAGTAGGTTAGATTCATGACTGCTGTTAGAAGGCATACTTAGCGATTATACTTTCTATATATTCAGAGAAGGCTTCGTATTCTGATGAAAAACAGTTGCGACAGCAGAAAGTGACAACAGATTTTCAAGAAGTTGATATTACCAAGGATTTGATTTCGTGTTTAACTTCCATATTCCAATATGTGACAAGATTTTCCTGTTTTGCGAAAAGATAGAAGTAATTTGGGTATTTGAATTTTAAAGAGCCAGAGCTAGTAATAAATAATAATTTTTCAAAGAATGTATTATTTCTTTAAATATAGTATACCAGACAAACAGGATCATAATTGCTATGCTTCATGATGAGTTGGAAAGTGTAAATCTGGTCTATACAAGAGCGCCGTTTTACAAAACAAGTCTAATGATTTGGAAAATGGTAATGACTGTTTTACCCTTTTGAGACCCGTACAAAATACGATTCTACAGACAATTCTAAACCTACTGCATATTACCAACGAAAATTAAAAATAATAACCGAGGTACTGTCAGTTTCTGGCCTAAAGCCGAAGACCAAAAATTCCATAAAGAATTATTTGGGAGTACTGGGTATAAAGTGTTTCGATCAGCAGTAACAGGGCGATCTCATCAGGTCAGCAATGAACCCTGAAACTACCTGCTGTCTACACTACAGTGAACTCGGCTTTATGCGATAAACTGACAGTAGATACCTCGGTACTTGTAATGATGTTTTATGATTATCTTATTGACTACACCCTTAATAATTTTCTGGAGTACATTATTAAAGATTTTCTCAATCAGCAATTTTTTTCTAGATCTCAGTCCTTCACAATTTTCTCTAAAATATGTTCTGTTCAATCCTCTGGAAAGATACAGGTGTTTTATGATATACTAAAAATTGCGGATATGTCTGGATTTAATTACTAAACTCGGGTAGTAAAATAATAGCGATTCCCGTTGCGAAACAATAAACAATTTATCTATAAGGCTAATACGATAACAAACAGATATATATATAAATCCAGTTACTCACTATCGTTAGGCTAATGCAAATTAATTCCGAAGGAAGATAAAGATAAACCAAGCAAGATATGCAACTTAAAATTAGATATAAAGATTTTAAGATAAGCAACTTAAAATTAGATATAAAGGATAATAAGCAATAAACTCAGTGGAGAGATATAATATAAATGAAATAATAATAATAAAATCAAAAACTACATGCTACGAGTACATACTATAATGAAAGTCGGAAAATTCAATTAAGCAAATCAATATTACTAAAAATCAAAAACGAAAACAAAAACAAACAAAAAACAAAGCTTAAGGAAAACAAAGATAATAGAAAATTAAGTTAATTGCAATAAGAATAACTTTGAAAAAGTAAAATGTAAGGTAAAGTAAAGTAGTGGGGCCATTGAATGCAAAGCGATAATGATACACAGAATACTGGAAACGAACGAAGGAAGCAGATAAAATAAAGATTAGGCAGATCAGTTTAGAATGGAGCAATTATCTAGAACACTAACTTCAGCTAAGAGGTTGCCTTTGAAAGACCCGAAGGTGTCATTGAGTTGTGATGTGATTACGTATAAAAAATACGAACGATTAACAAATCATTTACAAATGTAAGAATAATAACACAAAATTTAAATTTTTTTTTCACTTAATTTTATTAATTATTGAAGAAATGGAAATATGGGAAAGATATAAATATAAAAAAAAGAGAAATAAATGCGGCACTCATATGGCATGCTCGCCTGCATCCCACTCTTGGAGGCGTTATCACGGTCACCAGGGTCTGCATTCTTGTCGACATCCAAATCTTCGGGGTCGACATGCTCGCCTGCTTCCCAATCTGCGAAAGCCGTAAGACCACCCACGGCGTCGTCGTATCCCGGCGGCAGCTGAATGGGACTAGCACCCTCGTCGGAGCATTATGGAGGGGCGGGGAGGTGGTTGCCCAGGAAGGCCTGGTAAAGGGCAGCCACGGAGTCAATCGCCGAAAACAGACAGCAAAAGCAAAATGCTATCTCCCCGCTGATGCCCAGGGTGCCTCCTAAAAATGTTAAAATTATCAGTTAGTTATGATGCAAAATAAAGACAAAGGAGACTATTGATAAATTCACTGATCAGCCCATACCCCCATGGTGTAAGAATACCCAGGCACCGCGTACTCCATCCAGATAACGGCAGGACGCTGGCCCCGCTCGTGAAGAAGGAGACGGATAGCCCCTCCCACTGGCGGACAACCCGCAGCACACAAATGGTGGTTAGCCTAGCAGTTAATAAGCCGCGAGGAAACCACGGCGTCTGGTCTAACTCCACGGAAAAAAACATTCTGAATGAATGGTACATACCCAAAATATCCACTTGTACTTTCAGATACTCTATAAAGTATCATGGCCCAATAGACGTAAACATGAACTTTATCCACTTGAGATAAGATTCATGGACCAAAATCGTTTTTGCCATGTAGCCTAAACAAAACAATTATGCTAACAGGCACAAATTGCTAACTATCCCCACCTATTATTCCTCTTCAAAGAATAATTCTCCTTTTCGCGGGGGGAAGGATTGTTGTATACATAAATTGCCTGAAAATGGTTATTCAAAAAGTATAGAATTTAATTTAATTTACATACATAGGTATAAGCTAATCATTCTTAAAACATCGTTAGCTTATCTACTTCCAAGACGAAGAAATTGCCATCAGCAATTTCTTCAAATTGCACATTCAGCATTCTTGCAATAATCAATTGACCCGAAATCATATCTCAATTAAATATCACAATAAATGTGACACAATAATTTAAATGAATTATAAGCTAAACATGCACCCAAATGCATGTCACACTCGAACAGTAACTGACTGCATTTGTTTACATGTTTTGCAACATGCTTAACACGGGTCAAGTGAGTTGTATCACATCAAAATAAATGAAAAGCACAAAAGTGCAAGTAAGTAACTTTGTTTAACATGCTGCAAACCACGGGCATGTGTACACATTACAATTGTGTAAATCATAGCTGAGATTAGGTTAACAAATTAAGTTGTGTATAAATAAATTAGGAATAGTTCAATAAACAGATGTCGTTATTTAGTCCTTAGATAGTCGAGACTTTTATTCCAGTGTCTGCTAGGCTTAGCTGCACTCCCTTTTCCTTCGCTTGTTCCAGCTGCGCCTACAAAGGGACCTGCTCTCTGAGCTTGTCTTAGGAGATCTGCTTCTAAAGCTTCTCCTACTTCTCCATAGGAGCACTGCCTAATGGCTAACTCCGATTATCGTCGTTATCTGTAAAGGCGACAAGGCGACACAGCGTAGAATTCAATTCTACGCTTACTATTGTTTGTACCACGATTAACGAATTAATATAACATGGCTACCTGCAACATTATTATTACTTGGCGAGTATATTTTTTGAATATTATATGGCGACCCTGCCTTATAATCAATGTTCCCTCTAATTTTTTCATTGACTGCGCGGTGCAAAAGTATATATGGGAGCAAAAATTTTCAAAATGTATGTAACAGTGCGAGGGGGGGGGCGAGGGTCCTGTGCCATTTTTTTTTTAATAAATGCTCTTGAAAATTACGAACAAGAAAAAGGATTTTTACTTTTTCGATCATATATTTGTTTATACCCTTTATTTATTAAGGGCAAGATCTACTATTTTTGAACGACATTTTACGATAAACATTAGAATTAAATTTTATTTCCAAATGTTAATCAAAATTTTTTAAGTGGAATTTTATAAAAATGAATGTAATAAAATAAATGTTTGTAGGTAGGTACTTAACCTAATGAAAACTTTTATTATAATACGACATTAAATGTAGAATAAACATTAAACAAATTTTCAATAGTTATTTTTATATAGTTCATAATATCTATAATTACTATATAAATTATATTATTTGAATTAAGAATTATATTTACGGCTCACAAAAACCTTAGCACTACATTTTATCCCGCCTGTCTTTCATACTTGTCCATTCATTATAAACTTTATCTATATATTTTTCATCAAATCATTTAAATGATCGACATTTAATCAGTTCCTAGGTTTGGATTTAATTAGATTCATTCTTCTGAATCTTCACTGGCATTCAGCATTAGAAGCTTAAAAATTGCCCATTATATCATACAGTATCGCTATATTTTCAAACAAATTTTGTAGTACATAATCTATACACTGTTGCTAAATGATTTTATTGCTCATGCCTTGGTTTTTTTTTTTTTTGTGAAAT
Organism: Dioctria linearis; assembly: GCA_963930735.1. NCBI lineage: Eukaryota > Metazoa > Arthropoda > Insecta > Diptera > Asilidae > Dioctria > Dioctria linearis. The sequence goes on along the minus strand of OZ005743.1, from coordinate 135,682,730 downwards.
AAGAAATTTAAGTTCAGAATATTCTTAACATATTTTATCACGGTTTTCTGTACTTGAAAAATGGTGTGGATATTTATCTGCACGGCACGCCACATTGTCTTTTCTGAAAGTAAAGTTATTAATTTCATTTGATATTGGCCTGTATTGCTGAATCCGCGAGAAGAACTAAGTTTGCGGATTTTCCATTTTGTGATTATCGAAAACGTTCTAAGTGAAAAAATTAAGTTTCCCTTGATTATTGAAATCGAATCCTTGATACGGATTGAAAAATCGCATCGTGAAGGGGAAATGAATCTTATTTGCGGCGGGATTCATTAATCCGTCGGATTAATTCCGGCAAATATATACGTATATCAAAAACTTACAAATTTTTTACCGCTTCATTAGGAATTCTCATTTCCAAGTGATTACACACTCGTTCAATGAAAAGAATTATGGAAGAGTTTTGTCAACATCATTTCCAACCTTTGTTAAAATTTTTTTTACCATTTTCATTCCAGAAAATATTTTCTCCCAGATACTGTGCTTTTAATTTTTGTCTTTTTGCTTTTACATATGTAATTATGTGCATCAATAATATTCAGCAAACTTTTCTGAATATTTGTACATCGTTAAGAACAAACAGTGCCACAGTATGTATATTAGGTATTATTGTATTATTTAAAATTTGTAAACAATGTTTACAAATTCGATCGTTACATAAATTCACTTGTTCATTACAATATTCAATTAGAGTGTTGTAATTTTTAATTAAAGCATCCACTGCAAAATGACGCCACGCGAACCTCGTTTCATGGTTTAAATGTTACCGAATCTCGATCCATTACAGGAGCCAATTCTTCAAATTTTCCTTTTTTAATTCGTGATCTACTGAACAGAGCTTAAACTGTCCTAAGGTAGGTTTCAATATCTTGCATAAGAGATTCATGTTTCTATATGCATCATCCAAACCCAAATCTTCTCGGTGCGCAACACAATGTTGTTCAGTGAGATAAGGTATATTTCCTTTGTGAGAAGTGCTGCCACTCTATTTCTTCGTCCTACCATAACACTTGCTCCGTCCGTTGTAAACATAACCATTTTCTAACCATTTTTCCAAAATAGAAGCACTGTCTGTATGTGTTAGCTTCAAAATACCTCCAAATTCTGTTTTGTAGGTCAATTCATTTTTCATTCGAAATTTAAAGTGTATAAAATTAATGATTTTTGAACTAAAATGTCTGCCCTTTCATCTATTATAAGTGTATGGAGATCTGCTTCTAGCAGTTCATTTAAAAAAATTTTCCATGAAAACAGAAATTTCGATTTTTGCCATTTTTAGATACAATTCTTTTATAAAATGACATAAAAAAAATATGAACAAGCCCATTGTGCGCAGAATACAAAAACGGCTGCGCAACTTTCGCAAATTTAGTGCGCGGCCGCGCATCCGCGCAGCTTAGAGGGAACTTTGCTTATAATGTAATTATTATATTACCACAACTGTACACCTGGCGGAAAGATCAATAAGAAATACAAACATCATTTTTCTATTACAGAGTATATCGGGATCATTATACATATATAAGGCATTGTAAGCGCTTTCAATCCTAACTAAATGTGACTTGAATTGCAAGTTGGTACGGGGTGGATCTATGTGAAACGTAAGTAGCTGTCGAGTTAAATGGCTAGGACATTTGATTTTTAATTTGGACAATAACTGAGAAGAAACAATAGAGCCGTGTAATATTTTAAATATGAAAATTTCGTCAAGATAGAAACGACGTGCTTCTTAGGACATCATGGACTATCTAGCGAATCTGTCGCCATAATTTCATGTAAACCAGTGAATTTACAGTGCGGTCGTATAGAAGGGATTCCACATAGGGGAAGCGTATTCTCATATGGATCAAACTAGGCTAGTGTACATAGTTTTATGGGTAGAGGGTTACCTAAACGGCCTAGTTCAATTATTAAGACAAACACCAGAGTTTTAAAAGCTTTATTGGTGATCCGGTTAATGTGCGAGTCAAACAATAGCTTGCTGTCGAATTGTACTTCTCCCAAGTCAATAATTTCTGAAACGCCAGTGATGTGGATAGTATCCAACTTATATTCCCACTATAATGTAGTTTTTTTTTTCTTGTAAAAAAATACATTTGCGTTTGTTCACGTTTAAGAACAATTTATTTCTATTACACCAAGAGAGTAGCTTCTGGATGGCCGTTATACAGACGGTGGCAGTCGGATAGATCATTTATTACTCTCTAATTTTTAGTGTCATCAAAATAGATTAAAGGCAAAGAGCAGAATTCATTGGGAAGATCGTTAACGTTTAATAGGAAGAGAAGCGGGCCAAGAATCGAGCCTTGGGGTACACCCTAGGTTTGCGTATAACGGACTGATGAGAAACCATTCATTACAACAGTAAGATATTGATTCGAGAGATATCGGTGAAACCGGAGGTTACTGCTAGAATCAAAGCCCAATCTTCTCATCTTATCTGTGACTATATTGTGATTGATTTATCAAATGCCTTAGATATGCCCGCTTAAAAAGCATCTACTTGTTTGGCTTCATCAAGAAATAGGGCAATGGTCAGAGAATAACGAAAGATTAGTTACCGTAGACCGACCTGGGAAGAAGTCGTGTGGTCGTGGGCTGATGTAGGGTTTTCTTTGCGGTATATGATTATTGTAAATAAGTCTTTCAGTAATCGAAGCTAGTTTTCTATCCCCAGCTTAGAATGCAGGGTAAACATATAAGTCCTTAAGAACATCTGGGTAAGTTAGTTTAGAAAATGAAGAGTTAATCAGCATGGAAATAGGGTGTGATAGGACACGGGAGCAGTTCTTGTAAAATGCATTTGGAATACCATCCGGACCCGCATATTTGTCTTCATCCAATGATGCGAGAATTATTTCAACATGAATATGGTGTATCAGTGGGATATTTAAGCAGTTTTAATGGATTTCATCAGATGTATTATGGATTGACGAACTCTGGTGATCACCAAATGTAGTCTGAAAGTAGGTAAGAAACATGTTGCAAATGTTATCTGGTTTGTTTGCGGATGCAGCATCATAATGCATTTCCCTAGGGATAGGAGCCAGAAAGCTTCATGTTTTTTGCTAAAGCCACAAAGTCTTAGGGTTGGAAGTTATGGAATTTTCGATGTCTGAAAAATATTTTATATAGCATTCCCTAATCATGCATTTTACATTGCCGCGCATGTAACTAAAGGTAGTGTGGTCTTGAGGATGCTTGGATTTTTTATACTTTAGTCTATACTTGTCCTTTTGTCTGACGGCATGAATTAAGTTCCGAGAAAACCAGGCAAGACATGTACTTCATCTCTTCGATATCCGGGGAATATAATTTTCGATGACATGTTAAGATGACTGCAAAACACTTGAAAAGCTTAGTTCCCTTCAAGATACTGTAGGCGCGAGAAGTCTATTTCACAGACAAAATTGTTAATAGCATCGTAGTCAGCGCGCTTCAACAAGCCCTTCTTGATTTTTTCAGCAAGGGAACTTTCTTAATTTTAAAATGTTGAAGAAGGGTAGGGTGATGAATATCAACACGAGATAAGAGAGCGATGGGCTGTGTAGCATCAATATTACACAGATCAGCATTAGACAAAATTAGGTCCAAGTATCTCTGATTGTAATTTGGAATGCAATTAAATTGCTCAAATTGCCAGAAGATATCAAGGTATGGCTCCTACGAGAGGAATTTTTTGTGTTGCTACGTCATGAGGTGACAATGTCATTTGCATCGAATTTGTTTTCGGTTGTTCGTACTTTATTGACTGAAATACGTTTTGAATATATTAAAATATGTAACAAAACATTAGTTTCCTCTTTTAAATCACTTCGGGAAAAGCAATTATGTGCAAGTGGGAAAGCAAAGAAATTTCCAAATAGAAAATTTTGTTAATCGACGCCAAATGAGGCAAGCAACCAATTGACAGATAATTCAGTCCTACCTTGTTAATCTTTGTATCATAGGCAAAATGACATACAATTTGACAGACAGAACGTGGTTTAAGTCGTCAATTTGAATTGACTTACCCACATCACTAACTGACCAGGATATTTTGGGAAGATTAAAGTCTTCTAAAATCAAAACTATGGCATTGCTATCAGCATTTTGAGAAATGTTGCTGATATTGGTAGATATGACAGCATATTTATTACGAGGAGGAGATGGACGAATATATAAATAGTAAATATATAGGTTGAAGTTGCTAGATTTGATTACGATCCACAAGTCCATATAAACAGACTCAAATTGACCAATACGAGTTGCCTGCAGAGAATGATCGACAGTAAGGAGAATACCACCACCATCATTGGTCCCCAGAGTTTCATGATACCTATCTGGATGAAAGACCTCGTACCGATCATCAAACGTCTCACCACTATTGACAGAATCTAATAGGAATGTTTCATAGTAAAGGAAGTGATGTGGTAATTGTTGGATAGGGCTGACAGCTTCAAGTCATCAGTTTTAGAACGTTGCGAGTGGTCCAGATAACTTACCTCCTTATTTTATTAAACTTGTACTTCCTCTTATTCATCCCTATATTCTCCATATTACTAATTCCTGCATTACATATTCTAAATACCCTTACAGCTGGAAAGTAGCTACGGTTCTCCCAGGAGCTAAAAAGTGATAGCCTGGAGAACTCTCCGATTACCGACAAATAAGTCTACTTTTTGGGCAAGATCCTGGAAAAGCTAATGTATAACAAGCTTGTGTGCTTATTAGACGACACAATGCTTTTAACTAAATGGCAATCAGGTTTTAGGCCTTGCCACAGTTTTGAAACTGCCTTGCTTAAGGTAACTACTGATTTAAGAGCTGCAATCGACAAAAATCACTTTAGTGTTCTTCTCCTGTTGGATATGTCTAAAGCTTTTGATAGCGTTAAGCCCTACATACAATGAGCGCCACCCGTTTTTTTTGTGGCGCCGCTTTGTGACGTTTATGATAAAATGAGGACACGCGTTTTTTTACACTTGACAGTTCGAACTATCTGAGGTGTGTTGATTATTTCTGTGAAATTGTGAAAAGTATTTAAAAATGATTAAAACAATTAAGTATGACAACTAAAGCAAGTATACTTGCCCTATAAGTTTACTAAAAAAACTATTACCAAAAAAGTGAAATTTTTTATTTCAAACTTGTCAGTATTTTCATTTGTTCTCTTAAAATGGAACAAACTTTGAAAAAACAACGCGCCGCAAAGTTTAAGGTTTGATAAAACTTTGCGATACCCTAAAGTGGGGTGATTCAAACTCATTTTGCGGCGCGTAAAAAACCCGCGGCGCTAATTGTATCTACGGCTTTAGCCATGTAATTTTTCTGCGTAAACTCTCCACAGTTTTTAATTTCAGCGAATCCGCAATTAGTCTAGTATGAAGTTTCCTATCTGATAGATCCCAAGTTGTCAAAATCGGCAATAGATTATCTGATAAGTTAAAGCCATCAAATGGTGTACCACAAGGGTCAGTCTTGGCCCATTGTTTTTTAGTTTATTTATCAATGACCTTGCAGAAGTGGTAAAGGATGTAAAGGTACATCTGTATGCTGATGACATACAGATATATTTAAGTAGACCTATAGGATATCTGGATGATTGCATTGAACGAGTAAATAGTGATCTGCATAGAATTCATGAGTGGTCTGCAACCAATGGATTATTATTTAACTCGTCCAAGTCCCAGTGTATTTCGTTTTACACCGGTCCTTTGTGTAAAGCAGATATTCCGCCAATATATCTTAATGGTGCTGTACTACTCGTGCGAAGCAAAGTCTCAAATCTTGAAGTGGTGATAACCGAAGATATGAAGTGTTGTGAAAATGTCAACTTGATGTTAAGCAAAGTCTATGCTGGTCTTCGAAGGTTATGGCTTTTTGTTGGTGTTATGTACCTTGAAATGGAAATTAAACTGGTCAGTGTGCTCATAGTACCTCATTTCATTTATGGTAGCCTGGTATATATGAACCTGGACAGTGACTGTTAGTATTGGGTTGAAGTAGGTTTTAACGGTTGCATTAGATTCATCATTAATCTACGCAAATACGGTTATGTTTCACCTTTTAAATTTAGATTGTTGAGTTGCTCCATCGATACTTATTTGAAATGTACTTATGCATAACTTGATTTACAAAGGCAAGGCTCATTACCTGATAGAAAATTCGGGGTTTATAGCCTCACAGCGAAATTTAAACTTAATTATTCCGCGTTTTTACAAAACAGTGATGGAAAATTCTTCTATTGTCCAAACTGTGCGATTGTGGAATTCATTTCCTGCTCGTAGTCAGCTTAGTGGCTCTATCAGTGCTTTCAAAGAGAGTATTAAGTCCGTCGCGTTGGGAATGAACGAAAGAATGTATTGCATCGCTACCTACTAATCTGTCTATTCTCTATTTCCATTTTCTCTATCTATTTCTATTTCTTTTCTAAATTTTAGTAAGTTTAGTTTAGTTCTAGTTAAGAATATTTTCCAACTCAGAATCAATATTTACTGGATGTATGTTTATTTCATTATTATAACATTGCATTTCTTCTACTTTTGTTATATTTGTTACTTGCTTTCTGTCAATTGTGGAATTTATTTCTGGTAATCACTCTTCTAGTTATGTTTCTTTTACTCACTCCTCTAGTTATACCATCTTTTTAGTGTGATAAAAGATTGTAAATCTTAGCTAGCGACTTTTTGTTTACACTTTGTAGAGCCTTTGCCACCTATTTTTAGGGAATTTCAAAAGAGCCAATGAGCCACTAAATAAAGAGCATATACAAATAATAAAAAAATTATTAAATTCTATCTGCTTTGTTTTTAATGTACCGATATCGAGAGCCATCTGGTCAATAATTTTGGTAAGAGCCGAGACAGATGTAGTCCCCTTCGATTCGGAATTAGAATTATTAACCCGCCAAGTACACAGGATGAACACTTAAAAGTGCCCGTCCGTTCACAATATTTTTCAGCAGATCAGTAGATCTTTAGTGCACACCGGGATTAGTATGGTTAATTTTTGGTGAGCATGCTTTACATGTGCCGGCCATTTTCAGGATTACTTTTGCAAAATCAAGAAAGTTAATAACTTGACGGAAAGTGACTCTGATAATCTCTACTAGTAGGTAGGCAGCAACTGATTAATATTGTAAACAGCACCCGGCAATAACAATAATGTAATTGATCTTAAAAATTACACATTCTCGTTACAATGTTGCCTCATATTTTAATGAAAATATTACTTTTAACGGATGTACTGCATTAAAGACTAAAAGAAGATAAGTTTAGTAAATATATAAACGAGTTTGTAACGCTAAACATTTGGATTTCAAATTTTCCTACCATATATTGATTCTAATATTAAATCATTGCTATGCAATATTACATATTAAAAAAACCAAGATTTTTCTCTTTTTAGATGCCTTCATGGATTACAATTTATTGGATGCAATTATCATACCTCTCGATGATGGTGTCAGCTTCGTTACTGGATTTGATAACTTTCCAGCTTACAGATTTGAAGCGCACACAGATGTTAAATCACCTTATCGCATGGTTTTACCTGAAAAGCTTTATGAGTTCGCCGTTTCAGCTATATTTAAACCTGAAACTCGTTCAGGTGGTTATCTGTTCAGCGTAGTTAATCCTTTGGACACAATTGTTCAGCTGGGTATACACTTATCGCCAGCAATTAAGGACAAGTGGAACATAACATTACTCTACACTGATGCAAACATGCACATGATAAGCAAGAAATTGGCAACCTTTGAAGTTACTTATGTGAAGAAGTGGACCAGAATTGCATTTCAAGTGCTCAGCAATAAGGTTTCGTTCTACCACAATTGCATTCAAGTGGATGAAGTCATAGTCAAACGGGAACCTGTTGAACTTGTGTTTGACTCAGCCTCAACCTTGTACCTGGCACAGGCTGGCTCTATGATTAAAGGGCATTTTGAGGTAAGTGAATTTGAAACTTTATCGACTATTTTCAATCAATTTGTTCTGCCATGCTGCGTAAATTGAATTTAAAATGAGAATTATGCGAAAAAAGTAGCTCGGTCGCTGATTTGTAGCACATTTTTTTATGAATAATTAAGATTATGACTAAGTAATTAGCAATGATGCATGATAACCTATGTATTTGTCTTGACTAAACTATATTAAATGTAAATCCCACACGAACTGTTCAACATGTACGTGCAACTACATTATGGAAGAAATGAAGAAATATTGGTTGTGCTCCTTTGAAATGCATTTTCGAATTTATGGCGCCTCTCCTTAAGTTTGTAAGGTCATAGGGCGTAATCACTCAAAAGACTTTAAGTACAAACTTGATATTGCGTTGTTTAATGTGCTAATAAAAAGGATATTGTAGTTCTAGTAGGAAATTAATTGTGTAAGAAAGGAATGACAGCATAAATCTATCACATTATGTTTTGGTATATGTAAGTGTATATTAATACTTTGTGAGTATTTCTTTAATACATTTATTAATTCTTATGACTATAAAAGTTACACGTAATAACTCTACTACGCCGGAAGACATTTAGATGGAGACTGGTGATACACTTCAATTTAATATACATATAATTCTTTTTAAGACTGGGGAACAGGAGATCTCACACCAAGCACAGAGCCCAGAGCGGCCCATTGCGTTTTTCTGCTAGAAATCCTCTCAGCAAAACCTCCCTGTCCTCTTAATGAAGCACATCAGGTCTTGGTGAGAAAAGGTTTTAAGCTCATCTACAGATAGAAAGGCAGACCCGAGAGTATGCAGCCTGCTCCGGGCGCTGTTTCCAGGCACTGGATACACACGCATGACTCTCAACAACTCCCATCCTTGTTAAATGAGCGTGAAGCTGTGGCCGGTCATAATGCCAGCCACACTTCTCCATTGTTTCCTTCCGAGCCCCATGACAAAATCAGAGATATTCCTATTGGGACCATCAAGAAACAGTTTTGTGCATTTGTAAGGACTCAAGTTCGCCCATCACTGTTGATGCTTGCTATAAATATACGCTTGGATGAGAGGCATGATACTTGAGGTGGCGACACCTATGGTGGGTTCCGGTACAAGGAACGGAGAGCCAGAGGCAGCCCTATCTAAAGGGTCAGCCCTTTCATTTCCCATGATCCCTATGTGATCAGGAACCCCCTGGAGGGACACGCAGCTTATCTGCAGACGACCTGCAAACCCCAGTAACTTAGTTGTAATCCGCGGGCCACAGAATAGCAGGACCCGTTACTCACAGAGAAGATAGTTTTGTCTGATGTTAGCCGAAAGTGAGGAAAAAAATGTAACGTCATACTACTACTATTAGCCTGCAATACAGTATACCTTATACCTTTATCACATACAATGTATTGCATCAATTTGGCCCTAACTATTCGCATACTTATAAAAATAATTTTTGCAACTATCATTTCTATTCCTTAACTTATATCTATCTGGAACTTGTAAGTCCTTCCGATTTTCCCCTCTAGCTGTGCACTTTCTGGAATGTTATTTGCCTCTATGAATTTCTGGCTGTACTATCTCTACATTTGATCCTTGTGCTTCTAACTGAGCACATCGGTATTTACATCTTCATTTAATTTTTCATTAAATGGACTTGAAACTAAAACTTCGATGTCCCTACAAATTTACAAATGTTTTTACAAGGATCACTTAACGGGAATGGCACATAATATTCATTGGGGACATAATTATTATCATTAATTGGTGGCAACCTATTACAATTTATTATTTGATTTGTATGTCTCTTCCAAATAGTATTACTTTTTTTTACAAATTAGAATCATTTAAAATCTTTAAAAATGTTTTTTTACTACTTCACCTTTAGTTCAACACAGTTCCCAGTTTACAATAATCTTTTACCATTACAGAATTGCCAACACTAAAATTTCTGTTTTCTTTGCCGTTCTAATTTTTTACTTGTTTTTTATGCATTTGGTTACTTTTTTCTTTACATGTAACTAAACACAGTTTTGTTGTTGAAAGTAAATCAAACCTATTCCTTAAATACCTATTAAATAATAAATCTGCTGAAGTCATGCCGATGGTACTCTGAACGGGTTTCTATAGTCCAACAAAATGTTTTGCAAATATCAATTTAAATTTTTCACCGAACCTAAGTGTAATGCTCTTTTAAGTGCCCACTTAACTAATTTTAAACTGTTTTCCACTTGACTGTTACTGGCAGGATAGGATGTCCAACCGGAGAACTAATATTGCATTATTTAACAAGAATTTTTTTTAATTCTACATATATGAACGACTTTCCATTAACCGAAACAATATTTGTGCTAGATTATTCCCCATGTCAATGCATTCCAGCCACTTGCTATGCGCGTCTATCACTGCAAAAAAAGATTTATTGACAATAGGCCCCATGAAATCTACGTTCAATCTATTCCATGCATTCTTCCGGCCATTTCCAATTAGGTAATTTCATCTTTGTTGGATTATTTCTATTATGTTGACAACTATCACAAGCCTTCACTATATTTTCCAAATTTTCATCCATCAAGCGCTACCAAAAATAACTTCGTGCGAATCCGTTTAGCTATAGAATTCCTAAATTACTTATTTGCGGATATTTCCGGAAGGCCCTTTTTTGGACTAAAAATTGCAGTAAGCGATTAATTATCGGAAACTAGCGTAAACTTTCTACCGAAAATATATTGGTGATATTTTTTACACCATATGTTATGGCCAAGCCTTTTTCCGTTATGTGGACGTACTTCATTTCCGTTGGTGATAGCCTTCTGGACGCGAAGGATATCGGCCTCTCAACACCACTAATATATTTATGCCTAGAGCAGCTCCAAGTCGCACGGCACTTGCATCTCTATTGAATTTACGGGAAATGACGGATCGTACTGAGGTAGCAATTGCTTTATAGCTAAGAGTCACTTTACTTCAATGAATGCCTTATCCTTATTTTTGAACCATTCAAATACTGGGACCGAAAGCAATTAGTAAAGAGCAGATTTTTAAGTAGCATAGTCAGCTGAGGAACTAACCCTCGATAAAAACGATTGTAACTCCTTAATCGAGCTTGGATGCGGTAACTCACTAATGGCATCCAAACGCTTTGGATCCATATGCAATCCATCTTTATCTATTATGTGTCCCTAAATAACTTATGGAATCAACAAAAAATTCACATTCTTGTTTTGAAATTATTAATGCCTCCATATGTCTCTTTTTATCCTTCCCCGTAATTAAAACGTCATCCATGAAAACAACTACCTCTTTAATGCCGCATAACAATTTGTCTATTGGTTCTTGAAAAATTGCTGGGTCCGCGCCGGTGCTATACAGGGTGTCCGGTATGTGGTCTGGCACCCGAAGGCTACGGATAGGTCATGCTTAGACAAACAAAAAATTGTATTGGTGGGGGAGGGGAAATCGTAACGGTTTCCGAGATAACAGGTCTTTAAAATATTTGGGTATGTTTTTATAGATCACCTTGTAACTTCTGAACGTCACACCCTCTGATGATGATTTAAACTTTGGTAGATAGATAATCGTTGGACCTTTACAATGGTCTACACATTTTTCTCTCATCCTGTCCCTTTTGAAGTTATGCCTCAACAAATTTAAAATTTCGGAATTTTTACTCGTTGTTTTTTATTTAGTTACTATTTTTATCAAAAAACGTATCATCAATATCAATTTTTCATATTAGAATTAAGAAGCCCAAAACCTTAGCTTTAAAATGACATATCACACCCTGTACCGAAAATGTAGCCCTTTTCTCGTTTTTTGCACTTTTTCTTAAGCATATACAGCAAAAATGGGTGAAGAAATTCAATAAGTGCCGGAAAGTAGGCAATTACCTTTTGGAACTGACCATTTTCAGCCATTTTCGCTGGAGATGCTTAAGAAAAAGTGCAAAAAACGCAGAAAGGGTTACATTTTGGGTACAGTGTATGATAGGTCATTTTAAAGCTAAGCTTTTGGGATTTTTAAATTCAATATGAAAAATTGATATTGATGACGTGTTTTTTGATAAAAATAGTAGTTAAATAAAAAATAACGAGTAAAAATTCCGAAATTTTAACTTTGTTCAGCCATAACTTCAAAACTTTAAGCATGAGGAAACAATTTATAGAGCATTGGAAATGTCCAACGATTATCTATCTACCAATGTTTAAATCATCACTATAGGGTGTAACGTTCAGAAGTTACAGGGTGATCTATAAAAACATACCCGAATATCGTAAAGTCCCGTTATCTCGGAAACCGTTATGATTTCCCTTCCCCCATCAATGCAATTTTTTGTTTGTCTAAGCATGACCTATCCGTAACCTTCGGATGCCAGACCACATACGGTACACCCTGTATAGTAGATACTAGCCTGTTGTAACAAAATAATCGTTTTAAAATTGAAATTGTTGTTAAATTCTTTGAGTTTCCATCTAGAACGAGTTGCTGATCTGCTATGGATAAGTCAAATTTTGAGAAATTCTGCCCCCCCCCCCAACATGAAATTGGCGAACAATTCCGCAATTTTTGGAAGCGGGTATTGAGGTATCAACAGCTGAGGATGCAGCGTGATTTTGTAATGGGGGTAGTTGTGATTTTTATATATGTAATTCAGTTCCAGAATCAGATGAAAAATCGAAGTTTAGACCCTTGAAAGGGGGTTACGTGGTCCGCCATCTTGGATTAAAGGTACCAGAAAGTGGTTTTTTCAAAATAATTCCTCCACGGTTGATGCTCTGACAAAAATGTAAAAAAAATTTTTTAAGAAGGCTAAATTCCCTACATTTTTGGTTCAAATCCATTTTATGTCAGTCTGATGTGTCTCGAACGAGTCACAGAGGCGGAAACGTGAAAAAAATGTATGCTTATAATACTATTTATACAGGGTGTTTCGTCCATGGTGGTCCATAGGACTAGAGGTGATAGTAGTCACCTAGTTACAGAGTTTCGGAGTTACAGGATGATTAGTAAAATTCGGTAGCATTTCACAAAATACCCTGTATTTAAAAAAGTGTACCCTTAAGATTATATATTTAAATAATCATATAATTTGACCTAAAAGTTTATGATATGTTGATGACAATTCAAAAAGTGGCGCTTCCAGTCCAACCTTATTGTTATCGGCTGTAGTAGGTGCTGTTCTCTTTTTCCTGAGAATTATTTACAACATAGAGATGTAATGAGAGACCCATGTTTTTTTTATATAAGTACTCCTAATAAAGATAAAACTATTATACGAATTTTAATAATATTATTAAATGTGGTTACCAGTACCTTCTTGATTCATGAATGATAAAATATTTTATAAAAATTCATTTCTGCTGAAAGCTTTATTCAGTAGAGCATCAAAAGCTTTGTCTTCAAACCTGGAAAAGTGATTATTTTTCACATCTATGTACTACAAAAATTAAATTAAATTGTTTACATTAAAGAATTAGGCTAATTTTATTTACAAGTTTATATCTATCTTTTTACGTAATACTTGGAATTATCTGATGTATTCTGAAGTGCAAGTGCAAATATTGTGTGCTATGTAAGTTAGGGTGTCCGTCGTATGATTTTTTTTTTGTATTAATTTTAAAACGTATACCCTCTATATCTTTTATAAATACTAAACCCAACTTAGGTATGAAATTTGGTCTTTCTACGACGATTACAACTTGTGCAGACCGATTCACAAAGTTTTTTTAAAAAATATCCTAATATTTGGTATATCTACCAGATGAATAAAATTTTAATAAATGAAGTAATTTAAAGACAAAATGCAATTCAAAATAGTTTTTTATTCGTAAAACATAAAATAATAAAAATTAGCCAGGATAACTTCTTTTTAGGGTCTGTTTTTTACAGTCCGGATACAAATTTCTATGTTCCTGAATAAAGCACAAAAGGAATTGCTTTTGGTCTTTTTCAACTGTGATTAACCCGTGAAAGTCTTGCATTATATTTGACAGCTCTTTCAGAAATGTCATTAACAACCTTCAGACGATTAACTTTTCTTTTAGGTTCTATATAAGCAGCATTATTTTCCCATGAAGACAGACTTATCTGTAGAAAACTGTCGTCGATTTTCAGTTGAGATAATAAATGTTTGCTCTTCTCAGACACGAAAACACCCAACGTCTTATCTGCAACAACAAAATAAATTTCATTTCTTCAATAACGAAATAATAACAAGATCAGAAAAAATATTTATCAACTTACCAAAAATCGAGTTTGACATTTCTTTCTTCGATGGGATATTTCGTTTACCAAAATTTGAGATTTTATTCCTGTTTAAGCTCGAAATAATTTCCATCTTTGTTTAGTTATCAACTTAATTATCAAAGAGTAATAACATGACTGTTTCTTCACATATATACCACAAGTGTTGACCAAACTTACTTAGGGTTGCTTTAGAATCTGCTGTGTCAACTTTTTTCGTAATTCTTTAACGTCTTCAAGCAGCATAAATCCTGGTTAGGTGCTTTTATCGCCACGCCAAGATTTTACATATACTGTGACAATAAACAAACAAACATCTTGCAGTGCTTGTTTGTCCTTCGCGGTCGCTTGCAACTGAGACTGAAGCAAACATATTTTTAAAGAGTAAATCGCTCTTGCCATCCTGCCTTATGCATAGCTCCAGTAGGCCTAATTTTCATTTTCTTCTCTGGATCTCCTCCCAAAAGTACTATGCATAGTTCTAACAGTTCGCGATAATCATCTCTTATGACAGTTTTGTTCAATTCCGTTGTATAAAAATTTAGCAAAGATGTAATGTTTATATCAGAAAAATATTGTGTTACGAAATATGTGCACAGTTCGATCTTATTCTAATCAATATTTTTTCAGTTGTCTTTAAACTGTTTGAAGAGCCGAATATCTGGACTGCTAGTGACTTGTTTGATTTTGGTTTCGAACACAATTCGAAGAACTAATTCGTAAACATGATGGCGACAAGCGAAAAGTAAGAGTTCCCTTTGTAAGTTTTGTTCCATAAGGACACAAGTTCCATTGAAGCGGCCAGTGTTCGAAGCTGTTGTGTCACAACATGTTATTTGTACATTGACATTAAGGTCCCAATCACAGAGCGCATTTGAAACGGCTTTAGCTTGATCTTTCGCAAAACACTCTCGAGTTTTGGTACTGCAAAAAGTTGTTCTCTATCATCAAATGAAATGAGTATTGGCAGGCGGTCTTCTTTTCAGCTTCTCATATCTAAGCCTGGTAATAGTTTTCCATCCCAATGAACTGTGACTACGTCAGGCACATTGTTCTGAAACAGAGTTTTTATAGCTTTTGCCCTGATTTTTCTCATCTGTGCTCTAGTTCGTTGAATCGAGGACTTGTTTATTGGAAATTCATCACAGCTCAGACCCAATGTCTCTACGACCGCCTGAAGGATATAAACGGAGTCTCTTATGCTTAGCTGGCATCTGTCTAAAGCTGCAAATAATTTAGGAGTGATCAAATCTTTCTTCCTCTTTTGGAACTCGTTTCAGATTGTGGTGTAAGTGAAACCTTTTGCAAGTTGACAATCTCTTCTTCATCGTGTGAATCTTTAAGAAAGTGAAAGTTTTGTGAAGAAGACGTTGATCCAACCTCCATTTGTCTCGGTTTTCTTTTTTCTTTTTCTAATTTCCGTTGCCTTGTCCTTTCTTCTTTATCCGCTAACTTTTTGTCCACACCGGCTAAGTATCCTGGACGGCCTGGATTTCTCTGTTTTAACAAAAAAATTTTGTCTACTTCTAATTTCATTCTTTCAAAGGTATCAGGAATATCAAACAAGTTTTCCAGCTCTCTTTCAAAATTATTTTCACGACTCTTATAAATGTCCTGAGCTTTCTTAGAATTTTTTTCCAGCTCTCTCCAAACATAATATAAATCAACGAGTTTCTGGCTGGGCATTCCGATTAAGAAAAGAATTTGCTTATCTTTTCGTAATTCAAGCGATATTTTCAATAAATATACTACAGCGTGTTTATTACTTGAAAAATAGTATAAGAAGAATGACTATTGTAATTGACTGCTGAAAGATATTTATTGTTTGCAGATTAATGCCGTGGAGACTGCTTGGTCGGGTTTTTGGAGGGGGAAGTTCCACCGCAGCACCAATCAGCGGCAGATAAATAATTCTTACAATCTATTGCAGGAAGAGTATTTGAAATTTTACATTTTCGTCTGTGGTTTTTTTGACAGAAAACAATGACAGATAAATAAAGTAGTGGAGTCGTAGTGCGATACGGTTTCAAACGCAAGTCGGCACGGGTTCCCGTTAATAAAAAGAGCTCATATTTATTTTCAGAGTATATTGGATTAATACGAAAATATCTAGGACGTATGCGTAAAAAACAAAGAACTTCGAAAAATAAGAGACACCCTAATGTATGTAGGTACATACATATGTATGAAAAAAACAAACAATTGTATTTTCAATATATCACTTTACTTCAATAATTTGGACAGTTCCTTCTTACCAGTTTACAAGAATTTAATTACTAAAATGATTTTTTTTTAATTTTGCATTTTACTTCATAGCGATCCGACTCCACTGAATACACTGATATGATTTTTAAGTTAATTTTATTGATGCAGCTATAATTAGGGTTATTAGTAACTATATAATATTCACTAGCAACCAAGAATATAGTTGCTTATACCTATGCTATTAGATGCTGAAATCGTAGTAGTGGTAGTTGTCGTGGACTAATTTTTTATCAATTTTGGATGAATTCCAACTATATGACTTTTGATCTCTAAGTAATATTGGTGACAAATTTTAATTATAAATCCATATTCAACACATTAATTTGTATCACAATTTATGAAAGTCCCATCCGAATCCAAGAGGTAGCCGTTCATTGACAAAATCACATTTTATTTATATTTTTCCAACGTTTCTTTAGGTACGAATAAGAGTTTGTTATATAGAAATTTCCATTATAGAACATCTTTTACAAAGCGCAACTATATTGTTGAATATTTTAAATGCCTCGTCTAACTTTATATAAATTAAAAGTGTTAGTAACTTTGAAATATAGTTAAAAGCATTTCCTTTATCCCCGATACAAGATTACATTGCAAAAAATATCATCCATCTTTGTTGTAGTTGTCTTATCAACATAAAACTATAAAATAGATGCAATAGCTAAATAATAAATTTTTTTTATGAATTCGTAGCTATATGGAGTTGGGATAACTATACCCGACCTCATGCAAATAGCCCTCTCCAAAGTCCGCACGTGGTGTTTAAACAAAGGCCTTAGCATAAACCCCAACAAAACGGTTATCGTTCCGTTCACAAGAAGATCGAAGCTTTCACTAACGGCTCCTCTTCTTGATAATACGGAATTGATATTTTCAGACGAAGTCAAATATCTGGGGATAACCCTAGATAAGAAACTTACCTGGAATTCACATCTGCGATCTCTCTACACGTGTCGTCGCTTCATTGGAAGAACATGGGGTCTGATGCCAAAAATGATGTACTGGACGTACACCACGGTTGTTAGACCCATGGTCACTTATGCGGCCCTCGCATGGTGGGCAAAAACTAATCAAAAGACGGCTGAGGCTCTGCTTCAAAAAACCCAGCGGCTAGCCTGTCTAGTAATAACTGGTGCCATGAGAACCTGTCCTACAGCAGCCATGGAAGCCTTACTAAACCTTGCACCCCTGCATTTGCAGGTGAAAAAGGAAGCGATCTCCAGTGCTATTAAGGTACAAACGGAGAAATTGTTAAAGCCAGGCGATCTGGTTGGTCATTTAAGTATCTTAAAACAAATATGCTTCGAGCAAGTGCCGACAATGTCTGATATAATCACACCCAGAGTGGATTTTGTAAGACCATTCCAAGTGGTTCTTGGAGACCGACAACAATGGCGCTCCACTAAACGGTCCTTCCAACAAGGAGCGATGGTGTGGTATACAGACGGCTCAAAAACAAACAGTGGGGTCGGACTGGGTGTATACGGCCCCAGATGCCATATATCAAAGGCTCTAGGCTCTACCCCTACCGTATTCCAAGCCGAGGTATTAGCCATTGAAGTATGTGCCAATATCTGCATTAAAAGAGCCATAAATGGCTCAACCATTAATATCCTCTCGGACAGTCAAGCTGCGCTCAAGGCCTTAAAGTCCTACACTGGCAAGTTCAGGGATAGTCTGGGAATGTCTACAAACCCTCAAAAATCTATCAAGGAGAAACAAAGTTACCCTCATGTGGGTACCTGGATATGAGGGCCACAAAGGCAATGAAATTGCGGATGGCCTCGCCAAAAGAGGAGCGGAAACTCAGTTTGTCGGACCAGAGCCATTTTGTGGCACGTCAAAGTGTTACCTCAAAGCTACCCTAAATAACTGGGAGAATAAACAAAAATCCCTGTATTGGGAAAGGCTACAAGGACTTCGTCAGGCAAAAAAGTTTATCGACACCTCTGGCGGAAAAACAAAAGAACTCCTACTCCTTAGAAGAACAGAGCTCAAAATGATCACTGAGCTCTTCTCAGGCCATTGCCCCTGAGGTATCACCTCAACAAGCTGGGTTCGGTTGAGACTTCATCCTGCCGCTTCTGTCAGGATGCTCACGAAACCTCGGAGCACCTGCTCTGCAACTGCGAAGCATTGGCTAGGCGGAGATTACTCCACCTTGAACATGCTTTTCCTCCACCAATTTACGTATGGAACCTCAAGCCCAGAATGGTTCTAGACTTTATTAACAGTCTAAACCTATAAATGGAGCAAATTCAACGGGGACTCGCAATAGATCTTTCAGGTCGCAGTGACTGCGAGGCTAACGCCTATACACTCCTTTACACATCTAATCAAATCTAACTATAATATAGTTACTGCACCTATGCGAATCTGTTAAAATTATCTTTGAGTGTAATATCCAGTAGAACCCGTGAGTTATTCAATCCACAAGACATTATTGTATTGACATTATTCATTATCCATGTAAAGAGAAAGCATAAAATAAAAGGAGCAAGAACAATAACACATAGTGCACATATACTAGCTTGGAGGAAAAATAATACAATTAAAATTAAGGCAAAAGAAAATTACAAAAGAATGAAATATCAAAAGTTTACCTAAAAGTGCTAAGAAAACAAAATTTATAAATCGGACATGCAAAACTTCAGCAATCGCAAAAAACGTATTTATAACTTTCAAATAGACAAATAAAATACTAATATAAAAATAAACATTAACTAATTATACTTAATCCAAACTGAAAGAGTAGGTAATGAAGGCAGTATACGATTAGCAAGTAAATTAATACATTCATGATACAGGCTGCAAAAACAATGGGAAGAATATAGCTATTTCTCATCCAGAGTATGGCTGCAAGCTGTTTAAACGTAAACAAACTAGAAACAGGTCGTGCATCGTCATTGGATGACAATTCCATTCCGAGATGCAACTGGAAATAATTGCTTCTGCTTTTTCAAACGGTTAGCTTCACGGTAAACGAAATAATTGTTTTTAGAGAAGCTCTCATGAACAAAAATTCTTTTGTTGGAATCAAATCCAATCTCACGAAGTGATAGACCTTTTTGCGGATCTTTAAATTTACCACTGACAGCTTTTAATACGTTCGCTTTGTCCTGGGTTGAATTAAGCTTAAATATAATCGAGCTAGCCAGGTTCCTTTTGTTTTTTAGGCAATTGAAGGTGTTTAATAAATTTTCACCATTTGTATTCGGAACGCCATTTAATAAGATGGATTTGAAACTAAGCTTGTGGTGACGTGTCTGTGTCGGCTGGGGCATTTCCGAATGTTTATCGAATCAACCTGTAAACCGTGAATTCACTCTTCAAAATACACACTAGTCATACCTAACTGGGCGTAGGAAGCCGTAATTAGTTAGGCTATGAATAAATTTAGAAAAACCTTAGATTATATAACGAAAAGGATAGGCTATGCCGTGTAAAATCCGTGTACGTGTGACAAGCATTTTTTCTTAGGCCACGGAGGGAAAATGACAAGAGGGGTATCGCCTTGTTTTTAGTCAGTTCGACAATCCTAATTTATTTGTGACATTTCAGATTTTATTACAAGAAGTTCGGGTTTGATTTAGCAATTTTGTAGGAAATAACTAATTAAAAGTGATTTTTACGTAAGAGTAGTGTGGTACAATAGTGAAATATTGTTTTGTGAGCGGGATTTTATGTAATCGAGACTCCAGAGTCTTGAATTATCGCGATGAAGTGCGCTGTGCTGTGCTGCAGAAACAACCGGTGAGATTCTCTTAGGAAATCATTTTGCAGGCAAGCCTAATTTTTTTTAATAATAACTTACAGTATTTTAAATAAAATAAGAGTGAAATATTTATAAAAATAAACAGCCGTGGCATAAAAATTTAACATTTTCCAATACCGGTTTGTTTATTTATAATTGAATTGTGATTGTCGCCTTAAGTTACAGTAGCCATACCAAGGCAATGTAAGAAAAAAATTATCAGAAAATAAACGGGGCACTAAGAAAATTCGTAAAAATGTAAAAAGTTATAAAAATTTATTTAAAAATGTTGTGATGTAATGGGATCTTTTCTATTGAATTTCTTCAATACTTAATAAAGTTTCAACCAATAAATTATTCGTCCGTTGTGAAAATATCGTAGTTTACTACTTCCATGACTAAAACAAATACATCGATGCGGTTCTACTACATGCAGAAAAATGCTTAAGTTTTTCTTCCTCATAGCCTATCCTTTTTGTTATATGATCTAAGAGAAAAAATAATGTTCTTTATTAGAATGCCTAATGTCAGCGAACAAGCAACAATTTTACAAAAAGAAGTTAATAGAAGTTTCTGGCGACAAACTAATTAAATTATGTCTTTATGGAAATACTAGTTTTACTTCGACAAAGACACCTAAGAAGATCTCGAGCAGAGCTCGTGAAATCCCCTCCTTTATATTGAAGTTATTTTTTTTTCATGTTCCCTCATGGTCTACTTGCAGAGGATTCAATTTAGATTTATGGTTCTAACAAGAAGTAAATGAAATGTGACTGGTAATTTCTCACAGAATACCTATGCCGGCAATACCATATTAATAATCTCAACATCTCCGACTTCCCGTGACCTGTAATGGTAGAAGGCATTGTCTGAGATCCTATACGCTCGCGCACAGGATAGTATTATCGCTCACTCGAGATTATCAGAAGAAGTAATCTGTCCAATTAATCAGGGTCCGCTTCGATTAAATCTTGTACCGAGATGGGCATATCATATAACACTTTCTGTGCACTGCTCGACATATAGCAACATCAACTGGACTGGTAATTGGAACAGCCCCGTTTAATGTATATATACAATCATTTCTAGAGTATTGATTGTTTTAGCCTTTACTCAATCTAGGTGTACAGAGCACTGTTCTTACCGAGACAGATACTAAAAGAATATTCGTTTATACCTTACTCATCAAGAAACCGTAACCATACCTTAGACTACCTGTCACATGTCCTTCAACAGTGATGGGCGTCCTCTACAGTTTCAGAATTCTAATAAGAATCCTCTCAAGTTAGCAAGTCAACTTCCTGTGGCAAGTGCAGGAATTGCTACAGAAACGCTATAGGTGTTAACAGTAGCAATTCCATCACGCTTATACAGGGGCTAAAACTAAACCTCTATCTACTTCCTTGACAAGTTCAAGTGTTGCTACAGAAACACAACAGGCACTATAGACTGAGAAAAAAACCATTGTAAAATTTAAAGTAATCAGATTACTTCAAATGTTTTCAAATATGAAATTGCTTTATAGTTCCTTTTATTTTAAAAGGAATCTATTTATAATAACAGTGACAAGTTTTAAACCTAAATTAATAGGATGCCACACAGTAAAAAATTCTTACTACTTTCAAAGTAGGCAATTTAGTGCCTACTCTTAAAGTAGCAATTTTCAACCAGTTGAAAAAAATTACACATCCTTTTTAATCTTTATACTCAATGTAGTAAATGAATTACACACAAATTCGTAAAATTAAACATTTTCATAGTAATCGAATTCAAACATATTTTGTAAAATTACACAAACGATTGTAAAAAAAATGCAATAAGATGCGTAAAATTCAAACGCAAATTTATATGTGGTTACTTTTTTAAAGTAACCGCTCTGCTTATTTTGGAAGTCAATTTTTGTCGCGAAATAACCAGTGATGAAAACTAAAATTTGTCTTTTTTCATCACATCAGTAGAATAGTATTCTTTTGTTTATTTTATGAAATATTGCAAATTTACAATACATAAGTTTATCCATGATAAACATAGGTTCGATTTGCATTCCACACAATACAAAAAAGAAAACAAAAAGCTCAATAAAGTGTTGAAGAACTAAATTAAGAAAACGAAATTTTTTTAGAATTATTTGTAGATTCTTTTTTTATCAATATAATTGAAAATCTCTATAAACAAAAACAAAATAAACATAAATTTGATTTTAAAGCTATTTACATTTCAAGGTCAGTTCAATATTTTTATAGCTACATGGAATAAAATTTATGATGGAAAAATTTACATAAAATATATTGAAAAAATAAACAGAAAAATACTCATTAATCCAGATTAGTGCAAGAAAAAAGTGTAAAGTGCACACTTTTAAGATGATTTTACTTGAGCAACAGCCACAGCATTTATATTTTTCTTTTTCCCTCGCGTTATATCTGTGTGGATTTTGAAAAAGTACCTTTGTATGAAGTCCCACGTTTGTGATGCTTCCTGAAGATAGGTCTTATTTAGAATGAAATAAAAACAGAATTCCTGCAGAAGCCCTTCTTGAATATTCTTTGAAAGTGAATTAGAAACTTCTTTTTCAATGAAAACATAAATAGTATTTCGCTCATCACTTGTTTCTATATTTGTATTTATAAAAAATAGTTTATAAAAAGTGATTAAAATTGATCTAAAAATAAATAAATAACTACAATTGTTTGCATTTCTAACGCATACAAAAATTTTATACTTACATCATAAGTTTTGCACAAGAAGTCCAAATTTTCTTGAAAATAGTGACACAAAAAATCCAGAGTAATAAGAATATCCCTCGATAGTATTTTATTTATTTTGTTTAATATTCTTGGTTTCTTAATTTCCACAAATTTAATGATTTGGTGGACTTTTTCATGAAATGTTAAGGTGATATCAGATATTTTTTTTTCTGTTAGACTCTCAAAATGCCTAAAGACAAATTCTTTTCTCAAAAGTAAGGGCCAATTATCCTTTATATCCCCAAAACTGTGTACAATTTTTAAGTTGTTGAAAAATTTTCTTTGTTGAGTATAACATTCATCCACTAATGACTGTATTCTATTATGCTCATCTTTGGTAAAAGTTGCTTGTTTATTAAATCTTATTAAAGTTTCTTTTATTTGTGTAACTACACTTGAACATATATTTTAAAGTTTCATCCACTTTTATTATATAAATTCCTTTGAAAACACAAATACCTATAACCGCACAATGAAAAATACTTTTGCATCCCATCACGGTTTTAACAAATCTGTGGTGACGCTATAAGCTTTTCTCAACTTGTCTGGAAAATGCTATGCCGTACTTGAAATTTCTAGAAAACCATAGTAATTTTAAGCATAAGAATTGGATTTTACTACCCATGAAAGTAATTTTAAAAACTAATGTAAAATTTACAAGCACATACGTACTTTCACACATTTAAGTTGAATTTTATCAATTAGAATTAGTAAAATTAAGCATTTTATGTATTTTACACACAAATGCGTAAATTTTAATATCAATTTATAAAATTCCTACTCTGCTTTGTAAAATTTTACTACTATAATTGAAGTAAAATTCAAGAAATTGTTTCAAAACTTCCCATAGTTATAAAATAAAGTGGTCCTGTTTAGTTTGAAGTGAATATAATTTTAAATATTTATTGGTCCTCTTAAATCAAAAATTAAACTTTTAATTCATAGTGGAATCATAATATTCAAAAGCTAAAATCCGTTTGAAATAAAGTTTTTTAATTTAAAGGAGATTTTTTGGTGAATGATAAGATACAATTTTGAAATAAAACGATAAAACGAAATGGTTTAATATTTCAAGATAACTCACTATTCATTTTTAGTTTACCGTAGGTATTGTATACTACGTATTTAAAAAAACTATACTTCACAAATATGAGACCAGAAATAAAATAAGTTGAAATACTAAAACACAAATAGATTTCAGTAAAATGCAAAACCTCACTTTTGATAAATGGGACCTGCTTGTAACTGGAACTGATGTTTCGGAAGAAGTATACAAGTATTTGTATAATGCTGTTTTAACCAATTTGATATTTTGGAATCAGAGGACAACGTTTTTTCGTCGATATTAAACTGGAAAAAACTTAGAGGTTTCCACAAAAAAAGTTTTTCACGAAATTCTCCTCTAATGCCACATTGAGAATCACCTCGGCAATATCCTCCTTTGACAAATAGGTACTTTAAACTGCGATAAGTTAGACTAGAATCTGAGTTTTTTTCATATTTTATCAGAACAGCCACATACATTTTTTATAATTGTTAATACTTTTTAACTGAGGTAATAAGCAAATTACACAGAATTCTTTCAATAGAGCTTGCAAATTCTTGTTGGCATTATGTTCTGGCTCGAAAATTTCACCCGCGTTGTTTAAATCGGAATCATGTTTCAGTACCGGTCCACTTAATACAAGTACACATTATCATCAATTGAAATAATAAAATAGGCAAAGTTTATTCACTTATCTTCACTAAGCTATTTTGCAAATTATCACCTTCTTGTTTATATTTTTCACCAACATTAAAGCTTATTTCAGCCATAATTATAATTTAAAACATATTTTAAACTTACTATGTTTAACTCAGCAATGTACACACATTTTTTTTAAATCACTGTTCATTTTGATTTAAAGTGATATACCTTTATAATACGGAAGTTCATTTTGACTTATAGGTATATCGCTTAGTTTGTTAGCATGTGATGTAGAAGGCTTACACGGTATACAGAACAGAAAATATACCTACGTATTTTATACCGAATTCTTTATAGAAACAAAAACAATATTACAATAACAGGTCCAAGAATTGGCTCAAATGCCGTCAGCGAAAAAAAACAGCATCGCTGCATTTCTCGGATTGGTGAACTATGTTTTCGTGTTTTTCTTAGCTATGTACTCAGATATGAGCAGAAATTTATAAATTCGGAATAAAACAAAAATATGGTTCAAGAATTAACTAAGCTACTCGGTATTATTTTTAGAATAAAATGTGAATATATCCGGTTTAAAATAAAATGATTATCCTTTTAGTATAGTAGGTATACATAAAACCAGGTCGGAAAAGAATTCGACATCATTTTAGGTCAATTAGATTTTCTCATTATGCCAAGAGTATTGAAATATCACTTTGTTTTCAGATAATTCTTTATATCTTTAGAGATATGCTTTCACAATTCGCCTATTTAATGAATTTATATTGTATTCCATTTATTTCAAATAGATTCGAGCTCGATTTGTCAAAGGGAAATTTACTTATGTCAAGCAATCTCTTGAGAATTTTTGAAAACTTTTCGGTAACTTGAAAGTAAAATGATACCGTTTGATTTTTAAGTGGACATATTTTTCTCAGTGTTGCAGCAATCTTATGCAGCTTATACAGTCTTATCTTAAGGCTAAACAACTACGCAAGACCTCCTCATCTTGTACCAGCTACGTCATATCAACAGGTCGACTCAACAACCTCTTAGGCGATTCCTACCCTGAAATACGTCGACTACAGACGATTTACTCGTCGATATGTACAACCTACCTAAAAGCAGTCTTTCAAGAGATATAGATTTGGATAAATTTTCTTCCACTAGCCAGTCAATAAATTCATGGAAGTTGTTTACCTGCGTCTGAAAATTACTTTTGATTTTCTTATCAGTCAGCTCCTTAGCAATTTTATTATTAAATGACTTCCGTGCATCTAAAAATGAAGTTACTGACGATGCCTCCATTGTTGCAATTAAAGGACAATCCGTGATGTTAGTAGCTGGATTATTTTGCTTATCATTAATCTTGTAACCAGTGTCCCGAACTATGACATTACTGGCTGTGGGTGTTGATAAAGATAAATCTATTGTAGACATATTGACTCGTGAAAATTTACATGTTAAAAACTTTCGGAAATCACAAAATTTGATAGACCAACAAGATGTAATTATCGATTATATGACCCACAAACGAAGAAACCAAGTTGCGGTGAAAACTATGCACGATGTAAATGGAAAAAACTACAAAACCTTGCGAGCAGAAATAACACATCTAGTCTGACATCTTCTTCTTCTCCTTCTACTTCCCAAAAATCTAATATATACATACCTGTATATTACTGAAATTGTTTTCGCAGGATTCGCTGCTACATATTATCATTAACTGATTTTCTGTATACAAAGCCTACATTTGAAGGGCTTTGTCTACTTTGTAACTCGTTAATAACAAAAATCTGCCCAATTTTACCTGAGAGTGTGTGGCTGGCTTAAGTACCGGGATAGTAGTAGCCGTAATAGTTACCAAATATGAGCCCAAAGGAAAGGGATATGAGTGATCTTAAATGCAGGCAAAGTTAGAAAATTAAATGCAACAAGATTTTGAAAAGATGCGAAAGTGTCTCAAGTCTCAATAGAAGATTTGCCGACAAATTTGCCCTCACTGCACGAAAAATGTAAATTATTAATTAAAAATCAGGATGGCTGGAAAACTTATTAATCTTACTGTACAAAATTCTTTAGACTGAGTTTTATTAAAAGTATTATAGATGACATATATTTTCTCTGTCATTTCAATTGTACTTTTTTTATTAAACACGTTAGCACCACTGGCCTGGGAAATAACGTGGCTCGAGCAAAAGTTTTTACTCGAATTTCACCTATTTTTCCAGAATGAAGTAGCAAAAGTGAAAACAAGTTTTTGTGTGAACTAAACGTCTATGGTGTTTATTTGACAGTAGTACAAATCGAAGTGGCCGAAAACTCTTACCAACAAAAATATCAAAATGAGAAATGATTGAAAAAGAGATAAGAATACATTGACTAGTTCAGTGCATTTAGACCAATTCTTTTTAAATTACAATTTAAGTTTCAGTGCATTTAGACAAATTTATATAGTTGAATTCAAAGTTGCGAAATAATTATAATTAGCAAAGTTTACAATTTAGCGAATGATAAATAAAATATTTTTGTATTGAGAAAATCTTAAATATTACTGAACAGTTGCCGCGTACTTTTTATTTACTGTCGATCCAAACATAAGTTTTAAACATCGCACTTGAGCAATTTATCATCAATATAAAAGACAATTCGTTAAATATTGTCTAAAATAAAATATTTAGAAATATTCATGTGAATGAGCCACTTTTTCATTTACTTTTACACAGATTTGGTACTATATTTTAATTAGTTACAATGTTTACCTTTATCTCGTATCTAATTCCACCAGGAAAATCAATTTATATTTACATTTTACATATACCTCCTTGAATATACTTACCCACCTTTTTAATTTCTGAAATGAGCGATATAGCTTATATTATTAAGCATAATAGTTAATTGCTGTTTATTTCAGATAATCCGTACTAACCATAAAACTTACATTAATCAAGAAGTAGAAATTTCCTTCGCTTATTCTAATTATCATTTCACGGATCAGATAACTGACTTGTCCTAATTGAAGGAGAACATGCAAGGGGATTTACAAACGTATTGTAAATGCTTTATGAGGATAAACTTCCATTTATCCTTTAGACATGTGAATACAGTTATGATAACTATTCGTGATGTCTTAATAGCACTTTTCTTTCTCCTAACTTATGTATATGCAATTTGAATTGCTGATTTCATTCGTAATACATAAATGTGTCCCAAATGGTAGTTTCAATCTTATTACTTTGATCCTGTAGAAGTCAGATCTCTATCATAAAATATCCTTTGAAAGCTTCTTATGGGCGAGTTTTTGTTTTTGCTGTATATTGCTATGCCAATGAATTTTTAATCACTTTAGAAGAGAAAGGTAAAAGAAATCACTTTTGATTTTTCTTTTTGCGGGAAAATGTTAAATTATTCCGAATCAAAGATACATTGGCAACTTTGGCAGAGTTATACTTATATGCTAGTATGCTGTCTGGTGTATAAAAGTCCGTACTTGGAATAGATATATACATTCATAAAATCTTGAAAAATTAGCTTACTTTCTTAATGTTACTTCAATCACTCAATGGACTTTGTGAAAAAAACCGCTGCTGTCTGTTGGTTATTGTATCTTAATATTTGATTACAGTTTGAAAATAAGTTTAAATAATTACATATTAGTAAATTAGTGGCATAAGAATAAGACTCACGCAATATAATCATATATAAGACAAGTAAAAAACCTAGAATTGGTCTAAGACCATATCTTATGATACCGTAGTAGATGACTGCCCGTATATCAATTTGTATATGGTCACCCATCTGTACAAGTTTAATTATTGAAGTAGTTGTTTGCATATAATTCTTGAACGATTCGTCGGACAGAAAAAATGATTATAGACAATTTAATAGGATTTCATATCCTCAATTTTTATATGGCAACACCAAGAAGAGGTTCCCCGAGTTAGTCCAATTTTGAAATTATATTTACTATTTTTATGAAAGTACTATGTAAAAAATGTTAGCCCTCGACGTTGACGCGTTCTCGGGTAGTTTCCAAATATTTAGTGAAAAACAAAGTTTTTGTATGGCAACCCTACAAATGAGCTACCCATTTGCAAGGGCGGATCCACACATTTGCTCCAGGGTGGCGAACGCCCCCCCCCCCTGTTTCCTCCATTTCACCATGAAAATTTGATTAGCATTCAAATATCGCTGTCGCTGGAGTTGTTTTCTTTATATAATATAAGTTTTTGATTCTGTAAGCATAGTAAAATTGGGTTCCATATAAAATAGACATTATACACTGCTTACTTGTCTTATTGCTGTTGTTTTTCATTTAAAGATTGCTTACATTTCGATCAACCACAATAATTTTCTGAGCTAGGCTGCAATTTCTTGAAAATTAAAGACAACGTTTTTAAATTTTTTTTTTCCAATAATATCATTTCAAATCGACACTTTGTTAAAGAAATTTTCGAGGAATGCTAATTAGGTTGGTTTAATCTTTGTATAACCCTATTTGCTTTAAACTAAATATTTGAAGGAAAATTGATTCTGAAAAATAATTACCCCGGCTATAATAACTTTCCCAACATTAAAGCCGGGTAGTTGTAAGCTTTTGATCACAAAAAAGTGCAAAAATTTTACTTGAACTGAAAATTCCTTAGTGGTATAATTTTACAATTTTGGAGAATAATTTATGACGAAAAAAGGAAAAAATAATAAATATAACAAATAACTTTTGTCGTACTAACAGATGTTAGTTAAATTTTGTATTTATCAGTGCGACATCTGTTGGAAACTAGTATTTCGAAACAAATGGTAAAAGCTTTCGAAACAATCTAATTTTGCACTTCTCTCTACTAACCGGTCTTGATTGGCTTAAAGATATCAACATCAGTCGGTTGCAAAATACGTATTGAGTTCGGATAGAGCAAATCATTATAATTTTAAGACCCTCACATAATTTTGATATGTCAAAGGTATGGAGTTGAGTTCCATTTCTAAGCAGACTTGGATAAAATGTTTCTCCTATATATCTGCACAAAAGCTCTGCGCTCATCTAACCGTTGGCAGACTTATCAACTTTTATACTCTCTGGAACCGATGCCAAAACATCGTTAGGCATTCTTTGATATGGGTACACTACTAAAGGAGGAGTGATGCAAATTTCTGCAGGGAAAGAGAAGATTACCGTAAGGTTCCCTTTTGCCTGCCCTCTATCAATCTAATAAACTTTTTTAGCGCCTTTAAGGAAACGAACATCACCAATTTATTTTAATTTAATAAATAATCTAAATAGAAGTTTTATATTAACAAAAAATTGGTTTCGTCGCCGTTGTAAACCCGATCCGGATTACTCAATATTTCTAAATAATTATTGCTTCTGAGATAACCCTCTATTCTGCTAAACCGTCCTCCAATATCTTTCTCAGCTATCTTTGAGCCTACGTCTGTAATCACCTCTGGTGTTCGGATAGATAAATTCGGATAACTTTTTAGAAAGCCTTTATACCACTTTTCCCCCGGATAACTATCCTTGAATGGATTCTGCCTTGGGGCTGAGTCTAGGTATTCCTTCACTACACCTTGTATATCTTGCTTTCTTCTTGGAAAGCCCGTTGCGTAATTATGATCCATACAACAAGCTTTTCCTCTTCATCTGAAGATAGAATGGGTTGAGGACCCAGAATAATTGCATTTTTGGCCCTATTATGAAAGCGGTTTTGCAAGGTAGAGCCCGAAATTTCATACTTTCTTGATGCGGCATGAATCAAAAGTCCCGTTTTTTTATATCACGCAAAGCAAGCAATAAATCGTCCTCTGTGTATTTCTTATTTTGCTTTGTTTTAGCCATTTATATTTTAGTCTTCTTGTTGAGCTGCGGCAATCGTTTTAAAAGTCTTTATTGGTTTAGATTTTTAAGAAAAATTACAATTCAATTCAATTTCAATTAAAATTTGAAACACCTACATCCTGGTTTTTATGGGGCTCATCTCTAGCAGAACAAAATTATAAATGACGCAACACTCGTGAGCCGGGGTGCTCATTATTTGTTCTTTATATTTTAGTAAAAAACGATTAAAAATATGTTAGAAATAACTAATGAATGCATAAAAAGTATGATGAACTCACACGATTTCTAGCTCATGCCCGTTCACGTCAACATGCACGCCAATAGTGGACAGTTGCGTCATCGGAATGTACTTCCCAACATGCGAAACGTTCTAAGAAAATCATATGACTGGGAAATACAGGGAAATATCTTTATGAGCTTAGCTATTCTCACAAATTTATGCAGGTGGCACTGGTTGGGGGGGTACTTTACCCTATTTGAACATTGCCTGAGAACGCGTCAAAGTAGAGAGCTGAAAATTTTACACAGTGCTTTTATAAATATAGTAAATATAATTTCAAAAATGGGCTAAATCTGGCAACCTCTTCCTCGTGTTGCCATATACAAAATTAAGATTTTTACGTATATTGTGAAAACGAGCAGTCCTAGACGTTTTTATTGTACTGAAAAGCTCTACAGAATATAAAATCCTATAAAATTGGTTATAATCATTTTTATTGTCCGACGAACCGTTCTAGAAATAATCCTGTATATTTACTTAATAATGGAATGCAGCAAAGTGCCTTCAAGAGCACAAATTTCCTTATGTTAAAAGAGTCATACAGAAGATACAGAAAAATTATTTTGCTTAAAATGTGTATTAAGTAAAGTTTTATATTGATTGCTATGTTCAGACTTTCGAATTAGCATTATTTTCGTTTACATCAATAAAACTCCTCATGACAAGTAATAAAGGGAGAGGTGGGTCGAAAATGTTTTCTTTGGTCGCTAAGCGATCATTTATATTTTTATGTACTTTCCCCATTTAATACCCTGTAGGTTTTTTACTACATACATACCCTATAAGCCAAAATTACACTACATTTGGTAGATATCTTCCGTAGTCGTGTGCGGAAAACAATTTATGGTGACATCGAGCATTTGAGCAAACTTATTTCAGGGGTTAAGTAAACAGATTGATTTTTATGAACTATTGATCTACCGATAATAAAATAAATCTGAAGAGTGCATTTACAACTTATACCTTTTCAACTTTAAATTGGAAATAATCGTTTTCACATTGTAAATAATCATTTTCGAATTGGATTTGATTTTCAAATCGGAAAAAAAAATAAAAACTCACGATGTACCTACAACAATCA
Source organism: Dioctria linearis (assembly GCA_963930735.1). Classification (NCBI taxonomy): domain Eukaryota; kingdom Metazoa; phylum Arthropoda; class Insecta; order Diptera; family Asilidae; genus Dioctria; species Dioctria linearis. The sequence continues at coordinate 135,650,872 of OZ005743.1, read as the reverse complement.
AATTTTATTAGTATATAAATTTAGTATTAAATTTAAAACATCTGGTATGAATTTTTGAATATATGCAACATATTTAGCACAATTTGCAACAGATAAATTTGATACAATGCGTTGTATAATATTTTCAATCCAATGTAGACGAAACTCTGTTTGGGTCAAATCTGTCCTATTTTCACCTGCTAGAATATGTGGCATCTCTGTTGCTAAATCTTGGTTAATAGAAGCCTTAAAAGCGGATCAAGAAAGTTCTATTGCGTTTAACATGGGACTGTAAGGATAAGGACCTAATCTTAATAACCCATGATTGATGAATTCACTTTCAAGAAACACATCTCCAATAGACGTATGACACGGAGCATTATCAATTACCGTTATGACTGGTGATTGATATTTGATTAGAGCATTGCGTAGACAATTGCGTATGAACTCATTTGCTTGCAGGATTTTAAATGCTCCTCTTCTTATTTCATGATGAATAAGCTCCAAATTACCTATGCATCCTATCATATGAACATTGGCACCACGACAGGCTGCTGCAATATACCTACAACGACTTCCTTTTCTGGATAGTCCTTTGTTCCTTGATATGAAAAGATTGAAATTCATTTCGTCCATGCATATGGTTGGTCTATTTTCAGATTGATATGCTATAAATTGTTCAACATATTGACGTCTCTTTCTTTTATTAATTTCATTATTCGCGTTTGCAGGTTCCTTTCGAATATTCTTTAGTGTAAAAAGCATAGCATCTAAATGTTTGCGCAGGGAGCCATCAATCTGATAAGTCTGCATAAGTTTCTCTTTCATTTGCTTTAAAGTTTTTCTAGTACTTTGCTCAACACATGTCTCCATAAAATTACGATGCTCGTTCCTAATTTTACTTCTTCTATTCCCAACTCGTTGCTTTTAGGCGACGTTCTGTTCATTAATCCACCTATATGAAGTTATCGTTTCCACTCCTAATGTTGTTGCGAGCCCTTTCCAATTCCCACCATTGTTATATAAAACACAAATTTGTTTCTTAACATTATCAGGTTCCCTTTTCTTAAACGACATTTTACGCAAAAATATTATATGTATATCGACAATAAAAAATGAAAAACTTACACATTGTTTTATCATACCCGTCTTGTTACCTTTTCATTTTCAAGTTTTAAAGTAATTATTTCCAATTTGAAGTTATAGAACAAAACAATCAATTTTCGAAACAGTATTACAAAATAAGTTTGTGTTTGACCCCCTCCCCCCCCCCCCCGACTGCATCCCTCCGCCTGAACAATATTCAACCTACCAGATATTGATTAATTACCTGGAAAACTATTCAATTTTAAGACAAATCCATATTCTACAATACAGTTTTGATAAGAAATAATAACTATAGCGCAGAACGGTTCCGATCTGAAAATTTTCTGATAAGACTCACGTGAAAGTAAAATAAATCCATATCCTTGTTTACCTATATTTATTAAGATTCCATTTAACATGAAATCGTTGATAACCGTGATATTTTCAACGTATTTATACCTATTCTTTGTTTGAATATATTCCCAGCAGCGACACCATCAGTGAAGGAAAAAATGCTATCATCAAGGAAAATGGCTACAATAGCAACATTTTAAATGAGATCATCACTTACATTTACATTGCGATGTCATAGGACAATAGTCATAATGGACAATTACTGCATTACACGGTAATCAGTGCTTTCACTGATAACAAAATATGCAGCCCCCTTTAGTGAAAAAAAACTATTCCTCATTGATGTTCTCATTTGTATCCTATGTAGTAGAAACCGAGTGAAATAGGTGGTCACAAAATTATTCATGCTGTGACAATTGTAATGAAAAATTTTGAGGAAATAAAAATGTTTTGAAAACAGTAAAAATGCTTCAGGCGAGACTTCACAATTTATTATAATATAAATAATAAAACGTATATACATAATCGACGTTAATTATAAATCAAATAAAAAAGTAAACTTCATCAATAAAAAAAAAAAATTGGACCAACACCAAAACTCATAGGAGAAAGTTAATTAAAAGTTGATTTCATTTAAATATTCAAATAAAAAATAGAATAAACAAATGAAAAAGCTAGAATTGGTCTAAGACCAGTTCTTATGATACCCTAGATGAATGCACGTATGAAATTTCGTATGGTCACTCATTTGAGCAATTTTGATTTTTTGCATTGGTTTCTAGCATATATTTCTAGAACGGCTCGTGGGACAGAAAAAATGATTATAACCAATTTTATAGGATTTCTTATTCTGAAGAAGTTTTTGGTACAATAAAAATGTCTAGGACTGATCGTTTTCAAAGTATCTGTAAAAAACCCAAATTATTATATGGCAACACCAAGAAGGGGCTGCCCGAATTAGCCCATTTTTGAAATTTTATTTGCTATTGGTATGAAAACACATCGTACCAAATTTCTGCTTTCTATGTCGACGTGTTCTCAGGTAGTGTCCAAATATATCGTGGAAAACGACATTTTTGTATGGCAACCCCACGAAGGAGTTGCCCGATTTGTCCCATTTTCGAACTTAATTTTACTTTTTTTTTAATGTCCGTGTACAACATTTCAGCTTTCTAGGTGAACGCGTTCTCGAGTTATCGTGCGCACAGACAGACAGACAGACAGACAGACAGACAGACGGACGGACGGACGGACATGCAAAAATCAAAATAACTTTTAATATTATGCGTGGGTGTCCAATTCATTTTGTTCTACCATCATTATTTCGAGGTGTTACAAACGGAATGACAAACTTAGTATACCCCTATAGATTTCATCTAGGGTATAAAAAATCCAAGAATTTTTTTTTTTTTATTTTAAATATTCAAATAAAAAATAGAATAAAAAAATCCAACAAAAATTTTTTTTTTTTATTAACGGAAATCGAACCTACACTTGTTAGAATCGGTCAGTGGAAAGAGCAGTCGCCCGGCAAGTGAAAGATCCTGGTTTCAAACCCCGGGCGAGGCGGTTGATTTTTCCTCTTGTATTTATGATTTGATTTGGAATCGTTAAAAATAAAAGTTCTTAAAAATTCTTCTATTTTTCAAAAATTATTTCTCATTTCTCATGAACTAAAACCCTAAGCTGTGATTTCCCATACTAATTGCAGCAACACCATTATCAGTGACTCATTGTCTGCTATGCCACGTGCTTTTTTTCGAGGAAAACTAGTCATTACTTTCTGCATTACATTGAGCCTACTATTTCATCGATTACATTTTCATTATGTTCATAGACGTACTTATTCATTAGATTTTCTTGAATACGGATATTCGCTGCTAGGTTTATATGTATTCTCCGTGCCTGCGTATGAAATCTTTCTATTGAAATTGGGTTTACTTTTTGAGAACATTAAAGTGTACAAAGTTTCAGCTTTCTAGTTCAACGCTTTGTCAAGCAGTGTCTAAATACATTTTGAAAATTAAAACTTTTGTGTGGAAAATACTACGCACGAGTTACCTATTTTTAAAACTATAATTAAATAAATTTGACCTGGAAAACATTTTGCATTTTGTAGTTCACAGGTTTACTGAAATTAATTTGAATTGAATGTAGATTACCTGTGCTTACCTTTCTGATTTCAATTCTCTTTTTCTTTTTTTTCTTTTTTATGAAAGAGAATTGAAATGAATGAAAACCCAAGGATTCACCACATCTTTGAATATTTTAGCTGCTGTTCCATTTGTAAACTTCAATTCCTAATTAAAAAGAGAACATAAAAACTGCTGGGAATGAATAAGCTGCATCAATGGCTGTGTCTCTTTATGAGACTGTAGGAGCTAATATAATCAAAAGGATCGTCCAGTGAAGTTGAGTAGGTTGAGCAGTAAAACTGTAACCAACTCCGTCTGACCACGGTAAGACGAACTAAGCACAACTTAAGTACACCATTAATCCAATTGACCCAATTACGGTCACATTAAGAACAAAGCCACCTGAAGGGGTCTAATTATACACTCATATATTTTTAGTGCTGATAACGGAACTCTTTGAATTCGGAAGATTTTCATTTTTCACAAGAAGTCGACTCTGTTGAGGCTTACTGCAACCAAACTCATCATTTTGGTCATTGACCCGATTTTTTTGAGAAATGACTTACAGCACTTTTCGAGGAAGGTGACTTTGCCCTTTAGGGCTTTAAGATAAAAACAAACTAAAGTGCAGACGTTTTCTACGTAAAAAGATTTTACAATTGGACTACTTCTTAGAGAGAATGGGGAATTTTGTATGGGCCCACGAAGAACGTCTCAGCATAAGCAGAGTTCATTAATTATTATGTCAATTAGGTGGGGCTCAGACTTTGCAATATTTTGAGCGTATTCATAAGAAGTATAAGTTTGGGCTATGTACATAGCCAGCAAAAATTTGTCCATGCCATTAATTTCAACAGCGGGCGGTAGCTATGGTTGTATAATTTCGATAATGTCAAATACACTACTGACGGGGGAATATTCTGCGAAAGATAGTGAACATAGTAGTTCCGTGATATATACAAACTAATATTGTATATAGGTCATAGGGTGACATAAAATGTCACAGAATTAATTGTTAAAGTGTCTTTGAAGAATTTTCTCAAAAGCTGCGGCTGGGCAAAGTAAAAGTACAAGAATTACTTAAGATAACAAATTTAATGAGAAGTAAAACCCGCACAACCAGTAATATGGTTTTTATATCCTAGATGAAATCAAAAGGTACTACTAGGTATGTGCTTGCCTGTCAGTCTGTCTGTCGGTACGATATACATATTAACTACGTTTGGAAATATTCTGAGATTTTGTAAATAATTTGTTCATAAAAATTAAACAGCTTAAAATTGAAAATAAAAAATTAAAATATAAAAAAATAAACAAAGTTAATGAAATAATATAAAAATATTGCAACTTCTATTTGCAGTAAAATATTCGATGAGATATATTTATACATTACTATTATTAATCAATAGACCAAAAATCAATTTTTATATTCGTTTTGCCCTATTAGTAAGAATTTTTATAACTATTACTTGGAAATATAAAGACCACGTTTATACCCCAAGTGTTGAGCGAATAAATTAAATTCCCAAACAAACAAACAAACAAAATGTTTCGAACAGGTCAAATTAGATAATTTATAGTACCAAACACCTTCATTTAATATGTGACCTGTACGGGTGCAAATATATAGGATGAAGTAAAACTCACACCATTTTTATTACGCACATTGTTTTACGATATAGAATTCTAGAAACTAGTTCCCGACCTGACCCTCCTAAATGAAAACTAAATGAAAATCAAAATATATTTTATGTATTTTACGAAGATTTGCAATAAGACTTTTAAGTTTTTTTTTATCATAATACATGAATTATGAGAGATAGAAACCTAAAACAAAATGATTTTTCAATAAAATACTTTGAATTTCTAATATAAATTAAAACAAAAAAGTAATAATAGGGATTTTATTTTAGATGTTGCACTCCAAAAAGAAAAAATAAGTTACCTAAACAGAAATTTTAAGTTTCACAGATCGCTACTCCCTGCTATAGGGAAAACATTTATACATCGAATAAAAGATGAAGGAGTTTTCTGAAATCATCACCATACTCGTTTTCCTACAATTTGCTGTTAAGGAGATATTTACATGTGGAACTGTTTAAATGCAGACCTACATCTCACGTACCCTATATCGATTATCCCGGTGATTGAAAATGCATCTCTCCACCATACAATTGTTTGTGTTTCTTGACATGACCTACATAAAAATAAGCAATAAGGATATACATATGTATATGAATTTTAATAGGACGAAAGTTGGCGTCGTTGTTAAATTTTGCAGGTAATAGATCTTCGTTGACTTTCCTTTAGCAACCGAGTCCATGACTGTAGACCTATACAACAATGTCACAGTTTGTTATTACTGAGAAAAAGTTTATTCGAAACCCTGAATACACTTGAAGGCAATTGGCAATTTACATTTCTTTTATGTGTTCGCCTGACAGCTTTCTTTTCCTTTAGATGAATGATCCATTTGCCATGTTTTCTTAAAAGAATCAAGATCATAAAGATAATATTTTTCTTCTTAATTGATTAAGGAGTGCCATCAAAAAATTTCTTGAATACCACTATTTGTAATTTTCCTATTCTAAAATACAATTCACTAGGACAGATTGAAAATATTAAGCTATGTTATCGTTGAGCAATCATTTCTGCCGATATCTGAAAAGGTTTCGTGTTTTATTACATTAAAATTTTGATTCAATTAGGACTGGATAATCGAGCATTTTATAGTGATCAAGGCCAAACTAACAGGATGCTCGATAGAAAGTTTGAAATTACTGAAAAGGAAGAAGAAGAAGATGTTTCTATGAACACAAAAAATCTATGGAATAATGCATGATTATCAACGTCTGTTCAAATCCATTGGAAATACATTTTGATTTTCATTTAGGAGGGTTAGGTCGCGAGCTAAGTTCTTGAATTGTAATTCGTAAAACAATGCGCATAAAATAACTAAAGAAATAACCGACCAAGTGCGAGTCGGACTCGCGCACGAAGGGTTGCGTACCATCGTACAAAATTTAACACTATGTACTTATTATTTATTTTTTCAAATAAGAGTAGGCGTCATGTGAAAAAATAATGCTGTCATTTGAAAAAATAATGTCTGCTTATGATAATAAGAATGAATGAGAATAACACAAGGAAAAAATCACGTTTCTTGTATGGGGGCTTCACTTAATTTTAAATTTAATTTTTATTATTTGTTGTTAGAGCAGCAGTAGAAATACACACTCTATGACAATTTTAACCGTCTACCTGTTACGGCTAAAGAGATACAGCCTGGTGACAGACAGATAATAATAAGAATGAACAATGCCGAAAAAATCACGTTTCTTGTATGAGGGGTTTCCTTTAATTTTTATTATTTGTTGTTAGAGCGGAAGTAGAAATACACACTCTGTGAAAATTTTAACTGTCTACCTATTACGGTTAATGAGATACAACCTGGTGACGGACGGACAACGAAGTCTTAGTAATAGGGTTCCCGTTGTTACTCTTTGTGTACAGAACCCTAAAAACGAAAAAAAACTGGAGGGGTCTTACTCCATCCGTTATATTTGCACTCATATAAAAAACATGTGGCATAAAATGAGAGGTGTCTGGAAGGGCTATAGATATGGTACTATTGTTCAGTCCTCAAAAGATATGTTGTCATCCCACGATGAATATTCTACCAACGTGTCAAATCCCCCGATGCTTTTCCTTGTCGATGAGTATATTTCCTAAAACATAAAATAAAAGAAACACAAAGAACCAAGTTCTGAAACCATAAACAAAAATACTTATCTGATAATTTTCACATTTCCATCAGAAATGCTCGCCTAAGTTAGCTCAAACTAAACATCCAGTAGAACCCTGGGGAGCTGCAGTTCACCTAAAGGCAATCGAAATTAATTAATAAAATAATCACTGATTTTATGGATAACACTTGGTGGAATAAGTTTATTTTAATTGCCATCTTAAAAAAAGATAATAAAAAATACTACTTGTTTTTTTTTTCCACAACGTACATGTATATTTTAAATTTACATATAATGTAACAGCCAACGCGTTTCCTCTTGTCAGGACATCATCAGGGCTTTTGTTGTACTCAACTCAAAATATACATGTACGTTGTGGAAAAAAAAACAAGTAGTATTTTTTATTATCTTTTTTTAAGATGGCAATTATAATAAAATAAATAAATCAATATAAAAAAGCAGCAAAGCATACTTACCTCCTAATATTTACATTTTGTGATGACAGCAAATGACATTACGTCAGCCAGCTGTCTGTGGTACATTCAGACATCGCATCAATCGTTTCTAGGGCAACACCAAGAGGCAAGTAGCGTAACTGGTTACAGCGGCTATTTAAAGCCGATGAAATTCAGTAGATGGCACCATTCTTTTGGCAGAGTTGATCTGTATCAGAGCTAATCTGAGTAAAAAGAGTCGTTCTTCCTACCTTTTCCACAAAAGATAATTCTAGTCAGGGATAACCTGAATTTCCTTTCCTATCATACAGAAGATAATTCTGGTCAAGGATAACCTGAATTTCTTATTATACAGAAGATAATTCTGATCAGGGATAACCTGAGCTTCACATCCTTTTACACAGAAGATAATTCTGGTCAGACAAATCTGAGTCTGAATTTTTTCATAGAAGTTTTTTACTTCCGTGAGCCCACACGTACCATAATTCGGATCAGAGATAAATCTGAGTGTCTGATTATTTCCTTGGGCCCTCATGCATTTTGCAATTACTAAATATTGAAATTTAATTTGATGACAGTTGCTTAGATCTTCTTCTTCCTTTTTTTCAGAAGTAAAGCAAGCAAGGAGGTGCATCATTGTTTTTAATTTTTAATTTGTTGGATTTTATAGTGAATTGTACTAGTTTGTAGGTTAACTTTTCATTGAATTATTTTATATTGAAACTGAATTGTGATATTAGGTTCAGTAAAATTGAATTTTTGAATAAAAGTTTAATATTTGAATTTTAAAACTGAGTTGTCCATCAGAAACCGGCACTCCCTTCCTTACGTTCGAGACTAGATCTCACAACTATAAATTCTCTAAATAAACCAGTTCGAAACGTTTTGGTTGTTTTATAAATGTGAATATAATTCTTTCAGAAATTTCACAATTACAAAATGGCTAAAACGTTTTGCTTGGTAAGCAGCCCGTGATCCCGCTCGAAAGTTGGCAATAGTTGTAAAAATTCTTATTAATAGGGCAATATTAAAAATATCTCTCTTGTCTCTACTGGCTACTGTTTTAAAAATAATAATATATATCAACGAACATTTTACTACAAAAAAAATGCATTACATGTATCTATTCCTTGCAAACTTGTAATCTTTACATATTTTTTATTTACTTTTTATATTTTAATTTTTTATTTTAAGTTGTGTAATATAATTTTTGTACATTTCGGTTTTTGTTGTAAGTTTCAGTACTTTCTGCACTATTATAGCAATTGTTAAGCAAGTTGCTTTGGATTCAAATAATTAAAATAGTGAAAATATTCTGAGATTCAGTCTTAACTAAAAAAAAAAAAACAATAACAAAAAAAAATTGCAAAAGAATGAAGATTCGGATTAATACAGCTGCAAAGAAAAATATTAATCATCATCAGAATGTAAGAGCTCATCGCGCAGACAGTTCTTTATGTAAACGCATGATTGTGGCTGGCTCTGCTGTTGCTACGATATGAGCAGCCCTCGCCCTACTGTTGGAACTGAGATTTATTCCCAATTCTCTATCTGTATAATATAGTTTGTGTTATAACCAAGAAGTAAAAAAGATCGAATTGATATGTCGTAGACACTTGACGTAACTTAGCACTTCATTAAATGTAGGCAGATAGTGTAGCAGTTTGCGCTTAATGACTATTTACACGAAATGTCTGAAATTTTTAGTCACTTAATAAGTCCAATAAGCCTTTACCAATAATAATAATAATACAAGAGGGAGATGAGCGTGAAGGGGGAGGTCGCACCGACAGTGCTGCCAGATGGCAACATACAAAAATCGGGAAAATGCTGGAGAGAAAATCGTGAATTGGGTACGAAAATCGGTGAAAGAATTGAGTCACATAATTACTTGTTCAAAACATAGATTTACAGAAATTCTATAAAATATAAATTTATAAAAATTAAGGATATATCCAGAACTATAAAATAGATTAGACTAACAGTCTTATTGCCATTTGCCCTATTTCAATCTTATCAGTAAGATTTATACTATTTCTAATACATTTTAGAATTAAAGTGCTTAAGCATGTTTTCATTTATATGCATATTAAAACATTTCTCTGTTTTTTGTCAAAAAATATTTGGACAATAGAATGCCATTTAAGGTTTCCGCATCCAATCAATTTTTTAGCTTTGTTTCGCTGATATTTATCTGTGAATATTACGGGTCGCGTCACAGTTCTTATATTCAACCAACCAGTTTTTTAATTTCGGATCATTTTGGCAAAATTTGCAAAATTTTTGCACATACATTTTTGCTCACAACTACAAAAGCTACATAATTCAAACCTTGTAATTTTTCCGCTATTTTCGTCAATATTTCATCATCTAAATTTGAATCATCTGCCACTGATCGTGGTACAGGTACTAAGTGAAAGTATTCCTTTTCAAGAAAAGTCAACATTTTTTCAAGATATGTAAATATTTTTTACCTGCATTTAATCTTACTTTTTCTTACTATAAATTCATCACATAGGAGACGAACTAAATAAGCGGAGATCCTATTAGAAAAATACTCGGTTAAGATTGTGAAATCAACTGAACAAAAACAAATAGTGACAATGGAAAAAATGTGAGGTTTGCGCAATTTCGTCAGATTTCACAGCTGAGTTCTTATCTGCAATATCTGTAATGTTTGCGTCCGTTTTTCACCCACATTTCTCTATTGTTTCGCGCGTCTGATCGCATGTATATGGAACTAGTTCGTTACTTTTACAAACTATTCATCTTCCTTAGCTTAGTGTCAGAAGCGTTAATATAATAAAATATGGGTAAATAGTGAAAATCTCTAAAAATCGGAAGAGGCTGTAAAATATCAGCAATACCAGAGCCAAATTCGGGGAATCGGAATTATATGTACTTGAAAATCGGGGAAAATACGATAAATCGGGGAATCTGGCAGCCCTGCCCATAGAGGTCAGCGAGACACCCACGCACACACGCACACTCACACACATACATACACTCATTTAAAAAATTCTTTATGGCTACGGCCAAAACCGTCGCGAATACCTCCCAAGCCATGAAACAGAAATCTATATGTATGCGTTGTTAGTCCGTTTTCTAAAATGTTCTATATTGATACTTATGGAAAAATGCCAAACATTGACTTTATATATGCTATAGAACCTAAACTACTATCCATACAAGGAAATAGTCTTCTAGTAAGTTAAAGCTTGGTTCCCTACCTTCCCAATGGCTACACTTCCTATATAACTTACTTAACAAAATAATAAAATAGTTTTAATTACAAAGTAACCTTACCATTTTACGCTCCATACCTCTCAGCTGAGTGTTAATTGCATGTGTGTATGTGCAGCCGGAGCCCGAATCTCTAGGCAGCTACATTTGATATCATCAGCCCACGGCTATAGAGAAATGATTTTGTGATACAAAACTAATTAAACTTACCACAGGAAATATTGGGAATGAAATTTTAAATTAATTAACACATCAAGTTTAAAGATAAACACATTTTTCGCAAAACTACTTCACATTTCTAGTCCGCGGCAGCAAAATATTTCAATTGTGAAATGACAACTGTCAAATCTGTTTCCCTTATTAAAAAATTTCAGAGTGAAATGAAAGAAAGTGGGGAGTAACTTTAATTCTTTTCACTCCTTATCATTGTTTTAATCTTGTTACCTTTGGTTGGAAATTAATTCAGAACACGGTAAAAATGTGTGTCATAATTCCACAGGGTGGACTATAAATAAATTACGTTTTTTTGAGATTTCGTTAATTAGCTATTTTTAGGTTACAGTTTTTTTTTTATTATATATATACGTGGAAAACTTCTTTTATGTAAGAGTACAATAATTCTACGATATATATACTCTTTATTTCAGATATTAATATAAAAAAAAATTGAATATTTAAATAGCTATTTTATTTGTGACCCACTCTGCATTTAAAAATTTTTATAATCTTTATCTATGTCTTTTTTACGCACTAATGGCAGATAATATTTGTTTCATTTTGTTAGACAGAAGATTTCTAAATTTTCTGGTTTTGTCATTCTTATTAAAAGCAATGATGCTCATTTCAAGGACAACAGCAGGTTTTCATTGTCTGGTAGAAAGAGAATTCTCTTCTATATATGCTCTCTGCCCACGGCAGCCCAGGACGGCACAGCGACATTGCAATGAAAAATTTTTATTTGAGAAATCGTAGTCATTTGGTTAAGATAAATTTTTTGAAATAATTTTGTTAGGAAATGTATAAAAATGTTATTTACGTTCGGAAGATAAGATAGCAAGCTTAAAATTATCAGAACACCATTTTTCTGTATGAATAGTAGTTTAAGGTGGAGGAGCTATTCAAATCAAACTTTTGTCAGTTTTACATAAGATCACTGCAAATATTTTAGACTGTAAGGACTCCGTTGGGCCTCGCATGTGGTTGGGAGGGAGTCTGTTTCATGGCTTGTGAAGTATCGATAGTTTTGCTACAGCCCGTATTTAGCATTGGACTTTCCAAAAGTTTTGACATTTTAAATAGATATTCTTCCCCAACAGTATCTAGTTTGTGAAGAATAGAAGGAAAGATTTATCAGTATATCCTCGCATTTGAGATAGTCGGCGTTATCTATTAGAGATAAAGCCAAGTAGCTTCAACCAAGCCTAAGCATTCTATCCTGGGATTTCAATTGATCAAAGGGAAGTTCTAGGCGACATTCCTTGGCGAATATCTATTCCTGAATACCCGCACTTGATAGCTCATTCTGTTACTACCAGTGCCTACGACTACTAGCTCACAACATCTGACTAGAGATGATCCCAATGGGGATAAGTCTTATTCTCCTCATACATAAGCTTTATTCCTTCAAGTTCTACAATTTATAGCTATTGCTTAGAGGCCATATTTGAAGGGCATACCTTATAACCTAAGAAGCAATGTTACTAAAGCAAAATGGTTTCGACAACCATGTATAATATTAAAAGCTATGTTAATTTTTGCATGTCCTTGGGTACGTCCGTCTATCCGTCTGTCTGTCCTCTCCATAATTCGCGTACATGTTTACATAGAAGCTAAATTTTGCATACGAGCTTTTTAAGGCACCAGACTACGGTAAAAATATATTTTTCATTTTTTGTTTTCTCAAAAAATCCATCCGTTAAAAATGCTCTCACCAATTGTTTTAAAGAAATTTGTAAAATTGACGGAGATACAGCATTTTATATGAAACCGTTTAGTTTAGTTTATATGTGGAATTGTCCTTCAGAAAAACTTTGAATGAGTTTTTCACGAAGCTACGCTTTTCAACCTTGTTAACAACATATTAAAAACACTATACATCCGATTTGCATGCGCTAAGTCTTAAACTATTCAAAAATCCAGTCTCTATTGCACCACGTAGGAATTTTCTTTAAACGGCCCCTTCTATTTTTTTTTATGAACGATGAAAATTTTCAATGGAAATCGAAAATGAAATTCGCTGGTCCGCCATTTTTTTTTTTAGATATTGAAATTTCCCTACGTGGTGCTGTAAACCAATATGTTTAGTTTCTAAATATATTTTAATTTTATTTTTCTGATAAACCGTATGCCTTAATCGCTGTCAACCGCCGAGCAGCAATTTCGTCAGAGTGTCCTTTTGGAAGCGGCGTACACCGCGAACTATACTTTAGATTCGAGTACAAAAATTTGTATCCAATCGTCTTAATGTATGTTTTGACTAAAAGTATTAATAAAAAAAAAATCCATTCAACGTTTTCTTGAAAATAATTACAGAGGGGTGTATTCTCTGTATCCATATCTCGCACGCACCGTGGTCTGGTGCCTTAAATACAAACTATTCGGGACAAACCGGGCAACTCCTTCGTAGAAAAATTTATTTTTCACTAGATATTTCTGCACTGCCTGAGATCAGTCAACGTAGAGACTTGAAATTTGGTATACGGCGTTTTCATAAAAACTGTAAATACAATTTTAAAAATGGTATAAATCGAGCCAACCCTTCTCAGTGTTGCCATATAGAAAATTAGGATTTTTACATATGCAGTCCTAGACGTTTTTATTGTACTGAAAAGCTTTACAGAATATGAAATCCTTTGAAATTACGGTTATAGTCAGTTTTACTGACGAACCGTTTTGGAAGTACATATACATGAAAAACAACTTGCACAGATGTGTCCGAATATTCATCTAGAAGAGTATCGTAAGAATTGGTCTTAGTCGGATTTTAGTTGCTAGTGGCTATAAGTCAATATTGTATTTAGCTCTGCGAACACATACAAGATATGTTTAAATGTACCTAGAAAATCCTTCAAACCATTTTTTCCTTAGGTTTGCGTAACCATGCAAGCTTGTGAGCAATGCTTAATTAAGAGAGGCAGTTCAGCGATGAACAAGGCTGAAAGCAAAAGAAAAGGAATTGTTGAAAGCAAAACAAATTTGAAATACTTAACTTAAGTATAAGCCAGGGAAATCGACTAGCATACTTCCACGGAGAGCAGTACACACGTACCTACATGTAATATAAAGAAAAACATGAATTGGATTAATTAAATTATTAAGAAGAAGTTAGAAATTACGAATTACAAATTGAGTTCGCACAAAACAGCAGAACATTTTCCAAATTTTCCCATGCAAACGAATGTAAACCAAGTGGATGAAAAGGCAACAACAACACTATGGGAAATTGAAATTATGTAATTATTAGTTAAAGTTCAATATCCATCACTTGAAATTTAAGCTAATCATTAAAATGCATTCATAGGTCACATTAACTATGACAAAACACTTTCCCGCGAACTATTTCAAGGAAAATTACACGGAAATTTTCACCTTTGACAGGGGAAAACAATTTACTCAAAAATTGAGGTTTTAAAGGATTTTAAAGCGAAACAACACAATATAGTCAAAGATTATGAATTATTGAAACTATTTTTTACACAAAAATAACTTCCCGCGAGGATTTTCCGCGAAAAAACAATAAGTGAAAAGTTCACTTGAAGACAAGTTAAGATTATAAAGTTTTTAAAAGAACGATTTTTTTTATGAAATAAACGCACTAAGCAATAAGCAACTTACCTTGATATTAAATCAACGCACTTTTCCCTAGGAAATATATGGAAAAACTCGCGAGCGCGGAACCGTGAAACGAAACTTGTAAATATCGCGGAGCTGCCAACATATGGCACAAGAATTTAGTGTATTTTTTAATGAAAAACACGATGGCGGCATTAATAAAGTGCTAAAATATCTCCATTAAAAGATATTTACTAAATTATGATTTCGAATGAGAAGAAAAGAGATAGTTTAAGAATTACGTACGATCCACATCGACTTCTCTCAATATGGACGACAAGAACTTAATTGCGCCATGTTATAGCACAATTTGGATTTTTCATATTTATTCAATGAATTTAATTAATGATGGAAGTTTTTTGATGGAAAAGGATAGATGTTAATGTTCCTCATCAAATGATATTAATCCCAGCTACTAAAATATAAAATATTCTGAGTAACTTACATTATGGTTGCGGGTTCCACAGAAAAAATGGTGGTTCAGACCCTATATAAGGCCGAATATTTGGATGGATCGCTCTCGATCGAGTTCAACCAGTTCAGATCGTGTCAGCAAGTATGCATTTTTCAAATTTTCAATTTTTCTTTTTAAAGTTATCTTTGAAATTTTCATACTTTGTGCAAATCGTAAAAATCGGCTTACAATCTGCCTATGGTAAGAGTAAGCTTACATGTGACTTTTAGGTGGAAGTGAATTATGTACATATAAGCACAAATTGGTGACAGATTATTGTGCTCAAGTGACTGCTTTTTTTTTTGTTAATGAAGTGACTGAATTTAATTTTACATATAATAGTATTTTCTAGTGAATAGCGATAGTAATTTAAAGTTGCCTTGTACAGGATAAATTCCCAAATCGGATTAGCTGCAATATACATGCGAATTATCCTTTGTATGCTTCAATTTTGTAATTCAAATACACACTACATTACATTACGGGGGGTTACCACTGAAATCTTAAAAAAAAACGAAAAGTTAATACAAATGCTACAAATTTGTGCGTACTATCATAATAAAAATTGCACATAGTTAAAGAAAAAGCATAAATTTAGGTAATGACGTGTCAAAAATAAAGATTTCGGGGTTCTATATGTATTTAATAAGATTTAGAAAACTCTAGAATTCATGAAATTTGCAAAGTTTGGTACATCAAAACGTAATAATGGTACACCAAATAGATAAATTGGTACTTGAGTATGGAAGATCTTGGCCTGGAAGAGGCAGTGACGGAAAGAAAACCAGTAAAAAAGTTTTGGTTACTAATATATTTTCTTTTGAAAGCTGCTATTTTTTCTGTTAATTTTGAAAAACTCAAATTGTTTAGTGCAATGATAAAGGAAATATAGTCAATCATGTTAACGATGGTAACGGCAAAAATTTGCTGTTTTTATATATTTTGCATACAATTTGGCGTTTTCATTTCATTTTATCATCGTCAGATGGAGTAATGTGCTTTTGGAAGGCTTTCATTTGTTTTGAAAGCTTAGCGGACTGTAGCTGAATGCTCGAAGAGTGTGTGCCACCATTTTCTGCATTAGGTATATGTATGTGTGTAGATTTCCCGGAATATTTTAATTTTTATCATTGGTAATTTGTTAATTTTGCTTTTGAGGCAAGAAATTTGTTGGCACTTCTATTCCGGTTATAGTAACGAATTGTGAGTAACTATTATTTAATAATGGGACGTATTAGTAAAATTTGGGCCAATGATTATGGAATAAAGAAGAGAAAACTGAATATTGTTAGGTATGTAAAGAATTCACTATTTGCTATATTGCTAATCTTGCACAAACAAAGTGTGTCACCCTTAGAATTGCCCAGTTAGAGTAATACCGACTAGGCTAATCTGGCTGAATTGCGTTTCTTGAAACCTGCAAAATTGTATGCGAACAAAATTGAGGAATTAGATAGAGATCAAATTGTATATATGTATGTATATACTAAAATTTGATTAGGAAATCTACAAGACATAGCTCAACCCGAATATTTTGTTGTTGGTAAATTCAAATCTCACTCTCTAAAGTAGTTCTTTGGTTAACTAGATAATAAAATGGTAATCTGATTGTAAAAATTATATAAAATATTACAACGCAGAATTCTCGGAAGAGTTTTATTTGATGTTCGGCTTCAGTAAAATTAATTTGCCCAAGCAATAAATAGTGCCAGACAAATTACAAGGAAAAGTGTCTGGCCAACAGCACAGAGCGCAAACATTTCGTTCGCCCCTTTTTGCTCCTCAACTAAATTCTAAGAAAAATCCGATGGCCAAATTCAAAATCTCGCCATGCCTATGCAATTCTACCCTACTTCTGTGCAGATGCCCGACATGATTTGGAGTACAATACAGACGAATATCAGAGCACCATACACCTTTGATGTAGGTACTAAATATAGTAATTTGTTTCAATATTAAAATTGCATACTTTAATGCGTTTAGATTCACTAAGCTTTTGGGAACAGAAATCTTGAGCTTTTTTTTGGTGGTAACCCCCTTAATATCATAAATTGGAAGAGTTTTCTGGACTTACTGTAAATAAGTGCTAATATTAAGTGCCTAAGACAACCTGCATTATGCATTTTTTATTATATGGAACTTAACATACCGCTACACTAACATAACCCACCAAAGGTAGTATCATCATATGTAGCTTGTGAACGGTTCTGTAGAAACTGTTTCGTTACGCACGTTCTGCAAATACAGTATTGTTAAACAATAAGGAGTTTTACATCAACTTATTATACAAATGTAACCTTTCCTTACATAGCCTTTTTTATAGTTCCAGGAAGTATTCCTTCGCGTATCAAAACATTTGGTGATTCCATCCAGGAACCAAGATACTTGTATAAACAGACGCAATTGCTTACAGACGGCGAGATATTGACATCAACAAAACGGTATATTATAATTCGGCTTGCTCAGCTGTTTTCATCGGGCTTAATAAGTACAACGGGGTGACTACGTTTAACGTTCATTTTATCTAAAATAATGACAATAATAACAATTTGTCTTTGATCAGCTATAAATATGAGCACCATATTTTATTAATTCGATGAAATAACATTTTTTTGGTTGGAAATTATACAAACTTAAACCTAATTGTATCCACATATAAATAACTAAGCATTTAAATGCATGGATAATCTTATCGCTATTTCTGAAAAAAAAAATACAATAGTGCGAATAAGAAATAAATTGTTGCCGAATTCAAGTCAGCATAAAGGTATGCTATATAAGCTTGAAGTGCAAGAAGCAAATATTTACGTCGGATACTAATTAAGGTAAGGGTACGTACACAACGCGGCGAGGCGGGGTGAAGCGAGATTGACGCTAGACAGTTGAGCGAGGCGAGGTTAAGATACACCTCGAGGTAAATAAATAAATAATAAATAAATTTATGAAAGCAAAATGTACAAAGATTACAATATCTTATACGTACTTCTAATTTTGTGCAATGGTTCCTGGTTCAAAATAAAAACTAACTAAAACACATTAAGGTAACGACAGAAGTATTAATGAAAAGTAAGAAAAAGTCACAAACAAATAAATAAAATAATAAAATAATGTAAAACAAGTTGTAAAAAAAACACAAAATATACGAATATCTATAAAAAACAAACCGAAACATACCACTATAAAAGAAAAAAAAAAATAAAAGCGAAAAATTAAATTAAAGTTAATGGAAATAAAAAAAGAATAAAAAAATGAAACCTAACCTGACAAGAAATAAATAATAAAATAAATAAGTAAAACAAGAAAACTAACTAACTATAAAATGTGAAAAGTACGTGCCATTTACGCTCCTAAAAACTTAAATCTGTCAACAATGACGAAAAATGCTTGATAGAGCCCGTTCGCTGCATATTGGCAGGAAGAAAGTTATACTTCCGTATTGCCTGAACACCACACCACAAGAAGCAAAGTTTGGAATGAATAGCGTTTTAGCCAAATGTAAGCGCATGCCCACAGAAAGGCGAGCAGACGTTATCCAAAGTTGCCGTAAAGTGCCATAGATTTTCCGTATTAAATTTGAAATTTTACTGCATCACTTGAAATCAGCACTAAAATAAACTCCAAGATTCCTGACGTAGTCAACGTACTCGAGAACGGAATTATTTAATAAAACCGGAGGGAGTTCCGATTTATCAATCCGGCTTCTATATATAGCTAGCCAGTGCGACTTATTTGGATTTAACGAAAGTTGATTCAGCAGTGACCAGCCATATATGCTACGAAGATCTTCATTAATGCGACAAATACAATCCTCCATCAAACCTATTGGGCTACTCAAATATATCTGGACGTCATCCGCGTAAAGGTGAATAGAGGAATTAGTAACAACATTCGGTAAATCATTTTAATATAAGGTGAAAAGTAGAGGGCCAATAATGGAACCTTGTGGAAGACCAGAGCGAAGATATATAAGATCAGAATAAAGATCTTTTACTTTTACCATCTGCGGTCGACTGCGTAAATAATCAGCAACAAGCTGAATGGCGGAGGATGAAAAGCCCAATTGATTTTACAACTTTGAAAGCAGTCTTGGGTGGCTTACGGAATCAAATGCCTTGGTAAAATCCAGAAGAACAAGTACTGTCATCTGGTCCTTATCGAGAGCTTCACAAATATCTGCAGATACACTCAGAAGTGCAGTCTCGCAACTATGCCCATGTCGATAACCAGACTGCCACATTGTCCAAGTCGTCTGCTCGTTAATAAAATTGATAATTTGTTGGGACATAATTTTTTTTAAACTTTAGCAAGGAAACTATGCATGCTAATTGGTCTAAAGTCGCTGGGATTGGATGCAGAGGGAATTTTAGGAATAGGTGTTACATGTGCTTTCTTCCACTGAGTTGGAAATTGGGACGTGGTTAAGCAAAAATTATAAATGTGAACAAGTGGTATCAATATGTATGGAGCAAGCACTTTCGCAAAATCAGGTGGAAGTGAGTCCGTACCAGGTGTGGATTTAATAGAGAATATCACTGAAAGAACCTCAGCGCCATCCACACATGCAAAGGCAAAATCTTCCACAGCATCGTCAATGCTACGAGTTGTTGCAGAGCTCAAAGAACTTGAAGCATTACCTGCAATAAAATCAAAATAATGGTTTAGAGTGTTTAGGTCTGTATGTATGTTGACAGGTTCACTACCATGTACGCCTAGACTTCGGATGTTTTTCCACAACTTTTTAGCCCGTAGACACGTATCAAGCTTTGAACTAAAAAAAGAGCGCTTAGATACTCGAATCATGGATGTAACTCTGTTACGCACCGTTTGTATCTTTTTAATAACAAATCGCGTTCAGCCATGGCAGCATGAACCCCTCTAGTTATCCAAGGGCATTGATCAGAACGAATATTGCAAGTCTTCAAGGGAACGTACTTATATAGATAAGAAGGTGTGCAGAAGAGTGTTTCAACTTCATTGTCCAAGCTATTATTAATAAAAACCTCATCCCATGACATTTCATTGCATTCTGCTATCATCTCGTTCAACTTGATTTTTTAAAATCACGGTAGGAAAAATGAATAACATTGGGAATTGCAGTGAGATTCATTCTATAAGTTGTGAAGAGAAAATCATGATCAAAGTTTGTGTGAGGAGAAATTTGTTTATGGAAAAGGATACTATTTAAGTTGGTTGTAAGTACATAATCAAGCATGGTTGGAATAGAACTATTAAAATAAGTAGGTATCTGTAGGTACACTGTAAAAGATTTTCGACTAGATCCGTATTAAACGTGAACTGGAGTGGATCTCATATTCTAGTGAAAAATCTAATTGGAATCATTTAAGTACAAGTCCAGTTGAAAATTTCAATTGCAGTTTTAGTAAATATTTAAGAGATTTCTGGACATGAAAACTATATATCCAGCCTTATTTTATGAACTGGGTTTCAAGTAAATTTAAATGCTATTTCCCATTTGTCAACTATTAAATTTCAAAATGCTTTTTCAGTTAATTAAAGAAGATCTCTAATTTAACCAGCCGACCTAATCAATTAGATATATCACCTAGGTTTACAGTTAATTTAAGCCGAATTCAGTTTAATTAAACAGGCATCCAGTTTTCACAATCAGAACAGATTTCTAGTGAAATTAAAAACTTTCATTTAATTTCACTAAAAATCTGCTCTGGTTGCGAAAACTGCATTCCTGTTTATCCTCGTCAATTTACGTCTCCAATATCCTGCACCCTGTATAATATACTCGTACACATGTCCATGCATAACATTTTGGTCATTTCTTTGTAGGATTTTCACTTGGTAAAACAGAATTGGATAGCCGAAAATACCTATATGGCATTAGTTCTTATCAAGAAATAATTTTTTTTATTATTTAAGGGGAAAGAAATAGGTCAAAACTAGATAATTTAATTATACACTTATTTATTGACTTTTAAAGAAACGCTAGTGCCAAATACATGTGCACTTGTACGGTACATGGGAAAAAAAGGACTAAAATATAAAAAAAAAAATATTTTCAATCAATCAGTCAGACTTTTGTGAAATAGAGACACTACCCCTAATGGATTCACTTTTTTGCTTTTATGATAAAAGCATTAAAAAATTAAAAAAATTTATCAAATATGCGCTGTACTTAAAACTTAATACATAGTGAGACATATACAATATATCAAAGGCATGGCGTACATCGTCTCCTGTTTCTATACAAATATCCTCTAAAGGAACATGAAAAACTCCCGTTTCAAAAAGTCGCTCAGATCTACAGATGATTATGGGTTCACCCCACTTGTTTTTTTTTTTTTTATAATGGTGTTGATGTCATCTTCAAACTGAAAATACAAGAAGTACAAAGTAAAAATTTATTGTTGCATTCCTAAATTATTTTCAAGATTGCATTGATCCACTGTATTTTAGTGACATTAAAAATGTTTTGAAGTTTTTTTTTTCCAATCATCCATATCTCTGGAAATTTGGCAGTATGACCGTTTTATTTGGTGGTTGGGCAGTTTTTTTAAGACCATTGCGAGCATCCTTAAGTTATCTATGTAAGTAGAATATATATATATACCTATATACATGAAGGGAAATTACAGTTGAATTTCTGCGTCAAAAATAATTTGAAATAAGAATTAACTTAATTAAAACTTATGAACTAATTCAAACTTTTCAGATAGTATGAAATCTTACTATTCTTTCAAAAATTCTCGATAAGTATAACCTAGAAGGATTTTTACTTGGTACATATAGCAAGGTCATCAATGCATCCTTCATGCTGTTCCATATTTTGGAAATCTGGGTTAATCCGAATACGAATATAATAAGTAAAGATGTCAATAGTAAATTTTGTGTAATTTCTTACCATAGCGCCTTTAAAATCAATAATTCTTGGGAACAGGACAACGATATATTTCACCAATTTTCCGGATAATATAATAGTTCGCCTAGTACCATAAGTTTTTCCCATTAGATGAATTATTGTTTGGTAGTTTTTCTCCACAGGCAAAATAGTTTTAAGTTCTAAGTGAAATTAATATAACATATTAGCAACATACATGGTGGTCCACATCATTGTCGTCTTTATAATCCAGGCCGTGACATCAAATTCTTTGAACGTATTAGAGTTGTACGATTTCGTTCTCCTTTTAGCATTTGTTCTTATGGAAAAATGCATTACTTTCAAATTTAACCTTCTGTATAATAAATAAAAAGATTACTCTTTTGGACTTTTTACCCGGTTAAGCTTAATTTTGTTCAAGAAAGAATTTTTTGGGATTCTTCGGTATATAGCAAAAGCTAAAAAATGTTCTAATTTGTTATTTCATCACACAACCCATTTTTCCTCCTGGGCTTGTATAGGAGTATTTTTTCCTCATATAATTCACAACCAGAATTTATTCTGAGGTTATATGAGAAGAGATCAGTTTGATCTATTTTCAAGCGTCTGCAGCAGGCAGAAAACCAAGCTGCACCGATGAGCGTAAGGTTTTCTGCTGACACGAAACACTTCTTCTTATTCCTTTTCTTCTTTATTTTTCAGCTAACTGCGTGGCGTATACAGATTCGGTTCGCTTCGGATGAATCTGCTTCTTTAAAATTTTTTTTAAAAATTTTTTAATAAATAAAAAGAAATTGTTTTTTTCTATTTTTCTCAATTTTTTTCATTTCTTTCTTCTTATTATCAATTTTTTCATTTGTTTTTCAAATCACCCAATTTCGCTATTTGGGACCTGTTGATGAGTCAAACCAAGGCTTGAAACTTGTCACCAAAAATTAATGGGTTGTGTGATGAAATAACAAATTAGAACATTTTTTAGCTTTTGCTATATACCGGAGAGTCCCAAAAAATTCTTTCTTGAACAAAACTTCTGTACAATGTAAACAAGCCTCTGTACTAAAAGTTTTATTCAGGATTTTTGCTAATTCATTCAGTATATAAATCTAAGTACTTTGTTTAATAAAGTTATTTATATTTTTTCATTCAAACATAACCCTACACATTACAATGGGAAAATGTTTTGAATTCTGCTGCGGAATGTCTTAGTTTCTTGGTAGTACGTAGATGCAAATCGCACTTCCAGTGCAAAACCACCACACCTCAAAAATCATCCATTTTGAATTTTTTATTACTTTTTACTGTATAAGTAAAATAATCCTGAATGAAAAACTATAAGTATAACTGTATACTACTAACTAAAAATAAAAAAAAAACTACACCACTACTGAAAAAATTGAATTTATACACTGATTTGATCTTGCATTGAGGATGCGATATCTAACTTCTTTATTTAAATCAAAGTTTCATTAGAACGGTCCAAAGACATTATTTTTTCGATCAAAGCATTACGTTCTGATTTTGTTATACAGAATGGTCGTAAGATATAAAAGTTCTACTGTTTAATCCCACAGTAAAAAGCATAAGAAATTTCCCCGGAACTAATTGTGTATTTCTTATATTTTTACTCAAGACTATGGCCATCTTTTGTATTATGACACAGAAATTTTAAAATTTCGAGTAATTTAGTGGCATGGATACAAATCGTATTCCGCATTTAAGAAAAATTTCAAATTCTAACAAAAGATGGACACAAAAGAACTTGTTTTAAATATAATAAAGTATTCATTGAGGTATAAATTTCATTGAAACTCTTATTAAAATTTGCAGGACGGTTATTTTGTAAATTTCCTATCAGTTTCAGACGTCGACATTTATAATCGCCGCAAATTATAAATTTGTATGTTAAACCCATCAAAACGACCAAAAATCTTCTAAAGTGTGACATAACCATCACCAACTTTCCAAAGAGGGATTCATTTTCATTATTATTATTATACTTCCCATGTATTTAAGTATAGTACTCCATCGAAAAGGACCTCAATGCCATAAAATTTATGACAATGTCATCATCATTATTATGAGTAAGAATATTTTTGGAAATTTATAGATTTCTATAGAAGCCAGAATCCTGTTAAACTTCGAAAAGTGGCGCGCGGTCTATGAGTCCGCAACAATATTATTTCCCATCAATTTATATTGTAAACTAATCTAGCTCTATGAGCTTCTGTGTAATCCCGGGAACACACTAGACACACACGTCAATCGGTTCCCAACTCTCCTCGCATGTGTTTGTATCCTGATGTTATAATTTGCGGTCCTACAGAGCACACACGCATGGTACAAAAATGTAAATTTTGTTCCAATGCAAGCTAATCAGAAAAATAAAAGTTGTTATTGACAGTTAATAAAGAGTATTGTTAGCATAAATATTATAGTTCTTCTTATTTGTATAAAATTTTAAGATGTCATTTTTAATAGTAAAAAGTTATAAAATGAAACAATTGTTTTGTTTTGAAAACTGTTAAATACACTTGCGGTCCCATAGCAAACAGAATGTCACCGTTCGCGTCCTGGCAGTGGGTGCCATTTCCGGAAGTTAAATCCTAATCGCACCACTTTTACAGATAATTATTTATTAATTTTGATGAAGATTTTAAGAATTTATTATGAGCAAATGCATGATTGGTGAGGCTTTTGGGATGTTTGACTCTCTAATTCAGCTAAGATGTCAAGTTGAAATTTTGATATGTTTTAGTTAATAATATAAGGTATAAAAAAAAACACACGAATCAAATTAAAATTATGTCTTCCAGTATAGGATAAAATCCGTATCCTTGATATCCTTTTTCGCATATATTTCTGAGATGGAATATTTCTCAAATAGCTTGAAATCTTAACTTTCAAATGAACCAGGAGTAGCAAATTTTGCTTTCACAATCCCTCCAAGTATGTAAAATTTCAAAGGAATTAATGTTGCTCATGTCACACATATCGCCTATATGATATGGAATGACCCCAACCTCCGCCAACGTTGCGGGACCACATGGCTAATATACGAGAACTGACGTCCATATTACGTCCACTTTCTGCCGTAGATTCCTACGAAAATGCAGCGTTGTCGTATTTCAGGTCACTGACACAATGAATATGTATATACAGGGTGTCCCGCCTGTGGTGTTATACATGTAATGGATAGGCCATACTTACCAAATCAAAAAATTGTATGGTTGGAGGGAGGGAAATCCTAACTGTTTCCGAGATAACGTAACTTAAAAATATCTCTAAACGTGACATCCTATGATGATAACTTAAAATACGTTAGATTGACAATCGTTGGATCTTTCCTATAGTCTATTATTTTCAACCCCTCTGTTTTGAAGTTATGGTTCAACAAATTTAAAATTTCGGAATTTTAGGTCGGTTTTCTTTAATTTAACTACTTTTTTTTTATCAAAAAACACATCATCGACACCATATTGGATTTAATAAGCCCAAAAGCTTCATACTCTGTACCCAAAATGTAATCCTTCCTGCGTTTTTTGCACGATTTCTTAAAGATATCCAGCGAAAAAGTTCAATAAATGCCAGAAAGTATACGCTTTTGGGAATGAGCTTTTTAATCCATTTCCAATTGTGCTGGATATGTTTAAGAAAAAGTGCAAAAAACGCAGAGCGTAGGAAATTTTGGCTAGAGAGTGTAAGTTTAAAGCGAAACATAACTTCAAAACGGAGAGAAAAATGGGAAAATTTATAGACCCTTGGGGATCGAACGTTATCAATCTAAGAAATTCTAAGTAATCGTCCAATCATCCCTTCACCACAAACAGGATACCCTGCAGAATAGAAATAGAATAATTTCAAATGTGTTTTGATGTATTAGTGTGTATAGAACGCAGCCTCACCTCACGTCAAAAGCACGAATGCATGCACCGGGCCTTAGGTTTGGTTTGGTTTTAAAATTTTGTAAAAACGGAGCAAATAATCCACGCAATTTGTTCCGTTTTTAAGTAAATAAATAAACGTATTTCATTGTTTATGAAATTATGATTAATTTATTGAACATAAAGATAATAAAGGCCTTATGGTCCATGTCGAGATTTTAGCAGATAAAACTTGAAATTCTATATCGTCAAAGGAAGGAGTTCTTAAGTGCTCAAATGAGCTCCGGACGTGACTTTAGATCCTTATTTTTGCTACCTCTTTTGGGCTTGGGATCCGTAAGCGCCCCCCCCCCCCCCCATAAAACCGATCCCAAATTCTGGGTGAGTTACTTAAAATAACTGGTTCGGATGTTCATTTTTTAAATTTCTCGTTAAATGGTGGTTTTGTATTTGTCGACCAGAAAAATTAAATGTATGTTTTTTTTTATTTGTCATTAGGAAAAACAAAAATCAGTAAATGATATTTATTCGTGATAAGAAAAATGTTAATTATTTCATAATTATTTGATGACAAAAATGAAAAATTTAATAAGAATTTAACAGGGACTGTAACCCTATGTGAGTAAAGTTAATCTGATTCGTTCGAACTTTTAAAGTAAATATTAAATATAATTGGTTTATTCTGATTTTTGCATTATTAATCACAATTTTTGTGATTTTACTAGTAATGAATAGCTGCAAGAGAAGAGATTTTAATTCGATAAGGGCTTGAAAATTCATATTTAAAAAAATTAATTCTATTTCAAATTCCAATTCAGTTTGAAATTCACTACGGTTTTAGTACCATTAAGTGTTCATAAAAATTTTCAGACTAAAGGCAGATGGTTAAAACTTACTATGTCCAAATATATTTTTTTGAAAATGACCTTAAAGCCTTTATATATCTCTCTTTTATATTCGAGTAAATTCTTCGTGTATTGAAAAAGCTAAGAAAACTGTGTTTGATGCTTCTGCCAAGAGCGATCTTACCGGGTGATTGAAAAAGTTGGTACGTTATATCAGTACGAGAATCACAATCATTGCGAAGCAAATCCCCTTGTGGTTATTACTGATACCTCTACTAGCCCATTACATTCAAGATTGCCAGGAATCCTGGATATATGTATGTATTCAATTGCCCAAATCTTTATGTGCATTTATAAACTTTCGGAGAAAAACCACTTAACGATTTCAGGTCACGGTACTGAACCATTAGCAAAATCGTTGCCCTGCATATTTCAAAGGCCTTTGATAGCGTCTGGCATCCAGCCCTTTTAGCCAAACTTAAAGCACTTGGTCTCTCTCCTCCACTTCTATTATGGATTGAAAGTTTCCTATCTAGTCGCCAAATACGTGTTGTATTAGATGGCGTTACATCTGTAGCGCATCCCATCTCCAACTCTCTTTTTAATTTTCATTAATGATCTGCTTTCCCTTACTTTCAATCCCATCCATAGTTTCGCAGATGACAGTACTCTTGATTTCGCTTACTCCCTTACGCCGCATGTGTCAAAAGAGATTGCATGATTAGATCATTGAATAACGATCTTAACAATATCCTCGTTTGGAGCAAAGCGAATCGCTTCGAATTCCATGCATCTAAGACCCAAAGCTGTCTCATCTCATTAAAACAAGATCATAACTTAACCACATCCGTTTCTTTTGATGGAGCATTAATTTCTGATTCACCGTCACCAAGCATTCTTGGTATTAATATTTCTAGTAAGTTAAACTGGACAGATCACATCTTCGCTGTTGCCAAAGAAGCATTGAAATGTCTTGGATTTCTAAAAAGCTGTAAGAAATATTTCAGACCGTCAAATCTAGCGCTCCTCTACAAGTCCTACATTAGAACTTGAATGGAATACAACTCCCATATATGGGCCGGGGCTGGTCGCACAGCCTTAGCTTCATTGGATATTGTCCAAAAGAGAGCCTTCAAGCTCATTGGCAATTTGGCAATAACTTGTCAATGTTGGATGCCTTTCGCTCCTTTATCGCTAAATGCATGGTCAATATTCTGATGAAATATCTAGTCTAATCCCTTGTACAATGATTCCTGCATGCAATATTCGCGCTGCAAACCGCGCACATCACTTAACCCTTCAAATTACTTTCAGCCGTACAGTAAAATTCCGTAATGCTTTTTTATCCCGAACAGTGCGAATGTGGAACAGCTTACCATCTTCTGTTTTTCCCCCGGCATACAATCGGCGGAAGTTTAAGGGCGACATACATCGGCACCTCCGCCATTCTACTCATATTCCCTAATCCTTTCCCTATCTCCTTCCTGCCATGCTGTGCTTTGCATCATAGGGTATCCCCTGAGCTTGGCTTAATGATATAAAAAAAAAATATTCAAACTCTACAGATAAATATGCACCTTCTGTAAATAAGGTAGAGTATTTGCTTCCTTGTGCATTTAAGAATGACTACGATACTGGCTCTCGCACTTACTGATTTTATGATTTTTATAATTTTTATAATTTCACAAAAGAATTTGGTAAAAGGGCTACTCAATGCTGCTTCGACCAACTTTTTGAAGCGGCGTCAGTGATTTGATGAAATTTTATCATCTTTTTGCGGAAGTTGCAATTTTTTGTAATACGCAAAAAAGACCAATTTCCCGTTAGACCCAACTTCAAAAATTCATAACTCCGATCATTCTAAGCTGATTTCAATGATCTGCGGGGGTTTGTAAAGGATAAATTTCAGGTTCCATAGGAGCTGTATTCTACCCTTGCAGACTTGAAACAATCCTTGATAGTTGATGTGGGAATTTATGGTTTTTTATGGGTGGACAGGCGAAAATCTAAGGTACAATCTGTAAAAATTTCAAGTAGGTATCTCCGTGGGTTCAATTCAATTGAATTGAATTTTAAAATGGGGTAATCAAAGAGCTTTTACAAGTTCTAAGCGAATATTAAATATTTTGTTGACAGTACTGCTGTAGATAACCAGAACCTGCGCAAGCCCCCATAGATTATAGAAAGCATCAATTTGACATGATCCCAACATTGTCCATTTACCTTGACCCCAAGATTGGTGACAGAATTCACAAAACATAGAGAAGAATTGTAAAGAAAAATGTATGTCATAGCACTGTATGATTTGTCAGGATTTAGTGAGAGCCCGTTGTTGAGCAACCAAGTGTAGATACGGGAAAGATAATTATTGAAGCGACTGACACAATCTTCTATAAGACCAATAGGTCTCCTTAAAAAACATTTTACGTCATCAGCATAAAGATGAAGCTGAACATCTTGAATCATATTTGGCAAGTCATTAATATACATAGAAAACAACGACGGGCGCAAAACAGATCCTTGGGGTACACCACATAAATGGGGGAGAAGGAAGAATTAAAATAACAAATTTGTACATTTTGAGACCTGTCAGTAAGGAAACTATCAATTAAGTTGATCGCAGAGAAAGAAAACTGAAAATTGTTGTGTAATTTCTCTAATAGCTTTGAGTGACTAATGCTATCAAAAGCGAAGAACGAGAACGCCAATGTTTTTGGAGTCGAGAATCAGGCGAAGATCGTTGAAGACTTTTTATATAGCAGTTTCAAAAGTATGAGGAGATCGGAAGCCCGACTGAAATTGTGTTAAAACATTGTTGATATGGACAAATTCTGAAATTTGTTACGTCAAAATTTTTTCAAGAACTTTAGCTAACTAGCAAAGAATGCTAATTTGCCGGAAATCAGCACAGCAACTGGTTCATGTTTCTTAATTATTTTAATAGGAAAGTCTTTGAGATTCTACTGGATATATGGAATGCGGATGGATTGAGTAAGTATGAATGACTTAGTCTCATATATCTTTCGTGTCATGGTGTGATCACAATTGTGTTAATAGTGCTGCCACAGGTGAATATAAAAATAATAAATAATTAAAATTTATAGTGTATTTGTTTAAGTTACATTTCATATAATTACTCAAATCTTAAATTACATTATGAAAATAGAATTCCGTTGAAAATGTATAATTGTATTTGCCCCTTGATTATTGTTGTGGAAACTGGAATTATTTGGTACATTTTTTTTGTTGTTGGCACCAATTTGAGGTTGAAAAATCACTCTTCAAGAGCATAACTTATATTCTACGGAGGGTAGGTATTCAAATTCATGTTCGTGTTAAGGCACAGCCATTCATATAGTTCCAACCGTATTGTAATGAAGTCCTTGTTAGCTCTCTCAAGACTAGCCCTATGTACAGGTATTTAGGTTGATGCCCAATCAATCGCATACACCTTTTCCACCTTTTTCATGAGAAGTCGGAAAAATATTCCACTCTGCATCAGCGACGCCGAGGTTATCTTTGTACTTGGATGCATTGTAAACATGTTTCTGGTCTTCGCATTGGACTGCCAACACATCAAAGAAATAAGAAATTTTTCAAGTTTCTCATTTTGTCTTATAATAAAAGCTACAGGTGCTGTTGAGAAAGGTAGACAGCCACAGTTTTGTACTTCAGGCAGTCACTAAGTATAAATAAATTTCTGCTCTGCACTTCTCTATTCCGGTTCAAGAAATATATAGTTAGTGGAAGGGTGAACCGTAGCTTGGTCATAACTCCAATGTATCCTTGAAAAACGTCCTGTGCAATAAATGAAAACTTTTCTGAAAAATCGAATACATAGCTTCGGTGTCCTGAAAGATATTTTTGATGTCCTTGAGGTACTGGCCTTGTTCTTCTACGAAAAGAAAACATAGCGTAATAATAAACCTGAGAAATGATTCGAGTCGTTGGTGATCATCGACAGGCTGAATTTTCATCGCAAGTTAGGAACGGTTGGTTCACTGATGGATACGTAAAATTTTCGATAACATTGATCTCGAAATAAGTTTGTAATATTTGCGACATGTCAACTGCAGATAAATAACAAAAACATTCAATGTGGAGGGGGACTACACATAACCCGAGCAATGCATGTTGATAATCGAAAATGCAAGATTCTTCTTGAAACGTTAAATACTTAATACTGCAGGCTCCTATCATCAATTTACAATTTTCGTATATTTCCAACAAATCTTTCGTAAATTGGTCAGCACTAGCCTTTTTTAAAGGTGGTCATTTTAACCATCTTAAATATTCTAAATATGTGAAATGTAGCAGATTCATTAGAATTTATTCATCGTGCACAATATTATCAAAGAGAAAGTTGCCCTCATTGACACAAAGTTTCTCTTTCGAGGCATTAACTTGTTGCTTTGATCACTGCAGTACAACTTTTCAACTAGTTTTAAAACATGAACCTTAAAGAACCTACGTTGATTCCATAAAATGGTTGTTCCCTGTTTCTCTTTTTGCTATTTCGAGTTTGTTGCTATATATAATTATGTATTGGGAACTCCTCCACTATTTTCATCGCATTGCAGTTTTCCAGATATACTGAGAACAAGGATTGTTTGTTGTTTTTATTCACTGCTTGTAACTATTTCGTCTTGGTTTACAATCAAATATTTCTCAGCGGGGCCATTAGAATCACTGTTTTCATGTCTCAATCCGTTTAATTTTTCGACATTATTATTTCATATATTTTAGTTTTTTTGCAGGTAACTCTCGTCCGGTATTTTTCTCATATTTTTTTCTCGTTGAGATATAAGCGGAATTCATTCAAAAATCGAGCACAGACTCCTTGCCTATGAAACCTGCTGAGGTGCGATTAGGTTCGGAAGATATTTCCATCGGAGTTTCGAACACTTTCCTTTTTGATAAATCAAGGACTGGGGCTGAAATTAATTGTTGTAGAATAAATTTTTCCGTAAATATTATATAATTGCTTTTGGTGTATTATCGTCTGTCTCTATATACTGAAAAACAGCTCGGTATACGCTCGGTGTACACTCAGTATGAAGTACATTGGAGCTCAATATTGAAATTGCAAGAAACGTACACGGTATACGAGTTTATTGCAATATGACCATAGTTATAAACCATAAATTCATTTAATACACGAACCTTTTAGAACCGAATTTAATACTGTAATGTTGGCTACAACATTTTCTGACACTTAATATATGACACTTCTCCAATTGAAGTTTTGTTTTTATTTTTCATATAACAAGTAATTTCGCAATATTTGCTCGCGTTTTGTACGTGCGCGG
Organism: Dioctria linearis; assembly: GCA_963930735.1. Lineage (NCBI taxonomy): Eukaryota > Metazoa > Arthropoda > Insecta > Diptera > Asilidae > Dioctria > Dioctria linearis. The sequence goes on along the minus strand of OZ005743.1, from coordinate 135,618,704 downwards.
AACTTTCTTAAGTCAAATGACAAATCAAGTGATAAATCAATTGTAAGTTCTCTACTAATTAAATACTTAGTCCGAAATTTTATATTGCAATTGACATAATTGCATCATCAATATATCAATATTGAAATTGCAGGTCTGTCTCTGGTATAAAAAAAACTGTATTTGTAATGATACGATTTTTTTTTCCTTTTATTTTAAAATAGTTTTAGATTCCAGCGACATTTAAGATCTACATATAATGAAATCCAATTTTTGTTTGATTTTCATATTCTTTTTATTTAACAATCATTTGTTTCGAATTCAAATTGTTTTTAACAATTCTGGTTCTAGTTCCAAGGTATGCAGTATAAATAGGTCACCTATCATATACATATCATGCCTAGTATACCCTAGAACTGTTATAAAATTTTCCTCAAATAAAGATCGTTGTTAGTGGGGGCGGTAGCTAGCGTCTTTGCCCCCCTTCAAAACTTTCCTAGATCCTGCACTGCGAAGAAGTCTAGTAAATAACGTTGACAACACTTCAAAGAAATGTATTGGAATGGAGATATTAGCTCAGAAACTTGTAAAAAATGATAACAATTTTATGTTTTTAAATCAAATTCCTGTTAGTAGTTATTCTCATTTCTTTAAATTGTGACTATTTAGGAAAAATAAAAAGCCTAGATCTAGTAAATAACGTCGATTTTTTTTTCATTTTTAGTGGCGCTTTTTTTAATTATTTGATTACTCTGTCTTTTACGCTAGATGTCTGTGGTTTAGATCTAGGCTAATTTTATATGAATTTGCTCGCTTTCAAGACACAAACCTATGGTGTAGTAAATTTTATTGTCTACAGGCCACTGATTTATAACAATGGACTGAGCGTATCGCCAGTTTCCTATAGGAAAGAATGGCACAAGTTTTACAGTTTTATCCTTCGTCCTATGGCAAAGTTGGAGCTACCAACACAAAATATTTCTTACTGTACGTTTTCTTATGCCATTCAATGTTTTTATATTGGCTACAGATGCAATCACGGCAGAAAGAATAAAGTAAAAATAGTGTTTACCATGCTCCGTCTCGCTTTCCCATACGCAGGATTCAGTTAAGAATAACTTTTGAAAATTAAAGTCGGAATAAGTTTAATTCCTTATAAGCGATTAAAATATTACATGGACACAGGAAAATATATTTTTTTAATTTAATTCGATTTTCGGGTGTAAAATTTCATCTGATTGGTTGAGTTTTACATGTTTTTTATGTAGTAAAGTTTTAAAGGGTGCTCTAACGGTGATATGCAGAAAGCAATATTCGTGCCAGATGAAATAGCGAATCGCTCAGTCCATTGTTATAAGTCAGTGCTACAGGCTCGCTGGTATATAAATTGAAACGTTTTCTGAGTACTGACTCTTCTTAAGTCTTTTTCACTTGACTTATGAGATCGAACAGCAAAGGATTTTAGAACTTATACAACATTTTTGTACTATCATAAATCATAATCAGAAATTCAGAGCTACACTTGATCTTCAACACTTTTACTAACCTTTACATAGTTTATGTAAGTTTCTAAGATGGGTTTATATAAGAGAGAAGCATGTGTATAACAAAACGATTGTTTCGTATACAGAATCACTGAAAATTAAATCATTTTTGCAGAGCCCGCTCAAATTTTAAATCGTTTCCATTCTTAATAACTTAATTGTAATCGCATCGAACCGAGATTATTTCTCCGACAAAAATTTATTCTTTCCAAAACATATGCAGTTATGAAGTTAGGTCGAAAGGATTTTCAGATAGGTGTAACTTCCACAATAACCGGAACTTTTGGAAAAATTTCTACATACCACAATTGTATTAAAACCTAATATAAGGTAATAATGCTAGATTAAAATGGTCGGACTATCGGTCGCTGTTTTGGGCAGCAAACCCAGATTAGTGTACATATTTAAAATATACCACAACGTTTCACGGGTGAACACTCCGTAATAGTCTGAAAAAAATGTCAGCCAAATAGTTGACGTCGCTTCAGAAAGTTGTTTGGGGGTTGGTCGATGCAGAGTGAAATTGTCCAAATGCAATTGGCACAGGTTTTGTGTAGTTTTGGATTTTATTTATTTATTTCGTTTATATACCTACGAATGAAATTAATGATGGTTGGTACAGCAAAATAGATTCTACTTCATGTCTATCCATCTGCCCATCTGACTATCGGCACGATAGCTCTAGAGCCCATAAATTTACATTAAACGTTATTCTATAAAATTATGTTATATAAAAATTGAAGATATAAGTTTAAAAATGCTGGAAAAACAACTCTTCCGAAAAGTAGTCATATTAAGATTTAATTTTTAGATATTTGCATATTTGCGCATTGACTAAAAAGTGAAATTACACATCGCTTTTCTATAATAGTTATATATATTTAAAAGTTTTAAAATTAGCAGGATTTGACAACTCCTTCGTAGTATGTCACTACAAAAGCAGTTAGCTGGGATGGTTTGCTTATCCTTTTACTACTGGCGGAGGATGGATAAGGGCTAGGTTGCTTGCGCTGAATGAGAGCACTTGAGTACCTTGATAAGACAACTTTTTAATCATATATAAATAAGGCTATTTATAATAAATAAATTATGCTTAGATGATAATGTTAAACAATTCGTGTTACAATGTAATATTATTGCATGGTAGAGCGACAGCTAAATTATTACAAAAAGGATTTAAATGGATACAAGGACAATTATTACAAACATTTATTGAATACAAGCCAAAAAATGTGTGGCCAGGGCTTTGACCTGACCTGGTAAATAGGAAGAATAAATAAAACATATTAAAAAACTTTTAAAATAAATAACTTTCGTAAATAAATTGCACTAAAAAGTAAGAAATATTTTTTTCTTTCTCAGTGAAATACACAAGAAAAGTTTTGTTGCTAAATAAAAACTGCTAGAACTCAGATCTTAAAAGTTTGGGCTTCCATAACTATAATCACAATTGTCTAACTGCAACTCATGTCCGACCTTTTTAAATTTAATCTGAGTTCTGAATTTTGCAACAAAACTTTTCTTGTGTATGTCACTGAAAAAGAAAATTTTTTTTTTTAATTTTTAGTGAAATTTATTTAGGAAAGTTATTTATTTTAAAACGCTTTTTAATATATTTTATTTTCTACTTTTTAGTCATAAATTCTATACACTCTCTCTCTCCACTTTCCACTCTCCACTCTCGACTCTCGACTCTGCACTCCCTCTCTCTTTTTCTCTGATCTCACAAAACCATGTAAATAACTCATTTTAACGATAATTCAGATGAAAAAGTCTGTTATAAAGTTTCTTACAGAAGAAAAGTATATATGACATTTAATAGCAGTTAGCAAGATGTTTAGTTTGATATCACACACGGGCCAAACTGAACAACCCCAAGGGTGGTAGTTACCACGCCCACCCCAAAATCCCCTCAAAACGTAAGAAAATGTTTAATCCATCGGAAATCTCCGCATTCACATCATTCTAAGTCAAAAAACCCCAGGTAAATCCATCCGTGTTTACTACCCTAAAATTCTTTCGTCACGAACAACATTTTCAGGCGCTCAGGCACAAAGTTTTTTTAGTCAGAGATATTAGTGAGTAGATCAAAAGTTATGTAAAAAGCGCTCGTATATATGTATGCAAAGAAAAAATTTATATGGGTATATGAATCAAAGCACTCACCTTATGTTATGAAAGTTATTTATAAGTAGGTCATGATTGCATTGATTCTAATTATAAAAGCAAACAATTTTTAGTTGAGATGAGCAGACCCCCTCATTTTTATTTCAAGTGCATAATTACATTACGGTTTGAGATGTATGTAGTATTAAGAATACACTAAATCACTCAATTCCTTTGTAGATTTTCGATATATTACATCTATAAATTTTCTTATATGACTATTTACGATAATTTTTAACATTGACATTAGAAAGTTATGCCTAAAACAATTTTGATGTCTTGACGAATAATAGGTAAAATAAGGTAAAAATAATTTTAAAAAAAATATCAACAGAAATAATATTACGTTCACTTGAGTATAGTGCGCTCATTCTACGTTGACTTGAGTGACTTTAATAATAATGCTTCCAAAATCTTATATAAACAAAAACGAGCTCTTTAAATTTATTTCTATTAATAAAACTAGCAAAAAATTACTTTGAATAAAGCATTTAGCTTGATTTGGAGAAGATATGGATCGCAAATATCGGTTCCTTCCTTCCAGAGATATAATTTTTTTCAAATACCACTTAATAGTAAAATCACGAAATTCTTAAATCCCCTACCAGATGGCTGTGGATCTTTAACTAAAAATACCAGGAAAATCGAGTGTAAGACATATAGGACATTGATGCAATTGAGGCATTATGGTATTACTACGACGAAGTATTTTTTAAATCGTATACTTATATATAACGTGGCATTCAATGCTTGCGCTAGATATATTTTAGGCCTCAGGAGATATGATCACGTGTTTAGCTGTAACTAAGCAAATTTTTAGATGTAAGTTGGATCACTACTTGGACTATCTGTTATACGTTATGATGCACAATATAATAATTTCTGCCGAATTCCTTAAGGATAATATTGAATTTCTGTCATCACAACGTACGCTATTATTGCGGGTTCCTCGCCATTTTTTCCTATATAGTTGTCGCACCTTTTTCATCTATGGAGTCAGAGTCTGGAATAGTCTGCATGTATATATTCGTGCACTTCGGAGTCAGCAGGGTTTTAAGATGAAGGCCTTAAGTTATTTTTAATAAACTTTGAGTGAATACTTAACGCGTAAATAGCCCTTATTTTTTGTTCGTTTTTATTTTTTTTTTATTATTTATTTCTACTATATATAGCTTATTATTTTATTAGTTTTTATTTTCCTTATTTCATTTTGATATTTGATTTTTATTTTTTTATTTCTTTTTTTTTATTTCTTATTTTTAACTTTTTTTCTGTTTTAGTAGTGTGTTTTTTTTTCTGAAATAAGTCATTATACACATTATTTTTGTAAAACCTATGTCATACGACTCAATTGTGCAAATTAATAAAGCAAATTTAATTTAATTTAATTTTAATATATAATACAATTAGCACCACATGCTGTGGCGCCACTTTTGTAGTGTCTATGATACAGTGACAGTCCCGCGTTTTTTTTTACACTTGACAGTTCGAACTTAACTGAGGTGTGTTAATTATTTTTGTAAAATTGTGAAGTGTTGAAAATGAATTAAAAAAATTGAGGATAAAAATTAAAACAGGTATTCTTGCCTTTAAAGATAATGAAAAAACTGAAAAGAGAAATAGAAAGAAAGGAAAGCGCCAATAATGCAATTTCTTCTCATAAATTGAAACAGGAAACAAACGTACAAAAAAAACAACGCACCACAAAGTTTAAGGACCTTCCTTAACAGGTCGATATGGTACCGACATAATATCGGTACAACATTTATCCCGTCGATTTCGTACCGCATAGAGCTTCCTCACGGTCCTACATGCTATGGACTAATTCAGGAGATATTTTGTTGGCTTCACGACAAAATTCACATCTCAAATCGGTAAATGACGCTTCTCTAGCAGTGTTGTATATTTACTACAATTTTAGTAAATCTACTTCATTTTTGACGATTTACTACTCTACTACGTAGCAGACTCCTTTTACTACATTTAAAATTTCGGGTGTTAAATAAAAAATTATTCCCCTTAAAGAAAAACATTAGTGCTCATATAAATTCAAATTGAGCTTTAAGTCTTTCATATAAACATAGCAAATAGCATTATGATTTGGCAATTTGCAGTTGCTTTGAAGAGTTGAATAGTTCATGATAGAAGAACAAACCAGGAGCATTGCCATTGGCTCGATATTGTTTGTTTCATTTTAACCAGGCCGGTGCCGTTCGCCTTCGTTCTGTGCTACCTTTTATACGTCATCTGTCATGGATTTGGATTAATGACATATATAAATGTTGGTGTGTTAATTTCTGTAAAATTCCCTTAAGGGGGGTTACCACTGAAATCTTAAAAAACACGAAAAGTTAATGCAACATTGCGTCAAATTTGTGCGTATTATCATATTCAAAATTATACACAGTTTGAGAAAAGGCATAAACTTAGGTAATGACGTGTCAAAAAATAAAGATTTCGGGGTTTTATATGTACCTATGTAATTAGATTTAGAAAACTTTCAATTCATGAAATTGCAAAGTTTGGTACAAAACAACGTAATAATGGTACATCAAGTAGATAAATTTGTACTTGAACATGGAAGAGGAAGTGACGGAGCGAAAACTAGTAAAAAAGTTTTGGTTACTAATACATATTCGTTTGGAAGTTGCTATTTTCAAAGAGGAATAACTACCAAAAATTATGATATTATTGCAAAGAAAGTTCAATTTGTGACAGATATCGAACCTTTTTCTGCTTAGTTTGAAAAACTCAAATTGTGTACTACAGTGATAAAATAAATAAAGTCAATAATGTTAACCATGGTAGCGGCAAAAATTTCTTGTTTTTTATATATTTTGCATACAATTTGGCGTTTTTAAAATCATTTCATCACCGTCAGATTGAATGACGTGCTTTCGGAAAGCATTCATTTATTTTGAAAGCTCTGCGGGCTGTAGTCTGCATGCTAGGAAAGTGTATGTCGCTATTTTCTGCTATAAGGCTTAAACACAATTCCGACGACAGGACGACAAACGACGACGATATGTCGCTGTCAAACTTCTAAAAGCACAGCATCTTATGCGAATGCACCAAATTGCGACGACCGACGTTGAGCGATCGACGACATTTTCGCCGGGATTGATCAGTTTCTAATTTTACCGTCGTCGCTGCAGTCCTACCAACAAAATTAATCGAATGAAATGGTTGTGGCATTCACTTTTGTCTTTTTTAGGTGGTAGCAAACCGCGGTAATTTTAAAATAATGAGCTTTGAGGAAAAATTGATTTAGGAAATGTGAAATCCATAAAATAATTTATAGTTTACAAGACAGGCAAGACAAGTGGACAAAAAAGACGTGGGTTGGATGGATATTTCAAATCGTTTAATTTACTAAATTTCCGCATTTTCAGTTTTTTCCACACTTTGGTCCATTGCATTTCTTTCAATATAATATAAAATATTCTTGATAAAAATTTCCTTTTAAAACGCTCGAAACATTTAACAAATGAAATTTCAATATCTTCTTCTTTCACAGTCGCCGCTCACCGCCAGTCGTTGCAATTGTGTTCCCAATTTTTCGACTGCCTGTTTCGCAACGATATTGTCGCTGTCGTCTGTCGTTCTGTCGCTCTGTCGTCGGAATTGTGTTTAAGCCTTTAGAAATTGATCAATCCCGGCGAAAATGTCGTCGATCGCTCAACGTCGGTCGTCGCAATTTGGTGCATTCGCATAAGATGCTGTGCTTTTAGAAGTTTGACAGCGATATATCGTCGTCGTTTGTCGTCTGTCGTCGCAATTGTGTTTAAGCCTTTAGGTATACGTGTGTAAATTTCGCGGAATATTTAAGATTCATCATTGGTAATTTCTTATTTTTCTTGGGAGGCGAGACTTTGTTTTGCAGTTCTATTTATAATCTATTTGTTTATAATTGTGAGTAACTATTATTTAATCCATGGAACGTGTTAGTAAAATTCCGTCCAATAATATTATTAACTAAAGAGGAGAAAGCTGAATTTGTTAGGTATGCAAATTTGTGTATATGAAAAGGAAATAATCCTATAAGGCCGTTACACAGAAAATCGATCAATTTTGTGTAAATTATTCACAAATTTCACTATATTTCATTTAATGGAATTTTACAGGAAGTTTGGCAATATTGAAAATGCGATCCATTCATGACCAAGATACGGTCTTTGAATTTTAAAAAATGTGGCAAATTTTGCTTAGTAGATGTAACTTAAAAATTCATATCTCATGAAATAAACGTTATTTATTTTGGGAAGCTATGAGGTTTGCAAGAAAAATTAATCAAGGTAATTTTTCTGAAAATTTAGATATTTCGGTTATCCTTAAATATCTCAAAATGTGCAATACCAATACCATTACAATACCATATAAGACTTATAATGAGGCTAACAGTACAAATAGTTCGCTTCAATCGACAGAACAATTTGTTCTCTCAAATATATGGGAGTTCTAAAAGCAAGTACATAAAGGAAAAAAGCTATTAACTCCGACTATGCTAATCTTGTTGAATTATGTTCCTTAAAAATGAAAAATTTTATGCGAACAAAATTGAGGAATTAGATAGAGACAAAATTTTATATAGTCTTACACTAAAATTGAGTTGGAAATTCTACCAGACATAGCTCAACCTGAAATTTCGCAATTGAAAATTATCTCTCGAATGTAGTTCTTTGGTTATCTAGTTAGTAAAATGGCCGGCTTCAGTAAAAAAAAATTTGCCCAAGCAATAAATGGTACCAGACAAACTACAAGGAAAAGTGTCTGGCCAACATCACAGAGCGCATACATTTCGTTCGCCACTTCCCTGCTCTTCACGCAGAAATATTTTATAAGTTCCAAAAAATTTCGATGAAAACTTTTACAGACAAATCTAAAATCCCGCCATGCCTATGCGATCCTATTGCTGTGCGGATGCCCGAAATGGAGTACAATGCAGACGAATGATACAGCTTCATATAGCTTTGCATGTACATATAGTGATTTGTTTCAATTTTCAAATTGCATACTTCTATGCGTTTATATCTCACTGTGCTTTTGAGAACAGAAATCGTGACCTTTTTTGGTGGTAACCCCCTTTAAAATGGAAAAATATTTCAAAAAAATTGATAAAATTATTGAAATGTACGTAATTTGAATGATATAAACTAGTAAATATATTAATTGAATTAATGATGAAGGCAATGTAATCATGACTACCGTGGCGATGGTCATGGGCATAACCTTCAAAACCATTTAGATGGATCAAGAGAAAATAATCACGACAAGCGAGGTGATGAACATAAAATTTAGAACGAAGACAATTTAACTCAATCAAGTGAATCAACGCAGTAGGCATTGAATACTTTCTTCAACAAAATTGTTTTGAAGGAAATGGTTCTTTTTACGTTAGGAACAGCAGAAGTATTGCATGATGGTGAAAGTGATGAAGTAGAAGTGTTGCCGTCCCCATCAATGAAGTAAGCTTTAAAATATTTCTCCTCAAGACAAAGCAATTTAATTCTAGGTATGAGAAGGCTCACCGAAACACCTACACATAAACTAAAATTAAATGAATCTAGGATAAACCGAAAATATCCAAGTGTCCATTCGAAATGCGGAAAAATGTTCTTCTGCAATAGCAAAGTTGTTGACAGAAGTAAAGTTCTTAATGTATGCTGTTCAACATTTTTTTACCAGCATTAATTAAATCTATTTGTTGTGATTGTAAAAAAGCCTCATGTGCAAAACGTGACGTGTGGTCGAACAAAAGCCACATATATGCTCACAGATATTATAGCTCCTTTCGTAATAGAGAATACATGTAAAGTATTAAGAAAATCCTATTTCTCCTTAATTATTGATGAGACAGTAAATATTAACTGTGACAAGTGTTTTGTATTGATAGTTCGGTTTTATGAAGGATAAGATCCAAATTGTCGATAAGTTTTTAGGATTAATAAAATTATTGGAATCCACGGCAGATGGGATTACTAAAAATATTATAATCTATTTTGAAAAATATAATGTTGCAATCAAAAATAGAAACTTATAATGCTGCCATTATGAAATGAAAGATTTCTGGAATAAAAACAAGACTACAAGTTCTAAATAAAGATCTGTTGTACTTAGGATGTTCATGCCATTCACTGCACTTATGTGCCTCCAATGCAATGAAAAAAATTCCAAATGGTATAGAAAAGCTTCTCCATGATATATACAGGATATCTCAGAACGATCCAACTATTTCGAACGATTATAAAAAAAAGGAATTTATTTTAAATGTTTATTTATAGATACCAAAATGTACACAGTGAACGAAATATTACTTTTTAAATATTACATTGGTTAAATGACGGCCGTTCCTTTGGGGACACTCTTCAAACCTTTTGCGGACATTATCGAATACTTTTTGAACAAGATGTTGAGGAATCTACTTTATCTTATCTTCAATATTTTTTCTTAAATCTGCCAAACTGAGTGGATTATTGTCGTAAACAGTACTCTTAAGATAACTCCACAGGAAAAAAATAAGCGGGGTTAAATCAGGGCTCCGTGGTGGCCACTCAATTCTTGAAATTTTGGACCAAAAATAAATCCGTATCATCTCGATATAGCGCGCCGAATTCACCGTAATCGCTCTGCCTCTATATAGTCTTCAAAAAATTAAGGTCCAATAATGCGCACTTTGCCGACATTGCGGTCCAAACTGTAACCTTGGGGCTGTGTAAAGGGTATTGATGTAACGTTGTTGGATAGCTCTCTGAACAAAATCGGCAATTTTGACGATTCACATAACCATTCAAATAAAAATGGGCCTCGTAGCTAAAGAAAATGTTGTCAAAATCGCCATTACGTTCACGTAATTAAGTGTTAAAATATAATCATTTTCGTTCAAAGCCTGCAAAATCTGAAATTTGTAGGGCTTATGTTTTAAATCGCATCGCATTATGCGGTGAATCGTCGCTCTAGATAGCCCCAATTGTGATTCTCGCTTCATAATGCTAGCACGGGGCTGTCGGCTTACAGAATTCGCAACCAATTCGATGTTTCCGGGGTTCTTGCTGTTCTTCGACGACCATGATGAGTCTCGCCTATTATGTTTCCAGTATCGTTGAATGCCTGAATCCAAGCTAGAATAGTGGGGTTACTTGGGGTTTCTCTAATATTGCGCAATCCATAATGTAATCGAAATAGCCGACGAACGCGAATGAGCGACCGATCTTTCTCGAAATACGCGCGCACGTAAAACGAGCGTTGCTCTTCCGTGTAAGGCATGGTGACAACTAAAAATGTAAGGACAGATCTTGTAAGAGACGCCACTCTCACCTCCCCACCCACCTTTATTTGCGTCGCGTTCATTCTCGAAATAGTCGGGTCGTTCTTAGACACCCTGTATTTTCATTCTGCGCATAGCTCCAAAAGGCAGATTGATTATGCTCAGTTTCAAGCTAGTTTTAATATAAATGTGCACAAAATTTTAAAGTTTAGTGGAACTCGTTGGCTTGAGCTACAAGTAGTAATTTCTCGAACATTGGAGCATTGGACTGCTTTGATTCATTATTTTACACTGAAAGTTTTTGAAGAGGGTGCACACTCAAAGAACTCGTCTGCTGAAAATATTTTGAAAGGATTGAGTAATCCGGAAACTAAATTATACTTATTGTTTTTGGTGTACATTTTAGAAATTATTACAAATTTAAATAAAGTATTTCAATCGGAAAAGCCGAAAATTCATTTCCTGAGGTGTTTATTATCTGACAGCAGCCGTAAAAAAAGTTTTTAGATTTTATGTGATACTCTTTATACGAGTATCATGTTTAATTTTTAGTGATTTTAATTGTAATTTCTATTGGTAATTTTATTGAGGTATTTTATGGATATTTTTAAATCTTACTGTTGTTCCAATGAATTGTTGTTGTTTGTATGCTTAGCACTGATGAAGCGTCAAAATATAACGGGAAACGTTGGCAAAAAGAAAAAAGGTTTTATTATTATCCCATACCAGCTATAGCAAATACATAATTCTTAGGGATACTACAATTCCTGATATACATTTATGAAAGGAACTTAAAAATTCAAATGTAGAAATAAACACTATTGAATATGTTAAGAAACATCAAGTTAAGTTTTATGTCGAACTCTGTTCACAAATTTTAAAACGTTTTGATTTTGAGGATAATTAGATAAAACTATTGGAGTATATCAATTCTAATAATATACAAAAAGGCGAAATGCCTACGATAGTTACATTAATTGAAGCTCTTCCTTTTTAGGATAGAGAAGTGCTTGAAAAATTAAACGATGAATGGAAGCTATTTTTGGATTATCCAAATATATCACTCGCTGTGGACGAAAATGTGGTGCAATTTTGGAATAACTTAGAGACAAAAGAAAAATATAAACGAAGAATGTTCTTTTAAATGTCTTGCAACTTATATAAACAAATTTATTAGTCTTGTCTCATAGCAGTGCTGGTGCAGAAAGACGTTTTTCTGACTAAAATAATATAAAAAACAAAAGAAAAAACAAATATGTTGAATGTAAGCACTGCTTCCGCGCTTTTAGCTTCAAAAGAAATAGCGTCTAATTAAATAATGGCTCCTATTTATGAGCCATCGGGACGAATTAATACATTATTTTAACAAATTCAAATACACAGAGCATGATTTTGTTAAAAACTGAGAAATGTGCCATAAAAGTATATTGATATCGTACCTACATACATATGTCGTAAGACGCTTAACTTTGCTTTCACAGCTGACTGTAGGTAGTTAGGGTTTATCTTAACAGTATTAATTAAAACATACTTTCTGTTATTCATGTTGCATGTCGCAAACGCTGTATACCGAAAACATGTTGCATCTCAACCGCGCAGTGCAGACCAGTGTGTGGGTACTGATTAAAGTACACGGTGGCCACACAGTGGCTCGGTATACTGCACGCTTACCAAGATAATGTCCTACCGATGTCGTACCTACTGGTCAGGGAGTGCTCTAAGTTTAATTATGCTTTCCAGCATATGTCCACGAAACGGGTGGCTTTGATTGGATTGAGCAATATATAAAAACCAATTTTACAAAGTTATTTTGTAGCTCGTAAAAAACGCGTGGCGTTCCATGTATCACAGCTAACGATATTGGCAGTTTTGGAAGCATCGATTGGTGTTTGGATGCTAACAAATGGCGAACTACTCGTGCTTGGGGCTCGGTCATTTCTCTGGGGTGACCACGTTTGCCCTCAGTAAAACTTAACCACTTTTCATTTTATACCCTAGCTTAGGGTATACTAAGTTTGTCATTCCGTTTATAACACCTAGAAATAATGATATTAGAGCAAATTTTTACATGTCCGGCCGTTTCTGTCCGACCTTCGTCAGTCTGTCCATCCGTCCGCACGATAACTCGAGAAGGCGTTAGCTTAGAAGGTTTGAAATTATGCACACGGACCTTTTGAAAAAAAAAAGTTAATTTAAGTTCGAAAATGGGCCGAATCAGGTAACTTCTTCGTAGGGTTGCCATACAAAAATTTCGTTTACCATTTTAATGTATACTGAAAAGTTTTTCAAAATGTGAAATCCTATGAAATTGGTTATAACCATTTTTACTGTCCGTAGAACCGTTATAGAAATGTATTCGAAACACCACTTCAAAAATCATACTTGCATAGAGTGGTGACCATACAAAATTACATACATGTACGACAACCCGACGAACTTATATTTACTTTTTAAAAACCCCCTTCAGCTCTCTAAGTACACGCGTTCTCGCGCGTAATCGTGAGGACGGACAGGCAGACATACGGTCAGACGGACGGACAGTCGGACATGCAAAAATCAAAATAACTTTTAATATTTTGCTCTATTCTCATTATTTCTATACGTTAGAAACTGAATGACAAATTTAGTATACCATATCAATTCCATCTTCGGTATAAAAATGTTGCATTTTAGAACATTATGCATTATATGCTGCAAGACTTTGCGTTCTCCAGCAATCAGGAGAACTCTTCATTGTTGCTCATTTCCTGACCACCTATAGAAAGTCAATTATTGCAGAGTACCTAACGTTTTATTACATATTTCAGTTTCATACTTAGCTTGTACAGGCCAACCGACCAAGAAAGAAAGAAAGCGCACCGAAGTTGAGAAATTAAAGGCCAAAACCCAATAGCGGCATCGGTATTGGATTTAAGAAAACGGTACACGGCAATGATGTTAACCCCAATGACAGTATAGGCATCAACAAAAAGGCCAACGTCGATACCCAAGTGTCATCAAGGCATACGAAAAGGTTTGATGGTTAAAATATAAATATTTAAAATAAATTTTGAAGAAAAATTGGTGGAATATGTACGGGAAAATGCATGTTCATATCTAAAAAGTGTAGTAAAGTGTTTTTATCTTTTCGATACCGTTATTGGATTTTTAACGGCTTAATACCGCAGGCAATGTCGATGCTAATGCCTATGCCAAGGCTAATGCCACAATTGGGTCTCGGCTTCAAAATAACAACATTTCTAATATATCACATAGCACAGCACAATGGAAAATATCACATAGTTCTTATATTTCTACTGTATTTATTTATTTTATTTATAACTTATTTAAGTAAATAACAACGAAGAAAGTTCGAATTGGTATAAGGATCAGTTCTTACGATACCCTAGAACAAGATGAATACCCATATGTAATTTCGTAAAGTTAACCCCTTTGTGCAAGTTTGATTATTAAAATTATTTTTATAGCACGATTTGTCAGATAGTAAAAATATTTACTACCAATTTCATGGGATTTCATATTCTAAGCAACTCTATCTAACTAAAATAAGTGTAGGACGATCGCTTTCACAGTGCAGGTAAAAACTTTCAATTTTTGTATGGCAACACAATGAACGCGTTACCCAATTTAGTCTATTTTTAAAATGGGTTTTAATATTTTTTTGATTTGCATTTCTTTAAAATCTAACCTTAATTCTCGCGGGAACCAATGCAGATTTTTTAAACCAGAAGATTATTAAATCTTATTTTTCGAGGATGTAATGTTAAAAAGTAGAAAGATTTGCAAACGAAGAAAATATCAGTTTATAATAAAAGAGTTGTAATAAAATGTTAAAGATCGCCATAATTCTCTTAAAATTTCTATATTTATTTAATTTGTCTACCTTTCGTGGTGATACGTATCTCATGCCTTTATCCAGACTAAATAACTTGTACGTCCTCGTAGCTTCAAGTTCCCCCACAATATGGAGCCCCGTATAGAGCTCACGCGCATTGGTAATCCAGTGAAACCTCACAGCAGTACAACAGCAGTAACTGATTTGAGAGTTCACATCAGAACGTTGTAAGTGTTGCTTCGGAAACTAAAATTATCCCGACCACTGAATTTGCATGTTTGTACAAATTATGAAATTTAATCTTATTTATACCGAACCTATAGGGACCTGCCTGAATACATCGATTCAATCTTACTGTATTATGACAATTTGCATACGTAGCAGTAAACAAAGGCATTCATAATTATACAGGGTGTTTCAGAAGTGGTGGATAATAATGAAACAGTTACTGATGGGTCATGCCGAGAAATGAAAAAAAAAGTATGGCAGGGGGGGGGGGGGGGGTGTATTCTCAACCCTTTCCGAGATAATCGTGGTTAAAGGACTAAGGGTACGTGAAGCGTAGGTTTGTACTAAAACACTTCTATCTCCTAAACGGCAAACACTAGAAAGGACGGTCGAGAGGCTAATTTATAGAGAACCTCCTGCCCTTTGATTCAGTGTGTCAATACATTCTCTACAGTATGTAGTTTAGAAGAAACGGTCTGCCAAACATCAAGTTTCAAACCTTTGTACCTCATTTTTTTTAAGCCAAAAAAACTAAAAACAAAAAACCTTAGAATTTGTTTTCTGTCTTACTCTGGTTAGTAGCTAAGATTGTTTTCTTTCAAATGTACTTAGTTTTCATTTTGTATCTTTAACCATTTATGACACAAAAGTTCTTCCAATGCATGAAAAGTCTCCCTTACAAGAAAATATGGAATAGTATTAAAATCATAAACGGCATTTTTATATTCATTTATTATGATCGAGATAGGCACAATTAATAACATTAACTATTTAAAATATTTTCAAAATGTCCCCGACATTTTGAATACAAAGTAAAGCTCTACGTTTAATGGATCTTTTAAGATCAGTTGTTGCCAAATTGTCTTTAATTTTGTTACTTGGGCTCTGTATATAAGTTCGACTCTTGATGATATTTCCGAAGCATACACAATCTCCTTCATAATTCCCCACAGGTAAAAGTCAAAGGGTATTAAATCAGGACACAGTGGTGGCCAAGGGAAAAGCACCATGCCATCCAATCCACTTATTTGGGTAATTGGTGTTCATCTACTGCACGATATTTCGTCAGGTGTGTCCAGGTGCTCCATAGTGCTGGTAAATGATATCTATTTTTATTGGTAAAAGGTAGATGGTCCATAAGATCTCGAAGATCATTTTCCAAAAAGTCCAAGTAATTTTCGGTAGTTAATCTTGGAAAAAATAAAAAGCCAGCTTGTCTTTTTGTGTCATAACTCATAAATGGTGAAAGGTACAAAATGAAAACAAAGTGCGTTTTAAAGATAACAATCTTAGCTTCTAACCAGAGTAAGACAGAGAAAACTTATAAAGTTGTTTTTTAGTTTTTTGGCTTCCAACACAAAAAAAAGAGGTAAAAAAGTATAAAACTTGAAGTTTGGAAGACCGTTTCTTCCAAACTACATACTGTAGAGAAAGTATTGGCACATTGAAACAAAGGGCAGGAGGCTCTCTATAAATTAGCACCTGAACCATCTTTCTTCTGTTTGCAGTTTACAAGATAGAACTGTTTAGTACAAACCTACGTTTCACGTCACTTAGTCCTCGAACCCCGATTATCCCGAAAAGGGATGAGAATACACCCGCCCCCTGCCATAATTTTTTTCATTTCTCAACATGACCCTATCACCTCCTTCATTATTATCCACCACTTCTGAAACACCCGTATATGTATATATTATATAATATTTAAGCCATTACCTTTGCTTAGTAAATAATTTAAGTATTGATTAGATTTTATCTGTAGAACATTTCACAAAATTTTTCAAAATTGTCGAAATCGAAACGTGTTGGCAATATTTTTCGGAAGGGATCTTACATTAACATTATAGGTCATTCATTATAGTCATTTGGTGCTCACAAAGGGGGTTACCTGCAAAGATTTCCAGGAGTTTTGAAAATTAACAAATTAAACTAAAGAAAAATTTCTTTCGATTTACGTAGTATCTTTTTTGTTTTTTGTTAGATGAGTAGTTTCAGTGTGCCAACACATATCTATACTCACGGAATATAGAAGAAAATATATTCCCATTCAAAGCCTCTGACGTAATTTTGTGACTAATGTATATACACAGGGGCGGATTTGATCACTTGGCCGCCCTAGGCCTATGGAAGATTGCCGCCCCCCCTACTCCCTGTAAAACACGAAAAATTGAATAATCTATATCCAGTGAAGGGACCCCAGGCTAGAATTAGCGGAGTAGGCTGCCTCATAAATCGGAGTAGATTTGAAAAAAATGGAGTAGAATTAAAAATAACACTTTCCAACGAATTATTTTATTTAAAAAAACGAAAAAGTATAAAAATGTAATGAAATACCCACAACTACAAGAAAAAATCAAAAATCCCACCAAGTTTTGCCGCCCCCTAAATCTGCCGCCCTAGGTCCGGGCCTACTCGGCCTATAGGGAAATCCGCCCCTGTATATACATTTTTATAGGAAAGACAGAGGAGAGAGAAGATTGTTTTTCCTGTACCGTACTTTTCAATACATTTCCACAATATTTCGTAGAATGTGGTTCGCAGTGGAAATACCTTGTGTTCTATATTCCTTGATCTGCACTAACACTCGTATGTCGTACATACTTTTTGCAATGCGAATTTCTGGCAAACTACTTGTAGCCGAATAATGATTTACATATATCTTAAATTAAAGGTATGGCAGAAGTCTAGTAAATAACGTCGGAAAAAATCAAAATAAATGTATTGGAATGGAGATATTAGCTCGGAAACTTGTAAAAAATTGTAAAAATTGAAGTTTTTTAAATCAAATTCCTGTTAGTAGGTATTCTAATATCTTTAGATTGTGACTATTTTAGAAAGATAGAGCCTAGATCTAGGAAATAACATCGAGATTTTTCATTTTTAGTGGCGCTTTTTTTAATTGTTTGACTCTAATAGAACTTGTTTTTTCTCTCGATATTTCACCGACGAGAAATTGCAATATTTCTTTGAAAGTTGTTGGAATATAAAGCAAAATAATATATTTAACAATTATGTCCAAAAAAAAATTTAGGAGAGTTAATTCTCGTTAAAAAATTTTAATTTCTTTGAACTGCAAATTTTCATTTTCGTCTTAAATTGTCGCATATTGGGTTTCTGTCTTTAACGCTAGATGTCTCTAATGTGACTTGTGGTTATGGTCTAGGCTAATTTTAGGACACAAACCTACGTATAGTAAGTTTTATTGCCTACAGTCTCGCTGGTATCTAAATTGAAATTTTTGCTGAGTACTGTCTTCTCTTGACTAAAACTATTCTGCTATGGCTTAAACAGTCTATAAGGGATGCTCCCCTATGTCGTGGGCCGACAGATTTCATGCATGATGTGACTGAAGTGAAGAAAAATGGATTGGAGACATTTCAGAAGTCAAGTGTAAAGAGACAGGACAATAAGGGCAATAAGGGACGTGAACCGATATTGGTTCAAGATATGTGCATTTCATTCGATTCATTTTCATTTTTCATTTGATTCCATAAAGGCTGTGGGCAAAGATGTAGATCTTCTTGTTGTTTTGACGGAACTATCTACGCGTCCAAATACATATTCTTAAATCAAGAAACGGAAAAATTTCGCAACAAATATATTCGAAAAAAGTATCATAAATAAAATAGCCGCAGATAACATATTAATCGTGCACGCCTGCAGTGGCTGTGATACAACGTCAGCACTCTTCAATCAAAAATAAAATAAGTTAGTGTTCTCCGAGTAAACCCGGATTTAACCGTGCTTGTCAAGCTTTTCAAAAACCCAAAAGCTGATCCATAGATCACTGTTGAAGTTGGAGAACGCTTCCTCCTTGCATTATAAGTCAGCATATCAAAATAAATAATAACATTATATATTTATACTAGGTGAGCCCATCGGCGTTGCTCGGTGGTAATATATGTAGATACGTAGATGGGTTAAGGTGGGGGTGGGGTAGGGTTTCACGCTGTGTCTATATATATATGGGTGAGTGTGTATGTGTACTTGTATGAGTGTACGTGCATAGATTCATATGTGTGGGAGGAGGTAGCTCTCTACGTAGCCGCATTCTCAGGCAGTGCCAACTATATAGTAAAACATGAAACTTTTGTATTCTTTAACTGTATTTTCAATTTTTATGGAAAACGCCGTGTACATAATATAAGCTCTCCACCTCGACGCCTACTCAGGCAGCTACCAAGTATATAGTGAAAATCACAAGTTTTATATGGTAACACCAAGAAGGCTTAACCCGAACTGTGGTAGGCGATCAGAGATAACCATACTGATGAGTCCTCTCTGATCGCCGGGTCGAAAAGTTCAATATTTTTTCTGCACCTCAATGCATTTTGTAAAATCATTGGGGGAAAAAAAACATTTTTTTCCAATGAATTTCAGTCAATAAAGACGACAAATTTCCAGCTTAACGGCCCGGGTACAAATTTTCAGCCCTCTACATCGACTTGTGAGGCACTGTCCAAATATATATTGAAAACCTAAAGTTCCGTATAGCAACAACAAAAAGGGGTCCCTCGATTTGGTCCATTTTTGAACCAATTTTCAGAAAAACGCCGAGTACAAAATTTCAGCTCTCCACGTCGACACGTTCTCAGACAGATTCCAAATATATAGTGAAAAAGCAATGTTTTGTATGGCAACATCAAGAAGGGGTTGCCCGATTCAGACTGTTTTTGTATTTACTATTGCTATGAAAACACCATTTGCCAAATTTTAGTTTTCCACGTCAACCCGTTCTCAGGCATTGTCCAAATATATAGAGAAACAATAAATTTTTGTATGGCAAGCCTACAAAGCGTTGCCCAATTTTTCCTATTCTTGAACTTAAATTTACATTTTTATTAAAAACGCCATGTACAAAATTTAAGCACTCTACGTCGACGCTTTCTCAAGCAGTTTCGAAGAATGTAGCGGAAAACAAAAGATTTGTATAGCAACACCAAGAAGGGGTAACCCGATTTAGTCCATTTATGAAATTTTATTTACCATTGATATAAAAATACTGCGTCCCAAATTTGTTGTATAGCAAACCTACGAAGGAGTTGCCCGCTTGGAACTTAATTTACATTTTCTTGCAAAAGGCAAGTGTACAAAATTGCAGCTACTACATCGACGCGTGAGCAGTATCCAAATAAATAGTTGAAAACTAACGTTTTGTATGGCAACATCAAGAAGGGGTTGTGCGATTTATCTAATTTTACAAATATATAGCTAAAAATGACATTTTTGTCTGGCAACCCTACGAAGGAGATTTCCGATTAGTCCCATTTTTGAAGCCAAATTTAAATGGTTTTTAAAAACGCCGTGCACAAAATTTCAGCTTTCCACGTCCACGCAATCTTAGGCAATTATTTAGATATCGACAATAGCGCCATCTATCTTGCTTGAAGTTATCCTATCTATCAAACTGGAGCCAACCACACACACTCACAAAATTTCATTGAAATCGGTTTAGCGTTTTCAGAGATTAGCGTGTACGAACACAGTATTAAATATTACATATATTATATTAATATTGCATTGCTGCCACCCACAACCTTCGTTCCGAACCTTTCAACAGATTAAGCAGTGCAGAATGATGGGAATGGAAAAAAACAAGAATGGGATAGTTCCTGTCACCACTATAGATCCCCCAGCTCCGGAAATCTTTTTGAAACTGGTTTCATCCAAACGCAATAAAGGATCTCGGGAAGTCCAGCCTGTGCATGAAGAAAAGCGGGATTAAAGTACTCCATCATTTGCACAAATTGCAACGGTACCTGTAATAAGATACTGATGAAGAGGAAGAAACGGACACTGTTCGCAAACAAACATATGCAGACATCGAAAAGAAGGTGACTACATCAAAGCTGATAACCCTATCGCAGACAACATGGAAGAAATTTCTATCTGTGACTTTTCTGTCGGTTCTGAAGACAAAGAGCTCGAAAAATGTAGTTCATCAGGGATGGTGAAGGGAAAGAAAATGCACTAAATTTGGTAATTAGTGCATTATATTTTTAAGTCTACTGGGGATAAAAACAAAAAGAAAGCGCCACCTACTCTAGCTCATGGTGGTGTGGAAATGAGCTCTTCGCCAATACCCGTGTTGGAGTAGACTTCGGTAGTTGTACGCTGAGACTATTCTTCTAAAAAAAAAAACAAAAAAATGTTTCTACATAAATTGTAGGAAATTTTCTCTAGTGTAATTTTTTTGCATATTATTTTCATCGTCAAATGAATCCGAAAGGAGATATTGTCACAAAACTGTTTTTGGGTGCCATTTTTTCACTATGGCGGCGCTAGCGGCAAAGTGAAAATTCGAAAAGACCACGCCGAAATCTGTAAAAATACCAATATTCAAAACTCCCGCAAAACTTCGAAAGTAATTACATAGAACTACTAAGTAACTGTACTATTAAGCAAACCCGTCAAAACTGTACCATATTAACTCAGCATACCAAATTTTTCGATTTACTTCCGAAGTCGTAACATAATGTCGGCGAAAACTTCCGCTTTCGGAAGCGATTTCGGCCCGAGTTCATTTCGAAAAATGTATGAAGCGGCTGACAGGACATTGTAAGGGATATTAGTTACGAGTTCGGTCAGAAAAGTCTGAATAATTTCGAACTTCAAAAGCTTACATAACTCTGGCAGTGGCGTAATGAAAGCTCATTTCTGAATGCCGTTGTCATATTGATAGATGAAAACGAAAACGCTGAACCGAAAAAACTTAGAACAGATAACTAAAGGAAGCGAAATATCGTGTAAAACCCCTTTCGGTGTGAGGGAAGTTCGGTTTTTGGGCGAAGGGGTGGAAAGGCAAGAAGAATTAAACCAAGTCTAGCCAAGCTTTAACCAAGCTTTAACCAAGTTAACTTGACATTAGGTAATTGTGTCAATTCAAATTAAACGTCAGATTCATGTTTTTGCGTCGAGTTTTGTATTTTTTATGATATTTAAATAAAAAACCTTTAATTGTTCGGTTAATTGTGTTAATTTAAAAAAAAAAATATTTGAAGTGAGAATTTAGTTATTAAGCCTTGGACTTTGTGCTGTGTGGTGCTGTTGGAATAATCGACGAAATAATCCCGGAAAGATGTTTTTCAGGCAAGTTGAACTCTTGAAATTAAATTAGAAAGTTTCTTTTCTGCAAATATGTGCAAAAGAAATGAGAAAAGGATGGGAATACGAAAATATCAAGATAATTGTTCAAAATTATTCTTTGTTTACATTTTTGTGTTCCCAACTTTTTTTTTTTTTTGTTCAATGCGTCCGTGGCAGCTCACGCATATTTGTTTTATTGTAAATAATTACGCCAAACTCCCCTTCAAAAATATTAAAGATTAACTACTCCGATGAGATTAACGAATACATAAACATAATTTTACCACATACCTAGATGGAAATACCCCAATTTTTCGGGCTTATTGCGCTTCCTTTAAGCGAAAAACTCATTCTGCTACCATGCAACAACGATTATTACTCATTGATCTTTTTCTTTTCTTATTCTTTAATATTTCCGATCTTTTAATAAAAGTTTAATTGGAAATATTCAGTGTTGCATGGTAGCAAAATGAGTTTTTCGGTTCAGCGTTTTCGTCTATCAATGTGACAATGGCACCCAGAAATGAGTTTTCATCTATAATAATCATAGCATATGTAATAAAAAAGTATACTCCAAAAGTATAAAACTTGCGTTTTTTTCTTGTTCTATATTTCGATTTTAGTTATTTATTTAACTTTTAAAAAAATGTTTCACCACACTCAACCGCACTACAAGAAATAATAATAATAATAATGGTTTATTAAATTCAGAACAAGATAATTCCTTATGCTATAACAATCTAGCTAAAAAACCTACGATCGTGGCACCGAGGCCGTCTGTCGGGGTTGACAATCAAAAATTAAGGAAAAACTAAAAAAAAACAATACACGAAAAAATTGAAAAAGAGCAAAAAAAAAATACAAAATAATAGTATTGAAAGAAAGAAGTATATAATACTCAGATTACTTAATAAAGAAAGCAAATTCACAGTGATGCGCATACGTTTAATTTCCAACCTAGCAGTTAAATTCATTTATTAAAAAAGATCTATATTTCCAAGCCTTAGTAACAAAAAAGAAAAGATCATTGAAATCATTTTTGCCATTTAACGATTCAATTACCTCAAGCTCACTCAACAAACTCTTCCCATAAACTCTAATACGAAACTCAGCCAAAATTGGGCATCTACCCAGAAAGTGCAATAAGTCCTCTTCCTCGTTCCAGTTGCATAACGAGCATAAACTCCCTCCATCTCTCCTCCATGGACTGGCATTCGACTCAACCAAGCCACCTCTAAATCTCATTATAGTACTTATTTTTTTTTAACAAAAAAGCAAATAAAAGAAATAACGCGCTTCAATTACGTAAAATTTTGAACGTATTTAAATACAACGTAAAAATACACGAAATATCGATTTTATTACGAATTCGTAGCGAAAGATTATATGAAATTGAAATTGAATATTCACACTCCAGACATCTTCACGAATTCGTAACGAATGTTCGTAAGAAATTCTTACGAATATTCGCATTTCCGATATCATCAAGAATTCGTAAAGAACCATCGGAAGCGAAGTTTTCTTGCTTTGTTTAGTTTTCCGAAAACTTTCAGATTTGTTTAAAATTCGGAAAGCTGTGTTTGCTGGAAAGCTTTGCACAATTATTGACGCCATTTTCTACAATTATAATACAAAAATTGAGCCCAACAAGTGTATTTGAATAGGTCCTTGTTAATTCGCTAGCCCGGTTTCACCACTGACATATATAAAATCGACTGCTAATACTACTGAAATTTCTTACATTATTTGAAATTATTATGGGATCACTTTTCTATAGTTGTCCCTTTTTGGTTTAACTAGTTTATTCCGCTGAACTACAAATAATAAGTTCTATACAAAATACACCATAGTTCAGTTTCAGTTCAGTGGTGTTCCAAATGAATATATAGGATAGAAATAGTTGGCAATACAATATTTGTAATCCTTTCTTTGTCCCCCATAGCTACTATTAGGGGCAGGTCACTGACTTATAACAATGGACTGAGTGATTTGCTATTTCATGTGGCACAAAAAATATTGTGTTTCTGTATATCACCGTTAGAGCACCCTTTAAAACGATTACATAAAAAACATGTAAAACTCAACTAATCAGATGAAATTTTACACCCGTAAATCGAATTTAATAAAAAAATTATATTTTCTTATGCCCAAGTGATATTTTAATCGCTTATAAGGAATTAAACTCATTCCGGCTTTAATTTTCAAAAGTTTTTCTTAACTCAATCCTGCTTATGGGCAAGAGAGACAGAGTATGGTAAACACTATCTTTACCTTATTCCTTCTGAGGTGATTGTGTCTTTAGCCAACATAAAAACATCAAATGGCATAAGCAAACATTCCAGAATGCAATGTTTTGTGTTGGTAGCTCCAACTCTGCCATAGGGCGAAAGAGAGCACTATAAAACTTGTGCCATGCTTTCCTATAGGAAAATGACAATACGCTCAGTCCATTGTTATAAGTCAGTGGGGCAGGTAGACAAAAATTGCTTAATTTTATTTCTTTAAAAATCAAGTCTAAAAATATTTGATGTTGTAGGAGATAAGCTTCCAAGAAGAGAAATAATTTCGAGTGCTTCTATAATTTGTTGAACTTTTAATATGAATATTAAAGCAAAACTAAAACTTGAAATTAAGATAATTATCACACCCTGCCAAAAAAAGTTGACCCATATGAAATAGCAAATCAGGCAATCCATGTTATATATGTCAGTGGGTTTCACCGGAATAAACAAATAGAAATGCCAACAATAAATTTAATTTTTAAGCAAATAATTGGTGATGACATTTCACTTCAAAGGCGAAAATCTAATTATCTATAAATGCAAAATTTTAATTATCTAAGTTTCAGTACAGCATTATGAAACTAATCGTTTGAATGATGTTGAAGAAAAGCTGCATCTAGTGCTGACTATTACCGAAGCGAGCTATATTAAGCTCCCAAACGAATACTCAGGTCCAATGTATGTCAAAGGATATTCGGTATATACTTACTACTACGATTAAGAGTTAATGAAAACCCTGATTAAATTCCTTTTTGTAGACAAGTATAACATATACATAATTAAGATATGTACCAGTATAGAGATTTTACACTTTTATACGCAAGCAATAATAATTCTTTTGGAAATATTGGGTACGAAATCCTTCATCAACTTTTGATTTTGTAATCAATGATTAAATTTTTTTTTTTTTTTTAATTTGCATAGCATCTACACTTTTCTTTAGTGATGATGCCGTGTATACTCTAATGATCTCTATTCATTAATACTCATCTTTCAAACTGCTTAAAGTGGAGTACTTGTGTACTCTAAAACTGAGGACAATGACTACCTCAATACTTGGGACTTACCTATTTTCAGGATATCAAATATATCCACTTACTACTGCATTCAGAGAGGAATAATTCGAAGAGATGTATAAATTCATGCGCTCGACAATTTCTTCTAAAGTCAACTAGCGCCATAACTCCAAAAATAAAATTATATCGTAGGAGAAAAGCATGATGAACATGGATGTTTCCTGCTCATGCGTTCAAATGTATCCTTTAACGATTTTAGCGCTCCTAAAAATAGGGGCGGGAAAATTTCAATACATATTATAGAAAAAAAAACTTACCAGCCAAAGTGAACGACTACGATTAAGTGTTAGGTAGGGTGGATGAAAAAGGGGCTGCTGTGATGTGATGTGTGGTGATGTTTAAAAAAAAAGAGTCGCTATCAGCACAACTTCAGAGCATGTCTGTTTCGTGAGATATGAATGGATGCCACTTAAAAATCCAGAGAACCAGAAAAGCTCTTGAACTGAAAATATCAGTCTTAAATCGTGTCGCGACCGGTTAAGGTGTAATATACACATTCAATCAAATCACGTTTCTAATGATAAACAAAAAAAACGATATAAGAAATTTCGTGGTAATTACTAATCTAATCGGTCATAAATAATAAACGGCAAAATAATATATTTTACTATTATAATGGTGTCGTAATAAAATTAAGACATTCGCTTTTACCGTATGACATTAATCCAAAAATTATTACCAAAAATCTCGGACTGTAATTTGTTGTTGTTGTTGTTGTTGTTGTGCTTTGTTGTATTCGTGAACTCATAAAGTCATGTTAAGCCTACTTGGCTCACAGATTTTTTATTGTGCGATTAGTTCGGTGTACGTTATGCGGTTTCAATATGGATAAGGGCAACCGTGCGGGCTCCTATTATGATTACAGGTACGATAATCGTTGTCGCATGATGTACAAGAACTCCGCGACGACCGGTAATCGTGTTTTGCTATGAATAATGAATTATTATGTATTATTAGTGTAAATATAAGAGCTGTCAGGATCTTTTCGAAACAACAACGTGTCGTGTGTGAGTGAGCAACGGGTGCTCATTACTTATTTCATATATTTATAGATATAATGTGTATATAAAAAATAAAAATAAAATAAAAACCTGCAGAACGTAACATAATTGTGGTTAATGAAAATAAAAGCTTTGAAAATTATATAAAAAAAAAACGTGTAATTTATGTGCTAATAACAACTGAATATGCATAAATACATATACACTGCCAAGAATAAAAATTGGTTTTCAACTAAATTGTAATTATTGTACCTATATATGACATTACATTACAGTATTTTATAACGGTAGAGAAACAAGTCAATTTTTTTACCAAAATTTTAAAATATCCACTAGGTAATTTTTGTACACCTCGTATATATTTCGTATACCTACCTACATATATATATAACTTATTACAAATGTGATATTACAAATTTGAGACAATTACTTTTATCGGTTTTAATCAATTCTTAAGTAAATCCTAGCTAAACGAATTTTGTCATTTTAACACTTTTTTTTGTTTTTTTATAAATTAAGCATCGCAAGAAAAATTACCCCGAAATAAAGAATAAAAAGAAATTACTACTAACATTGGTATTATCTCGTATACCTACCTAATAACAATTGGATTTCCTGCTTAATGATTCATTCTAATAAAAAAAAAAAAGATACTAGCGATTTACCTTCGCCTATATCCATAACAATCTTATATAGAGGTATGACAATAAATCTTAGAAAGAAAGATGATATAAATCAATAATTTCTCTCACGTATTGCGATCTTAGCTTTCATTAATAAAAAGGCAAAAAGAACCGATCAAATAAAAAAACACGATAAACTTTGTGTCACTCAAATTTTTCCATATACCTACCAAAAAAAAAAAGATATTTACTTAACGTCGTCGTCTTTGAAGTGCGTGCTGTTAGGGAAGTTTCCTTCAATTCTGTCACCAGTGATTCGTGCTGTTTAATGTATCTCCAGCCTATCTCCAATACAAATAGACTCCTTCAATCGTAAAGATATAAATCTGTTTTGCGAAAATAGAAAAATGAAATAATTTCAGAAGCGGAACGTCCATCGATCAAACATCCTTTCAAGGTGGCGAATGCAATTATTTTCTTTTATTAGAACGATTATATATGGATGAGTGTCTTTTCTGTGAAACAAAAGTGTCTCTTGGAAAAAGAGTTCTCTTAAGTCTTAAGCTTGATAAAGAAGGAGTTCTGTGATCATGGCTATGGTTATATCGAGTCGTGCTAAAGCAGTTATAACAGCTCTAATTTGTTTTTTTCTTTGGGAGCTGTACTAGTTACAGGATCTACGAAAGGATGGTTTATACCACAGCGTTATCATGGAGAACGTGTTGCTGCTAGAATACAGGTAGGCATAATCCAATAAGTTTTTTAAATTACTTTACCTTTTTCGGAGAAAATATTTGCATACTCCCATAGTAATGGTTTTTTTTTCATGTTTTGCAAGCATGAAACCAATGTGGAAGAACTACTTTTAAGTTTTTTTTTTAAATTAGTTATTAAAATTAATCTACAAACTATAAAAGCGCTATATTTCTTTAGGAAACATTTTGAAATTTTCAGCCAACTTTGCTACCATCTATAGATAAAACAAACAAAAACTACACTAATATGTATACATAGGTAGATGAGTCATTAAATGCTCTCTAAACATACGATTACAAAGATATGGTCATATAGTTTGACGTAATTAAATTCTTAAACCTGAGTTTTGGCCTGCTGAAGTATATGTAAGGATATTTTGAAATTATTCAAAAAAATAAAACAACTAAAAAAGGAGTTTTCAAACAAAACTGAGGCCAAGCCGCATGAAAAAGTAGAAAATAAACTTTTCTTCACACACAGAGGTGGACTCAGATTTTTTGATTGGGACATTTCTCTTGAATAT
This sequence comes from Dioctria linearis, assembly GCA_963930735.1. Classification (NCBI taxonomy): domain Eukaryota; kingdom Metazoa; phylum Arthropoda; class Insecta; order Diptera; family Asilidae; genus Dioctria; species Dioctria linearis. The sequence continues at coordinate 135,590,341 of OZ005743.1, read as the reverse complement.
TCTTTCTCTTCATGAATCAAATCACTTATTACCTCTGATTGATCATCCTGAAATATATCGGTGATTGTCAGCGAATAAAATCTGAGTCCACCTCTGTGTGTGAAGAAAGGTTTATTTTCTACTTTTTCATGCGGCTTGGCCTCAGGTTTGTTTGAAAACTCCTTTTTTTAATTATTTTATTTTCTGCATTTTTCACGTTAACTAAATTGTTATCACGTGCTGCATGGAGATATTTTAACACAATTTTTTAAGTCATGTTTGGTGCCGATCCGAAAACAAAAATTTTTCGAGTATTAAATCGTTGAAGTACTGCAACGGTTTTCTGAAATTCAAATTATGTTTTAAACAGTGCTTTTTAGCTGTATTCCAACTTGATCCCATATAATATGAACTTTCCCGATTTTCCATGTTTTCCACAGACTTTTCCCATACTATGAAATTTTTTTAAAAATTTACATGAATTTTCCTCGATTTTTAATGGAAGTTTTCATGACTGTTGAGGAGAAGGTATTGATGCCAGTAGGAAGGATAAGACTTTTTTGTCGGAAAATTTTCCGGAAAAGTCGGAAAATTCCGGAAATTTTCGGAAAATTTTCCAGAAAAATTGGAAAATTCTGCATTTTTCCTGAAACAGATTTATCACTAATCATATCGATGAAAATTTGTCCGATGATTTTCCCGCTTTTCCGGGTTTTCCACGGAGTTTTCCACGGAGTTTTCCACAAAAGCAACTTTATGCAACTCATTTCGCTCTATAACTTTGTCTTATACCCTAGGCAGACGGACAAAATCAATGATCATTCGTTCGTAATTGATATTTTCAAAAATCAAGTTACCCATGGTTTTGTTGATTAAAACGAAAGTCCTGTCAATTTTTGTATGTAATTGACAGCACATATTTAATAATTTAAATTTAAATTCAATGGTAAATCGATATTTGAAAAATTCAATTACGAACGAATGATCATTGATTTTGCCCGTCTGCCTGGGGTATTAGGTTGCAAAACGCTCAAACGCTTTCTTGGTCTGAAAAACTCTGGAAAAGCATTTTACATGAATTTTCCTCGATTTTTTCTGCAAGTTTTCACCATTGTCTGAGAGAAAGTAATTATGAAGTGAACGAAGCTGCGAAACTGCCCTTCTGAAGGTTTCTGCGGATATTATTGAATCCTTATATCTAGACGATTTAACTATCCTTGTCTTATTGTATTTTAGTAAGGCTTTTCACTCAGTTGATCACAATTTGGTCCTTTACAAACTTTCGAATTGCTTCAATTTTTCTTCTTCAGCCATCAAGCCTATGAAAGGTTTTCTCACCTGTAGACTACAATCAGTCAAAATTCTAGACTCTATGTCGAACTTTCGGAACTCATACTGTGGAGTACCCCAAGGATAAATTCTAGGCCCTCTCTTATTCAGTCTGTACATCAATGATTTGCCTGAGGTGATTAAGAATGTGAACATTCATCTGTATGCTGATGACGTACAAATTTACTTGAGCAGAACAATTGGGCTACAAGAAGATTGTGTTGCTCGTGTAAATGAAGATTTAACGAGAATTTATGACTGGTCGATAGCTAATAAGCTTCAACTGAATCCTAGCAAGTCTGTGTGTATGCCGATCTATAGAAACCACCTCGAGGCATTAGAGCTACCACGAGTTATTTTAAATAACTTTACCTTACCACAGTGGCGTAGCTAGGAATTGTTCAAGGGAGGGGTCCGAGTGAAAAATTCAGTCACAAACAACACTTTGTCGAAATTTTCATATTTATTTATTCTATGTCACAATGCCATTTTATCTATCAATCACTATTCAATTGACGCAACCAGGAAAAGAGATCTGAAAATGAACAATATCTTTAATTATATGTAAGTATATTAAAAATTTACGAGCTCTACCTGAAATTTGGCTTATATGCGGAGTTCCAATTTACGAGGTTTTTTAGCAAGCTCTGTAATAACTTCATGGACTTCTGGCATGATCTCCCTATAAATATTCATAGTGCTAACCCATTTAATCTCAGTTGCGCAGTTGAATTTCTAAGATAAGATTTTAGCCTTCGCAGTGTGGAAAACGACCGCTCGGCTTCGCATGTCGTCACTTGTAAAGTAACCAATATACATAGAAGCTTGAAGATGTTTGGATACAAATTTTTATCACAAGCAGAAAGAGCCTCAATCGCAGTAGTAGGTAACTTGTCCATTCGAAGAAATTTTCGCTGCCATAACTTCACCTCAAAAATCACATCTTCTTGGGATGTTTCAATGTCCCCCGTGTAAAATTCACATAGATGCTTTACTTCTTCCGCAATGTTGTTTATTTCAGCATTCCAATTATTTAAGGGAAGCAAGTATTTAAAACCTTTAAAAATATTTTTATGTGTCCCAAATCTAGATTCCAAATTAGCGCAGAATTCATCAAGAAATGGTATAAAAATTGTTGTGCGAAAGTAGTCTTCCGCCGATGCAACAGGAACATTATTTCTATGAGTCTGCCGGCTTACTAATCTAGGAATTTTGATTTCAAAATCACATTCATTTGCTTTTTCTAAAACATTTTTATATATGGTATTGAATTCCACGTCGCTATTTTCTCTTATTGCGCTTATTTCGAGCAGGAGATCTTCTCAGCAACATTAACAGCTTCGGTCAAATCTATTGTTTTAGTTTGTAGAAAACGACAAAGGCCAATACTAAAACTAAAAATTTTATGCAAGCAAAGGAGAGATATACAGAAGTCCGCTTGATTAATTATGTTCAAAATTGTGTATGCTTTCGACGAAACCACTGGATCCTGCCATGACGATATATGCTCTAAAGCGTCAATAACTGCTGGTTCCGATTCAAGGAAACATGTGACAGCATCATGCCTTTCAATCCATCGTGTGGGGCAGATGTTCTTCAATTTTTCCTTTCTCACTTCTGGAATAATACGTAACACACAATCTTTCAAAAGTACTTGCTTTTTAGGAGTATTGAAAAAGTTGTAAATTTCCCCTAAAGCATTCATACAGTTTCGTATATACTCAACTTTGCAAGAGTTTGATACAGCCAAATTGAAGCTGTGACTTGAACAATGGACGTAAAGAGCAGTTGGAGTAATTTCTCTGATTTTGGCTTGAACGCCATTGAACTGACCGCTCATTGCAGCGGCTCCATCGTAACCTTGTCCTCGGATTTTGCTGACACTCAAGCCTATTGTCTCTATTTCTTTCAGTATTGCTTCAGAGATACCGTCCGCGGTTGTATTAGAAAGAGGAATACTCACAAAGTGCTGGCTCTTTGTCTTCAAATTTTATAAAACGAATACACAACGACACTTGTTCCGTACCGGAAATATCTGCTGTTTCATCAGTGAAAAACAGTAAGAATCATTGATCTCCGCTATCAATTTTTCTTTAATTGTACGTCCAATAGTTTGAATGACCTCGTTTTGAAATTCTTGGCTTATGTAACTTGCATTCCTTGGACAAGATTCTAATAAGCGCTTCAGCTCCCCATCATATCTGGCGTTGTTTCTTAATAGAGCACGAAGATTTCCATCATTTTCAGCCGGCTCAAATTCCACATTTGTTATTAGGCCAAAATCTCGATGTCCCCTAAGTGCAATGCCTTGCCGACCACAGAACATTATAGCTGAAACAATTGCCGAAACCATCTTTCTGTTATCTTGTACTTTTCTTTTTAAGTCTGTGCTGATTAACTGCTCTACAGAAGTCTGCTTTCCTTCTGATATTGCACTCATAGTTTTGGCATCTTCAACACTTTTCTCATGATACAAACATTTTTCATGTGCTATAAATCGTTCAGTTGCATGTTTCCAGTCATTATATTTAACCATGACAAGAGAGCATAAGGGTTGATTACCACACCCTCCTACCGATTTAGAAAAAAGTAAGCAAAATTTACAAAATGCTCCATCTTCGACTTTGGAATATGCTAGCCAATTCCATCCCAAAAACCAGTTGTGTTGAAAACTAAGATTTTTTCCTTTCTGCAACTGGCTAGGAAATTTAAATTGTATATCTGGTGTTTTTACATTTTTTAATGCCATCAGCTTATTTTCATTAGTCATTATACTAACATGTTCAATATACCCCGATATATCAGTTTTGATCGGAAAATGTATGGTGAGATTTTCCGAGTAATTCACACTTACAGTAGCAGAATCTGTAGTTACTGACGTTGACGCTTCAGAAGGAAGCTGAGATGTACCAGGATCAGACTGTACAGCTGTATCAATCCTATTTGTAACAGTTTCTAGCTCACTGTCTTTAGTTTTCTTTGCAAAAAAGTTTAAAATTGTTGTTTTGGCTACACGTTTTTGGGCCATCACTTTTTGTAATATATAACGTTCACTTTTAGAAAACTGTTTAATTGTTTCTATATGATTAAATTGAACTATCACCGTTTTAGTATGAATCTATTATATGGATCCAAAAGTGTACCACCTTTGCAGATAATTTAGTTTTCTCTTCGGTGAAAACTTTAATAACACTTTCTCTTACGAATAACAATAATTTTTATTTTACTTCAAAATTCACGGTTTTTTCACTTCTTAAACATCTTTTTAATATAAAATTCTTAGCTTTAATAACTAATAGTATAACGTAGAAATTTTGTCTTTTTAAAATTCTTGCACAATTCTTACGAAATTCTCAGTCAGACTGACATAATAAAGATTTTATAAAACAATTGCAAAAACCTGGCATACTCTAAACAGAATTTCGAATACGAAATTGAACAAATTGTAGTGCGACTAAATAAATGAGAAAATTGAAATTGAAATTATTGAATGAAATTATATGCGTTGTCGTATGTAGGTATGTATGTGCCTGCTGCCTGAACAAAGATGATTACAGCAAGAGATATAAGCCGCCACAACACAAACATACAAATTCGCAAATTTATGCAAGTGAAAAGTGCATTGCACGCTAGCACTATATAAGATTTCTAAAAATTAATTCCACTCAATAAATGCGAATAGTGTGACCAACTAAAGAAAGCCCAGGAAAACAATTTAAGATGATATTTAGTGAGGTAGGAAAAAATATTTTATTGCATATTAACTTTAAATTTGTTACGCTGAAAGAATTAATGCAATAACATATTAACTTTTGTAATAAACAACAACAAATTGTTCAGAATTGAAGTGGAAATTAACGATAAATCCTTCAATTGCCATTGGTTTCAAAGGGGGGGGGGGGTCCAGACCCGTGGACCCACCCCTTGACTACGCCACTGCCTTACCATTCTCTAGCTCTGTGTAAAATTTAGGTGTAGTCCTGAACACTGAATTTACTTGCTGCACCCACGTTACCAATATTTTAGGCAAAGTATATGGCTCCTTACGGCAGTTGAGAGTCTGTAGGTATTTATTGTCTACAGATATTCGATTGAAACTGGTACGTAGTTTGATTCTACCCCACTTTATGTGTGGTACAATAGTATTTCCCAAGTTAGACTCAGTTTGCCGTCGAAGATTGACAGTTGCATTCAATCATTTTTTTACATAAATTAATTCATAAAAAGAGGCCGTAATATCTCTACAATAAGCTGCAATTCTTGCGCTCTCAAAGGAGTTTAAAAATTTATTTTGTCCAAACTTCGCGTAAGTGGAATAGTTTACCATCTAATCGTAGCACGAACTCAAGCAGAGACTTTTTTGAATTGTTAAGCTCTTTGGAGCCTTATGAGGTACACATCATGGCTGTTCTTAATCTTAATCTTTATTGAGTACATTTTCCTCTTTTTTTTCTAGAATTTATATGGTTCGTTTTTTTCTTTTAATTAGTTTTTATTTCTTTCCTCTCTTTTTCTTGTTTTCCATTTATAACAATAATTTTGCATCACTTCTCTTACCTATAGACAGCGTTGCCAACTGAATCTCGCAGAAAAACTGAGAAAAAAGCTGAGAAGTTGCGAAAAAAACTGAGAAATGAAAAATCATATCTAAATTTCTTTTATTAGTTATCATGAAAACGAAAACATAAATATAATCCAGTATATAAATTAAATAACAAAAAATAACGAGTTAACATTTAGATACATTCTTGTCTTTACAAAAAAAAAATAATAGTAATCAAAAGTACAGCTTTATTTATTTCGTTTAATATCATACATATTTTGATTTAATAATTGGCACATATTTTTAGTTCCTTTCACGTTAAAGCAATTCATGTTTCTTATTTTCAAGTAATCTTTCGAATAAGAGTTCCACAGAGGGTATCTGTGCCGAGTTTATTTCTTACTTTTGTTTTATTGATGTTAATTGCTGAGAATACCCTTTCTACATTAGCAGAAGAATGAGGAAGGCATAACATTTCAAAAAAGTATTTAGAAAGTTTTGGAAAAATTAAAGAATCATCATGTCTCTTAGAAAAGTGATAACTTTTTAAAGAATTCCTCATCCGTTAGATTTTTATAAGGACTAAAATCAAAAACTCGCAGCTCTCTCCGTTCATCATCCAACTTTTGTAGATCTGCTACTAAGTTTGGAAAGTTTTTGGCAAGACTATAAATACTTTCATTTTGGTCCTTCATTATATTCTCTCGATTTATAATACTTAAACTCCTTAGGATGGGATCTCTGAAGTCAAATCTTTGAAAAATGTGTGAAATTTTTATTCTGTTATTTCTGGTTTATTTATTGTATTTAAAATAGATTGCACAATTGGGGGTAAGTAAATGCTGCTTTTAAAAAACTGCGGCTTTTTATATTCTATTTCAAATAAGTCTGTATTTTTTAAGTGATCAAAACATATATAGTTATCCGAAATGAGTCATAAAAGTCTTTCCATATCACCGTACGTATAGTTTTAATAGTTTATGCGACTCACTTTGATATAATTTATTCAAAGTATTGATTATACGAAATAAAATGAAGATACGCTTCATTTATGGGATTAGATACCATTCGTAATAGTTTTTCTGTTGATTTTATTTTACAAATATTGAATAGATGTGCAAAATATATTCGCAATGGCTCGATTAAAATTATAAAGCGGTTAACAACTAATTCTAAAACTAACCATCGTGGATGTAATAATTTATATGGCTTAATTTCAAGTATTTCCATGGTTTTTCGGAGTTCATCGTGCTTTTGTGAGCTATGTTGAACATAGCTATAGCATTCTCGAAGCATTGCTTACACTTCTTCAGGACAATATGAAGCAGCATAATTAGCACAGAGAGCAAATGAATGACAAACGCATTTAATAGTAAATAAATTTGGACAGTCTTTCTTCAATAATTGAGCGACTGAATGATTTTTGCCAGTAACAACATTAGCTCCATCAGCTGCGAAACCTATCAAATTATTTGTAAAATTGATACTATTAGTATCGAAGAATGTAACTATGTGCTCACGATAACTCTAGCAACGACACTTAAGTGTTTCTTAGTTGTTTTATTAGTAGATTCATCAACACAGATCGAGAATATCTTTTCGTTTAATAATGGATAAAAGATAATCAAAATGTCCTGCACCAATAACATTTTTATTATAGCTGTTGTTTTAGTGCGTTTGCACTTTAAATCTTTAACCACTGCAGAATATTTTGAAATTTCAGCTATTACTGCCGTAATATGGTCTATAGCATGAAAAGATATATTATGCTCTACGGCTAGTGCTGCTAATTTAATTTCAGCATCCTTCTTTTCTAAAGTGTTAGTTGTAAAAACTACCTGAGGTAATACAGACTCCCGCTGCAAAACTTTAGCATTCCTTATATGTAAGCTGGTCCTACTGTGTCGTTTAAGTGCTTTTTAGGTACTGAGACTTCATGATTAGCTAAAAATAGTTTAATAGATCGACATCTTAATATGTATAATATTACCTGTTGCTACTGGCGAAATCTCACATTGCATATCCAAATCCAATAAAACTTCTGAATTTGAATTGTCTTCCTTCTGTCGTTTCTTCATCAATTACCTTTACGCTGGGCTCGTTTTCTTTATTTTTTGATATATATTTATCCATTTTCTACCTGAAATCATTAATATTATTTTATTTCTACATTCTACCGCTACCAGACACTGAATATTTATATGCATTACGCCTACAACTGCTTTCTTTTCTAATATTTTTCACTCCGATACTTAACCAAACTTACAAAACGTACAAACTTAATTGTCAAAGTTCACCACATGAGTCATGACATTTATGCTATAAAATGTATGAGATATTCACCTTGTTCAATTTCTGTACAATTTTCATTCCATCTTTTCCACAGTGGCATTGTTTATGCAAAAAACTGAGCAGTTGGCAACGGTGCCGTGTGGTGAGAATATGAGACGATCACGTACAAAACTTCTCTGTTAAGGAACAGGGATGTATTAAGGGTGTTCAATAATTGATTCATTCATTCACAATTTTAGTAAAAGCTTTAAAGAACAACATAAGAAATAGTGAAAAACAGAGAAAAATTTAATCTGAAAATTGAGCATTTCAGGTTAAAAACTAAAAAAACAGAGAATTTCACTGTAAAAACTGAAACACTGAGTTTCAGATAATAAAAACTGAGTTTCTCAGCAAAAACTGAGCAATTGGCAACGGTGCCTATAGATCTGTATCCAATAAGACTTGCAATATTTATACAGTTGACCGTAATAAAGTAATATTGTTATTGTTAGTAAAATTCTATAATTAATAGCATTAGAAGTGCTTTTTCTTGCACCAACACTTTTAAGAATTTCTAAATTGTGCTGAATCTTAGAACAAAGTTCGTGTTGCGTTGACGCAACGTCAGCAAGATAAGGTAAAATTTGGGATACAAATTTTAATTAGATATACCATAAAAGTGCTTTTATTAGGAAATGGCTAAAAAGCTTTTTTTAACAATGAAGGAAGTAATGACATATTTAGAACATGAAACAAGTCCAGATGCCAATGAAATAACGGACGAAGAAGATTTTGACGATAACTTGTTGGAAGAATCCGTACCTTCGGATACATCTGGTGTCTTGGAAGTGCATACCAAGGATGGTGCTTTTGAGGAAGTAGACTTGCGGGAAGATTGCGGAGATCTCTTATCTACAGAAACAGCTGGTGTTCAAGAAGTGTATAATACTAGAGATAGTGATTCTGAAGAGGCAAACTTGCTGAAAAATCGCATTGACCCCGATCTTTTGGAAATGCAAATAATGATAATGTGATAATGTGTTTTAAAATGCAACTTGCGACATTCGAAATTTCCGATGGGAAAAATTATCGCCTGCATATATGAAGCAACCGAGGAAGATTAGAAGCTCGAAAGCTTAGAACAAAAATTAGATGGCAAAAATTGCACAGCTATGTTCGAGCTATTTTTTCACAAAGAGGTGATTTCTTTAATAGTTGAACAAAGCAATTTATATTCTCAGCAAAAAATCGCCATGAATTTCATACCAATGAATTGGAAGTAAAAGCTTTTATTGGATTTCTTTTGCTTACTGGATATCACCGCTTATCACAAGAGCAAATGTATTGGTCAATGAACGAAGACATTGCTGTTCCATGTATAACGAGGAAAATTTATATCAATATAAAGAGAAACTTGCATCTTGCTAACAACAATGAAATCGACAGTGCTGATAAATTGTTCAAAGTTAGGCACTTTTTAAAAATTTTAAATACTAAATTTCAACAATTTGGAATCTATCATCATCATCCATATATCGACGAGCAAATGATACCATTTATAGAGGATGGCATTCTGCCAAGATGTATATGCACAGAAAACAAATAAAATATGGATATAAATCTTAGTTAGATACTAGCTTCCTCAAGCGGTTTCATCTATGCTTTTAATTTATATACTGGAAAAAGTGGAAAAGCTCATAAGTACTACACACTTAGGGCTTTGTGGAAATGTGGTAATGAGCTTAGTGCAGTGTGTCTTTTTTTTGCCACTGGAACTATAAGAGAAAATCGTTTGAAGGCTGGTTCCCTTCCACCTTCGAAGGATTTCAAAAAGCAGGATAGAGGAGAATATGACTACAGGTATGAAAAAGACAAGGATATATTGGCAGTCAGATGGAAGAATAGTGCAATAGTTACAGTAGCAACCAACTTTGATACTATTGAACCTACAAAATTTCTATCAAGATATTCCAGAGAAAAAAAAGAAAACTATATCTGTAAATCAACCAAAAGTTCTTACTGAATATAATAAATACATGGGGAGCGTTGATTTGGCAGACAATATGGTATCGAACTACAGAATTGGAATTCGTGGTAAAAAATGGTGGTGGCCCATCTTTTCGAATTTCATTGATGTAAATGTTTGGAATTTATATTGTGATGTCAATCCAAAAGATAAAAAGCCCCTACTAAATTTCAGACGTGAGGTGGCTACGAACTTTATGAAGCAATGCACTGTAAATACTACTTCTACTGGCAGACCTAGCAATTTCTCTACAATTACTAGCTCCAGACCTGGTACAGACCATTTCCTAATCTCTGGAATAAAAAGAAAAAGATGTGCTGTATGCCATTCACAGACAATTTATTTTTGCAATATGTGCAAGAAACATTTACATAATAAGTGTGTTGAAAAATATCATAATAAGGTAAAAAATTAAGTTAATTTTTTTTGAATTTTATTATTTTTATTTTTTTTTTTTCAATAAAATTTCATTCTCCTTCCATTATTTGTATATTTTCATATTTCTTCGAAAAACTATTACCTTCCTGCTGACGTTGCGTAAATGCAACACCTTGCTATTTACAAATGACCTGCAAAAACCGTAAACTAAAATTATTTTAAAGAAATTTAGAGTTTCTTTAACCTCCTATCCAAAAATCATGAAATTCGATTCACTATTTCCATATGTGGCAGGTTAATGGGTTAAATTTGGAAAGACGGAAAACGGAAATTAATAAAGACTTCTGTGCCCAGTTGCTGCAAGCAGCTCTGAGACTTCCTGTCAGCTTGGCCGACTGTGAACGGAGCTTTTCCATCGAGTTAAAACATTTCTGTAAGAACAACTTTTTCAGGAGAAGTTTTGAAAATGTCACTCCTAAACATTGAAATCGAGATAGGTGCTAAATACGCTTACAGAAAAAAACAAAACGTAAACTAAAGCGTATACAGGCTTTAATTATCTCTTTATTAGGACTTAATAAAAACATAAATAATTATTCTAAAATGTGTATCTAACCCCAGGCCTGTAAAGTACTTTTAAGTACATTGGTACTTATAAGTATTAATACCAGTACCAGGACATGGACTTAGATTTTTTTTAAGTTCAAGTCCCGGTAGTAGTACTTAACGCACTTACTACAAATACAGCCACTTCTTATTTAAACACGCCATCTAATAATAGAGGTTATGTGCACCTCGACAGTGCCTCAACAAATCTTACCGTCTTCAGTAAAATTGTTGAGAAGGTTGGCAATCGAGTGCAACACCCGGATATATTCCTCCGCACCTGTTGAGCGGTTATTGTGATGAGTATGCTACACAAAGGCAATCATAATCTGATTGACATTTGTTTTTCTAATTGCAAACTCAAACACTGTATGAACAACTGCCAAAATTGAAAATTAAAACAGGAAAAGCTTATACGATTCTGTTTCATTTGATATGTTTTTGCAACATATTTTTCAATTTACGACGAAATTTATCTAAAAGGTTTCTCAAATTTATCCCTTTTGCAGTAGTCTGCGCACGTCGATTCACGCATGCACATTCGTTTTTCAACATTTTGCACTAATTTTGACACAAAATTTCGTTCACCGACTTAATTAGTTTGAAAATAAAATATCAACTAATGTCAGTAAAAATCAGCAACATGCAAATCACTTGCTAATTATCAGCAGATCAGTATGGCATCAGTACAATACCACCTTTTACAATGTAGCATGCCTCATTGCAATATTGGTACTGCTGTGTTGAGCGTACATTGGCAATTGGTACTGCATGCAGGCTTACATTGTTGTCCGTTTTCACTTATCTCGTCGATAGCAAATACTGCATCTCCTCTTCATCTTAATCCTATTTGTTGCATCTCGTTCCTCAAGAGGTATATCTTCAGTTTTTCTAAAGGCATCAATACTGCAACTCATCACATCTTCAATTGCATTTTTAATTGAAAATGTACAATCTAAAATGTGTCCATTATGTCAACTCCACTTTTGGTTTCATTATATGTGGAGTATAGGGTGTCCCGAATTAGGATGGCCATATGAAAGGAGGTGATAGTACTCACCTAGACGAACCAAAAATTGTATGGCTGGGGGAGGGGGGGGGGCATATCAACCGTTTAGGAGTTACAGGGTGATCATGAAAAAAAGCTGGTCTTTTGCAAATCACCCTGCATATTCAAAAGTATAGGGCGCACTGTCACAGTTAAAGGCTCATTGCATGCAGAACCTTTCCAACGACCGCTCAACCAGCCCCGTACCTTTTTTTAAATTTAACCTCTATTATTTTTGCAAAACGGTCGTTAGCATAACTGTTTTTTATAAAAACTGCAAACGTAGACTACATCCTACGTGTTAACTGTAGCCCTTTAAGAGTTATTAGCTCTAAACCTATTTTCAAACCTATTTTCAAACCTATTCTCAACGATAATTTGTTCCATTAGCACGTCATTTTAAACAATATCGTCTTATTTCGGTGTGACCTGAATAGGTTATGAGTTAATAACTGTTTAACGGCTACAGTTAACACCTAGGATGCAATATGTCAACTTAAAGAGGACAGTCTACAGTCTACAGTTTACAGTTTTTATAAAAAACAGTTATATTAACGACTGTTTTGCAAAAATAATAGAGGTTAAATTTAAAAAAAAGGTAAGAAAATCCGAAATATTTAGTTTAGACAACCATTATTCTTGAGGGCAGAGTGGTACGGGGCTGGTTGAGCTGTCGTTGGAAAGGTCATGCAGTTCTGCATGCAATGAGCCTTTAACTGGACCGTGCGCCCTATACTTTTGAATATACAGGGTGATTTGTAAAAAACTAGCTTTTTTTCATAATCACCCTGTAACTCCTAAACCGTTGATATGCCCCCCCCCCCCATACAATTTTTGGTTCGTCTAGGTGAGTACTATCATCTGTTTTCATATGGCCATCCTATTTCGGGACACCCTATTTCCAAAACTTGTTATCTACGTTTTTGGAGGAAATTGAGTTTATGACAGCATTACGTTTATCTCTTTGAAATGTTTCAGTATATGAAACAATAAGTTTCCAAAAGTTAGTAAATCCATGGCAATTGTGTGCTAAGATTCGAATACAATTTCAAAAGTTGTTATGTAGAGCCACTGTTTAGTTCCAAAAATTAATACATATTCGGCCAAGTGCCAAAACTTATTATCTGCCAAACATTCTTCATAATATTTTTTAGTTTAATTCCAAAACTTCCTATATACATTTTGGCGGGAAATTTGACAGAATGTTCTGACTTATCACTTTGTCAGTTGATTTTGTTTGCTCAAAGGGAAAGGATCACCGATTGATTACGGTTTTATTATTCCATTAAAAATTAGTATGTGTTGTAAATTAGAGTAAGATTTTTTCTATTATGGATGAAGAAACAGTGAAAGTGTGTACATTGAACAATGGAAGGAAAAGGTATCGTTTACTTGAAAAGTGGAAAAAATATCGGGAAAAGGTTGAGGTAGTATCAAGCTGTTCTATTACTTTTGTCTTTTGCTTAACTTATTTTCTTTTAGACATTCAAAGAAGAAAGAAGAAATATTTCCTTCTTCTAACCACGGTAAAATTAGAGATTTTAAATGCCGCGAGTTAACTCGAAGGGATATTTTTCACTTCAGCCATTCATTTTATAAAAATCCAATAAAAATTGTACAAGACGCTTTTATTTTGAAATATATTTCAATCAAATTAGCTAAAGGACGAAAGAACAATGGATCAAGAAGAAAACATAATCTTAAATACTATATAAAGAAAGCAATTTTGCACCTCCGTCTGAAAAAAGAGGCGGCTCTCGAATTCAATATAAGTTTGTCCAAAAAAAGGAAGCCATGAAAAAATTCAAAGAAAATATTCATGTTTTGGATAATCATTACTGCAGAGGGAAAACCAGCGATTTGAACATAAGGAGGATTTTTAAAGAATTTGTAAGTACAGTTCCAGAGGATTTAAAAGTCAAAGAGATCTACTTTTGAAAGTATTTTAATGAGAATTATAATATCGGATTTGGGTCACCAGCTACTAAATGCATTCTTTTAAATGAAAAGAAGAAACAAGCAAAGACCGAAAGAAAAAGGTGAAGCAATAACTGAAAAAAGAGTGCATAAGTTAAAAGCTTAGTCCTTTTATGATATTGTTCGATCTGAAAATTCTAACGTACTAATGTTATGTTACGACTGCCAAAAAAATATGATTTTGCCTAAAATACCCGATCAAGCTGCATATTATTCAATTTCAAGATTTGCATTGGAAATTCTAAGAGCAGTCAAAATAAAGATAATGTATTTATTTACTTGTGGAAAGCATCTGATTATTCAAAGGGCTCTAATGAAATTAGCTCTGCTGTGTACAATAAACTGTGTCAAATGGACAAGTATGACAAGGATGAAATTATCTTAGTTTCGGATGGTTGTGCCGGACAATATAAAAATTCTAGTATGATTGCTATGGCTTCATACTGGCTCTGCAAAAAAGTTCCTTGTTATATAAAAATATTTACATTCATCTTTCCTGTTGTAGGTCATTCTACCGCCCGACAGGGTATTTGGCCGTGTGGAAAAGGAAATAAAATAGATTGACACTATTATAGATCTGGAAGAATACATAAAAATTTATCAGAAATATGGCACAGTCATTCGCCAAGGTGAAGATAATAATGTTTTTGATTGGAAGCAATTAAGTAAGGACTTTTTTAAGCCATCCGCCCAATTGCATTTTAAATTTAGCCAATCCAAACGAATAATTTTAAAGAAAACCAGAAATAAAAATATACTTGTTCGTGGCAAGACCTTTTATAAGTCTGACTTAGGGCAATTTAAATCGATTTTAAATAAAAATAAAATTTGCAATGGAATGAACCTTTCACGCATACTAAAGAATTTCTACGTAAAAAAAGATAAGTTAAATGATGTCGACAAATTGCTTACAGTACATTTCGGCGTAAACTGGAAAGACAGTGAACTTAACGAATTGAGTTACTAACCTAACCCCTTTTAGTGATGAAGCAATATGTTGTGAAGAGCTTGAAGAAAGCCTGATTTAAGGACTTGAGAGATCTACTAAGTTTCGCTATTATGTTTTTAATTACATAGAATTTAAATCATTTGTTTTGACGTTTTTTTTTTATTTTTTTTTTGTTGAATTGTTGTTTTGTTAATATTTTATTTCATTTTATGTTTATATAAATAAAATCCTGTTAGCTAAAATAAAAGAAAATTTTGCTGTATTATTTCGTTTTAAAAATTTAAAACAGCAAATTTTGTTCCTAAACTTACTATTTCCTAGATGAATATTTTCAAAACTAGCGTGTTGTAAATCAATTTTAGTTCCAAAACTTCTTATGTTTTAAATTCAGACACAGAACTTGTTATCTTAAAATTTAAAAATGCAATATTTTTAAAATCTTGTTCTAGCTAAAGTAGAAGGCGAACCGGGAAAATTAAAATAATAATGTAAAAATGGGAGTAAAGCCTAGAAATTAAGTTCTGCGTTGGAGAAGTATCTTTAATTTATAAGCGTAATTTTCTAAAAAACAGGTTCGTTGAAGATAACACGTTTTGGAAACATACTCCACATATAGAGGATAATCGACGGCTTATCAATTGTGCCAGAAATGTTTGTACCGTAGTGCATGGTGGATATCAGTACCACTGCCTTGTTTTCCTTGACCCCAGGCTCATGAAATTCAAACAATGAAAATAGTATTTCACGTCCTTTATGAGCTCAAAATGCTTTTTTTTTTCTTATAGTGCCAAATAGGGATAGATTCAACAATATCAAATGAGTGGCAAGTGGCATAGGTGTGATAAAATTGTCTATTGTGATGTTTCGCCCAGTATTTTTGTACATTGAAACTAAATCTTTTACGATTGGTTCACCTAAAAGCAGAGGTATTTTAGAAAATATTGCAGTATGATTTTGCAGCTGAAACTCACCTTGAAGAGTTTCACGTGTACTACCAGGTTGCTTTGATTTGTAAATTTGATCTACCAACGGATAAAATCGTTAACATCGTATGCCGACCACAGTTTGATACCATACTTCGATGGTATTGGTGGCATATACATATATTGGGTGAATCTGGTGCAGCCTCTAAAAGGAAATAGCTGTTCATCAACTGTGAAATTTTCAAATGGCCTGTAAAACTTGCTTATATTGAAAATATCCAATATAGGAGCGCATTTGTCAGTCGCCAGATCTGCTTTTCGAGTTTCCCCATTATCGAATCGAATAAATCGAATAATCTCCGTGAATTCGATTAAAATCTTACTTGAATACAAGAAAATATTTTTTTTAAAAGGTGTTCAAACTCTGATATACAGAAACACATTATTTTTTGTGCCACATGAAGTAGCAAATCATTCAGTCCATTGATATAAAAGTCAGTGGTTGGCTCATAAAATAATCAAAAAATTGCACTGGTTCGATATTTTTCGTTGACGATATCGGTCCTATTTGAGTCGACGGCAGAATATGATGTCTTCGAACTCGATGTACTCATGGTGGGATTTTGCTCCATTTAGTACCATCACGTCCAATGAAAAATTCTTGAGGTTCATGCGATTATATTTCGTTGTCCGAATTTTCATCCGCACTGATCTCCTTCAATTTAGTATCTTCAATCTCTACCTCTGCATCAGTAGTTTCTTTATCAGATGTCGCGTTTTCAATCGGCGGTATATACACTTCCTCTAAATCGTCACTACCTTCAGGTACACATAAAGTTTGATCATCGATTGTTAAAAGCAGCCTCCGCTAGTAATGGCTCCTTTCATCCATCGACAATATATACTGCACAACAAATTCGTAGTACCAGCAACAGAAAACCTTGACATTTCAGGACTACATAAAAAAAACAAAGTGTTTCGTACACATTGTTATTGTAAGAGCAATTAAAAAAATCACATACATATATTCATATATATGTATATATATAAAAATGCATATATGTTTACATTATATTTATATTTTTATTAAACAAGAATTGTATATAAAATAGATGGTAATTTGGTATTTTAGTAGAGCCTCATATATGACATTTTCTTCCAAGTATTTACCCAGGTAAATACAATCCGTTTAAGGATGAAAATCCGGAAAGAGGCTAAGACATGCATAAACAAAATACAAATCCTAATTCCTTTTTCATATTTGGTTAAAACATAAAAAAAAAATATTCCATTATCTATGAGGAAATTATTTAGAAAATTTCTGTTCACAAATTATTTGAAAGAAAAAAACCGCATAAATACTGAGCGGGTGAGGGTTAAAGTTTATAAGATGAAATTTTACACAATCTTTTTTCCGCCAATTTGATATTCAAATTTAATGAAGTTTGTGAAATTCCGTCAGGCCTCGGATCGTTCGTGCTGGCTTCTGTATGCTAATCACTAGATACACATTCTGCAATATTTTATTATTTTTTCCATTCACCTGTTATCTATTTTTTTATGTATAAAATTACACTTTATAAGCTTATTCATAAACCAAAAATAAAGATTTTTTTCATCATACTTCTAATTTATTTGCTTATAGAGCAGGACATGTTTATCTTTGACAGCTCATTTCATTACAGTAATGTTGGAAGAATCCAAACTTTGGAAATTTACTATCTCTAATACTGAGACAACATTTTTTCCATAAGCATAAATGGATAATTCAATTTTGTGTTTACATTTCTTATTGGTTTGCAGAACTTCTTAAATTTAAAATTTCACTCGTTATTCGACTTTATGTCTGTTTGCCGAGGGATATAGTTTACACACGAAGTAATTTTTTTATTATAACAAGTTCATTGATTTAATTTGAGAGCCCGTTTATGTTTCTTGGAAATTTGTTCAACTAAACTAACTTTTGGGAGAATCTCTAAAGGAAGTGTTTACACCGAAACGGTCCGTATTTAACCAATTAACTTCATTTTTTTCAAGAAATTATCCAAAACGAATCGATTTTTTTTTTATTGCATTTTAATAATCTATGAATAATTGCAAAAGGTTTTTTTTCTAATTATTTATTGTAAAAAATCGTAAAAAACTTATTATAAAATTAACAAAACATATTCTTATAAAAATATTTTATTATCATTGATGAAGTCAGGAGAGGTAAATTCAGAGTTCGCCCGGCGACCAGGACTGTAGCTAGGGGAGGGCATAGGGCGCAACGCCCTACTTTAAAACGACAGTGCCCTATCTTAAAAATTGTCAACTTATTCCGTATTCTGCGTCATAAAAGTCGTCTCGACGAGTGTGTGCAATCGGCACCACTGACCAGTCAGCCAGTACACGGCCATATTTGCGCTGCTTACATCCCACCTCTTACTACCTTGAATTAAGGTAAGACGATTGGTCGCTTACTTTGGTCAGGACATTTGGCGGTTACAAGAGTCGTATATGAAAATTATTCTCTGATTTTAGAGACGCCTGATAAAATGAAAAATGGAAAACTGTTGACATTAAAGGCATTATGTTAAACATGGAAATTCGACTGGCAAAGATAGTAACAAAACAAAATTTATGTGATCTTCAACCTGCTGGTGAGGCTTTACAGGCCTTATAGGGTCGAAGTACGGGATTGAAGGATGTCATATCGATAATAAAATGAGTCCAGGAAGAAATTGAAGTCAGAAGAGACGTATGAGACAATTTTGGAATAAGCTGAGAATTCGATATTTTAGAAAAGAATCTCAAAATAGTTCCCATAAGAGAAGAGACAAGAAAAGGTAAAACATCTGAGGATTAGTGCTGTATGGTCCATCACCTTCTCGTCAAAAAACTGCAGGCATATATTTTAAACGTTAACAGCTGAGATGAAAAGAAAATTTGGAGACAATGAGGATCTACTAGATTCAATTTTGTGTCTTGAAGAGTTGGACAAAGTTTAAGTCAGTTCAACATTTAAATATATAATTGCTGTGAGGAAATTAATGAGGAAAAAAACCAATCTGTATTTGCAAATTTTTCAGGTATTAAAATTCCTTCCAAAGAAGAGGCTACTATTGTGAAAAGGTACTTGAGTGAGGAGATCAGAGCGAAAAAATATTAGAAGTTCTATACCGGCAAAGTGAATTCTTCAGAGGTACGTATAAACTATTTGCACCAGTCGCAACAGCCGGATGTAGTACTGCTTGGTGGGAATCTAACTTTTCGACACTAATTGCTATCAATAAGCCTGAAAGAATGTCAATGGCTCACGAGATGAATGCAGGTTTGGTGTTTCTTGCATTTGAATGGAAAAGAACAGACAAAGTAAATATTGACGTAGTGCTATGAAAATTCTACAATATCGTAAATCGAAAACTGCAATTATAGCTGTGTTTCTTGTTTGGTCCATTCATTTCTTTTTATTGTAGGTACCTGTTTTAGTTCATCTATGAAAAATTTAATAAAAGGAAGATTCTGGAAACCTTTTGTTTTTCAATAAGATGTCCCTTCACCTGAACCGATGTATCCCAAATGCGATAAAAAATCTGGATAATGATCTCGAAATTTTCTGGGATTACCTTCAAATGATAGTCTTCCCTGGAGCATAATTTCAATACTAGGAGAATATTTTTTAACGATTTTTTCCACGAGCTCCATCCGATAATATAAATTGGACATACGACCTCCGCTTTTCTTATACAGAACAAACGAGTTCCATAGAGCTATTTCAAATAAATGGAAAAATATCTTCTTATAATATTTTTTACCCCATTTTCTTGGTACAGGGTAGTCTACCAAATGTTGGTCGACTCGGTCAACACCCCCCATTGTAGTCGAGAATTACAGTTGGCTTTATTTTGGCTTCCCCCCGTTTTTGAATAGTTTTCATTTCATGGTTATGAATTGTTGATAAAACTGTCATCGGCCTTTTATCCCTCCATTGTATCAAAATGGAAAAATAACGTTCCATTTTGATACGCCACGGTTGCCCCTTTATCCACATTTTTATTTTTTAGTTGCGTTGGCAGTTTGGTTGTGCTATACTATAAATAGTTGATCGTGATATTAAGAAACTTACTAGTTTAGGGGATGTATAAAAGTTGTCCGTAGTCAAGGAATAGCTTTTATCCAATATTTTTTTTTTTGTTAGGCTCATAACAACTTGCATGGACATAGGATAGATCTGAAAATTCAGGATCGATGGTGGTTCTCTTTCCAATATATATTACATTGTTCCATACATACCCACTTTTTGATCCGCACAACATATACAATTTTATTCCGAATTTTGCTCTTTTCGTGAGTATACAGTGCATCCAGCCTAGTCAGTCTGTATATAATAATAAGATCTCATCAAAGTTTTTACTGTACTGAATATGAAATTGTTAATAATCATTTTTACTGTTCGACGAACCGTTCTAGCAATATTTGCGTAAAACTACTTCAACATTCAAAGTTGCAGAGAGTGGTAACCATACGAAATTAAATATGGGCATTCATCTAGGATATCGCAAGTATTTATCTTAGACCAATTCTAGCTTTTTTACTTTTTCATATAACATTATAATATTGACAAATCTTTGGGAATCCCGGGAACCAATGTGCATTGTAGTTTTTAAATCGTTCTGAAAAGCACTCATATTGCCCAGCATTATGATACAAATATCCATGTCTGACCAATTCTTATGATACCCTAAATGAATGGCCCTATGTGATTTCGTGTAGTAACTTATCAAGCAAATTTGAATGTTTAAAAGGGTTATTCGCATATGTTTCTAGAACGGTTCGTCGGACAGTAAAAATGATTATTAGCAATTTCATAGAATTTCATATTCTGACGAACTTCTCAGTACAGTAAAAACGTCTAGGACTGATTGTTTTTACAATATACGTAAAAAACCAAAAATTTTATA
Source organism: Dioctria linearis (assembly GCA_963930735.1). NCBI lineage: Eukaryota > Metazoa > Arthropoda > Insecta > Diptera > Asilidae > Dioctria > Dioctria linearis. The sequence continues at coordinate 135,569,366 of OZ005743.1, read as the reverse complement.
TGGCATCACCAAGAAAGGGTTCCCGATTAATTTAAAATGTTTATTTATTTATTTATTTATCAAATAAATCAGATCTAAGTATTTTAAAAACAAAATAAAAGCATATCATACTTTTATGTAATGTATACTACTGATCCAGGAAATTATGATTCGTATTTGTTAAGCCTCGTTTCCACTTATACAAATTTTCTTACCCGACAAGTTGTGAAACATGTTGACAACATTCTGTCTAAGTGGAAACGCTATATGAAAATTCAGACACATGTTGGCAACTTGTTCGATGTCGGCTGTAAAAACTCGCAGAATTTGTTGGGTGGATTTGTTCATTTAAGTGGAAACGCTCATTTGTTGTGTTGGCTAAACTAGTGGAAGGCAATGGAGTAGAATGTAAGAAGTTAAGCCAACGAGTTGGCGAGAATTTATTTAAATGGAAACACTTGTAAGTTTAAGCTAACATGTCGGCTCAACAAGTACACAACATGTTGCCGAACAAGTTGGCAAAATTTGTATAAGTGGAAACGAAGCTTTATAACGATATTTCAATAACATTCATGTGCAATTGTACCATTTTCGATTTGCATGCATAATTTTAGCACTTTATAGTTTTTTGTTTGTTTGTTTTAATATTCTAGAACATCTTGAAAGAGTCAAAAAAGGAAACATTGAGCGAGATGTTACAAATAAATTATAAGTCTAAAATGGAATGTTTAGTTTACAGTTTTAGCTTTTACATCCTTATGTTCTCAGCATGGCTCATTTGTATGGTTTGGAAGAAACGTATATGTATATAAAATTATGTTGATTCTGATTTAGAAAAACAATATCAATAATCTGTTGATAGGCATTGTTGCACGATAGAGTGGATAAGAATCTGAGTTCCACATTTCTTTCACATGCTCTGAACTGGAATGACGAACGCCAGCCGTTATTAATACTCCTAAAAATCCTTCAAACTCCTCTTGAGTTAGCGGTTTCCACACTGTGAGTTTTCCAGGATTTTCTAAATTTCATTTAGAATATATACTATTTGCTTTTATATTTATATTCTTTTATAACTATGTTACAAATTACATCATCGAAAAAGCATTTGAAGGTGTCAAGTGCAGAAAGAGTATGATAAGTCGATCTTTCTGGGCCAGCGCATTCTCCTTGGATATTGTAACGCAATGTTTGACACCTAGAAGAACTATAGCGATACTATGTGGTCATGTCTTTAGGGCAAATAATATGTTAATCAGATTGTTCTTCAGGATAATCTTTGTAGTTATCATTGCTATCCGTATCGTCATCATCTTCAATTTATATTTGAAGATTTGTGTCTCTAAGAACATCTTCAACATCTGATTAAGTGTGTTCAGATATAGGTGTTGGAATCCATTCGCCCTCAAACCATTTGCTTCGCCAATATTATTCTGTAATAAATCTTGCGAGTTATTTTCCTCTCATAACAATTCTTTCAAATAAGCTGCTTGTTGATTTTAAAACATCATTGATTGATTAAAACAGAGATTTGGGACCCTGATGGGTCCCACGAACGTAGGCCAAGTCAAGGCCCATTGTTCACCCTCCAGACCCATGAGCGATTGGTCATAGGTCCCAACCGGACGCTCCTATAAATTTCAGTATTGGCCCCAGCCCTCTTGCAGGCATCGTGTAACTCGTCCAAGAGGTGTGAGCAAAGAATTCTGCAACGTATTTGTGAGAATGCCGGGCAGTGACATAGAAAGTGTGTCACTGTTTCGAACTCCTCTCCGCAACCCCGACATGAAGGATCATCAACAAGTCTCATCCTGTGAAGGTGGCCCCTGAGAGAGGTGTGCCCAGTGATAATTGATTTGGGTTTGGTATACCCCACAGATCCTTCGTTGTTCTACCCTAGGGATCTTCTAACCAAAAGCTGCTGTGTTGGCGGTCGGCCCAACTTGAAATGATTGAGACGGGGTGTTTTTGGTGAAATCCCGACTGTAGAGGCGGTTTCCTCCGAGGCTGGAACAAGATGAGCAAGCTCGTCCGCCCTTTTATTCCCGCTGATGTTGCTGTGCCCCGGCACCCACTGAACTATCACTCTGTAATTCCGAGAAAGGGAGATCAGGTTGGTTTTGCACTCGCTTAATAGTTTCGAGGTTGTAAAGGGTTTGATAGCTGCTTGGCTGCCTGAGCAGATGACTATCTCGTTATTATCAGTGTCTGAGTTAAGGATGTGCATTCGTGCTACAAGAATGTCTTTGACTTCTGCCTGGAAAACCGTAGCATGATTTTCAAGGTGCATGGCGAGTTCAATTTCAGGGTCCCCACAGAAAACTCCCTCTCTGGTGTCTTCATCGGACTTAGAGCCATAAGTGTATATTATAATTGGGTTTTTTAATGGTTGAAGCACGGCAAGTGATTCCCATTCTGCCCTGGATGGAATTTTGGATTCAAAATTGCTTTCCAGCATGATCTCGAGGAGGTAGTCGCTGTGCCTGTCGATGCCCGGTGCGATAGACTCACAAATGGATTCATGTGGAACTCTTGTTCCCGTACGAAGCCACCCGTGGTTAAAATGCAATCTTAGCGCTATAGTCGACGCCCTCTGCTTAATATGTATTTACACCGGGTGTATGTTAAGAATAACTTCCAGAGCCCGAGTGCTAGTTGACTTAAGAACGCCGCTTGCGCTGGGAAGGCACAGTCTTTGAATCTTCTCCAATATCTTGCGATGATTGGCGAAGTCCATTGCTATCCACCATACCACCGAAGCGTAGTTAACATGGGTCGAATGACGCTAGTCTATATCCATATGATCATCCGTGGTTTGAGTCCCCACTTCTTCCCTACCGCTTTGCGGCACATTGCGAAAACTATAAGAGCTTTGTTCGCTCTGTCTTCGAGGTGTGGTTTTCAGTTGTAAAACATCCTACGAACGAAAAAAAGACAACATATTCCTATAAAGAACAAAATATATGCATACATTCTAAACCGACCGCGTGATAATTCTTTTTCACCCATCATAATTACTTCTACAAAATTCTTCTTCGTCAACAGTAACCGACCTTATGGTAAATTAATTTTTTTTTCACAGAATTGTATTTGTCACTAACAAATTTTTAGCAAAAGGCTCAACATCACAAACCTGTATAGCTAACTATTGTTAACTTTCACAAAACCTTTTCAATTGACATTAAAAATGGCTATGTCATAATAATCCTGCATAGAACTAACGAATTATTCTAAGAAATGTTGGGAAATGCGTGAATAACCACAAAGGGGCACAAGTGTGCTATGCCGTGGGGATTTGAAGATTTTTTTAGCCGTGGACATGAAGGTTAAGATTATCGTTCAGGAAATATAGTTATATCGAATATTTGCTTTTAGAAATCAGAAATTTTCGAAGAAATGATCAAATAGAGTGTCTTGGGACTAATATCTTATCTCAGATTGTTAATCCACAGTGCCTCATCAAAATTTAACTAAATTTCACATATTGTTTTTAGAAGCGATAGTGAGCTTCTGAGTATTACCGTAAATTTGCAAAACACTTCGATCTAGAGTGCAGTTCATAATATAACTCTCAGTTACCTACTAAGGAATTGTAAAATGATTATTGAAGTTGGTGAAATCAAAAGGTAATATTATATATGAAAAGCGTCCAAAAGGATTTGAATTGATGTTTCTCGTCTTACTGTATGAGGAGTCCCAGCGAAAAAGTTATATTTCCGTCATAGAAAAAATGTCAGGAAAAGGTAAAATCTATTATGTTTATCAAACGTTTTGATGTGGATGACAGATTTTGTCCAGGGATTTGTTGCGATATAATTCAACTTAGGTTGACCTTTACCTACATAGATTTTAGCCGTTATGACACGATCCAATGAACAACAGTATTTTTTTTTCGAAAATAGATATGTTGCGTTTTGGGCTGTACCTGCGCATTTCCTCCTACAAATTTATGCAGAGATCTCGATGATATCTGACATGATCATTACATATTCGCATATCTTTTATTCCCGTTTGGTGAAAACGAATGTATTTTCACGGTGATATATTCATTGATTCAAACACAATTTGACTAGATTGCTTGAGTCCTGAATTCATTTATATCCTACTTCCAATTATTCTTTCCACTCTTTTTTAAAAATTATTTTAAGATCAACTTTCCGTATAATCTGAAAGTTTTCAAAAGTTGTGCCTATACTCCTAAGAGGAATACATTAAAATCTTGGATCTATGTCTAATTCTGTTGGAGAATCCATCGAATTCATGAGATTCACTAAACTGTCTGATTCTATATTTGTCATCTCTTTCACCAGATATCTTTTTAGATTTATGTAATTATTTGAAAGTAGATAATAACATAAAACTTAGCACCAGAGGCATATCTAGGTTTACACATTTTGGAGAGCGAGCCTATTAAAAAGAGGCGCCATTGTATTAGAAATAAATTTTATTTCATATTTTAAAAAACGAAAAAAAAAAAATAGACCTCCAGCTTCAAGTATTTAGTTCGAACATAAGAAAGTATATTCACATTTTATATACACGGTGTCCTATAAATTTGAATACAAAAGTGATTTACTGTTTAAATATCAAACAAAAATGTTTAGCTGCTATAGTTACATAAAACAGAAGTCCCTTAGCAGTCCACATAAAACAATAAATGCAATTTGTATAAGTCTTATTTAGATAGCGGATTGCGATGGAATCCACACGTGAACTAATTGTTACAAAGTGTATTAAAGAAATGAAACCTCGTGAAATTTTCGGGACCTACGAAAGGAAGAAATAAAGCGAAACATCATATATAAAACAATTAAACGGTATAAGGAATAATCCTCTGTTAAAGATCATAAGAGAAGTGGACATCCACACACTGCGCGTACTAGGCAACGTAATAAGATCGTAAGATAGCAGATTCGCAGAAAAAAAGGTCGTTCGGTGAGAAAAATAGCTGCGAAATTGGGAATAACAAAGTCTTCAGCACAATTAATATTCACCAAGGATCTAAGTGCAAACTCTTACAAAAAACAGAAAATTAATGGAGTTTCAGCCTCATCCAAGGAAAAAGGAGCTACACGGTGGTGTTGATTTCGTGTTTTCCGATGAAAATCTATTCATTCTGGAACAACAACACAATTCTCAAAATGATCGTGTGTGCGCAGTAAAAATGGAGGACATTTCCGAAAATGAACGTTATGTGCCCAGATATCAAAATTCATCCTAAGACATGGTTTGGGGCCGTTTTTGTAGAAGTGGCAAACTTCCTCTTGTTTTGATTGAAAAAGGTGTGAAGTTCAACGCTGAATATTACCAGAAGCAAGTTCTTGAAGCAGTTCTCCTTCCAAGCTGCAAAAAGTTATTTGGACATGATTATTACTGTTTTCAATAGAACGGAACGCATTCGCGCACACCACGTGGTGTGCTGATAACTTTACCGAATTTTTACCGAAGGATGAATTGGCCTCCAAGTAGCTCAGATTTAAGTCCTTTGGATTTCTTTGATTGGGGCTATATGGTATTGCAACTCAAAGACCGAAAAATCAATCGTTTAGAACAGTTCAAGCAAGCTAGCTATCACCAAAATTTGGGAGGAAATGCCCATGGAAAACGTTCGTGCCGCCTGTAACTCTTAATATTGGTAAAAAAAAGCAAAAGGAGGTATTATCAAAAAAAATTATTGTAGGTTTTTAACTATTCATGTACCACTAAATTTTAATAAAAATCTTTGCATAATATTAAATACTTGTTCTTATATCTCAATATCTTTTTGAATTCAAATATATTGGACACCGCGTGTAGAAGGAAAACATAACAAACAAACAAAATTAAAAATAAAATTAGTATAAAATAAATATAAGTATACATGTGAATTATAAATAAATAAGGCAACTACAACAGCCTTTTTCGTGTAGGCTTCATTCTTGCGAAATTATCTAGAATAATAATTATAATCCACTTCAGTAGCTAACTGTCTTTGCCAGCGAGTCTAAAAATTCTCTCGTACAAAATATTATGCACGGAGTGATTTCTTTATGGATATTATACTCTTGATATAAAGTATATAGTAGTAGGACAGGGTTTTTGAGTCGGTTGCCTTTTTTGACAGTAGACTAGTCGATTCCGCAATTGATAAAATTTTATAGTTTCCAAAATTTACCTGAGTTAGTTTTAAATTTTATAACATTGTTAATTTAACTTAAGTACCTAAGTAATTAGTTTTTAAATGGAGACGCCAAGGAAAATGAGAAATATTGAAAGCATATAGTCAAGGAATAAACCATTTCCCGAATACTATATAAATACTGCTACACACAAAGGCTCGCATTTGTTGGTACTTTGAACACTATACTAAAACCACATCAAAGAGACTGTATTTATATTACACGCAAAGTCCAGCAATTTCAATTATAAATACGCATACATATTGAATGTAGTCATATAAAATATGAATCCGTTTTAGTGGCGAATCACTACAAAAGGTAGGCATAGAATCCTTGCAAATTTACTGGTATCGCGAATTGATAGCTATTTTGATAAATCGTCGTGGGTTTTTTCACAAGACTACCGGTTTCCGAGATAATGGGTCTTAAAGATATTTGGGTATGTTTTTAGATATCACCCTATAACTTCTGAACGTTACACCCTATGATGATGATTTAAACTTTGGTAGATAGATAACCGTTGAACTTTTCCAATAGTCCCTCGTCCTCTCCGTTTTGAATTTATATGTCAACAAAAATAAAATTTTGGAATTTTAACTCAGTTTTTTTTTATATTTAACTACTATTTTTATTGAAAAGCACGTCATCAATACTAATTTTTAATATGGCATTTATGAAGACCAAAAGCTTAACTTTGAAATGACTGAATATGACATTGGGTACCCAAAATGCACTTTTTCTTAAGAGGAATCAGTACCAAAATTTGCAAGTTACAAACATTTTGCAATGCGAATTTCTGGCAAACTTTTGTAGCAGAATAATGATGTACATATATCTTAAATTAACGGTATGGAAGAGGTCTAGGAAATAACGTCGGAAAAAATCTAAATAAATGTATTGGAATGGAGATATTAGCTCGGAAACTTGTAAAACATGGTAAAAATTGAAGTTTTTGAAATCAAATTCCTGTTAGTAGGTATTCTCATTTCTTTAAATCGTGACTATTTTAGAACGATATAGCCTAGATCTAGGAAATATCATCGAGATTTTTCATTTTTAGTGCCCCATTTTTTAATTATTTGACTCTAATGGTACTTGTTTTTTCTCCCGATATTTCACCGACGAAAAATTGCAATATTTCGTTGAGAGTTGTTGAAACACAAAGCAAAATAGTATATTTAACAAATATGTGCAAAAAAAGTTTAAGGCAGTTAATTCTAGTTAAAAAATTTCAATTTATTTGAACTGCAAGTATTGATTTTTCGTCTTAAATTTTAAAGTTTTGTCGCATTTTTGGTTTCTGTCTTTTACGCTAGATGTCTCTAATGGTTTCTATGGTCTTGGTCTAGGCTAATTTTACATGAATTTTCCCACTTTCAGGACACAAACCTACGTATAGTAAATTGAAACTTTTGCTGAGTACTGACTCCTCTTAACCATATCCAGCAGAAATTGGTGAAAAAGATCATTTCCAAAAGATAATTAATTGCCTACTTTCTGGCACTTTTTGAACTTTTTCAGCCATTTTCGCTAGATATGCTTAAGAAAAAGTGCAAAAAATGCACAGCGGGTTACATTTTCGGTACAGAATGTGATAGGTTATTTTAAAGCTAAGGCTGTGGACTTCACAAATCCAATATGAAAGATTGGTGTTGCTGGCGTATTTTTTGATAAAAATAATAGTTAAATAAAAAAAAAGCTAGTAAAAATTTCGAAATTTTAATTATGTTGAGCCATAATTTCAAAACGGAGAGAAGAAAAGAAAAACATTATAGACCATTGGAAAGGTCCAACGATTATCTTTAAGTACCTATATATCGCAAAATGTTAGGATAACCCCCCCCCCCCAACCCCATACAAATTTTTGCTCGTCTAAGCATGACCTATCCGTAGCCTTCGGATGTTACACCACTTACGGGACAACCTGTATATACAAAAATTCTGCAGCATCGCAAACCGATTCAGCGGTGAATACTGTTTTAACTTATGGCGAAATAAATTATGCGTTGTTTTCAGAATTATACTTAACTACCTATATTAGAGACAAACTGCTTCACACGAAAATCAGACATTTAGTATATTTATGCTTAAATTCGTGTAATCTGAATTTCGTTGGTAGGAAGGCGCCACATTTTGATAATGTAAATCAGGGGGTCAATCGCCCCCCCCCCCCACCCCCCTAGATACGCTCTTGATAAGCACAGGTCTACAAGTTGTTAACTGCAGACATACGTACGACACAGCATAAAAAAAGGAATACTTCTTTTGTAATGAAAACTTCACTTACTTTTGAAACTTTTTGAAATCGTGAGGCCAACTGAATATATTCGTATTATCCGAATTTCTTATTAATCATTGTCTTATTACATAGGCAATAACGTTTATATTATTTAAGAATTCGGGTATATGCATTGCTTGTATCCTGTTTTTCTTTGTCCTTTTCTGAATCTTCAGCTTTAGATAAAAACGTTGATGATCCAATTATTTCCAGAATTTCATGCTCGGTCAACATTGGAGCATAATCAATATGGTCGTCCCGGTTCAAATAATCTTCGAGTATGATAGGTATCCGTGGCTATATTCAGATTTGTAGACCTCGCGTAAACTATTGTGTAATTTAACATCTTCGGGAGAAGAAACCCCTAGTGAAAAAGGATTTACAAAAAAAAAAACAATCCAGGATCTACTATGTAATCTTTTATAGCAATTTAATTGGATGTTTTCAAAAAGGAAGTATGAGACTGAAATATGCCTGCAGCCTAAAACGGATGTACAAAGTCATAACTATAAGTCCAAAAGAAGAAAAAAGGTATATAAAACCCCAAAAACTTAAGTTCGTTTTGTTGTTTTCAAGGATGAAAAACAAATTTGAGACAATGGAACTCTGTAGATGTATGTAGGTTAGGTAGGTAAGTTTTTTTTTTGCGAATATCGATTATAATTAATTAATGCTTTTACATAAGTAAGAATATCTCCCTAAAATGAATTGCAAATATATTTTTGGCTTAGTGAGAAAATACATGATGCCGTAGAAATACCGAAGTATTTAATTCTTAAGTTACTTATGACTTATAATAATTAACGTTAGCATGTCCACAACTTTTCAAAAGAATATAGTGCGGCGGTGGGTAGGTACTCCCTCCTGAAGAGCGCAGAAGAAAAATTGCAATAGATCTCCTAAATTTTTCCGAACAAAATTGTTCACTGTGCAGAAATCTGTTTTACTTCACTTTTTATAAAAAAAAAAACATAAAATTTTCTGAACGCCTTGTGTTTCAATTTGGTACGCTTAAGAAGAACCCAGCCCTTATGGCTAGCGACTTGATCTTCACTCTACTTTAGGTCGTACCTGGCGAAGTTCTCTAAAGGCATCAACAGGATGTCAGAAACTGTTAAAACTTGTAAAATTCGTGTAGTTACATGAGCGTTGCAGTTCTCGGGATGTTTGAACAGGACAGAACATATTTGGGGTAAATGGGAATGGAAAGTTTGTTTCAACAATTGAAAACAGTTACCGAAGGGTCTTTGATGAGAATTCGATGTAAAGACGGCTTGTTAGAATATTATCGGCGGGGCAAAACAAACATTTAAAGATGCAAGTATAACTCGTAATTGGAGAAGTTCAGTGAAACTACACAATGTCAAATTGTTTTGTTGTAGTGAGTTATTGCATTTATAGCAGGAGATTTTTTTGTTATGTAAATGCAATAGCTTTACTTGAACAGTTAGCGAAAAAAAGTTAAATAAAAGCAAATGGCAAAGTTGAACGTTGAGCAACTTTCTTCGTTGAGAGTGGTAACCACTCGCTTATCTATTCGACCCGATCTTTTAAATGAGCATTTTTTTGTATTCCAAATTTTCGAGTGGTGCTGAGTGTCTTCAAATATTTGAACTGTTTCCAGTTTAACCCTTAAGTACTGTTATTCTTCAGACAGACGAATTTCAAATTTTCAGTTCAGTTTCTAGTTCTTCTTCGTTTAGTCGGCATTTCTTCGCACGTGAGTGTAGTCCATGTAGTTTGTGAATATGAATAATAAAGGTAAATTCTTATGCGAAACGCACGACAGTATCTACTCTACGTAACATTTTTTAAAAATCTTGTATTAGGTTTCAACAACTAGAAAATGGAAGCTAATCACCCTGGAACTTCTTCTTCAGCTATCCTAAATGCTGGCGATCAAGTTTACGCTGCTGCTGTTATGTAACAGATGGTTGGGCGGAAGGGATGTTGCTAGTGATTTTTCGGGTGATGATAATCAGAAATATACCGGGTGTCCCATTCGTACCGCATTTCCTTTCTACCCCGTATTCCTCACTCAATTTCAAAAAGTAAATTGCATGGGAGGAGAGCCGGAAAATGCACGGTCTGTGCGGTAGGGGGTTTTGTGATTTTGGGTGCTTTTTATCCTAATACCATGTAACTTTCTTATTATACACCCTATGAAGGTCATTTGCATCTCAGATGATAGTACACCCTCTACGGTTTCCAACAAATGCTCAGCTGCCCCTCTACTCCCTTTCCGTCGGCAGTTATAGGCTGTCAAAGTAAAAAAATTGGATAATTTTGCAATTTCTTTTTCAATTGTAACGATTTTCCCGCCAAAATGCATGATAACTATACAGTTTTATGACAAGATTTAAAGACCCAGGAATGTTACCTTTAATTTGACTATGCGCATGTACCTACCTAAATGCTACCGTTATTGAGATGTTCCCGTTTTTATGGTGCATAATTTCATTAATTTTGCTAATAATAATAGAAATCGCGCCTAATTTTATGCAATTCCACGCAAATTAGCAAAATTCATGAAATTATGCATCATAAAAACGGGAGCATCTCAATAACGGTAGCATTTAGGTAGGTACATGTCCAGGATCAAATGAAAGGTAACATTCGGAGGTCTCGAAATCTTGCAAGAAAGTGCTATCCTTGTCTTGTCTTTTAGCGGGGAAATCGTTAAAATTGAAAAAGAAATAGCAAAATTTCCCAATTTGTTTACTTTAACGTCCTATAACTGCAGACGGAAAGAGGGTAGAGAGGTGGTTGGGCATTTGCTGGAAACCGTAGAGGGTTTACTATCACCTGAAATGCAAGTCACCTTCATAGGGTGTATAACAAGAAAGTTACATGGTATTAGGATAAAAAGCACCAAAAATCACAAAACCCCCCTACCGCCCACACCGTGTATTTCCTGGCTCTCCTTCCATACAATTTATTTCTCGCAATTGAGTCAGGAATCCGTGGTATAAAGGAAATGCGGTACGTACGGGACACCCTGTTTAATGAGCGAGCATGAGTTGGATTCTGAGCTGTCTGTATTATAGAAGAGACACAATGTAGTGAAGAGCAGACGAGTTCATCGGATGAAAATATAGACGATAATACTGCGCCAAGATACTCTACAGGAAAGAATGGAATGGAATGGTCAGCTTCCTAGGCTTCTAAAAACGTACACGCACGTCTTTTCGGCCCATAATTTTTCCAGCTCCTGTTGCAAGTATTGGGCTCAACTTAATTTTTGGCGCTTTTTCGACTTCTTGATGAAAATACCTTGAACATTATTCTGAGGTGGACAAAAAAAAATCGGAAATGCGGGTGCGATATAAATATAGTAAAAAGGAGAGCTATGCAATATTGACTCTACTAAATTAGAATCTTTTTTTTCTACTTCCTTATACCGGTATTTTTAAGTCTAATAACAAGGATATATGTTTGTTATTTGCAACAGATGGAACTGGAAGAGATATTTTCCGGGCTGTCATGTCTAAAGAGCCATTCGCTGTAATATTGCGCTGCTTACGCTTTGATGAGACGTGAGCGAGAGCTTGGGGATCTATTATTTATTAGAAAATGTTATATAATTGAATTGGAACAATTACCTGTATCGAAAAAATATTAGTTTCTTTTCGGAGGCGATGTAAATTTCGAATGTACATGGCTAATAAGCCGGTTAAATATCAATTGAAAGTAGTGTGCCATTGTTATGCTACAAATGATTACCTCTATAATGCCTGCGTATATCACGGTAGATTCAGATGTCCTTGGACTTTTGGCCGAACACAAAACGATTGATAAACCTACGCAATCTGTCTTGAGGTTGTGCAAACGAATTTTCAGATTAAATAGGAATATTACTGCAGATAATTGGTTTTTCTCGCTAGAAGTAGTTAGTGAGTTAGACAAGCAGCATTTACCTTAACAAAACTGAAGCCCTTCGTCCATTCGTACCAATGAAAGGTAGAGAAGTTCATCATGTTTATATGATTTCACGAAGAAGACAAATTTGTTATCATACGTTCGAAGTAGTTCGTAGTTGCATTGATATCACCAAAGCATCATTCCAAATCCGTCGATACATGCTTGATGTCGTCCTCCTTTACCAGAGAGTGGAGAAGCGCCACCGTCTTACCGATAGCCAAGAAATCTACCCCTGAGTCTCCTGCTGATTTCAGACCTATAAGCATTCTATATTTTCTCTCCAAATTGTTGGAGAAAGTTATGTATAAGCAACTAGTTTGCTACTTGGAGGGAAATGTATTATTCTCGTGCTGGCAATCAGGCTTTCGAAAATTTCATGGATGTGAATCGGCAGTGTTAAAAGTATCTTCTGACATAAGAATTGCTCTTGATCAAAATTACTTTAGTGCAATATTACTACTTGATTTTTCGAAAGCCTTCGACAGTGTCTATCATACCTTCCTCTTGCATAAACTCCGCACTTTCTTCAACCTAGACAGAACTGCTTTAGGCTTGATAAAATCCTTCCTGGCTGAGTGAACACAGCGAGTAAATGTGAACGGTACCTTCTCCAATATGTCCCGTGTTTCACGTGGAGTTCCACAGGGATCGGTGCTCGGACCAATACTATTTAGCATGTTCATTAATGCTTTACCAGAAAGGGTTAAAGATGTAACAACGCACTTATATGCGGATCATGTCCAAATATATCTGAGCAGGCCAATTGGGCTTCTTGAGGATTGTATGGCCCGCATTAACGAAGACGTTGATTGGATTAGCTCTGGTCGGCATGCAATGGTTTGCCACTCAATCCCAAGAAATCACAGTGTATCTATTACTACAGTAGTAATCTGAACACAGCAGATATACCACCAGTGAATCTAAATGGCTATACTATACCCTTTTCAAACAAAGCCACTAATCTGGGAATAGTTTTGAATTGCGAAATGAAATGTTGTGACTATGTAAACGCTATGATAAGGAAAACTTACGGTGGTCTTCGCAGGTTGTGGCTTTCAGCTAGCATTCTACCTACTGGCACTTGCTTAAGGCTAGTGAGGGTACTCATAATTCCGCTATTCACCTTTGGAAGTTTGATATTTCCAAGGCTAGATAGGGGATGTGCACGTAGGGTTGAGGTTGCGTTTAATGATTGTGTACGATTTGTTTTTGGACTACGCAGATTTGATCATGTCTCCTTTTACCGACCGCATGTACTTGGCTACTTTTTGGTCGCTTACCTGGAACAAAGAGCTTTGCTATATTTTTATAACTTGTTGCACTCAGGTAAGCCTGGCTATCTCAGAGAATTTTTTCAAATGACAACATCTCGGCGAAATCGAAACATCATTATTCCTGGTTTCCGAAAATTAGTCATGGAAAGTTCTTACCCTGTTCAAATTGCTCGTTTATGGAACACTCTCCCTTTGAGTATACAGGGGGCTGGCACGGTCAACGCGTACAGACGACTTATTAGAGCACGTTTCCTCTCTTCTTAATTGTATGCAGGCATGTTTTTTCTGTCTTCGCAGTAATTTATCACTAAGCTTTATACATTATTTTACTTTAGTTTTGCTTTCGTTTCTCTTATATATATATCGTTATTTCTTTATTTCTTGTCTTTATTTTTACCTTAGTTAAGCTTTATTAGCCAACATGTTCAGTGTGGTTTGTTATTAGACTTTAAATTATTTCTAGCGCCAGATAAAAAAATTGTACAACTAGAAGATTACTTATCTTGTGTACTATATCCAGAAATAAATATATTATTACTATTATTATTATACTTCAATTGACTTACCGGAAATTATTTCCTTCTACAACGTGACCAAAGGAAAAGTGGATACTTTAGACGAAAAATGTTGTAGATACACCTGTGGGCGAAGAACTCGAAGATGGACGATATCGTTATTTTTTAAGGATTTTAGATATATCCAGCGCAAATTCATATGTAGTTTCTGAGTTGGACTGTAGAACATCGACAACGAAAAACATTTAACATATGTCCATCAAAAGAACAACGAAGTACAGCATATATTTGTCTGGTGTGCAAAGATGCACTTTGCTTCCAACATTCTGGACCAATATACGAAGAATGCATAAAATTACAGCTCATATTGAGCATGTGTAATTTTTGTAATTCCTGAACTTTTTTATTTTTTTAATGTTGTCACAGTATGTTTAGCTTACGTTTTTAAAGAAAACCATATTCATACGGTTATATTTTAGTTAATAATTAAAAATAAAACAAAATAATGGCCAATACCCAAAAAGTGGCATCTGACTCTTTAGCATCACTATCTATCTCACTCACACTTCATGGAATGACTCTCCGTCTATCTCAAACTAGAATCTTAATGTTACGCTCTTAAGCCAAGCTTTGGGTACACTAGAATCGTTTTTAGTAGGTAAAAAGAAATTTTTCGAAGCTGGATTTCTTGAAGAAAAAATTGTTTTTCCCCGTAATCTACGAAATAATGTAGCAATTATTATTCCAGAAACCTTATGAAATGTGTCACCTTTTAAAGTTGCTTGCCAAACTGGCGTAGTACATTTTTTTTTCAGTACAGTCAGTTAAAGTTTGGTGAAGTATTAATTCTTCCAAGCTGGAGCAGTTGGCTTAGAATTTAAAGCAACAGGCTACATAAGAACTATTCGGGATTACATAAGAAAAATAAAATTGAAAAAAAAAGTAAAGATTTGTAGCAACAAGAGCTAAAAAACCATCACAGGGTGTACTTTTCTAAAAAAAAAAAAAATGCCTATAATTTAAAAAAAAGCATGACTGAGATTTTTTTTATATTTTTCTGGTAATCATAATAGATTTGGCCTATCACCGGAATCCGGCTTGACGTCGAATTCCGGGCCACTCTGTATATATATATTCGAATATCAAATACAATATTTTGTTCAAGAAAGAATTTTTTGGGATTCTCCGGTATATAGCAAAAGCTAAAAAATGTTCTAATTTGTTATTTCATCAGACAACCCATTAATTTTTGGTGACAAGTTTCAAGTCTTGGTTTGACTCATCAACAGGTCCCAAATAGCGAAATTGGGTGATTTGAAAAACAAATGAAATCATGAAAAAAAGAAGAAAGAAATGAAAAGTTTGAGAAAAATAGAAAAAACAATTTTTTATTTATTAAAAAAATGTAAAAATTTTTTTAAAGAAGCAGATTCATTCGAAGCGAATCGAACCTGTATACGCCACGCAGTGGGCTGAAAATGTATTTCCAACATTATTTCAAAGGAATTTGCTTGATGGTGAATCAGACAACGTCCATTCCAAATTGGTATATTACTAGCAAGTCAATACCCTCCAAATTTCCATTTTTTTCGTCACCTCAATAGTCATTTGAATGTTGCCGCCATAAGTTAATTTAATGAGGTGCCATCTATACGTCAAGGGTCACATGAAACGTAGCTTACTTGTACACTTACGGCGTAGAGCAAAAGTCAAAGTAAAGATGACAAGTGGCTGTGGTCAAGGTATATAGAATACAAGTATTCTCATTACGAACCATGTTCGCCACATGTGACATACTATCGTGATTGTATAGGAAAGTACGGTACAGAGAGCACAATACTCTCCCTCCTCTCTCTGTCATTCCTATAAAAATGTATATACATTAATCACAGAATTACGTCACAGGCTGTCAACTGCAATATGTCAAATTTTTAATGGGAATATGTACCTTGTGTTCTATATACTTTGGCTGTGGTGATTTGATAATTAATGTTTGAAGACGATTGCAACGTTAAGTTATGAAATTTCAACAGGGAGCCATATCAGCAAACATTTCAGGAGCACCGTAATTATGCCGGCTTCTGGAAATACATTAGATAACTATTTCATTAAGTACTTTTTCCTTTGTGAAATATTTTGTTTTGTCTTAGACATAACGAACTCTCAACAATGCTGATGGGTTAAACCTTTATTAGACCATCGTTGCCCCCTCCCTCACAAGAATTCTGTATCCGCCCCTGTCTATTATGTGTAAGTAATGCTCTCTGAAATGAGATTACATGCATTTTTGTAATGTAATTATTTCATAATAAAAGAACCAGCAACAACTAGATAATCTTTTGAGCGCTATCGTATTTCTGTCAAGAGGAGAAATGTCAAAAGAGCAATGCAACAAGTGTTGTTAATTAAATCATGATCGTCGTCATCCGAACGATTTAATTTCAGTTTCTTAGAAATTTCTTTCTTTCCAGGTTTTATTGTTTATGGAAAAGATTAATTCTTAAATTCTTTTGAAGAAGTTTTAATCCAATAATTGTTTGGGGAATTTTATGTTGACGTAGCGAATATATTAAATCTGCCAGATAAATCCAAAAACAAATAGCAAGTGTAGGGGCCCTGAATTTTGTACTTATTTCTGGATTGACTGCAATTTCAATTTTTTACAAGATTAAAATGTGAAAAGAATTTTCTCATACAAAGTTGCAATTAAGCACTTTTCTCTTGAGCTCTCATCACTTTTAAAAAGACATTTTATGGAATATTCGTAAATTCTAAGAAGATTTGTTCTCTTTTATACACTCGCGGTACTCTGTCAAATCCTAAATCCTCACTGTAAATGCTCCTTTACTTAAACATAGTATACTTTTGTAATGTATCCATTTCCACTGGGTACATCTAACATAAATTATAAGGAAATTTTTTTTTGATAAAATAGATTTTAATATACTTAAAGAAACTCTCTTTAAGGATGGTTAAATTATTTTTTTTTAACTACTGTTTATAAGGCAAAGGTATTATATGATCGAAATGAGCACTTGAAGAAAGCAAAGTAAGAGGCACCAAAATAGAAAATTATGTTTGAAAATGTCTGAACTAAAAAAAAAAATTGCTTACAAATTGCTTCAATGAGGTTCTTGTGACAGAATTTACATTTATACAAATGTGGTGTAAGTGAACGAATGGTTATGATTTTCCATTCAAGTCATAATTATATGTAGCTGCTGGTATGTATAATAAGTGTACGACTGTAAGAGTGAGTCTTTCGTAATTATGAAGTTTGAATATTTTATACAGGCAATATACGCAGAATAGTTCTACGTCAATAATTCTATGTCAATAACTTAATTTCAACTAGTAATTGTACTAATTTTAATGTGAGCGCTAATGTTTCACTCTTAATTAAAACGTTTAGTTCCTTTGATACGAATCCTGTAAAATGAAGAAAAATTATTTGGCGTCAAATTACGCGCTGGTGTATTATTTGTGAAGGAAGATGACTGTAGTTAATTGCAATGTCAATAAATGCAAATTAGCAAAATTGATTAAGTAAGTATTATCATAGATGGCACAAGAACTAGATGTCGCATGCAGTACCAAAAAAAGCAGGGACCGAAACAAGCTGGCTTTTTATTTTTGTCGGAAAAAATAATAAGCCTTTCCAGCTTAGTTTTTAAAAAAAGTTAAGTTTTCAAAAGCTTTACAAGAATCGAATCGGGTTTAACGAGACATCTTTTGGTATATTCCACAAAATTCCACGATCATAATTTATCCCAGCAGTTTTTGTTTAAAATTTTCAAAACACCAGTCATTTTCGGTGCCTGCAAAAAAGTGTACAAAATTTATATGCCTGTGTTGGGTTTTCCGGAATGGACCATAATATTTGAAATGATGTATACGTCGAGTAATTCATATTTTTTTTGTATCTGAAGTGTTGAGGAAGTCGATCAAATGTATACAAGAATGCTATTATAAAAACATTTGCTTTCGGCACGCTCTAAAACATGTTATGGTCCATTCCAGAATTCACTACCCATTTCACTACTCATTCATTCATTACTCACGGAATGGCAGTCCGGCTTTCGCTCCCAGCATAGCTGTGAAACTGCCCTGCTAAAGATTACTAACGATCTCCGTGTAGCTCTTGATAATAATCATGTAGGCGTCCTGGTGTTGCTCGACTTTTCAAAAGTATTTGACAGCGTAAATCATGACATCCTGCTGTCTAAGTTATCTGCTCACTTTGGTTTTTCGTCTTCAGCCACCGAATTGATATGTAGTTTTTTATCGGACAGATGTCAGCAAGTGAAAGCGAATAATGTTATATCTAACCTTCTACCCATCCGGTGTGGAGTTCCACAAGGTTCTATATTGGGACCTCTATTGTTCAGTACTTTTATAAATGACCTTCCTAATATTATTGAAGACGTGAAAATTCACCTGTATGCTGACGATGTGCAGCTTTATTTCAGTAGACCAATTGGGCTGATGGAGGATTGCTTGGCACGCATAAATGATGATCTTAATAGAATATACCATTGGTCTATGAGAAATCAACTCATGCTGAATCCTGCCAAGTCTCAATACATAGTCCTTCAAAACAATACTAACTTCAACATCAATGACTTTCCAGGGGTGAAGCTAAATGGTTCTATCCTCTCTAGAGTGCACCGCGTCAAGAATCTGGGAGTAGTAATCAACTCTACTTTGAGCTGTTGTGACCACATCACATTAATCTTAAAGAAAATATATGGAGGCCTTCGTCAGCTCTGGTTATCAGCTGATATTTTATCGACAGATATACGTACGAGACTAGTTAAAGCACTTCTTCTTCCCCATTTTAATTTTGGTAGCTTAATTTTTCCAAAGCTCGATAGCTCATGCGCTCACAGGCTTAACGTCGCTTTTAACGACTGCATTCGCTTTATTTTCGGACTAAGGCGCTTTGATCACGTCCAACACTTGAGATCCCATCTGCTGGGATGCTCTCTAGATGACCATCGTGAGATGAGGATGCTGGTCTCTTTGTACATTCTGATTCACTCTAGGACTCCACGTTATCTGTATGATCAATTGCAATTCTTACATACCTCTCGAAACCACAATCTTCTCATTCCTCGTTTTCATCGTTCCATTGTGGAGCGCTCTTATTTCATTCAGGCTGCACGCTCATGGAATGAGCTACCTGTAGCCTTACAAGGTGCCGGTTCCGTCGATAAGTTCAAATCACTTTTAAAAGCACTTTTCTCTGGTGCTTAATCAATTTGGTATTGTCATTCGGTTTCAGCTTTACTAGGTACTAAGTAATTATGTTCACCACGGCTTCTTCGATTCAGCAATGAACTGGGCATTTTAGTTTTTTTTTTTTTTATATAACTTTGTAAAATTTTTATAGTTTTGCCTTCTTGTAGTGTAAACTTTCTTATTATTCTTTGTTTTTTTTTGCATTCTTATTGTTTATTGTTTATATTTTTTACTTGTTTACCTTCTCCTTCTTCATTTTTAGCTCGTCTAAATGTATTTTATTTAAGTTTGATTCCTCTAGAGTATTTCTATTTATTTATTTTTAATTCTTTTAGCATGTAAACTAATAATGTTGATTTGTTAACTTCATTTTTTTATCTTTATGTGCTTGGTTTCTCATTTCTTTGTTTTTTGTTTATTAATTGTTTGATTTTAGTTTGAAGCACATGATATAGTAGTTGATTTAGGATATATGTAGATGCTCTTTTTTTACGGATCAATACTTACTTTTTCCTTCTTTTGTTAATGTACTTATATATAAGATATAATATCTTGTGTACATAAATAAATAAATGATAATTCTAATTCTAAATTTCGAAATCTGTATACTCTGCTCTAGTATGCCATGCAACATCTTGTTCTTTTGCCATATATGGTAGTATGTAAGCAGGTACCTCGAAATATAGTCACAGCCATGTTATAAATATGGTAACTCATATTTCGGTTTTAATAAGTTTAGTGATTTTGAAATACTTCCTACACTTCGTCGGCCGAGCATTGGTAAAGGTAATATAAAGACGCTTTTCCCGAATCTGTGATCAGTTTTTCCTAAGTCTGAAGATTGTTGAGACAATGAGCAAAACTTTTGTGGCATATCCCTAAAAATGAGCACTTCCAAATATCGGTTTATCGTAAACGCCAATTTTTAGAACATACGACAAGAATTTCTTGCAAATTGCAATAATTTTTCAGCATTTATCTGTTGTTCGTGTATATAAGCGAGTAATGTACTTTAACGTGGTGTGCTTTAACGCAAAGAAATTTTTATTCAGTTTTGTTTTGTCGTACGTGCATAGAAAAGTAGGAAAGACTATCAGCATACGACATACGACATAAGTATAAAAACATTGCTGACGATAAAGAGATGTTCAGTCATCACTGCACTTTCACGAGGTTAAGACGTGTTTTCCGGCCAGACCTATTAATGGAATCTCCACCGCCATAATTATCGTCCCTCCATAGTGTTATTGATAGAAACCTTAAGAATTTGGAAATCTAGAGCCCGTTAACACTACTAAGATATCGTAAGCATATGTCCTATAAAAATGAAACTATTAAATTGCTTTTGTGATTTCGACGTGATAGCATCGTGAATTTAGAGAAGGAAAGAAACATGTCAAATAAAAAAGATTTTTATTATCCGACTAGGTAAATATGCACTTTTTTATACGACTTTGCTTATTCATTCTTTTGCTGTTGAATATTTTCATTAGTACGATTTAACATTTTTAAAATTAAAATAGTCTTTAGAGTTTGTGGTTTTTTAAAAATGTTTTTTAATGAGTTTCATAAGTGTTGCCATATGGCAACGCTAGGTCATCTTGGGAGAATTTTTTTATTTATTGCAATTCAGTATAAATTTTGTCATCTTCAGTGCGTATATGATCGAAGAATAGAAGAGTGCATCAATGTTTTTATTTGATTTTATGGCTCTTTCATTGAAAGACGCACTAGATTACTTGGATGAAACATTGTCAGACGATGAGTCACCACAAGCCTTGTACATAGAACCATCTGAGGCCGAAAATGAGATATTGAGCGGAGAAGATAATTGTGATGGAGGTGGTTCACCAGATAATGTGTGCGCTGGTCAATTAAAAGCAAATTGTGAAATCGTTTTGGATGCTGATCGACGTATCTATTCACATGAAGCAATACTACGGGAGCCAGAACAAAAGACAGGAATAGATGACGAAATTTTGGTTGATGTCTTGGAAAATTTGTCTGATATTGAACCATCCACTTCATTTGCACTTAGTGGTTTAAGTTAGGTCCGCACAACTAAATTTACATGTTCAATCCCACCATCTGATAAGAACACCAATTTTGAATGGGTAAAAGACAACTCTTCCGCAATGATGCAAATATTTCCACCAGCTAATTATGAAGACTGCATTGGATTGAAACCACACGAACATTTTGAAAAGTTCTTTGACGATGCTTTACTGCAGCATGTTTGTGTTGAATCCACAAAATAAGCTATTTTTCAAGGCAAACCGAATCCTAACATTACTGTCGAGGAACTTAAAGTTTTTATTGGAATCTTTCTTGTGACTGGATATAATCATCATAGCCGTGTCAGAACATTTTGGAGTATACTGACGAAGATCTTCGAAATGAAATGGTTGCAAAATCAATGCGCAGAAATCGATTCCAACAAATATTGCAGTTTCTTCATTTTGAAGATAGCCACAAAACAGGAATTGATGGTGATAAAATGTGGAAACTGCGCCCTATTACAAACCACCTGAAGTCAAATATGCTCAAGAGCTTTCATCCTGAGTAGAATCTTTCTTATGATGAAATGATGATCGGTTATTATGGTCGCCACGGATGCAAACAGTTCATAAGACGGAAGCCGCTTCGCTTTGGATACAAAGTATGTTCTTTATGTATTCCGGCAGGCTATTTGGTAAACTTCGAAATCTACCAAGGGAGAAACCCACGATCAAATACTGTGTACGAGGAAAGATTCGTCAAGTGCACAGCGACACTTTTGAATATTATCGACGACTTTAAACCTAATGTCAGTTACCATTCACATTTAATTTCGATAACCTGTTTGCTGGTTTTCTTGTATTGACTTATTTGAAATCTCGTGGATACAAGGCAACAGGAACTCTAACTGAGAACCGAATCCTTAATAGCTGTCCACTTGCCCACAAAAAGGATCTACGTAAAAAGCCACGGGGGTTTGCTGTTTCAACAAAAATGAAAGACACCAACATTTGCTTAACGAAATGGGTTAATAATGCTGTTGTAAACATTGCATCAACGTCATGCGGTATGTATCCAACGTCAAAGGTGCTACGATATTCGAAAGAGCAAAAAAATAAAATTAATGTGACTCAACCATCCGTTATCGGTGTAGATTACATGGACCAGAATGTTAGTCTATACGGTATTGGAAATCGAGGAAAGAAATGTTGGAGCTGCATATTCACTTGGTTGGTCGATGTATAGCTATTCAAAATGCATGGCAATTGCATAGAGTCAGTCAACCTGCAATGTCACAGCTAGGATTCAGATGCAATATTGCAATCACTTTGGTGAAAAAGCTAAGGGTACTGGACCGACTCGCCTCCGTAACTATGAAGGTACAGCATATGAGACCTTGCGGTATGATGGCCTTAATCACTGGCCATATCCAATTAGCAATAAAATAAGATGTGCTGAAGATACCTGTTCCACTATTGGCCGTACTTCGTGCAGAAAATGCGACGTTGGTTTATGCCTAAAATGTTTTCAGAAATACCATACCAAAGATTATAAAGTGATGTTCAATTTCCGTAATAGTTAATAATAAACATGTGTTTTAATGCCAGACTCAAATACAATTATTTTTATTTTTAATATTATTTTCCCCCAGTATGACCAAGCGTTGCCATTTGGCAACACATCCCTATGACCAGACCTAAGGGATGCGAAGCAAACTAGTCATATTTTTACGTTCCCTGGACTCCCACTAGCCAATTTATATAATAAAAATCATGTTTCGGAAAAAATATAGTTCTGGGACATACCGGGTTAAAGGATACTGTAACAAATGTTGCAATTTGTATTTTGTCAACAACTACCCTTTACGAAAATAAATCTTTAAGATACGAAAGATCCTAACTATTCTCTCTTCGATTTAAAACAAATGGAAGAGACATTGGATACAAGACAATAACTTTTCTAAAAAAAACCAATAAAGAAAACTTGACGAACAGCGAAAATCTGTTCAATCAAAAAATAAATACAATTTAAAAGAAAAAATCGTCGATTATGAAGGCTTATTAGTATTTATGCCGGCAGTAGACCAAGATCTCTTTTGCAAATAAATTAAATGCATCGCCATCTTTAACTAATTTGAACAAATTTAATTTATACGAACTAAAGTTTAGTTTATAATTTTTCTTGCTTCATGCTCCGAAAGGAATTTTTTCATAATATATCAATTTATTTATTTGATCCTTATTATTAGTATCTGGTAATGATTAATACAAGTATTATCAGCAGTATTACAAAACAAATTAAAGTAATACCACTTAATCGAAGATAATTAAATTAAGCTCTGATGTATTCTGATGAATTTTATTTAGTTGCATTAAAAAATGCAGCTTTGTTATCTTGTCATGTTAAATTGGGTCTGTCTGTTTACTTTTGAGTAAAAATCTTTGCGTAAAAATCAAGTAAAAACTTTTATGCGGTAGAGGGGATAACTCAAGAAAAGTTCCCAGACACTTTTCGAGTAAATTTTGTTCAGCTTGTCATGTGTCAGAAATTTGACAGCTAAGTTTTCTATGCAAAACACGGTTTGAAAATAATAATTGTGATTAAGTAATACATCTTTCTCTCATTTAATTAAAAAATGGAAAAAAATGTGCTTAAAAGTTCGCTTATAGCCATTCTGGCAGATTAGAGTACCAGTGATAGTACAAGCGAGAGTGGTATGAGTGAATTGAGTGATGTGGAAGAATTGATAAACTTTCATAAAGAACCAGTAAGGAAAAGAAACTGCATACAAAAATATTTTGAGGAAGTGGTGCCTACTTATAATGAAAAAGAGTTCCGTACGCATTTCAGAATAAGTATGGCATTATTTAACTCGCTCAGTATGAGATTTGAAGTATGCCCGGAATTTAGTAATCTACGAGAAGATAAGAGAATCAGTACCTTCAAACACATGGCCGTTTTTCTGTGGTTCGCTCCACATGAAGCATGCTCATACAGAGATATTGCTGATCGCTTCGACTTGTCACTGTGGGCAGTCGAAAATGTTATAAATCGAGTTATACCCTTCATAAGTGGCCTTGCAGATGAAGTTATCAAATGGCCTGATGAAACTAAAAAACAGAACATATCAAGGCATTTTCAGCAAAAGAAAGGATTTCGTGGAGTCATTGGTAATAAAAAATTTAAGTTAATTTTTAGCATGTATTGGAAATTTTTTTTATAGGTGCAATTGATGGTACACACATCGTTATTGATCCCCCAAGGAAAGGCAACTGTAGTGTGTGCTTGCAAGGGATATGTGACAATAATTCAAAATTCATTGATGTATGTATTGGTTTTCCAGGCTCTGTTCATGACTCCCGAGTGTTACAAAATTCTCCAGTATTTCCAAATTTGGAGACACTGTGTGGGGGTAAGAATCTATCGGTTTCATTAAGAAAGATTTACAAACAAATTGTTTCGCTATAGAAGGTCACCTGCTGGGCGATTCTGCTTATACCTGCCTCAACTTTTTACTGCCGCCGTATAGAGATAATGGCCACTTATCAACGGGGCAGAAAGAGTACAATAAAATATTAAGTTCCTGTCGTGTGGTTATCGAACACGCATTCGGAATGCTAAAGCAACGATTCCGCCAGTTGTACTACTGCAAATTGAAAGGAATGAAGAAATTGTGCCACTTCATAAGAGCCTGTTGCGTCCTACATAATTTGGCAGATCAAGATCACGTTGAAGGTATGGATCACCTAGATGACTTTGGAACTTCAAGAGCAGAAACTTCGGGGGAATGTAGCAACAGTCATAATGACACTTCATTAGGAAAAGCCAAAAGAGATCAAATATGTGACTAATTAAGGCTTAATAAACAATAAAGACGAGTGTAGCATTGTTATCGTTTAAACTTATTTTATTTTTTTAACACGTCTAACAAATCTTTCAACACGTTCAATTTTTCACGCTTCATATCTTCGACTAGCCGGTAGTGCTCCTCACGCATTGCCAAATTCTTTCTGTAATACTCCTCCCTCGCCTCTCTCATTGCGCGCAACTCACCGCCGACATCAACTTTCGATGTTTTTTTGGATGGTGTTTCTCGATTTTCTACATTGAAATTTCATTATCTATTCCTAAAATCAATGTAAATACATTACAGATTAACAAATATACGCTTTATGTACCTGACAAAATTGGAGTATCGTCCTAGGAAGCACTACACTCATCACCCGGTCCACTGGCACCAAGTATGAGCTCCGGGAAAACCGAAGGTCTATCGCCCATTATTGCTGTCATTTCACTAAAATATATAAATCATTTTAGTATTAAGATTTTTTTAATTAACATAAAATAATTTACTGAAATATACTTATGAAACAAATTATTAAATGTGCCATACCTTTCAAAAGGACATTTAGCCCTATTTCTGCCGGTTTGTTTGTTATGGCATTTTACTTTTTTGTATTGCCTTTCTAGGGAACAAAATTTGGTCTCGATTTGGTTGTCAGAGAAAAAATATCCACTTTCTTCAAAACGTTTTTGGATTTCTCGCCACATCTTCCTTTTATTTTTCAATTTGGCGGAATGGCCAACTTTCGGTCTCAACTCTTCCAATGTAGAGAGCAACAATTTTATGTGCGCATCCAGCCATACAATTTTCTTTCCATCAGCTGTAATAACATTTTATTAATAAAAGGATAATTTAATGTAGGCATTAATCTTACAGTTCACGGATATCTCCTGATCAAGGCTTCGATTTTGTACATGGGATTCTGGTTGACAGTCCGATTGAAGCGGTGTTAACCATGAATCTACATTTGCAGCCGCTGGTTCATCTACATTTAACACACCAGCCTCTGACAAAGCAGCACGAAGAATTTCCGGATCTGGGTTTTTAATATTAAAAAATTATAAAATGTACAGTTTTAAATTAATAACAAATTTCCCTTACGATTTTCAAACATCTTTTGCGTTCCCGGCGAACATTAAATTTTAACGGATGTTCCTGGTGATCCTACATGTACTTCCATGACTACAAGTTTGCTTATTTATTATATCAAAAATTAAGTTGGAATAACTTGAGAAAATTCACCTTCTTTAAATTCTAGTCGCAATTCAAATCAATTTTCACTTCAAATCACAATAATTGTTAACGTCAAATTTAATACTTTTGACAGTCAGCTGATTGCATATCGAAGTTACACATCTTCTTAATTATGAGTAAAAATGTGCAACTTTGTGCAAGAGCGGAAACGTAATTTACTCGATTTTTACTAGTTAAAAGTAAACAGACGGTTTGTGAGTAAAAATGCGTAAAAGTTTTTACACCGAGTAAAAACTTTCGAGTAAACAGACAGACCTATTTTCTGTTGTATGAATATACAATTTCAAACTGGAGTGACGTCCGTGCCCTTATTTTGTTGTACCTATGTAGAGAAAAAAAATCTTTCGTAAGTTGACGCACACGACAAATTCATTCTATTCATTCTATTAAGATAAACTATTTTAGTTTAGTAGAAAGCCTAGTTCACGCAGTTTTAGTAATTCAATAAATCAGGATAATAATGGAACAAAAATAGTATAATCCTTTTGAACAGATATTTGTTAATTCACGATGAAACATTAAAATGTGTTTTCTAGCATTATGAGCAAATGGCGTGAACGACAAACCAATATTCACCCGACGCCTTATGTCAAAAACGGTTCTTTGCAAATAAGCTTTTTTATTTCTAACACGGAATAACTTATTGAAAAACACTTTTCTAGTGACAACGAACGAACTCGTATCGAATTCTATTCTTTTTACAAAAAAAAAAATTGTGTTTTACGGCCAACTACGACGACCGAACTACTTTTCGTATTTTAACTTCTTTCAACTTCCGCTTCTACTTTTCATCACTTCTAGGTAGGGGGCTGATTTTTTGAATGCATCGTCGATGACTCCATTTTTAGTTCTAAGTGTTACAACATTTACTACACCTTCATGATCATGGTGCACTTACAGAACTCGCCCTAATAACCACTTCTGCGGGGGCAAATTATATTCCACAATCAAAACCAGAACTCCTCTCTGAAGTTTCCTGGATCGAATTTTCCACTTATATCGATTCTGCAGTTGATCGAGGTACTCTAACAACTAACGAACGAGCCCAAAATTGTTGCCAGCGAAACAGATGAGAAAACTTTACCTCTAACAAACTAGGATCAACTATGGCTGTGAGCAGAGCTCTAATTAAAATATCACCTGGTGTTAACAGCAGGATCTAGTTATAATGCTGCCATAGGTCTCAAGTTCAAAATCGCTTCGTTTTGAACCATGACGGTATGACGGGGTTCTTCATATGTTAGCGATTCCATATTAACCGTCTTGAACATATGGGTCTTTGTGCACTTCACAGTGGCTTCTCATAAACCGCTGGAATGCGGTGAATGGGCTGGAAGGGGACGAAAGTCGATGCAATCCCGTGCTCAATATCTTAACATTGCGTCTCTTGTCTCTTGTTGGTAAAACTGCTAATATTCCTCCTGGAGTTTACGTCTTGCTCCAACAAAATGTGTGGCATTATCGCAATACTGCTGACGAATATGTCTACGACGAACAACAAATTGTTTTAGGGTGGCAATGAAGGCTTCCGATGACCAATCAGAACCAACCTCCATGTGAATGGCCTTTGTGTCAAAGCAAACAAAAACTGCCACATAGATCTTTCAAAAGTGAATACCAGAATTGATAAAGGACCTTGCTGGAGTCACGCGATGGATTGGTAGTTTTCCCATAATTTGCTCAGATAACCTTGGCTTCGATCGAAAACATCTATAGCATCCAAATACGGCTCTTCTCACGATGCTTCTCAAATTAACCACCCAATACTGCTCACGGATGAAGGCCGTTAATTCCTGCATGAAAGTTTTTACTATGATAATACTTCTCAATTGACTGCACAAATGGGTGAGACTTCGGAAGCAAGATAGAATGTTTTGTATCATGGGTGATATCTGCATTCTTCAGACGCCCTCCAACTCTTAAGAGTTGTATTCCAGTGTTGTCTTCGAAGAACGAATTCAATGGTCGAAAACAACTTTTGGAGATTATCACTGTAATCCTTTCTAGGTCTCGAATTTCCGTACCAAATGCTATCTGTTGGACTGCCCAAACCATCCGTTTCCATGAAGTATCCAACACTTTTGTTGAAATTGGTTGTGTCATCCTTGGTTTGTTGCTCCTCGATCGCCGAATGTCTTGAATAAATCTGAACATGAAGTAAATTATTCGTTGCAATTTTTACGAAAGTCGTTCAGATATTTGATGTCCAGGAGATAAAGGTCTGCACCAAAGATGTTATTGGAACCTGGTTTTTCTGTTGTTATGGCCACAAACGTGAACCTAGCTCTTCACCTTTCCGGAATATCTGCAACCGAAATATCGAGAATTTTAGACTTGTGCCACCTTTCTTCCGACTTCCTTAAAAATTATGGTCCTTTAAGCCACAACTTAGAGCCAGCTAATTATTCCGGAAGATACCACGAGATACGGTGTCTGCATGGCTATTTTTAGTCTCTACGTGATTCCAGGATATCTTAGTTGAAATTTCTTGAATTTGGCTACTCGATTCGAAACAAATGAGTTCCAGTTGGAAGCGTGGGACGACAGCATATTAAGGACAATCCTTGAGTCCATCTAACAAAAGATCGCTGGGCAGACGCGATCGATAAATTTAGCTAACAATAGAGCAGACGTATATCCGACTTTCCTCCAAATCGAGGAACCTGAATTCGTTCAAGCGAGCCGAGGTTATTACGGAGCCGTTGACATTGAGTATGCAAAATCGGAGGCAATGATTCACTCCAGTTAACTTGTCGAATCCAAAGTTCTTGAAGAAAGATTTTTCCTAGGTAGGATTCACAATGCCAATAGAGTCGTAAATTCGGCCCAAATCGGAAAGAACGACTCCTTTTGTTATGGAGATGGAGTGCGAAGTCAATTTATAGCCATAAAAACTAAATATGTCTTCTGCAGATTCCTGACCATTACCAGCGGCTTCGTTGTATCTCTTGGTTGCAACTGAATCACTTTATCTTCACTGTCTTGAGGTAGATCTGCAAGAATGTGACTGACATACGAATACCTTCTCCTAAGGGCAAGTTGTGAGAATTTGTACTACTTGTTTTGTTATTTCAAGCAGTTCCTCAAAGGATGCTGCACCCGTCAATAAATCGTCCTTATAAAAATCCCGTTGAATCACTGCACTATACCAATAAGAACATTTGTGGATTTCTCGTCAGCTAATACCTGCAAATATCGAGCAGCCAAGATCAGTGCAGCTGCTGTTCCGTAAGTGATTGTGAGCAAACGATGGACTCTCATCTCCTCACTGGGATGATCTCTCCAAAAAATACATTGCAAATTACAGTCTTCTGGATGTCAGCCGTTACTAAGTACCGATAGAAACGAATCGAATGACGATGTCAAATTATTCTAATTAAGTGGGTGGACCCACCAACATGATGTCGTTTAAGGATACTGGTACGCTCAGCAGAGCAGCGAATATAAAGCGTAATTTTGTAGTCGTATTGCCAGCATGAATGACGCAGTGATGTGCCATATAATATTGTCGAATGGGCAATTCAGCTTTGTCTACTAACTTCATTTGGCCCATTTGTAGATATTCTCCCAAGAATTGTTCTACCGCTTTGTCCGTGAGAATTGCCGACAATATTGAACACGACTCGAGAGCTCGAATTGTCCTAGTAACGACCCATCCTAATCTGTCCCACAGTAAGCAACTCAAAGAATATTCCCCCTACGATTAAGAGGTTTGTACTTCGTAGAAACTGGGGTCAGCTAGCTTAATGTTTCTGGGAATAATCCATCCACTGGTATTCACTTTGTAACGAGGATGTGTATTTGGTGATGACGATCCAGCATGTACCATCAATGACGTATGGAAAAATAATGATGTATCAGTTAAGCCTTCGCCCGATTTGGGGACATTGACGACATAATTTGATGTACCTTGCGATATAGATTCTTCCTTCCATTTTGAACCAGGAGTAGTTGTTGAAGATTGACGATGAAGCATTGAATAACGTGAACTCTGACATTGTTTACACCTTTTACTAGTGCTTGTCGCAACCGAATATTCCTTCTTTAGGCAGTTTAGGCATAACGAAAAGGTTTTTGCTTCATAAACTCTTTGAAGCGGTGTCATTCACTTAATTTTTGGACAACGAACTAAACTATTACAATTCGCTTTACAGGTGACGCAACGATGATTTGACGAAGATCTAGAGAGCAGCAGTTGGGGCTTAAATTTCCAAAAATTTCACAAACTGTTTTTACGACATTCCAAACTGGTACAACGTTTCGAAATAACTGTTAAAAACATTTCCCATGATGAAAGAACTTCCAATGAATTTTCGTGATCCCATTTTGAAATGGTATCTGGGTCTAGCTTTCCGATAATGAAGTGAACTATTATTCCATTAAGAATATCTTCGCTGCTTCCAAAGCTTTTCAGAGCACGAAGGTGGGCAATTTAAGGCTTGCTCATAATTATATTCTGTAGTTTCCAAGTCTTTAATAGTTTGAAGTAGCTTTTCTTCTAAACAGTTAAGTAAATGTTGAAACTTTTCGATATTTGTCAGTTCGGTATCATTGTGAATCAGAATATTGAACGTGCCGATGAAATTGACCCAATGCTTTCCATAGAAGTGCGGCAGCTTCAACATTGCCGGTAATCGTGAATATGGAGGAGTAGGACCATTGGAACTAAGTGAAGTCTGAGCACCTAGAATAGTAGCTGGGGAGTTCGATGCAATAGTAGAATGCGACTTATGTTGAGCGATCTGTGAGTGACAATAATTTCGATATTATGAAGCAATACTATAGTTCTTCTAGCTCATCTCGTTTGTCGGCTTCTGTTTCTAGTTTATCAGAGCTACATTCTACTTAGCTATGAATTGCCATTATGTGACCCGCGATTCGAGTAAACTAAGACGAGTTTCAAAATCGAATATGTTCATGGAATCGGTGTTTGTGTCTACATAATTCTTAAGTTTTGTAAGAGAGCCTTGTAACTATGCTCTTTTTTTCGAAAAACACTCATCGATTCCACTGCTGTTGTTATGTATTTATTGCGTTATTTTCGTAATTAATCAATGAAAGTTACGTTCAAAATTCGACACGAAAAACTAATTGCCGGTTTTCCGAATCAAGGCTCGAGTCTACTGGAATTTTTAAAGATGAAGAAACTTCCTTTAACCTGAATCGAACTTCAGCGAAGACCTATGACGTACATAATGTGTGCCCAATGTCGGTGACAAATGATCAATCATTCCAATCTGTGTTCTTCTAAATAGAACTTACCAAACATATTAAAAATACGAATAACAATGTGTTTTCTGTTTATTTTGACCGAATGTCACGACAAGAAACTAATTCTTAATATCCGTGCCAGTGCTGTTCCTCTACGCGTAGACTTTCATTGTCTACTCTTTAGCGTAGACATTAGCGTAGATAAACAAATTTAGTGTAGACAATGTCGACAATGTCAACTAATGTGTCGACAATGTAGACTTTATACTCTGTTACAAACAAAACTTTTAGTTAGTACGTGAAATGGTATCTTATTCTTATGAAAATTAAAAATAAGTTTAAGACAAGTTATAATTATAAAATATGCCAGGCAGACCGAAAAATAAAGCTTTCGAAGAAGTTGGACTCCATCTCGAAACATCAACAATTTTTTATTTAAGGAACTCAAATACACGGGAACAGTTGTTTGGGACAGTTATCAAAAGAAAACCTCAGTCTTCGAAATTCTATACATGAAAGGTATAATAAAAACCATTAGCTTTTTGGAGTATTTATTTATTTATTTACGTAAAGTCTACAGAGGTTGTCTTCTACAGACTATTTAATACTTAAAAAAATTAATTAATTAATTTAATACTAAGTCTACTGAGAAACAGAATTTCGTACAAAAATAATAAGATATTTAATTTGAAATTTCCATGCAAAAATTATATGTAATTATTACGTAATTGAAATTTCATGCATTAATAAAGATTACTTATATCTCTTGGAGCGCGGAGAAATCTAAATATATATCAAAATAGTTGAATTTATTAAAAGAATTTTTTACACATTCTTGATAACCATTGGTTCTATGAGATGAAGCATAAAGCAAGTTTCTTGCTCCTAAGGTCCTTTCTGGAGCATATAAATTCAACATATTAAGAAGCTCTGGACATAAAATATTGGAACACAGAATATCCCTTATAAATGAAGCACATTGCATGTCACGTCTGAAACGCAGATTTGATAATCATATTAGTAAACTGGACTCGCACGAGCATAAATTATCCCCTCATATATTAAGCATGTAACATGTAAAACGTGTTAAAGTTCTTTGAATAGATTCCAATCTGTGGATATGCACGTGGTTATGGGGAGACCTAATGATTGCAGCGTATTCTAATATGGGACGAACAATAGTAGTAAACATAGCCCTAAAAGTATCAACGTTTTTGATTTCCGTAGAGTTCCTTTTTATGAAACCAACAAGTTTATAGCATTTTGAACATATTTATTCTACATGTGTCTTGAAAATGTGAGTTTATTATAAAAAACTACACCTAAATCGATGATTTTGCGAACACGACTTAAAGAAACATAATTAATAATATAATTAAAATCGCGCTTATAGAACGATTGTAAGTTAAAATACGGCATTTTGAAGTATTTACATTGCGGCTATTTCTACGACACCAGTTAGACAAATTATCAAGATCACTTTGTAACTGAGGGCAAGAATTTGAGCAGATAATTTTTAGAACCAACTTTAAATCATCAGCATAAATTAAACAGCGTGAGTACTTGAATATTGAGCTAATATCATTAATGAAAATATTGAATAATATAGGACTGCAGTGACTGCCTTGAGAAATTCCAGAATTTGCTTTGAAGATGCGTGAATTGTTTGTATAAATTTTGACAATTGCTTTGCACTTTGTAAGATAAAATGTGATCTGATCTAAAAAAGTTCATTGAAAGCCAAAAGTGCGAAGCTTATTTATTAAAATATAGGGATGCATACTTCATCGAATGCTTTAGAGAAATCTGTGTAACCAAAGTCAACTTGACCTCTTTCTCAATGGAATTGATGCAATAATTTGTGAATAACGCAAGATTTGTGACTGTTGATCTTCCATTTTAAAATCAATGTTACTCACAGCAGATAATTTCTTTGCATTGAAATGATATTTTAGTAGCGATAATGCTATCAAGCAACTTTGGTAAAACAATCATTAAAGTAGCAGCTCTATAGTTGTTAATACAATGACATGCACCACTTTTCAAAATTGGTTTAATAATTGTAGTTTTCCACGCATTTAGAAATATACCAGATTTAAGTGATAACTTAAAAATATATTTTAAAGCTGGAATAAATGAATATTTCCAGGATTTAGTTATAATTTACTTCCACATTATTTATCACATGAATATAGTAGAAATGCGTCATCTTAGTCCAAGTTAGCCATAAAACTGTTGCAGATTCCAGAATCATCTGCCCAACTAGAAAGACTTTTTTCAACCTGGTCACACGTTCTTTCTCCAAGCAAAAATCGGTTAACCTTTGAAAGATCTAAACAATTGCTGCGTATTTATTATTCTCCTAGAATTAAGCGTGATGTATACAATGAAGATGCTAATAATCTGATTAATTTTTATTAATCTAAATAACTGTTGTTAAATATATTACTGATGTTATTATAACTAAGTTACGCATATAATTCTATATACATCTTATTTATTCTATATTCTTTTTATGCTTACTATTATCAATCATTATTCTAAGCTTCAATAAATTATGTAGGTTATTATCCGAATTATTATTTTTGGTGCACTTATAATCTATTTCCTAACTAACAAAGTATAATAAAGCTATTTGAATTTTTTACCAAATTTTAATTTTCTACATTGTCTACGCTTATAAAATATAGTGTAGACAAGAGATTATTATCTACAGGTAATTGTCGACGCGTAGACAATTATGTAGTCTACATCACGTAGATTACATCGCACAACACTGATCCGTGCTAATGAAGGACCAATAAATGTTTGCAAATAAGCGTTAAGGCCGAAACACAGTGCGAGCGTACACGACTTCGACTCAGCCGGCGTTTGATAACTTCGGCGTAGTGAGCTCGTTTTAACACAGTTTCTGAATTTTATGTGTTGTCAATTCAAATTATGGATGCTGATAAATTACTTGAAATAATTAATTTGAGTTATCTGGGTTTTAAGGCTGCAAAATGCGCAAAAAGAGCCAAGAAAATTCGGAGACGAAGATGGTGGGTGCGGCAATTAAATTTAACAAGAGACATTGACGGGTACTTTGCTAAATCATTCGAGAAAATGAAGATTATAGACCCCGAGCACTTTTTTAAAGTGACACGTATGAAAGCTGAAATTTTTAATTTTCTCCTTGACTTAACAAGAGAAGGACTTACCAAAATTTCAATTAGGAAGGCCATAAAGGCTGAGTGCAGGCTATTTATTACACTTATGTAAGTAACGATGGCATTATTCCTTTGAATTAATTATGAGCATTTGCCATATGTTATATTTTCAGGTTTTTGTCACAAGGTCCACCAATGCAAGTGCTTGCTTGGATGTTTAAGATGGGCGTTTCAACTATTCGGAAAATAATATTTGAAACTTGTGACATAATTTGGGAAAATCTGTGGAGTATATATTTGTCACCTCCTACAACATACGAATGCAGAAAAATTGCAGAAGATTTCGAAAATATTTGGAATCTACCGAATTGTGTTGCAAGTTTGGATGGGAAGCACATCAACATCCAATGTCCTCCGAATGCAGGATCGGAATATTTTAATTATAAAGGTCATCACAGTATAGTTTTAATTGATGCATGTGATGCTAATTATACTTTTACGGCCGTGTACATTGGTGCCTATGGGAGTCAGAGTGATGGCAGAATATTCAAGGAATCTTATTTTGGCAGACAGCTTCTTTCTGGGACATTAAATTTACCAGGATCAATAAATTAAAAAAAATTCTGACTTTTTGTGCCCCCATTATTTCATCGGGGATGCAGCCTTTCCACTTAAAACGTTTTTAATGCGACCTTATCCGGGAAGACTGTTAAATGGCAAAACAACCTGTTTTAATTGTAGGCTTTCAAGGGCTCGTCGAGTTATTCAAAACGCTTTTGGTATTCTAACTGCTAGATGGCGAGTTATCAATAACAAGTTGCAGATGATACCTTCGAATGCAGAGAAAATTATTAAGGCTGTAATTGTACTGCATAATTTTGTAAAAATGCATGATAATAGCTATTGCCCAAGAGAGTATATTGACCATGAGGAAGACGGAAATATTGTGGAGGGACTTTGGCGGCAAGAAGTAAAATCTCTTCCTCGTTGTAGAAATTTATCATCTAATTATGCCGCAACGAATGCTCTTGAAATGAGAGATGCTTTATGCGAATATTTATACGAAAATAAAATAATAAAATAGTTTATTTTTTGTGTAAATAAACGTGTTTTCTTTTAATTTCTTTATAAAAAAAAACAAGTACTCTCATTAAAAACTAACTAAACCAATTTATACTAAGTCTATATAAAAAACAACAAAAAATACACTCATTAAAATCCAACACACTCATTAACACACAACACTCATCACGAACAACAAAACTATTCCACTGTTTTTTCTTCAAATGTTTTCAGCATACATCTGGATTTTATTGTTTATCAACTTTAAAATTTCTAAGTGAGTATAATTGTTGATACTGTCTGGCAGCAAGTCCAATTTTGTTGCCGCAAGCCTCACAAATAACTCGTTTTCCGAACATGCTGCTTTTGGAGCTTGCGCAATTGTTTTAATTTCTCCCTAAAAACTTTTCAAATATTTCGTCTATGTTGTCGGTAGGCTGAGCTGTCTTTCTTCTCCTTTTTGATTGAGGAGGCGCGCTTTCCGTGTCGTCCTGGTACTGGCTTGTTGACGCTGCTGCATTAGCTGGAGCTGGAGGCGATGATAATGGTGCTGAAGGTGACACCAATGATGCAGATGAGGCCACTGATAGTTGCGACATAACGCCATCACTCCTTTCAATTGGCTCGAAATCCTCGCAAGATCTAAATAAAATTGTTTTTAGAAATTCTTGAAAATTTTATATCAAATTTATTACCTCCGAGGCTTCATGGTATCTTCAGAAACAAAAGTTGGTTGAAGTACTCCCATTCTTCTTTTTCTTTACAGGAACTTCCCGATGGAGCTTCCAAAATGGCAATTTCCCGCCTGAATCTGTAACGCAAATTCTTCCACCTTCGTTTACAATCTGCAACTAAATATATATTTATTTAAAACTAATTTATTGTACTCGGAGCTGCATATTTTTTAATTTACTTACTTGGCACTTCCATCGCTTCCGATAGAGATTGGAGATTTCTGTAATCACGGCATTTTAAGTTATAAATTAACTCCGCATCTCGCACCAAATTAATTAATTTTTCTTGCGATTTTTTTATTTTTATTTATTTTATTTATTTATTAAATCACTTAAATTTCCCCGGTTTCACTACACTCAAATCAGCTGCTGGTTGAAAACAACGAAAATCATGTACCAAATGCCAAAAGCTGCGCTGGAGTAGAAACTATTCCTACCCCAGCGTTTGCTTAGCGCAGTGGGCGTAGCCGACTTCATCATTGGAATATGCCCAACTTCTTCTCGTATTCTACAGGAACTGTCAAACGCCGGCTGCGCTAACGCTGGCACTGTGTTTCAGCCTTAATTAAAAATACTTTTCTAGTGACAGCGAATTCGAGTCCAATTTTATTATGTTTACTGGCAACTACGACCGAATTACTTTTTTTTTATTAGCATACCTACTACTTAGTTTCAGAAAAACTTAATTTTTTTTTTAAATTTGCTCAGCGAGATTAAACAATGGACAAGTAGTAATTTTTTGTGAAAAAAATTCTTTTTACTCTTCCGTCCATAGTCCAATACGTTAACAACATCAATGAACAAAACACGAATTCAATAATTGTTCACTATTTTCATACGTATACGAAACTATGTACCTACATACATATAGCAAAGGTTGCAAAATTCGGAATATTCTTTTCATTAAAAATTGCGACAATTTTAAATACCCAGCAGATAAAATCCCTCCAATGGTTTTAACGGTTCAAAGAGCCGATACCTATATAGCTAGTAAATATCCGAAAAATGACGGATTTTAGTTTAATGGAAGGAGCCAAAAAACTGGAGTATACATACAAAAAATGATGTAAGCGCCAGAGGTTGAGTTAAAGCATAAATAAAATAACTGAAAAATTCACTGTGTAAAATTTTCAGGCTATTCTATAATATATGTATGTATGCGACAACATACAGCGATAGGTGCAATTCAATATCGAAATTCAATAGATAACGAGAGCAGAATTCCAATATATAGTGTATATGTATTCGGTAGACAAAAGTCAATCCACCCAAAGGGCTCGTTGGTACGTGATACATTAGACCACATTTATAGTTGGTGGGATATTTCTGACTCTACGTAAATATAAAAGGGAAAAATATCGAATGAATGTATGCCAGATAAATAAAATTAATAACGGTGCTGACTATCTGTGATTTTGTTATATTTACAACCTGTCACTCAAATGAATTCCGCGATATCATTAAAATATTTAATCAGACAAATACGGTTCTAATACCTACACTTATGAACTACCTTTAGGCGTTACTTTAATACACACTATTGTTCATTATGGCCACACTTACAACTTACTCATCTAAGCGCATTTGAGACCTTCACCTTGGTTTCATTGGAATGTTTTACCCGTGTCTAAGACCAGCTATTCTTTTTTATTGTTTTGACACGATCTTCCAGATTAATTATAAGCTTGGTTTTAGTAGGAGTTTTCTTATCTATGTAGCATTAAAAGTAATTTACATATCGTCAATGAAACTGCATAACCACAAGACTACTAAAGTCGCTACAGCACAGTATTGCCAGATATATGCAATTCATACGGTAATTGCTCTGCGAAAACAAAATACGGTACAAAACCACCATACGATAATTTGAGTAGAAATAGGAATAATAATAATAGGTTTGTATTCTTACTTTTGTGTAAAAAAGCCTGAGTAAAAAGTAAAAAAGTAAAACCTTCTTTCGATAGAGGGGATAATACTAGATGAGAATGAAAAAAGTTAACACACTGCTAAGTCCAGGAAAATAATAAAAACATTTTCTCACGTCACATTAAGAAAATATATATTAAAATAAAAATTCAAAAGCACTGACTTTAAAACTTAAAAAAAATATTAAAAATGAGTAATTTTACTCTACTTTTTGTAACTTTCTGGATCAGTTTCCCTTAAAATAGACTAACATGCTTTCGTCCCAAAAACCCTTGTGTTGATCTTGAAAAATTTTCAGGCCTTGGTGGAAACGCTCGCCCTGCTCGTCACTCACACTCTCTAAGTGAGTGAAGGAAATGTATCTTAAGAGACATGTGTAAGAGAATGTT
This sequence comes from Dioctria linearis, assembly GCA_963930735.1. Lineage (NCBI taxonomy): Eukaryota > Metazoa > Arthropoda > Insecta > Diptera > Asilidae > Dioctria > Dioctria linearis. The sequence continues at coordinate 135,530,433 of OZ005743.1, read as the reverse complement.
TTTTCCCAAAACATTTCCAGTTACAAGAAGTAAGGTGGGCAATGTCATAGCCCAGCATGAAGGATACGTTTCTCCTTCTTTCCTCTTAAATTACCATGCCTGAATTCCTTTTGTTTGACGACAGTGATGTATTGGCGTCTCTAGTAAAAAATTAAAATAACGCATGAGTGAAATTCTTCCAGTTACCTATTTAAACGCGCAGCTGTGTGCCCCGAATGATTCATCCCTTAAACAAGGAGCAATTAAAGCGAGGCACAGGCGAATCACTACTCTGATCCAATACAATCGCAGACACAATTAAACATTCTCGGGACATCACAAACAATGATTACGCCTGTTATCGGAACACCACACTAACGAACACAGTACAAGGAGGAAACCATCCATGCACCCTCGTAAACACTATAGCCTAAGTATGCTGCGTATCAGTAAGATATCAGTCTGCCTATGCATTATCATTTAATAATAATTGAGAAAACTTCATATGGGCCTTTAATCACTCACAGGTACACAACCGATTCAATTCAATGAAGTTAGTTAAAACTACACATGCAAAAACCCAGGAAAAATAACACTCACTGAATATACTCACGATCGTGCTAATATTTCTGCTTAAAACACTACACAAATTCGAATCAATCTTTCACTACAAGGTGAACTGTAAGACTGATCCTCAGCGTAAAGGATTCAGTTTATGATATCTACATACAGTTCCGTGTAAATGGGAAAATAACTTAAAAGGAAGACGGAATCTTGTTTTGTGTGTGTATGTGTGTGTTGGTTTTTTTATATTCATTCATTTTTTTAATTTTCTCCGTTTAATAAAAAAAGTTACTAATCCTGCGCATGATAGTTTTTCAATAAATCTACAATAATTTCCATATAATTTTCATCTTTTTTATTTCCTAAGAATCCCTGGACGACCATTTTCAAGGATTTCCAAGATTTTTTTCAAGAAATGCAGATATACTGTTTTAGTGATTCCGTAATAGGTCTTCCTGTTTTCCGAATATAAATTGTCCACAAACGCAACAAAACCGATCAGAACTTAATTTACACGATGTGCGAGACATTTTATAAAAATTTGAAATAAGAAAACAAAATTTTCTGCATATAGTGAATTTCTTTCACGACGTAATTATTACTGGTTTTCCCATCATAAAATGGAGCCATTGTACCCAGAACTATTGGCAAAGTTAACTTAATGACAAGTTAGGACACAGAAGATGTTTCACATTTAAAATGTACACGGCTAGAAAAGGAAAGAAAGAAGAAGAAAAAAGATTAAACTCTCTTTAGAACTTTTATAAATAAATATAAAAAATGTGAAAACGCAAATTGCATGCAACGAAACAGAATGGCAAATGTTTCATTTTTGTAAATAAATGAGAATGGGCGGAATTTTCACGTTTTACTCTCATAAAATGTTCCCGCGCTTTTGTGAAAACCGGTTTACATGAAATATTGACACAGTTTGGTCACATGTTGTTGCTGTAACGGACAGATGTTGTTGCTGTAATCCTATGATATTTGAACACACGTGCTTCTGTTTACATTCGTTTTTCTCTGAAGTGATTAAGTGGGAGAACCTTATGCTGGATTTTCTGATATTTTTGGGAAAAACGAGAATTTTATTTGAGAGGAATTTTATATCTCCTTTCAGCATCGTGGCCAGAGCGAAATTTGTCTTTTTCTTAACCCATTAATGACCAGTAAATTTATTTCGCCAAATTATAGGGAAATTTTTAGAAGTAATTACATGAGACACTCTTACATTATTAAAACAATTAATATTGCCGTATGATAACTAAAAGTTATTTTTTTTAGGCTGGCAGATTATCCCGCCAATGGGTGTTCTCATGAGTCAAAATATAAAAATAAACCAACATTAGCATCAATAAAAATAAAATTTATTACATCCAAAAACTAATTGCAAATACGCTTAAAATCGACTTAAATTGTTCTCTTAAAAAACACGTCCATGGTATGGAATATGACACTCTGGATGCAATGGAATGTTGCATTTTCGACATAAGTATACGTTGCGACCACAATAATTTTTACATCGCGAATTTGATTGATTTCCCTTCACTATCCAATGGTCCATCCTGTCGTATCTAATTGCAGATTGTGCTGGCCTCAATATTTGAAGACTTTATGTGGGCCTTATTTGTTGTTTTCCATAGACTGTTAGCAGTTGTAACGCGCATTGCTTCTGGAAATTAACCAAAGGCATGTTCTCATTCAGTTTCCTGTTTAACAGCCACGCGTTTACTACACTCGCATTCACACCCCAATCAAAGAGTGTTTACCACAATTTTTTTTAGCGTATACGTAGATGGTAGTTAGAAACGAGCTAATCAAATAAATTGACTCCTCCCATCCGCTTATTATATGAAGCAGTAGTCTGCGGTTGTTGTAATTCTATAAACCGTTTCGTCGCCGAACTCCATTTTTTAACTGTCACAAGAGGTCTAGTTTTCATGCAATTTGAGGCAACAGTAACTGACTTGTTATCATTCCAACGAACTATAACTTTATCATCAATAGGGGCCTTTTCCATATAGCCCCGTGATTTTTTCATGAAACCTTTTTATTTGAAAAAGGAGCTCCTTTCGTTCTATTCTCTCTCAAAGTTCCCGTCCCTGCAATTCCCTTCTCTGAGAGGTAAGAAAGCAAACCCAGAGATGTTAATTAGTTGTCAAAAGTTATATGGGATCCCGTACTGATATTTGCCTTGTTTATAAAATCTGTTACAATATCAAAACCTTGTCCTTTTCCCGTGGTATCCAACAGAGTGCTAGCATCACAATATGGCTCTGCATGCAACAGGTATCTAGTTGAAAAGCATAATGACCACAATTTGAAACCAAATCGAATCGCTTTTCCCCGCATAAACTGCTTCGTGCCATGCTTTCCATAATACGGCACCATGCTTTCATCCCACTAAGGTACTGATCAGGAATAACGATTTTAAACTGCTGATTTAGTATGTCAAACATGGGACGACCTTTATAATATCGATCATTGGTGGCGACTTGATTATCAGCAAAATGAAGTCTTCTCATAATATCATCAAATGCGTTGCGGCTCGTTGATTCAGGCACGAGACCATTATAAGTATCTGGTGATGTGCTCCAATACATCCGCCGATTCGGTAGTTTGTTATACCCAGATAAAAGCAAAATTCCCAAAAAGCAATGAATATTTTCTAACGAAAGCGAAGAAGTAGTCAAATTGTGCTGAAAGAGTCTAGGAGGAAACATCAAAAGAAAAAAATCCAGAGGAGACTGTAAAGTTTCCCTAAGCCAGTCCTCCTGGTTTGGATGATAAGCCTTTTGAAAACTCGCCACGTTAGTACCGACCCTTGAAATAAAATAAAATTTATTTATGATAAATAATGGGGATTGAAATTGTCTCCCTATTTTCATTGGATTTACTCCAATTCATCTTATCAGGAAGTTCTTGTTTGCATGTTTTAGCCGTTTTTGGCTTCGAAATAGTGGGATTCCTTGATTTGCACTTCGTCTCAGGTTGTTGAACTAGTGTGCTCCTGGATCTTTCTTGATGTAATTTTCCATCAGTTATGGGTTCACGCTCACCCTGAAGCAACTTCAGAAGTAAATGCGCGGTGTTGGGTTCAACCTCGTCATCGCTAAGGTCACTATCAATATCGAGAATTAGCATCTGGTAGTTCATGTAGGGGGAATATTGTCACTTCCGTAGTTAAAAAATCGTCTTCATGGTCCATTATATCGTATATATCATAATGTTAACCTGCAACATGTAAAATCTTCTTACAAAATACTCAATTCCAGACAACATATAATTTACTACTACATCAATTCCCAGTGACAGGTAATACTGGCGCTCCGAAAAACAGGCAATAAATGTGTCGCATAATAAAAAAATGTTGAACAGAAGTTAATAATAATCAAACTATAAACCTTTTCTGTATAAAATTATCCAGCGTATCATTTTAGTTAAAAAATCATGATCCTGTCAACCGAGGTACCAGTACCAGCGACTGTGTCACGTTAAAATTTATTTATGAGCAACTACTGACTTCTCCGACGTAAAAACTTCTATATTCAAAGAAAAGATTTCAGGAAAAGGAAAAAGAACAACCGTCTCCAAGAATTGTATGTTACGCGTCACATAAAGAGAAAAATTTACTGGTTATGATCTTGGCAGGAAATATTGCCATTGGGCGTTAATTGGTTAAGCAAATGATGTACATTATTATGATAAGTTTGATATGATTTTGAGGGCAGTCTTAATCCACAGATTAGTAAGCAAGCAACAATCAACACCCTTAAGTGGCAGAATATTTTATATGCTGTCTCAAGAGTACCAGTTAATGGCAGTGCATGCTTGACATTGGACTTATTGGACGAGGAGAGATCTATCTAAGATCGCTCCCGATTTATGGGTCACGGAATCCGGTTGATTTAGAGCAATTCCACGCCGAAAGCCAATCCTCTAAGCATACATTAATAAGCGACCATCCTACAGGTCCTCTGACGCAGTATGCAGTTATACAAAAGGCATACTCTTCTGTTCAAAGAAGAATGTCAATCTCTATCTGCCCACATATGGGCCACCACGACCACTACGATGCTCACACAAGGAAGCCTTCTCCACAGTGAGGGGAATACTACTACTAATTGCAGAACTATCCGGGGCTTCTCAACCTCATAGTACCAAGTTTGAAATGTCGGCTACCCAATTGGTATGGCTTCGTATAACATGACCATAAGGTCATGAGTACTCCCTGGACTGGTTACTCCGTTCGAGCCTAAGATCTTATTTGCAACGTCTAAAAAGATTTCTACATAATCTACACAAGCAAACACAAACCATAATAGGCGCTGTCATTGGGGACCACGCGAAGGTTAAGATATGCTCGATTTAAGACTATAGCGCAGGGGTGGCCATAACGCGGCTCGCGAGCCGCATGCGGCTCTTGGAGTCGTGTGGTGTGGCTCAAAAAATATTTCATTTCATTACAACAAAATTTTAGAAAATATTACATAAAAAAAAATAGAAAATCTTTAAAAGTTAGATCTGCTTGTTGATGCCTTACGGTTATTGTCCATTTTAGCAGTTAGTCGCTGAAAGTTTGGTTGATGATCAGTTAGGGCAGTTCGCACAAGCTCAGTTAAATGTTTATCAGTTAAAACAGACCTATACTTATTTTTAATAAATTTAAGAGTGGAATACAACGACTCGCAAGAATAGGAAGTGCCGAAAATAGATATTATTCTGAGTGCGCAATCTTTGGTTTTAGGATATTTTTGTTCCGGAACCTGTTTCCAAAAGTCAATAGTTGAACAACTATTCTGTTTTACTTGCTTCAACCCTTCATCTTCTTGCAGCTCCAGTAGTTCTAATTCTTTACTTTTAAAATTATAATAATCTTATATGTATATTGTTTTCAAAGATAAATAAATGGCTCTTTAAAATATGCATTTCTAAAATGTGGATCCCAAAGTTACTATAGTTGGCCACCCCTGCTATAGAGGCTAAGAGATTACCACCAGTAATCTTATAGCATGCTATGCATACTAAGTATATAAGCTCTACTAACATACACTCGATTTCTAACATTTATCAACATTCATAACTTCGTTTCTTCGTTTTTCGCCCCGTGCCATTGTGTCTGTATGTCTGACTATCATGAGTACTTAACTTCTTTGTATAATGACCTATTTGCCATTCATACCTTACTTCACAGAGTCAGTTATCCCACCGTGAGAGGTACCAATTTGTGCATATGATATCTTTTTTTGAAGAATTCAATAAGATTTTGTCGTTCGGCGAATTCTAATTTTTAACTCATTGTCTCAGTCGCACTACAATAATACATAGCCAAGTTATTTTCCCCCATACATGCAAAAGACGTAAAAATATGACATTCCTTGTTTCTTTCAAGAAAACACGAAAAATTTCCAAACTTGTACGCCTCTATCTAAACTAATCCTTAATTAAACTTTGATCGGAACAAGTTGGTGTACACAAAGTTTTGTGTACACGCGTAAACTCATAGTTGCGGAATCTGGTCCCAGGATCTCTTCTGCAGTTGTGAGAAATTCTTGCCTCTCAGTTTTGTCTTAGGCGGCAGCACTTTGCTGTAAAACATTGAACACGCACCCATGCGCTGAACATATCAAAAAGCAAGCTTTGCCAATTTTATCGAGTTGGGCGAAAATTTTAGTACTGTTTTTGGGTAAAAAAAAATAGGTGTTAGTGAATTTAAGTGATATTTTGATGAAATTCAGTGAATATATTATTGTGCATTCTTTTGCGCAAGCCGATTTTCTTGACTTTTTGCTTTATCCTATCCCAACATTTTGTTGTCCTTTTATTCAGGATTGTTTCCATTTGAACGGAAATCAGGCAAAAATATCCTATGCAAAAAACATTCGACATGTAAAACAGCAGTTGAACGAAAAATATGAGGATTTTTCGCCTTCACAATCAACATATACTCCCAGCGAAGATGGCGGCTCGTCCCAATCGGAATTGGAGGAAAGTTATGCAGATCACGAAGAGCGCGTCATGTTAAAGGAACTCTGAGAGAATAATTCATTGGATGTTCCCACTATACCTACAGCAACGACTGAGCTCCATTGAGGTTCCTAAGTAAAGTAAAGTGGACCTCAAGAGACTATTGGGACATATTATCCCAAGCGATTTTCCAAACAGCAAAAGCAGAAATAAAGAAATCAAAAAATCTGTTTTTAATTTTTTTTTATATGTTAATTCTGTCCATAAGTAATCGTAAGCCGTCGTAAGTGTCATTTGTCTGAGCTTTTTGGGTACAGGCGGGGACACATATACATGAAACTTTAATACTTTTAGTAGCTTTGATCAGGTAACGATTTTATTCATTTTATATTCTCTTGTATGCAGGAAATCGCGTGGATGAAAAATTTGTTTACTGAATGGAAGAAGCATGTGCAATAAGATCGATAATTTTCGATACAGCTATTAAAACTTGACATGCATGCATTAATTTTTCTTGAAACTCAATTGGAAAGTTCTCCCGCTTTACCAGTCCCTCTATATTTGCAATTATGTACACAAGATTTACAATTTAATACCGTTTCAAGTAAAAAACACCAATGAGAAGAGCACTTATAATCAAGGAAATGAATTTAAGTTTTGATTCAAAGTCAATACTAAAAAGCTATAACAAAACAACACAAGAATCAAGGGAAGAGGCAGAAAACTGTACAAAATGTGTGTCAGGTAGAAATCTAAGAACTCTCGAGAGCCGCCTTATGAAAAGGATAAATAATTACATTCAGATTTCATTCGGAGGTTTAAATATGATATTCTTCTCTGAAAAATGCCGATATATCTGTATGTATGAAGTTGAAAAGATACACTATGACATTTTGCGGTTCAGTTCAAATACACTTATAGAGAGCATCCAGGTAATTTCAGTTTATCAGTGGAAACATAGTCAAACCGACATAAACGAAAAATAGATTGGATGCAATCGTCTAGAATTAAAATTGCTGTCCATATTCATGTAGATGAAACTATCATAGGTGAAATAGGGTACTAATCGAATGGCTTCACTAATTTCATGCTCATTTTAACCGACAGAATACTTGCGTATATCTATAGCCTTCAAAGTCATGGTTAAATTTTACCTAATATAGACCAAAGATTTTCACGAAACGCTTTCACAACATTTCATGACACTTGGATTTACAACTGATACTTTATCTATAATAGGTAAAATGGTACCATTACAACGGGCCGCCATAAAATGTATTAGATCTCGACCATTCATAGATTCTACCTAAATCGTTGTTAAATTTATCATAGAATTCCTCCGTATCGGTCTGCTAAGATAGAGCTGTACATCATCATAATATTGTTGCGAGCGTGACCTTTGGTTCGTGATTTAAATGTATCAGTGTAACCGATGTAAAAATACTACAAGAATTTACAAAAAAGAGTAAACACACCCTTTAGCCTTTAGCTTACTTCGAAATGTAACAGGGTGATAAAATGGCCCGTAGGAGCTCTCCCCGGCCCCGAAAAAAAAATTGAAAAAATCCTCAAGATTCCCAGGAGTCATAGTTGTTATAAAAAAAAGAATTATGAAGATCCGGTTAAAAATAGCTGAGATAAAAACAAAAGTATCTCAACAGAACGGCTTACATTAAGGAAATGGCGGTTTTTCATGGGGTTTTCTGACCGTTTTGGTCGTTTTCAAAGTATTTATTTCTACTATTACTATTACTACTTAATTATACACTTTTTCAGTATAATGTCAGCGGATAAAATGAAGCCTATTTTGTTTGGAACGTTTATTTCCATTAGTTTTCCGCTCGGGCTGATAGTTTAGGAGAAAACTTAATAATAGTATAACAACATTCTTTTACAACGGCTTGCCGCTTTTTGCCGCTTTTTGCCGTGAGATGATGTAAAAATTTACAATTTCTCTTTACGGAATAACGCTGCTTCTGAGGAATTTTTTTGGAAAGATGAAAAAGTTTTGTAATCGAACAACTATGCCTATGATCGAAGAAAAAATTGAAAAATAACTCATATGTAGCAATAGGGTATATGGGACCCAGATGAGGAAAAACTTTGAACTTCGGGAGGAAAAGCTCAGTAAGAAAATATGTCGAATTGAAAATAAAAACATTCTAGTAGATGAAGAATTGTGTTACCTTTAATTTGAATGTAAATTTTTTTCTCTAGGTGCATCTGTTATGATGCAGGGTCTGACAAAGTGAAAAAGTGGCTTTCAGGTAAAATTTAAGAGGGTGGAAAAAATACACTACGAAGTATACCGGTTTACCGGGCTTTAATTAGACACCCCACATGCCATATTTGGGTCTTGAGGGGGAGGGGTAACAACCCCCCCCCCCCTCAAATTCCACCACCCCAACTTTTTTTCCATAACTTTAATCCCCTCATCGAGCTAAAGACGAATCCACAGGTGGTTTTTTGATCCGCCGCCCCCCCCCCCCCCCGTCGCCCCGCAAAAAAGGTTCGAATATTGAAAATAATTACAGCAAATTTCTGAACTTCAAATACTATTATTAAGTAATTTAGGGGCGAAAAAGTAAATCGATCACACCAATTTGTTTGTCGTTGATGTTTTGTGAAGTTTTCCAGAAAGTTTCATACTGTTTGATGCGCCATTACTTATGTTTTGGGTTCACAAATTTGCAGCACCTTTTTTTGTGGGGGAAAACCGTGGTGCGAGTATATGTAAATTGAACACGCCGCTAAATCAACCCAGTACAACCTAGAAAAAATATAGGTACACCAGTTGATAGTCCTCAAAAGGATCTTTCATTTGGCACACTGGCAATTTTCCTAGGACACTCCCCTCCCCCTCTGCACACCCTGACATTTGACGTTCAATCTGATCTCCTAAGTACAACTATACAAGTCGGTTTACACTGCCAATTTGTGAATGTAAAAATACAAGAACCTTGTATTGCATTTTATATGTATAGGCCTGGTATTACTTTACCGGGTTTTAATCAAATACACCTTTTACATCGATACACTCTTTGATACAACATTGCGTGAATACCCCTAATATTCAATATTTAATATACAAGTTTTATATTTGACTTCTGATCATATAAAATTCATAAACCTTCAATTAATCAACTTTAATTATCGCAATCCAATTAGAACACTTTCGCCCGTTTATTACTTTCGATTGTTAACACTGCAATGTCTAAGACAAGACTCCTTTTCTGGCGGTGGCAACTGTTATATTTATACCCTAAAAACTCTCCAGATTATTCTGCAGTGTTATATTCCAGAAGCTTCTTCACTATTCTATTCATTCTATTCCTGAACCTTCGTGAAGTTGTTTATTCTCCATTGCCAGCAGATGTCACAAGTTGTCGCTTTCTATTGCACGTAACAATATAAATGCATAATATCTAACATCGGCAATCGGTATGGTTTCTTATAAATGTACTAGAAAAAAAAGCTTTGAACCTGGAGGAACACGCTCCCATAACACAAGCACGCGAGGTATTTTAGTGTCAATCTTACCAGTCTATCAGATCTATCCGAAAGGAAAACCCTCACTAAGTCTACTGAGGATGAACAGAAATTAAATAAGATGAACAGCTTACTCAATTGAATTTCATGGCTTACACAGTAGAAAGCATTAGAAAAATTCAATAGTACGAGATATTTTTGTTAAATGCGGCCCTTAGATCAGAAGCTACCTTAAGTAGAGCTATCTCACAGTTGTGGTAAAGTCGAAATCCTGATTGCCAACCTGATAGCAGATTTTCTTCTTCCAGAAAGTATAGTTAGTATATTTTAGTTCTACATTAGTTGAAGAGTAGTGTCTATAATCTGGATCAAAACCCATAAAATGATTCTTGGTCGAAAATCGTCAACAGGTTTCAAATGGGGGGGGGGGGGGGGGGTAATGGACTGTAGCTATATGGATATCTTAAATACGTAAAACATGAGTTCACGATATATAAAAAGAAGTATGATTTTATGAAACGAGGTGGAAAATTACCTAGTTTACAGGCATCTATTATAATTTTATGGAACTATTCGATCCAATCAGTACTCTTAGGTACTGTTGTCCTACCTATAATATTTCCTATTTTGCTTTATGTTGGGTTTGGTATTCATTAGCCTCGATTTATTCAATACACGAGTTTTTCACAATTATATTCAACTTTTTACGTTTTACACTTTTGCCGTTCAGAAATACACTTTTTCTTCTTTTCCTATCTTTTCAAGAAATACATAAAAATAATCTACCAGAACCCGCCGAACTCAATCCTTTTCAAAAAACTCTCGACCAAATTTATTTTGATTTTACTTAAACCCAATATTTCCTCTTGCTTTTTTTTATAAGCGTTTAAAAATCATTTGAACACATAAAAGATATTTTTAGGGTTCCGTACCCAAAGGGTAACAATGGGAACCCTATTACTAAGACTTCGCTGTCAGTCCGTCCGTCACCAGGTTGCATCTAATGAACCGTAATAGTTAGACAGTTGAAATTTTGACAGAGTGTGTATTTCTATTGCCGATATAACAACAAATAATAAAAATTAAATTAAATTAAAAATTAAAGTGGGTCCCCATACAAGAAAGTGGTATTTTCGGTGTTTTGTTCCTCGATCTATTATCATTCATTATTATTATCCTAAGTAGACATTTTTTTTCAAAAAAAAGAAAAAAAAAATGTCTACTTATGATACTTAATTTTTTTTATTTTTTTAACTAATCCCAACCTATCCAGTTTCCAATTTCTTCCCAAAAATCCGCTTCTAAAGCAACAAATACATTAATACAGCTTGTCGTCACGCAACAAACTGTAAAATAAAGACTTCGCGTAATTAATAGTTTTATATCTTTTTCGGACAGTTAAAGTGTTAATGTAAAATAAAATCATAAGTGAAGTCAAGGCCAAAACGAAAGCCTGTAGGAACATGCTAAACAAATATCCCGGGATATCTGTTCTGTTAAATTCGTCATAATTGAAATTAGTTTTGTTAATCGCGTAAGATCTGGATTTGGATTTGGATTTGGATTTTTTTTTCAAATGACGCCTAATCTCATTTGTTTTAATATAATTCGATTTTCGGATGTAAAATTTCATCTGATTAGTTGAGTTTTAAATGTTTTTATGTAGTAAACGTTTTAAAGGGTGCTCAAACTCTGTATTCCCAAAAAAGTTGAAGATTTTCGCCTAATATTTGGTGACACAGATTTACTATATATGCTATTTAATATTTTAGTAAGCGAGACCTGGTTGTGTGATGAAATTCCAAGTTCTCTAATGTAAATCGCTAGTTTACATATGTCAAACTATTTCGTAACGACAGGAAAGAGCGTTTTGGCGTGGGAGTAGCAATATACGTCAGAGATTTCTTTAATACGAAGGCCATTTTCTCCTCCAGTGGAAGGTCGATTGAGTTTATTGGTTTCCAGGTAGATAATGAAGTTGAGAAACTTGTTTTATCAGCTGTTTATTCTCCTCGACCAAATTGTTTTTCGTACCAAAATGCTGCTAAATTAGAAAATGCGCTTGCTACGGTAGCCCATATTTATAGCTCGTCGGAGGTGACTTTAATGTTAACTTCCTATCCGGCAATACAATTGCACATGATTTTGGAGATTTCACTCAATCTGTATATTTGCGCATATTAAATAATCTCCCTACTCATTACAATATAGCAAATACATCTCTATTTGATTTGTTTATGACCAGTGACGAAAATCGTATTCTTTTTCATAATCAGCTCAATGCACCAAGTTTTCTCAGCCATGATCTATTTTTCTGAGGTATGATTTTGTACCTTGTCCCAGTCATCTATCAGACAATTTTCCTAATCGTGACTTGAACAATATTAATTTTTCTGAGCTTTATAATGAGTGTAATAGGCTGCCTTGGGATAGCATATTATCTTGTAGTGTAGTAGATGATCAAGTCGAAATCCTTGAGAGCTTATTCCATTATTTGTATGAAAAGTATCTACCTGTTCGATATAGAAGAGTTAGACTAAATGCCTGCTCTTGGTTCACAACCAATATTGGCCGTCTATTTGCAGAAAGGGAGTTCTTTTATAGGTAGTTTAGACACCTTAAGACAGTTTCTTCACGGGCCTTATTCAAAGACGGACGGAATAAAACAAGCTCGGCCATTAAGTCGACCAAATATAGGTATCTCAAAAAAAAAATCTTTCTAACAAGATTCTATGGAAGAATCTGAAGTAAGCTGGATTATGTGGAAGCACCAAGGAGGAAACCTCACTCAATCCTGATGACCTGAACAGATTTTTCGTGGCAGTACACCATGCTTAAATAAGCCTGAGCATAGCGACTCTTGCTACTTTCGGTGCATTGATAATGCAGAGTGTTATAAGTCCATATTCTCTATTAAATCTAGTGCCACTGGTCCTGATAATAATGCATATGTATAATGTACATCTCCTAAGTTCCCAAAATTACTGCTACCTTACATTAGTCGCTATATACTATTTATTTTTATTACCTGGCTAACATCATCTACCTTTCCTTCTAGATGGAAAATTGCTACGATGCTACCTATCCCTAAAATAAAATCTGCTGTTAACCCATCTGCTTTTAGACCCATCACCATTTTGTGTTTCCTTTCGAAGGCTTTGGAAAAGGTGATGTAAACTCAGATCCTATCGTTTGTAGATAACAATAGAATGCTTTCGCGTTGGCAATCAGGTCTCAGACCAGGTTATTGCTGTGAATCGGCTGTTCTTTAGTTTACTACAGACTTAAGAAAAGGCCTAGATAACGACGAAATTGCAATACTGGTTTTACTCGACTTTACAAAAGCTTTTGACTGTGTAAATGACTTTATGCTCCTCAACAAATTTAGAAAATGTTTCCGGTTTTATTTTAGTGCCGTCCAATTGATACAGAGCTTCCTAGGCCATAGTTATCAGCAAGTACGAGACAACGATCATGTTTCTGATTTACAGTCACTTTTCTGTGGCGTTCCCCAAGGGTCTATTATAAGTCCATTGCTTTTTTCCTTATTCATCAATTATTTACCTGACATTATTCAAGACGTTAGTGCCCATTTATAAGGTGATGATTTACAAATATACAATAGCAGACCTCTCGGGCTTATTGAAGACTCCATTGTAAGGATTAACGTTGACTTAATGCAAATTTACGATTGGTCTCAACGTAACCTTTTGATGTTAAATCCCAATAAATCGAAATAGGTATTTAATTTTTTCCAATAACAGCTTGGAAACTGATATTCCGCACATCATGCTTTGGGGTGAAATATTGACTAGGGTAAGCGAAGTTACGAATCTCAGTGTCGGTCTTAATGGGAGAATGAAATGCTGTGATCATGTAAGGTGTATGGAGGTTTGCGTCGACTCTGGCTCTCTGCCAAATTATTAAGCCTGGATATCAAATGTAGATTGGTGAAAACTCTCATCCTACTCTACTTTTCTTACGGGAATTTGATTGTATTCGCTTTCTTTGAATTTACGCAGTTTTTACCATGTCTCTAATTTTATTCCCAGAATACTGGCCTATCCACTGAACATTTACCTACGACGACAATCAATTCTATTTCTCTTCAAGCTTATTCATACTAAACGCCCTGAATAATTAATGGATGAGATCCAGTTTCTCCAATCGCAGCGACGACGTTGGTGTCTTCTGATGCCACGTCATAGTCGCTTGGTTCAGGAAGGCTCCTTCTTCACTCAGATCCCACGGTTTTGGAACTTGTTACCTGCAACCTTGCAGAGAGCTGTTACTGTCGGCGAATTTCAATATGCTGCTATCTTCAATACAGGTCTGAATGGTTTCAAGAGTGCTGCTAATTAATTAATTAGGTAGTTTTTTGTATATTTAGTATATTTTTGTATTTTTGCATTGAATAATTTCACTTAAATTTAGTTTTGGTTATGATTTTATTATAATTTTAATCAACATCTGATATTAACGGTATTAGTAACTATTTGAACATTGTTTTCTCTAAAATTATATTTTCGAGTACTTACAAAAGATTGTAAATCTTGGGTACCAATCCAGCTAAATAAATTAAATTGAATTGAATTGAAATTGAACTCTGATAAACAGAAACACAATATTTTTTGTGCCACATGAAATAGCAAATCGCTCAGTCCATCCTCATAAGTCAGAGTGGTATGTACATACATAATGAATTTTTCCTGGAAAATCTTACTGAAGGTAAGATTTGTCTTTTGGAATAATTTTTTCCTTCATATTTTTCTACTGACAAATTTTGCTGTATGCAAAATTTATCGTGGGAGTTTTTTAAGCGAAACAACTTGGGTGAAATTTAAACTTTTGTTTTTCCCAAGTCGTTTTATGGGAAAACTTTTTGCCTTGTTTAATGAAAGTAATGCGAAGAAATTGGCGACGCAATTTCTTTATTTGTTTGTATGGTTAGTTAATCATCTATATTAAGCATGATTAGCTTAGTTGAAAAATTGATTGAGCATATATTTTTATTTTTTTCCATTTACAGGTTTTTTAGGGATATTTTTTATAGTATACATAGTATATCCTAATTGACATTACGGAAATTGAACACATTCAGAGTTGACTGAGACTCGTATGTACTAAGAAAATAATTTTTACTCTACCCAGAAGATACAGAAAAGTATGTATGTAACTCTCCCAGAGTAAAGTATCACATTCGTCATATAATCTTGGGGAAAGATGGCCATCTGCGATATAGGCAGGCGGTCTCATCAAAACGTGACGATCGACTCGAAAGTCGGAAATGAAAGATGAATCTCTCAGTCCATTTACCTCTCACTAACCAAGGAAACGACGCTTTAGTACAATAAAAGTGCATACTCGCGCTTAAGTACCTACGAGTACACACGACCATAACTCCTGTGCATTTGCAAGTATCCTTACTTTTTTTCACGCTTTAAAGAAAAAAAAAGTAACTGAAAAGATAATTAAAGAAATCCATATCTAACCAAACTACGAGTGAGCAGAAAAACCTTATTGCGTTTAATTAACTGTTTTTATTCCCTAGGGCCTAGATGATGAAATCATAGTTTTTTTGTTCATTTGTAACGCATAGAAATTATGATGGTAGAGCAAAATAGATTGGGGCCACGCATATCATTGATTTTTGTATGTCCGTCTGTCCGTCCTTCGATCTGTGCGTCTATCTGTTTGTATGTCTGTCTTTCTGTCTGAAATTTTACTCAGTGCTTTTTAAATAAATTATAGATTTCAGTTCGAAATGGGACTAATCGGGTAATTTTGTCATAGGATTTCCATACAACAATCTTGTTTTTCAGCATATATTTGGACACTGCCTGGGAACGGAATGACGTCAGAGCTGACATTTTGCACGCAGTGTTTCCATTAAATAAAATTTCCAGAATGGACTAAATCGGCTCTCCACTTCTTACCATAGAGACAATTATGCTATCTACGAATACTCTGCAAACGATCCCTATGAAATTGGTTGTAATGATGTTTTTTTCCTTATTTTCATATTAAATTGATGTTCGAACTCTGAGTTTTAAAGTTAATTAAGGAAATAAATTTTAAAAATGTAAATATTTTGGACACCGTGCTATTTTCATTTTAAATAAATTGGTGAATAAAAATATTACGAGAAATAGACATAAATTTTCCGTATGAGTCACATTTTAAATCCATCAGTGGACAGTTGAATATTATAATAAATTTGGAAAAGACAAACATTTATAATTGCGTTCTTGTCAAACACGAAAAAAATTAGTATTTTGGTATTTGCAGAAGAACCCACGGTTTTTATGTTGCGCATATTGATTGTTGCATGAGGTATGGTAGAAATTTTCCAAGTAAATAAAACAGCCTATGTCGAGAAAGAATACTTCAAGGCAGATTGTTTTCAACTAAAAAGATAATCGAAAAATTTGGGAAAGGCAGACAAAAATGCTAACCAGCCAACTCAATCAACATTTCCGGCTCTGAATGAAACTGACAATGGAATCAAGGAGATTATAATATTAGTTAGTTTCAAAGAAGATCTTTATCTTTCAGTGATTCACCAAAATAACGATTTAGCGAACGTCCAGGAATTAAATTATCTGAAAACTATTTCAACAGATGAAGCTACTAATGTTTAAAACAATAAAATATAACGGATAAAAATGTACGTCAGCTTCGAAGGCTGAAGTGTGCGATAATAATCATGTTTTAGTACCATCATTATTGAGAACATTCACGCACAGTGAAAATAGTACCGTGTCAAAAAATTAGATGAAGAGTTTGCTAGACCCCAGACGTCACAAATAAATATTTAAATGATTTAACCAATTTTAAATTTAATACTCTACACTTTGATCCCTTAATAGTCTCTCCATGTTACGTTTTAAAGGCTCCCAGCTGTTCCTTATAAAGGTATAAAACCAAAATTTTTTAACATATCAGATAAAAGGGGAAAAAAGTAAAGTTTTCATAAGGGTAAAATATCTTGAACTTATGCCACGACAATCACAGTTAACTTTCTGTACAAAATTGGCAAAATTTGATGTTAAAATTCGGTTGAGAATTTTTTTCTTTCTTCATTCTCAAATGTCTTCGCTGCGCTGAGTGTAAATAGAAATTAGACTCTGTCATTTATAAACATGCAACATTTATTTAGACATCAGTTTACAAAATCTGACTTTGGCCAATAATAATCATGAATATCCATTCACCATTACAAACACATTTCAACAAAAAGAACTGGCTTACACCCTAGACACACAGCACGACCTAATGAATCATTTGTACTAACTATTCATTAAAATGCCGTGTGTCCCATAGTATGCGTAATTATGGTTCGAAAATCAGATGATAATGAAGTACACTAATGAAGTGTTTTCCTCCTTCATTATAGCTATAATGATGAAAGATGTGCTAGATTTGGCATATAATGTAAATCTGGAGCTACGCTGTGCATCTGCCGATTTGAAAAATAAGAAGAAGAAATGCACATCACAAATTATATTATTAATATTTTTTTAAATAAAATGTGTTTCTCATTCGGAAATTTTTAATTTGAAAATAAAATAAATGAAAACAAAGTTTATCACGTTAATTCGATCCATATTGCTTCTTTAATGTGATAAGTTCATCGAAACCAGTTTGACAGCACAACTTAATTAAAGAAATGGCTGTGTGTCCGCAGTTTATAATGAATCATTATAGACTAATGAGCCGTTAGTTATTTCTTCATTAAGAGTGCTGTGTGTCTAAGGCTGTATATAGAGATGCTATATGATTCCATTTTACCTTTCTTTCTGAGTTCTTTTAAGAAGTTACAGACTTATAAAGTATCTACTTGGGAGCTCTATGCACATTATTTAAGAAGCATTAGTGCTGTAATGTGTGCCTATATATAATTGATAGAAGCAACCCAAAAAACAAATGTTTTTATATAGTAATAACCGCAAGGTTTTCATTACCATCGACATTATATAACTTGAGTTATATAGACTAGTACTCGAAACCTATTTGTAACTACTATATATACCATATAGGGCTTAAATGGAGGATTATATAAAGGTTTCCGTGACTACTTGATTTAGGTAACGTTATATAACTAAAAGTTTTATAAAATGAGTAACAAAAATTTTCTGGTTACCTTAATATAACTTCTTATATAACCCTTATATAACCCATGGTGCTCTCGATTAATTTATTTTGGTTATGGCAGTGGTTGCAGTAATTTTTCGGTTACCTTTTTAAACTTTGCTTATAATGGTGATGGTAACGTTTCCACAACGCTTAGAAATTCTGAGGTTGATTACTTTTAGTGATTAAAGTGTTAGGGAAATTATGTAGTTTTCGTTACCTTTATAAAACAATATAATGCAAATATTTACGCAACCTATAGAATTTCGATAAATTTTTGTATTGTATTTTTATAATGATGGGTTTAATATTTTTACATCTTAGAATTACAATTTTTCGGCATGAACGTGGTGAAATTAAGCTGCGATTAAAATTTTACTGTGAATATCATCATAGATACTTCTAAAAAATACAGACCGCTTCAAAATAAAGCAATATTTAACAATTTTAATTAAATATGACAAAAATGTTAACTTAGGTGACATTAATTCATAAAAGTAACATTACATAATTTAGAAATGTTATACCTATACCTAAAAATATGTATTTTCTTCATATAAAAATAATGAAATTTACAAAATTGGCTTAACCGACATTTTCTCTGTTATCTGCAATGCATATAGTAGATGAAAAACTGGAGGTTTCTACTTAAATGAACAAATTACCATTATAAAACTTCTACTTTTGTATAAACTCTGGCTCTAATATATAAACAGAATGACCCTTATAAAAAATTCTAGAAATATTATATAAACTAAAGAAACTACCACGCCTTAATAATGGTACTCATGTACCGGTTAGTCATAATATGTAAAATGTAATTTTTATAACAGTCACATTTGGTACTAAAGCGCCATAAATAAATAGAATCAGTTTTATAATGTTTCCATTCGACACTAAAAGTCATTTGTTTTTAAAGGGCCACCAAAAAATCTTACGATATTTTATAATGGGTGCATTTTATTACCGAAAGCTCCCAATTTTTATTAAAGTCACCTAAATTACTGAATATTGTCGAGTTATATAAGGGTAACCACGGATACCTCAATAAACACTTATTATCAATTAGTTACATAACGTGGAGATGAAAATAATTATAAAACTTTCTTATATACTTTCTAGTAATGGTTACTCTAAGTTATATAGACCGGTGATGGAAACATTTCCGTCACCAACTTATAAAATCTATAGTAACTTACTTCCACGATAACTATTAGTAACCTAAAAAACTCTAATATAACTACATCACCAATTGGTAATATTATAAAACTCTTATATAACCAGTCAAATTCTTATATAACCGAGTAACCATTATATACCCCTTATAAAACTATCCATCACCTTCAGTCACCAAAAATTGGAAAAATTGTTACTTGGGAAGCTACATGTTTCTAATACTAAGTCTAAGTTCTGTGTAGCAGTTCTATAATTTGTTGATGGAAACGTAAATAAAACTATTATAAGAAGAAAACTGCTATTAGAATACTATAAGCTTGCAACAGTGAAAAAAATTCAAATGCATTGTAAATCAGTAATAAATTTAAACAAATGTGCAACATATTCCACACGTATGATTTTACCACAATCTTAAACCTTTAATTATTATGGAGATCCGTCTATAAAATATACAATTTACCTTGTCTGAGTTCTGAATAACGTACGATACAGTCTTTCAAAGCGAACCATTTGCATGAAATCCGTTCACTATCTTAAATATGTACATATCCTTTTCTTTACTCCTGCTCCTTTAGGGCCCCATTTGTGCTGAAGGGATATGCGTCAAAGCTGATTTTTCTCAGCAGATTTGTTCTAAAACTGTTTCCTTATATATACATATCTGCTATGTATAGGGGTAGTTTACGGAAAATATATTTTTATTTAGATATAGGTTGCCTGATATGTCTCCTTGGGAAATATATTTCAACACGCCACTAACGTTCCGGAAATTGCATTTTTTGAGTTGATGATTTATATGCACATACAGAGACTGGACGAAAAGTATAATATTAAAGGTGTGACGGCTTGTATTTTTAAGTGAACAATGGAATGTCTAATCGTTTTGTATAGAGCTCCAAGGATTTTAGTGTATATATTTATATATACATATATTGCTTATTGTATATATTTATATTATTGTTGGTGTATGATTTCATATACGCTTTTAGCTTAATATAGTTTTTAAAGTTTGAAAATAATGAAAAAAATTTTTTTTAGCTTCAAGTTGTAATAAAAGAAAAAATAATAATAACAGAAATTTTGAAGAAAATGCAATTTTCGTAAAAAAATATCTCCTATATGCCCGGAGATAAAATAATGGCTACCGATGAAACTTACTTAGCTATTTTCCCTACTTTCATTTCCGTTCTATATTCTGAATGATGTTATTAAAGGTGTAAAAATGCAAGTTTTTTGCATTTGGGTAGTTGAAAGAAAATCACTACTTCTTCTCAAAATCAGAACTTTTTAGTTTTTCTTCTGAACGCTAGTAGGTGTGAAGTGCAAGTGAAGCTTGCCCTCTACTTGACCTTGTTTCTGGAAATTAGAGCGGCTACATACAGCAGTTCTTCCTGGACAATTTTGTATAAGATTATATGTATATAAACCAAAACAGATTAGACCTAGTGCCTAGTGCAAAAAGGCAAATTTATATACATCAAATTTAGACTAATGAACATTAAGGCATACTTTTAGGCACACATTTAAGAGCAATAGAAAATTCGATACCAAATGAATGAGCAAATGTGCAAATTGAATTTATTAATTATACTCTAAGTATTTGTATTGAACAAAAGGCATCCATTGATAGACACCTTTTGTGACTCGTTAACGAAAAAAAACTACTACTTTCATGACAAAAATTCAATTTGCTAAATCAAACTAATTCTTGTTTTTTTAAACGATTTTTTATCAATTTTTTGCATTCACCAATGATTGGTGTTTATTCACATAAAAAAACTTTGACTGAAATCGAATCGATTTTTTTTTTGTCCTGTAGGTACACAAATTTGAAAAAAAAAGAAATTGAAAATTAAATTTTCCAGAAAACGTGTATAAAGTTCTTGGTTCGAAAATTGATAATTTACCAAGCTTGAAAGAGTTTCCAAGCTGTTCCTGCTAATGAGTATTCGGCATTTCTGCCTGGTGATTCCCTATGGCTCGTACAAGTCTATTTGTGAGATCTTTTTAGGAAGCACGTATTCTGGGGGAAAATTGTATGTGGACTGAACACGTTTTTTTTTGTATATTGATTATAGTGAGACAGATTCTTCGGCAGCCTAGGGTTGTGTTCAACTGGCTGTAACTAGGGCTCTTATTTGTGTGAGTAAATATCGAACTTGCGTCATTCCATAAATTGTTTCAATTTCATTGTAAGCTTTATTTCGAGTAATAATAGTAAATTAGTTGCAATATCAACAATAATAAAATAATGGATTGGTTCCCTAGAAAATAAGTGAAACCTATATTGATAAATAATTTAATCACAGCGCAAATGTTATCGTCCTTGTCTGTTAATAATGGCACATTATTTTCGTAAATAATTTCACCTTTGCCAATATCCACATAGTAATAAAATTCAGAGTTTTTTTGGTTACTTGACATCAATAACTAAACAAACAAACGTCAAGTTACTTTGGCTTTATCTCCAAAGCACTAACCAATTTGGGTATAGTCGGCTACAGCCAAGAGTTGAATAATAAATTCTGAAAATTGTGCTAATATATGCATATATGATTTTTCGTCACTTATAGCACTTACTTTTGGCTCAAAATTGAATATCGATTATGAAATATCTTGAAAAACAGTATTTTGATGTAGCAGTTATAATTTGTTGTAATAAAATGTCCAAAAACATAGATATATTGCATATGTATTTAAAAATAGAAATATGAACATTTGTATTCATTTTCTCCTTTACCGGTAATAATGACGATAACCGATATTCACTGTACATATAACGGTTATTGGAACTGCTATTGGAAAAAAAATCAAACCATTCAATTTATGATGAATATTGTCCCTGTGTATATGTGTCTATGGAAATCAATAACTTTAAGTTCGGAGAATCGATGTTTCTGGAATGGAAACTTCTGGAAAGTCCTGAGAAAAACTGTAGAGTATAAGTACAGCGCTTATCACCGCCAGGAGAGGGTCTTATATCAGACAGTGAACTGAAAGTAGTAAATGGACGAAAGTATTCTATTGCGATAATTCGAAGTGCATTAATAGCGATAAGTAGTGTTCATTTATGATTGTTTCTGAATTTGATAAAAGTAAACAGTAGACTGCAATACCCTACTAGGCAGATGGGCAAACTCAATGACCATTCATTCGTAATTGAATTTTTCAAAAATCTCTTTACCTTTGAATTTTAATAATAATTATTAAATTTGTGCTGTCAATTACATATAAAATTAACAGGACTTTCGGTTTAACCCGTTTCGCTCTGCATACAGTTTCCGTTGGGCGATTTTGACCAAACTTCTTGTGTTTTATATTTTTATTGAAATATATGTAAATAACCAATTTTAGCAATATTGACCGGCTGATTTGGAACATTTGATACGTTACGAAAACGCAACCGTGGTACAAACCGGTATAAAAAATGCATTTCACTAATTTCTCAAAAAATACGTTTTTATTAATTGAAAAGTAGGGAGTAAAGAAAAAACTTGTGTGTAAAATAATATAAAATTTTTTTATTTCTTTTTGTGAAACTATTGAGTACATTTAACGTGTAAGAGTATATCAATCCCATTCCATGAACACGTTTCTTATACATATACTCGACATCACTTTCTTTTACCGTCGTAGATTTTGGATTTTTTCAAATTGATATCATTTTTCGAAGGTCTGACTTTTCTCTTAAACTTAAATGTCTAACGACGATTTCAGTAACTCCAAATGCCTCATTTTTGTCACTATATGGGAAAAATTTAAATTAATATCCTGTGTGTGTTCAAAGTGCGAAGGTTTCACATTTATGAATATTTTGGTACTATGTATGTCGACCATGTTAGGGTCCCATAGATTTTTCTATCGATAGGTGGTGTGAATATTTTCCAAACTAAACTTAAAAAAATTCTTGGAAATTAGACTCTGGTAAACCCTCACTTTATAAAATTTATCATAATGGTCTATGGGGTCATTATTGGGGAGATTCATATTTGAATTTATGTATGTTGTAATACATATTCCTGGTCATCGCGTTTCTAATTTCTTTAAAATCAAGGGCAGGAGTATTAGACAAATACAGTTTTCCCCTGGGAAGCGATATGATGGTCAGAGATCATCAAAATTCCAAGAAATCTTTTCTAGTATGGGAGGGTAAGGGCAAATTGGTAGCTTTTCTGAGCAGTATATATTTTTTTGGTCTAGTATTAGATTATATACACCCCCGGTGAAAAAAACTTCGAAAAGATCAAGTGGTGTGATGAAATTATGAACGGTTGAGCTTCTGTCTTTCCTGAAACTCGTTATTGACTGAAATAGTCTTAAATTCATTATCCCCTTGTTTCTCGTTGCACGTTACGTGAGGTTTAGCTTTTCAAATGGGAAAGAGGTATTTCGTCATCTCTATCCCAGCCGGAATGCTCTGCATTTATTTCGAGATTCTCAGCTACATCTGAGGGAACTTATACTCATCAACAACTCGCTCACCATTATTTTCTTCCGAGATTTCTTATTCATTGATTCCATCACATTCCTCTAGAGGTAAAATAATGATGTCAGCATTAGAAAAAGCTTGCTTTTCTACTATTCAGGCTTCGATTTCCGTGTTGGTTTCTTGAAGAGAAGGGTACTGTTTTGACATATACATAGAGAAAAAAGTTAGCGTTTAGTACCACGGTTGGGTTTCGCAACATATAACATTCACAGTAAAATAACAGAATTGAGCTAATGACACAAACTTGCATTTGAACACGAAATATGCAGTGTTATTTATATTAGCGGAATATGCAGAAATTTCACTTAAACTCTGCAATTTAACTTAATATTTTAATTATTTTTAAGCACTCGTCAAAAACACGCTGCACATACTCATATGTTTTTATTTTATTTTGCCGTTAACCAATACTTTTGTAAAAAGTTTTTTCGCCAAAAAGTAGCAAATATGTTGCATATTCAAAAAAGTGGAAAAGTATGTAATCTTTATGTCTTTAAGTACACAGTCAGTACACATTTCATGTTGTGAAAACGCAACCGTGGGGCGAAACGGGTTAATTACGAATTAATGTCATTAATTTCGTTCGTCTGCCTAGAGTATAATAAAGAGAAGTTGTGAATTATATTTTAAGTATTGTGTTTTAAATAGCGAACTAAAGCCACGCTTGTGACAATATATACTTATATAAATTCGAATGAGTATGTCCAATTATTAAAAGGTGTCTTTTCCTTCTGATCTTCATCGTTGCATTGTTAATTAATTCTCTGAAAGTGAAACTTGTGGACAATGTCATCAATGTTTTTAATTTCCATGATCAAAACCATATGACAAATAACAATACTAAATCTAGTGCTATCATATTGTGTTACTTTTGATATAAAGTGTCTTTAAAAATTTATAACTATATCCAAAAGAAAACTCAAGACGCCCGCATTTCTTGGCGCCTAACGGAAATAAAAACGTCAAAACAAAGTAGGTATTTGTCCCCAGTAGAAACAAAAACACTACATTCGCCTACATGCCCTAGATCATATAACAAAAAGGATAGGCTCTGAGGAAGAAAAAAAAACTTAAGCATTTTTCTGCATGTAGTAGAACCGCATTGATGTATTTGTTTTAGTCATGGAAGTAGTAAACAACGATATTTTCACACCGGGCAAAAAATTTAGTGGTTGAAACTTTATAAAATATTGAAGAAATTCAATAGAATTGATTCCATTATATCACAAGATTTTTAAATTAATTTTTATGACTATAATTTTATAATATTTTTTTAACTTTTTACATTTTTACGAATTTTCTTAGTGCCCCATTTATTTTCTGATAATATTTTTTGGCGTTCCCTTTGTATAGCTGTTGAAACTTAAGGCGACAATAACAATTCAATTTTAAACAAACAAACCGGCATTGGAAAATGTTAAATTTTTCTACCACGGCTGTTTATTTTTATAAATATTTCACTGTTATTTTATTTAGAACAATATAATTATTTATTATTGAAAGAATTAAACTTGCCTGAAAAATGATTTTTTAAGAGAATATCTCCGGTTGTTTCTGCAGCACAGCACAACGCCTTTTATTCCGATAATTGAAGACTCCAGAGTCTCGATTCTATGAAATCCCGTTCACAAAATAATATTTGAGTATAATATAGAACTTCTGTTAATTAAATTATCACTTACATAATCACTTTTATATCACAAATTCACTAAATGGAACACGAACTTTCCTTTGATAAAATCTGAAATGTCAGAAATAAATCAGAATTGTCAAACTGAATAATACCCTTATTGTAACAAGGCGATAGCCTAGTTGTTATTTCGCCTACGTGTGTCTAAAAAAAATGCTTATCACACGTACAGGGATTTTGCACAGCATAGCCTATCCTTTTCGTTATATGATCTAAGCTACATGCACTGTTCCCATAATGCGTTACTCTAAAAATTGATATGTCCAAAACATGGCCGAGCTCCATTGCAAATTTTGGCACATGGATAGATAAAAATAAAAATATAAACAAAAATATCCTCAATATAAATAATTAAATAATATATTTTTCTGAAAACAGTACTATCTAACTATTAACACAAAGAAATTTCATTTGATACAATTGTATTTTTTTATGAAAAACATAAAGGATTAATTTCCAAAAAATGAGCCTGATCTATTTTCGTATTCTATACATAAAGTTTTATCCAAATCGGAAATAGTCATGCCCAAAAGATGGGATAGGTATTCCAAAAGTACCCTGTAATACTGAAGCAGGTGAAAATAGTTGTTATATATCTTGTGATGTCCTAATTGTTTTGAGAGCTTAGTTAAAAATAAAATTTATTTTATACTAAAGAAGTAAATAAAAAGATTACTCTTTTGGACTTTTTACCGGGTTAAACTTAGTTTTGTTCAAGAAAGAATTTTTTGGGATTCTCCGGTATATAGCAAAAGCTAAAAAAATGTTCTAATTTGTTGTTTCATCACACAACCCATTAATTTTTGCTGACAAGTTTCAAGTCTTGGTTATAACAACAGGTCCCAAAGAGCGAAATTGGGTGATTTGAAAAACAAATGAAAAAAATGAAAAAAAGAAGAAAGAAATGAAAAGTTTGAGAAAAGTACAAAAAACCATTTTTTTATTTATTAAAAAAATTTAAAAATGTTTATTAAAGAAACAGATTCATTCGCTATATACCGGAGAATCCCAAAAAATTCTTTCTTGAACAAAATACTAAAGAAGGTACTTCACCTACATATGTACATATATGTAGAACGGGTTTGTAAATGCGCCGTAAAAAATAAGTTGAAATTTCCTACTTTAAATGTAGTAAAAATTTACAATTTTTTTCAACAAATTTACTTAAAGATGCAGTAAAATATGCGTAAATTCTGTAATATTCCAGTTAATCTGTAATTGTAGGTGAAAATTACTTTCGCTACATTCTGTTCATGTAAATTTAACGTGGAGTGTGTAATATTGCTGTATATTACTGTTTTGCACATATGTATGAACATTGACAGTAGTTTTCTATTCAATTTTACTTCACAGAATACGCAGTACATTTCGCAACAATGTGTCTGAGCTCGGCATGTTCATTCGCGTAGTGAACAACGAAGTCTTTTGTTTAAGAAATGTTTAAGTGTCAAAGTTATGGGATTCAATATAACAGGTACGCCAGTTTATCTTCACATATTAATCGCATACATAAAAAAAAACAAAATGCTACAATATTCTACATTTAAGTGCAGGTTGTTGTTTTATTGACATTAATAGCAGAATAATTAACAAGCATTCCAAAGAACATATTATAATTGCTGGTGAAATAATTCACTGTCCAATTCTTAGTACTTGTACTCATACTTTTCGGAACACAAATTCTTTTTTAAGTCATACAAATAGAATACATAAAGTTTCTAACAAATGTGAGATAAAAAATGTATATTAATTGATAATTGTGAAACTGACCTCGATTCGAGCGATTGTGCGGAAAAATCCATTGAAAAGAACGATAAAGAGTCATTAGATTTACACAATTTCATGTGGTTCTCTTCTTAACTTTAAAAGCTAATTTTAATTTGCCTGAAAATGTATTGGTTATATTAAAGACCAGTTGAAAGAAAATTTTAAGTATGCAACCGAGCTTTTATGTAACGAAATTCAAGAAAAATTTCAAATTTCAGTGGAACTACGATCTGCGATAGAAAATATTTTGATTAAGTCAGGTCTTTACAGATCGTTTTCAAATGCATATAAAAGAAACTTTTATTTTAGAGATAAATTTGCACACATAGAACCAGAACAATTAACGTTAGGTAGAAATTGTTTTCATGTCGAATGCTTCTATCACTACATTCCTATTCAGCAAAGATTAAAAGCACTTTTTATGCTCTAGATGAAATGATAGGTTATACCATAGATGGCGCAAGAACTAGATGTCGCATAGCATACCGCAGAAAAGTATGCAAATTTTAAATGGCTGGTCCATTCCGGAATAGACCACAACATGAGGCACTGAGAACAAATGTTGCTTTGACAGCAGTTTTGTATACATTTGGTCCACTGCCTCAACAACATAGATGAGGGAAAATTTTAATCATTCGACGTATCTCTCATAATTTTTCTTTTTATGCCGCAGTACTGATTAATGTATGTAGATGGCACAGCACAACATATTCGCTGCGGTGGGAGGGGCGTAAACGTTACTTCTTTCTTGTCTCGTTTTTGGATTTTGGACATTTTATTTTGTTGTAGTTATTAGGATTTGATGACTTTATATCGCAATAAATGACCTCTATAAAATCTTTATTTGAATTAATTTCTGCTAGTAGTATCCCATTATAGTTTACCATAACTGAGATTACATTTTCAATCTATACTCAAAATTATTATTTAAAATATGAAATTTGTTTTAAAATATTTTGTATACGATTGGAAGCAAAAGGTAAAGCAAAATGGGCTTATGATTGAAAAATCATCAGGTGATGTTTTTGTTCAAAAGTGGTTAGAAAATTCATGATTTTACGATGTACCTCACTTTCAAAATAGCATATTTCGAGAAAGGAGCAACAATAAAACCACAAAAAAATGTACAAGCTTCGAACGAAAAAAAAATTGTTAATAATGGTATTTCGTGAATTTACGATACCCGGTGAGTAGAGCAATGCCGTTTTTTTAGTTGTATTTCTGACATTCAGGAGAAAACGATAAGCGAAAAAAAATTTAGCTTGCCCCGTATAAGTGTTGCATAAAATGTTGCGTGTGGGGTCTCAAATTATAGAGGTAAAAGAGTGCGATCTAGTGACGCGGTTCTTTTTTTGTTCCTATAAATTTCATTTTACCGTTAAAAATACATACATTTTGCGCGTTCTTTCTTTCGTATACATTAGCGATCTGTTGTGAACGTTTCTGGTTTGGGTGGCAAATTTCGCCGACGTAACTGTTTTTCGCAAACAGCATATTTAAAATAAAACCATTTTTTCTCTAAAAAAAGTCAATTTTCCACTTTAAAAAGGACTGGTTTCGTTTCTTTTCGAGTTCTTTGAAACTAATTAGCGGATTTAAAAACTATAATTTTTTACTTAATTTGGGAACAAAATGTAGATGCGATTTTGTTCTACAAACAAGCTTTAATGTTTATTTTTAAAAAATTTATAGAGTTTCTTTTGTGTTGGTCTGTTGGAAGACGACCAAATTGAGCATTTTTCAGGTAACCTAAAATTATCTTGATACATCAAAATCGATATTTCTATAAAAATATAGGATGGATTTCAATAACTCTTTTTTCACAAAATGGCTAAGATATGCGGCAATACTAGGGATGTATACATTTTAAAGGAAACAATTTTATTAAATTCATTTGTCCCTGAGAGTATTTTTCTTATGGTATTACATGTCAGCTTTGCGCCAACTAAATATTGTCCTATCGAACTTAACAATTTTCCTCGAAATTTACAAATCGCCCAGTTCTTTGCTGACGGCTTGTATAAATTTACACACAATTAAAATGCTTCATTCACGTACAAGAAATTTGCGGCAAGATTACCTAATAAGAAGACGCTTATAAACATTATTATTGTTCGTTGAGAATAAGTTTGTTCATTTGCCAACAGGTATGTTAATTCAAGCTGTTATAGACAACATGAAAAAATTGTTAAAGTATTTAGTTGCTATTATGGCGAAAAAATATTATATATTATATATGGCGAAAAAATGTTTCACTCTCGAATTGGCTAGAATACGAGCAACAATTAGAGTATTTATCTAAGTTTATCAAATTTTCTATCTCTACAAATAATTTTCGAGAGTTGCTTGACTACTAAACCCACATATTCCTGAAATAATTCAAGGAGCTAAGATGTTTCAAAAGTTGTTTCAGTTAGTTTGGCCGAAATTCAACGAGCGTTCAGTTTGATGAACAATATGGCAACTGAAAAAATTAATTCCTTGTTGATTGAAAATATTTCACAAAAACCTATTCTGAAAACCAAGCTATAGGGGGGTATCGTGCACACATACGGACGGACGGACATCTAAAAATCAAAATTACTTTTAATATTATGCGTGGGTGTCCAATCCATTTTGCTATACGATCTTTATTTCTAGGTGTTACAAATGGAATGACAAACTTAGTATACTCTATAGATTTCATCTAGGGTATAATAAGTTAAGAAGCAGGCGAGATTTCTGAGTCTTTTACACTTAAAATGTACATGGCAAGAAAAAGAAGAAAGAAAGAAAAAAAAACGAGCTCTCTTTAAAAATTTTATGAACAAAGATAAAAAATGGAAAGCGCAAATTGCATGCAACGAAACAGAATGGCGAATGATTTTACTCTCATAAAATGTTCCCTCACTTTTGTGAAAACCGGATTTCATGAAATATTGACAATGTTTGGTCACATGTTGTTGCTGTAATGGATACATGTTGTTGATGTTATCCTATGATATTTTAACCCACGTGCATCTGTTTACATTCGTTTTGCTATGAAGAGATTAAGTGCGAGAACTCATGCTGGATTCTCTGATATTTTCGGGGAAAATGAGAATTTCAGAATTTTGGGCCAAAGCAAAATTTATCTTTTTCTTAAAAGTGGGAGATGTGAGCCGAAGTACATTATTATAAATAGTTTGATAGTATTTTTAGGGATTCAATGAGATTTTGTCGTTCTCTCGATTTTTATTTTAAACTCGTTGTCTCAGTTGCACTACAATAGTGCATAGCCAAGTTCTTTTCCCCCATTCATACAAAAGACGAAAGTATATCAAAAGTAGTAGAGCAAAATTGAAAAATTTTGGTGTTTTTTAGAATGAAACAAGTAATTTGATATACTTTCGTCTTTTGTATGAATGCGGGAAAAGAACTTGGCTATGCACTATTGTAGTGCAACTGAGACAACGAGTTAAAAACAAAAATCGAGGGAACGACAAAATCTCATTGAATCCCTAAAAATACTATCAAACTATTCATAATAATGTACTTCGGCTCACATCTCCCACTTTTAAGAAAAAGATAAATTTTGCTTTGGCCCAAAATTCTGAAATTCTCATTTTCCCCGAAAATATCAGAAAATCCAGCATGAGTTCTCGCACTTAATCTCTTCATAGCAAAACGAATGTAAACAGATGCACGTGGGTTAAAATATCATAGGATAACAGCAACAACATGTATCCATTACAGCAACAACATATGACCAAACATTGTCAATATTTCATGAAATCCGGTTTTCACAAAAGTGAGGGAACATTTTATGAGAGTAAAATCATTCGCCATTCTGTTTCGTTGCATGCAATTTGCGCTTTCCATTTTTTATCTTTGTTCATAAAATTTTTAAAGAGAGTTCGATTTTTTTTCTTTCTTTCTTCTTTTTCTTGCCATGTACATTTTAAGTGTAAAAGACTCAGAAATCTCGCCTGCTTCTTAACTTATTATACCCTAGATGAAATCTATAGAGTATACTAAGTTTGTCATTCCATTTGTAACACCTAGAAATAAAGATCGTATAGCAAAATGGATTGGACACCCACGCATAATATTAAAAGTTATTTTGATTTTTAGATGTCCGTCCGTCCGTATGTGTGCACGATACCCCCCTATAGCTTGGTTTTCAGAATAGGTTTTTGTGAAATATTTTCAATCAACAAGGAATTAATTTTTTCAGTTGCCATATTGTTCATCAAACTGAACGCTCGTTGAATTTCGGCCAAACTAACTGAAACAACTTTTGAAAGATCTTAGCTCCTTGAATTATTTCAGGAATATGTGGGTTTAGTAGTCAAGCAACTCTCGAAAATTATTTGTAGAGATAGAAAATTTGATAAACTTGTTGCTCGTATTCTAGCCAATTCGAGAGTGAAACATTTTTTCGCCATATAGTACGATTCAACACATTAAAAATTAATAGCAACTAAATACTTTCACAATTTTTTCATGTTGTCTATAACAGCTTGAATTAACATACCTGTTGGCAAATGAACAAACTTATTCTCAACGAACAATAATAATGTTTATAAGCGTCTGATTGGATTATGTTAAAAACATAAGTTCCCTTATTTGCTTCCATTACCAGTAGGTACTCCTATGCACCTCCGAATGAGTCTATCTGCTTAAGTAAGTGTCAATCTCT
This sequence comes from Dioctria linearis, assembly GCA_963930735.1. Lineage (NCBI taxonomy): Eukaryota > Metazoa > Arthropoda > Insecta > Diptera > Asilidae > Dioctria > Dioctria linearis. Next base: position 135,498,519 of record OZ005743.1, on the reverse strand, counting down.
ACTTTTTAAACCTAATGATAACAGTGTCAGTTCTAGTAGAATATCTATCATTAACGCCAGATCTTTTATAGGGCTTTTTCTTTTCAATGACAAACATTTTTTAAAATCTTATGAAAGGCTCAAACTGTTTATAACGAGCTCGAATTCCAGAATGATTCATTTTTTTTAAACGAAAAACATTAAAATAATTAACAAATATTAAAAATATAAAAAATTAATAAAAAAAAATAAAATATTAAAACAAAATAAAAAAATAAAAGAAAAAGAAAAAGAAAAATATTAAAATAAACTAAAAGAAAAATTTACAAATTTGCAAACTTAAACCCCTGTTCACGAGCGCGATACGATACGTGCGATATTGTGGTGACGTCCTTCTCTTTTTATAGATCTATCTCTATTTGCGTCTGGTTTTTATCGCCTGAAACGTTCATAAGGTTGACAGCGGTTTTTAAAGTGGAGTGGGTTGTAAAAGCAGCAGTATGCCTACATAATTGGCCTCCCTGTGAGGAAACAGAAGGAAACTGAAGGACTATCTGATGTGATAGCAGAAATACCCCAATGCTTGGAGGGGCTGACTTATAGCTAACTTACTTAGCGATTTCTTCGAATGAAGGTGCTCAGAGCTTTCAATGGAAGCAGTTGTAAAAGATGAAAAAAAATAAATAAAACATAAAGTAGTTTCACTTTTGGTTTTAATTAAAAAAATGAACAGGCAGTTCTTCCTTACAGCTAATAATATTAACAATATATAAAGGAAAAGACCACATTGTTTTATCACATAAGTTGCTGCTCAGAATACAATTCACGTACCCGAGGTTTCCACTTCTTCATTGCTGCCAACGATCTGCGGCACTGTCTTAACTTCTTCGTTTGCTTAAAAATAATTAAATTGTTTTTACTTCCCGTTTTAAGTGTTGTTACAATATTAATACTTACATATTATAGTAAACTTCGACATTCCTGTGGAACTGTGACAGGCGATTACAAATGTAAACCACACAAGATTGTTGACGTTTAAGGTAAAAATCGCACCAAACAAAGAGCATTGCTGCGACTAATTTGTGTATCTTACAAAACGTAAAAAGAGTAAGCATGGTCGGCGACAACTACATTGCTGCAACCAATCAGAGCTGTGTGGCATGCGATAAATCGGGCTCGTGAACAAGCCTTAAGATAGAATCGCTTTCCAAGAGCGGGCAACTTTAGCTAGTTTTAAATATATAAAAAAGTATTAAGTGTGTTAAAAATTGCATTTGATTTTACAAAAATCGAAAAATTAGTATCCATTTTTAAGTTGACGTCATAACTTTAGTAATTAACATGCCGTCATAGCATTAAAAGATCTGGGATTTTATTTTTTGTTATATAGGCTTTGCGAGAGTGCCCAAGCTTCTTTTAGAGCAGTATTATAGTATTTTTTGCAAGATGTTTGGACGTTTTCCCGGCATTCATTGACATGATCGTTCAGCAGACATGACTTATCAATGGTTTTTTATGTGAAACTTGGAAAAAACAAGTGGTTTCTCGCATATATTTCTAGAACGGCTCGTCGGACAGAAAAAATTATTATAACCAATTTTATAGGATTTCTTATTCTGAAGAAGTACAAGAAAAATGTCTAGGACTGATCGTTTTCAAAGTATATGTATGACGGACGGACGGACGGACATGCAAAAATCAAAATAACTTTTAATTTTATGCGGGGGTGTCCAATCCATTTTGCTCTACCATCATTATTTCTGTGCGTTACAAACGGAATAACAAACTTAGTATACCCTATAGATTTCATATAGGCTATAAAAATGATGACAAAAAAACGGCAAAAGTAAGATATCAAAAAGAGTTTAAGAACAATAAAATATTTCTAATATTAGGCTCTAGAGGGCTCAGTAGGATTAAATCTAGGGTCTATTTTGAGTCATTAAATGACCCTCTTTCATATATTTCTGTATAATACATGCATGGTCGGTCAAATTAGGTCAAATTCCGCTTACATTATTTAAACTTATACTAACTTGAACTCCTGAAAGACGTCATATGTGTAAGTAGCGGGCGATTCCACTTAGGCTTGTTCTGAGAAGCAAAGCAAACTCGATAGTGGAATTGCTTTTGGAACTGACAGCGCTTTTTGTTTTTTTTTTTTTTTGTGGAAGTTTTTTTTAAGGCTTGAGAATGTTTCCTTCTTTTAATTTAATTGGTTTGGAAGTAGGACCTTTTTGTTGGTCTTACATATGTCGAATTAAAAAAGTGCCAGTCAAAACGAAGTCTATATTTGACGGAAACTAAACTCGATGGTCTTAAAATTTCACATATTGACGTAAAAAGGACGTCGCTGGAAAGGCGTCAATTATAAGTCAATAGTAAACGAAAATTTGATCAACATGTCCTAGTTTATTAGAAAACTTACGTCTAAATGACGTCGAAATGAGCAAGGAATACATAATCTATTATCAGTTAAAAAATGACGTTCTATATAATAGACAAGTCTTAAAATGTTTGTTGGGATGTATACATACGGAATACATATGCGCAAGTAACGAAAGCTTTATACAGGATAATAATTTTCCTATTATGTCATCCAAAGAAAATAATTTACAAAATATGTGTCAGTTGTGTCATATCTAAAATACTGTGGCGGAACTCATGAATTTCGTTATCAGTATAAATGTTCAGAATAGTACGGATTGATTGGCACAAATTTAAGTACTTTATGCTAACTATATGTAAAACATATTGTTAATATATAATCTTAGTTAGGTTTTTAAGCAATTATTTAAGATGTTTTTTTCCTCCTAGAGTAGTCAAAGTAATTTTAGTTCTGTAACTACTGGCAAGATTCTACATCGTATGTATTTACATGTGTGATAAAGTAACAAGAGCTTTGAAAGAATATACCCCTTTAGACATGCAAACCTATTTTCCGGGCAAACATCTGCAGACTCTGACTTATTCAATTATAGCTTCATTTAGCGACAGAAAAAAGAAACTTCAAGAAGAAGGTGTAGTACCTCCTTTAACTTGCACAGAAAAATAATGAGAAATCTTCAGAGCATCATTGACCTTATTTAAAAAGCTAATTGCAATCTTTCTATCCCTCACACCTGCTATGGATGTATATAGGCCAGTTCAGTTTTGTAAACTGTACTTGTACCTTCTATTTTCTCAGTTTGTTTTCATTGTATGAATTTTCTTTCTTTTATTATTGATATGTAGTTGATACATATAAAAAGAAATAAGAAAATTCTGGAGCTTTATATAAGTAAATAAAGATAAATTAATTATTTATGACTAGACTTTTTTCACATTCTTAGCATTAAAATTTATGAGATCTATGTGTGCTATGTGTTTTCTGGAAGTGCTCATCGAGTGCACTATATGTACTAAATTATAGAAAAATGATTGTTGGGAACGAAATATTGTCCGAGTTAAATATTTAAAGTTAGAAGAAAATTTAAATGAAAATTGCGCCAATAGTATAGCTATAAATAACGGAAAGTTTTCGAATGCATTTATTTTGTTTCAAATGCAAGATTAAATTTTATTGGAAATTTGTCTTTTAGTTATTCCTTGAATAAAAGTAATTCGATGAGAACAGGTCATTTCCGATTAAAACGGTAATCCTAGTAAGTAAGAGCATGATAAATAAAATGAAAGGGGGTAAGTAGATTTAGATAATGATATCTAGTTTGTTTCAATAGTAGAGTTAGTTAGTTAGTTTAACGTTATAAAATGGCTCTCTGAATTCCCCAAGCATTCAATCTGATTGATAAAGAATTGTTTTTACAAAATCATGGAAGGGGAATTATTCATTTAAGAGGCTTTTGGGTTATGACTTCGGCATTCAGCTTAGAATTTGCCATATAGCTACTTTAGATTATCACAAAACTATGCATTGAACAGCTGAGATGAAGGACTATGTCCACTTATTGATTTGTTAATTTCAAAAATTTGATGAACTTTTTTGACTGGTACTCTCTTGTTTTTCTTTTTGTGAAATGATGAAAAAGCACTTAGTTCTAATTTATCCATTATCTATTGACATCCAGTATAGCATACAGTAACGTACGTTATAAACCTAAAAAAACTAAAGATCTATTTTGCATCCCCGTTTAATATTGTTTCCAGTCTATGTTGTTAAGGACGTCTCATCAAGTCATTATCATGTTTAAGTGATACCGTATGAGCAGTGGCCTCAGAAGAGCTGTGATATTCCTTCTAGCTTTATCCAGCTGCGAAGAAGTGTTGCCAGAAGTGTCCATACAAGTTTTATGTCTAGTGAAGTCTTTCTATAATCATTCCCTGTAAAGAGATTTTTACTTTTTATTTTATAAATTATTTAGGGTAGCTCTGAGATAACATTTAGAAGTGCCATAAAATGGCTCTGCTCAAACAAAGGGAGTTTTCGCTCCACGATAAAGTTTTGACGGTTTTCTGATAATCACAGACTCTTCTCGATTTGACGGCGAAAGACTTTAGAGCATTGAGAGTGGATTAGCTGTGCGAGAACAATTTCACCGTTGAAGTGCTTATAGCTCTTTCAATGCAAGTATTTATTATATTTATTTACCCCCAGTTCGATTTCACTGTTATTTTAAGAATCATCTGAATACTTACTGGAAGAAAAGAGGTTTGCTGGAACGTCACTTGAATTTTCAAGTCCATAACAAATCATTTTACAAAATCCAGCTTTGGTGTGACTGTACGAGGCATCGTAGTCCTTTACTCAAAATATATTTCTTTATGAGGCCAGCCCGTCCCTTTAACTCGTACACGAATTTGTCTGTCTATTTATATATTTCTTTTTTACTATTTTCGACACTCTCGTAGACCCACTTTTCGTCATAACAACTAGCTGAAATTTGGCACACAAGTTCATGTCGCGTGACAATTGAATCTATCAAAATTTGAACCGGAAATTTCCATGGAAAACCCAGAAAATCTGGAAAAATCATTTGAAAATTTGGTACAAATTTGATTAGTGATAAATCCGTTTCAGGAAAAATGCAGAGTTTTCCGGTTTTTCCGGAATTTTCCGAGTTTTCCGGAAAATTTCAGGGTAAAAAAGTTTTCTAAGTTATCCAGGATGAAGTTTCCTATCAACTGGCATCATTACTTTCTCTCCGACAATGGTGAAAACTTGCAGAATAAATCGAGGAAAATTCATGTAAAACGCTTTTCCGGAGTTTTTCCGACCAAGGAAGCGTTTGAGCGTTTTGCAACCTAAGACAAAGGTGTAGAGCGAAATGAGTTGCCTAAAGTTGCTTTTGTGGAAAATTCCATGGAAAACCCGGAAAGGCGGAAAAATCATCGGAAAAATTTTCATCGATATGATTAGTGATGAATCTGTTTCAGGAAAAGTGCAGAATTTTCCAATTTTTCTGGAATTCCCGGTATTTTCCGACTTTTCCGAAAAATTTTCCGACAAAAAAGTTTTATAAGCTATGCGGAATTATTTTTTTTTTTCGTCCTACTGGCATCAATACTTTCTCTTCAACAATCATTAAAACTTGCATGAAAAATCGGGGAAAATTCATGTAAATTTAAAAAAAAAATTTCATAGTAATAGGAAAAGTATGTGTAAACAATGAAAATCGGGAAAATTCATGTTATATGGGATCAAGTTGGAATATAGCAGTACTTCAACGATTTGATACTAGAAAAATTTTTGCTTTCGGATCGGCACCAAACATGACTTAAAAATTGTTTTAAAATATCTCCATGCAGCACGTAATAACAATTTAGTTAACGTGAAAATGGCAGAAAATAAAATAAGTAAAAAACGAGTTTTCAAACAAAACTGAGGCCAAGCCGCATGAAAAAGTAGAAAATAAACTTTTCTTCACACGCAGAGGTGGACTCAGATTTTATTCGCGGACAAGCGCCGATATATTTCAGTATGATCAGTCAGAGGTAATAAGTGATTTGATTCATGAAGAGAAAGAATATTCAAGAGAACTGTCCCAATCATAAAATCTGAGTCCACCTATGTGTGCGAAGAAAAGTTTATTTTCTACTTTTTCATGCGGCTTGGCCTCAGTTTTGTTTGAAAACTCGTTTTTTAATTATTTGTGTTTTTCCCCTTGCAGTCTGGTAGCACTAAATATTGCATCCTTTTTCACCTGGAATTGTGTGGCCTAAATATTCAGAAAGGCTTCTATGGCTGCAGTAGGACAGGTCCTTATGACGCCACTTACTCCTCAATTCTTTCAGCTGAACCGTAGTTATTTTTATATCCTAGATGATGGATTGGACACCCACGCATAAAATTAAAAGTTATTTTGATTTTTGCATGTCCGTCTGTCCCTCCGTCCGTCCGGCCGTTTCTACGATAACTCGAGAACGCGTGTACTTAGAGAGCTGAAATTTTGTATGCGGACTTAAAAGTAAAATTAAGTTCGAAAATGAGACAAATCGGGCAACTCCTTCGTGGGCTTGCCGTACAAAAATTTCGCTTACCACTATATATTTGGACACTGCCTGAGAACGCGTTGGCATAGAGAACTGAAATTTGGTAGATTGTGTTTTCATGATAATAGCAAAAAAAATTTGTAGAAATGGAATAAATCGGGCAACCGAGTTTTAGTGTTGCCATATAACAATTTTGGTTTTTTACGTATATGGTAAAAACAATCAGTCCTAGACGTTTTTATTGTACTAGAAACTTCTTCAGAATATGAAGTCGTATAATATTGGTTATAATCATTTTTTCTGTCCGACGAACTGTTCTAGGAATATATGCGAAAAACCACTCCAAAAATCATAATTGCTCAATTGGTTGCCCATACGAAATTTCATAGGCATTCATCTAGGGAATCATAAAAATTAGTCTTAGACCAATATTAGCTGGTGTGTGAGTCAATCAAAAATATTGAGAAACAAGCGCGTGAAAAATTGAGTGAGTTGTATGAAATTAAAATACCTACTTACAGAAAGCCCAAAGTTACCATTGTTGGATTGAAAGATGAGTACCAAAATTTTGAACTAATAGGTAAATTGGTTGCGCAGAATGAATGTTGTAAGAATGCTAATATAAAAGTCATAAGTAGCAGCAGACCTACTAAAAAACAAAACTCATTTAGTGCCATACTCGAAGTAGATAGTGGAAGTTTTAACATGATTATGAAGGAAAAAAAATTGAAAATAGGCTGGGACACATGTCTGGCATTTGAATGTACTCAGATGTTTTAAATGTCAGGGCTATAATCATAAATCGACTGAGTGTACAAAACCTAATACATGTTCGAGCTGCGCAGGTAGTCACAATTGGAAAGAATGTGATGCAAATTTCGAAAAATGTGCAAACTGTATTGAAGCGGTTCAAAAATTGAATCTCAAGCTAGACGTAAACCATAATTCTTGCAGTCGTAAATGTCCAGTTTACGAAAGAAAACTGAAATTAGAGCGACGTAGAATTGAGTACTAGCAACCAAAGGAATGGAAATGTGCGTATATGAATATCCAAGGTTTCATAATAATTTTGAAGAATTGGAAACTTTGTGTTACGAGGAAAATTTTGATATAATTGCACTATCTGAAACGCATACTACCGATAAAATTCAAGCCAATGAAATAAAATTAAAAGATTATTATGTAGTTAGAGTTAACTCAAAATCAAATAGAACAGGTGGAGCAGTATTATATATAAAAAACAATAAGCAATTTGATATAATATATAAATGTAATAATGATAATGAAATATGTTTTTTGTTTTGTAAAATCTATGAAGGCTCTAAGTTATTTTGGATTGGAGTAGTATAGAGATCTCCTAGCGGTTCTGTGTCTCGATTTTGTGAAATATTTGATGAATGGTGCGAGGAGTATTGTGAGGGAAAGAATAAACTTATTATTTGTGGAGATTTTAATATAGACTTATTGAGTAATGCGAACAGTATATATAAAAGACGTATTTTAGAGATAATAATAGATCACGGTTATAACCAATTAATACATGAACCAACGCGAGTGACAAACAATTCTAGAACACTTATTGACTATATTATAACCAACTCTAATAGAGTACATGCGAAAGTTAACAATCTTTATAAAATAAGCGACCACGAAACAATTGAGATGAACATTAAGATAGGGAATAATAGAATTGAATTACCGGACAAAGAAATAACATTTCTTAAATATGATGAATCTGCATTTTCTAATGACCTTGTACAAAATAATATAAGTGCCTAGTGCCTAGTTCTTCTCGATGATTTACATGAATGTGCGATGGTATTAGAAGATAAACTGGTATATATAACACAAAGGTATATTAAAACTAAAATAATCAGTACAGACCATAAGCCGTGGTATAGTGACAACCTGAAAAGAATGAAATCAGATAAAATAATACAATTCAGAAGAGCTAAGCTAAGCGGTACACATAAAGACTGGAATTTATATAAGGAAATAAGGAATAAATATAAAGTTGAAATCAAACAAGCTAAAACTAGCTATGTTAGAGGGAAAATTCAGAGTAAGATGGGAGATCAAAAAGGCATGTGGAAAATGTTGAAAGAGTTAGTAATTGGAGGGATAAATGAAAAAAAAAATGTGAAAAACGATATTAAATTTGGCAATGAGAATATAAAGGAAGATGTTATAATCGCAAGAAAATTTAAGAAATACTTTATTAAAAGTGTTCAAGATATAAATAAAAGTATTGCAGTGAAAAATTTCGATAGGAGCTTACTTCAACCAGTAGAAAGTCGATTTGAGTATAAACATGTTGATGTGCAAGCACTGAAAGTCCTTTGTGAAGAATTGAATAAAAAAAGAGATGATAATAGTATGAATATAAAGATGATATTAGACAATTACGAAACATTAAGCCCAGTTTTGATAAAGATATTAAACCAGTCACTAACTAGTGGAGAATTCCCTAAAACATGGAAGAGCTCAGTTGTAATACCTGTTGTAAAAATTAAAGGAACTAAAGTATGTGAAGAATTTAGACCAATTAATATGCTTCCAGTAATGGAAAAACTGTTGGAAAAAGTAGTGTACAAACAACTAGTGGAATATATTGAAAAAAATGAAGTACTAGTAAAGCAACAGTCAGGCTTCAGGACTAAGCACTCATGCGAAACGGCATTAATCTGGATGATTTCAGAGTGGAAAAAATTTATCGATGAAGGGTCGATAATAATAGCGATATTTCTTGATGCCTTTGAAACAATAGACAGGGACATATTAGTGGCAAAATTAAATAATTATGGAATTAAGAACGTAGAGCTAAAATGGTTCATAAACTATTTGAAAGATAGAAAACAACGTACGAAATTTGGCAAATCATACTCAGAACCTGAGGATGTTCTTATAGGAGTTCCGCAAGGATCTATACTAGGTGCATTACTAGCTATAATCTATATTAATGACATGAAATCAGTACTTAATAGTGTTAAGTTAATGTTGTTTGCTGACGACACATTAGTATTTATTACAGGAGAAAATGTTAATGAATGCGAATGGATAACGAACGTGGAACTTAAACGCTTGATAGAGTGGTTGGACGTTAACAAGTTGAAGCTTAATATAAATAAGTCAAAATGTATTGTATTAAACAGCAACATGAATGTGACGATTAATGCCAATGAAATTATTGAGTGTGTTAATGAAGTGAAATATTTAAGTGTAATTATTGACAGTGAATTGAATTTTAAAAGCCATGTATCTATGGTGTGTAAAAAGATCGCGCAGAAAATAGGGTTTATGAGCAGAATTAGAAAAAGCGTGCCAAAGGAATGTTTGCAAACGATATATAACACGATAATACTACCACACTTTGATTATTATGCAACAATTTTATACATGTGCACTGGTGAAATGATTGACAGATTACAAAAGCTGCAAAATAAGGCAATGAGGATAATTTTGAATTGTGATAGAAGAACGCCGATAAATAGTATGCTTGGGTCTTTGAAATGGATGAATGTTAGACAGAGAATATCATATATTGTGTTGATTACTGTGTTTAAAATCAAGTACAAGCTTATGCCAAACTCTAGCAAATAATTTGAGATATGTTAGTGAGGAGCAACCATACAACCTAAGGAATGCTGATAACTTCAGACTACCCTACGTGCGCAGGATGAGGAGACAAAATCAGCTGATGCATAGAGGCCTACAGATGTTTAATAGTCTTCCCAATGAAATTAAGGTAGAAAGAACTGTAAAGAAATTTAACATATTAGTGATTATATATTGCAAGCTAAATATTTAATAATATACGTATAGTATTTTAATTAAGTATAAAACAATTTTGAATGTTGTGAATCAGATGTTATTTTAATAGTTATCACGCTAATAAATATTATCTTATCTAGTACAAGGGCCGTGCAGCTGACCATGGGTCTAACAACCGGATATATATATGATTTCTGGTTTCAAACCACATGTTTTGCCAATGAAGCGACGTAACTTGCTCAATTGTTCACAGTTAATTTCTTCATCTTGGATAAATTGCAGGTATTTTTCTTTTTTTATCAAAAGTGCTCCCTAGAATCTTGGCTACATATGAAAAAGTGGAGGCGTTAGTGCTATATTAGTACTTCGCGTAAATGGAACGATAACCCTTTTATTGTTGTGTAACCTAAGACCTTTGTTTGAACACAATTTGCGGGACACTTGCATGATGTCAAATATGACTTGATCTTATTTGTCGCATATTATGACCACTAGTTATTACGAAATTAAATTACGAGTTAGTCACGCAATTATGATCGGTCATAGGAGCTGGCTGTGACTGAGAAGTTACCTAGGTAGGACTTAGGTAGGAAGAAGGAGAGGCTGATTGATTCGAGTGATTTGGCTGCTTTGGCTACAAATACCAGTCTAACGTGTCTCAAGCATTGAATAATTATGCTCTGGATCGACGGTTTTTTGCTAGTGACGGGAGTATTTCTTCAACGCTCTGCTGTAGTAGGGCTGGGGATATGTATTCAATTTAAACAGATATAAGGGCTTGAATCTGCTAGTGGCCCATCTAGTCTATTGGAAATAAAGGTTCGTATACTCTTAGTCACTTCAATTGAGTCCGGAGCTGTTACTCCTTGATCAGGAATGAAAAATTCAGAGGACATGCATATTTTTGAAGTGAACCTATACCAGTTAATTGATCCTTAGGAAGTAGCTAGTGAAGTCTAGTAGCTGTGGGCTATGATCTTCATCTATGACATTTCAGAAGGTCCTCTAGATTATTAGACTTCTTAAGTTGTTATTATATTTTATTATAGCTTTTTGTGTACTCTCAACCTTCCATAGCGTTTGGTTCTGCAGAATAATCTTCTAACCTCTATTAGTTTCAAGCTCAGTTCCGTATATGACTAGTAAGCCTGCCAGTTGCTGGTATTTTGCTTCAGTGGGCAATAATACCAGAACTACACTAGGACACAGCTGCTTATAAAAGCTGCTTGGGTAAAAGATCAGAATCTCATTACGCAATTCGTAAAATCGCGAAAGAATCTTTCCTTTCGTAAGCCACCGGACCTCAATATGGATGAGCCAGGACAAATGATCGGCTTGGATGATGGATTCACACAATTTCGAAAACAAATGTATGTTTTTTGGCTTAGTCTGGATATAATTTATCATTTTTACTACTTGATTCTGTACTATTTTCAAATAACTGACAATACATTTCGCTACCAACGGTTTCCGGTGTTAAAAGCAATGAGTAGTTATAATATTTGGGTTTTGTTTCTTACAAGTCCCTTTACTGAATCTATCATAGAAGGCGCACCATCAGTACAAATACTATTACAAAACTTTCATGAAATTCCATATTTTTCTTAAAAAATTATTAGTAACATTGAAGATATCTAGAACCAGTTGTAGTTTCGGTTAGGTCTTTACAACAAAAAGTCTTACAAATGCTTAAAGTTGAGCTTTTCCACTAATATCCGTCGACTCGTGAACTTGAAATGCCAACATTTCTCCTGATGTATTAAGTTCAATTGCTTGTTGCTCAAAATCCTCTGACATACTGGAAATTCTCCTAATACTTTTGTTTGGTAAAATCCTAATTTCTTTCTCATCCTCTTCTCCTATCATAGTGTTACCCATTATCTGACAAGCGGGCGAAATAAGGCTCTCAGCTATAAGCTATGATTTTCTCTTCGTTGCAATCATCTGGGCAACAAGATAACTCACTTCTCGAGCTTTCTCAGGTACATTTAACGATTTTAAAAATTTCTTCGGTTGATTTTTTTTTGTAATTCAACAGTCTCTGAAAATAATCCGTTGTTTTATTAGATACATTTGGGTGCTTTAATTTAAAATGGCGTTCTATTTTTTTGGTAACCATTGATTTATTTGATAGCTTTTCGTCACACACAACAAAAATCGGAGTCAGATACGTCTCATTACCGAGACCCATGAAAATCCCATTTTTAAATAAGATTTATTATATTTTCGGCAAATTCGGCTTTCTTTGTGGAAATTTCTGTGTCTTTTTGAGAGGTACCGTTTTATGTAGGTAATACAGCATCTACCGTTGCAGAATCTCCTGCATATACTGAATTTGTTTTCCATTCCTTAAATTTGAAATCAAAAATTTAACGGAAACTATCAGTTTTTCCTACTATTTATTCACGATTAATGACATTATAATATTTTTTTTTTATAATTTCTCAACATAGTCAGAGCCCGTTCGGGACACTCCAGTGTGTCGCGACACACTTTTTGAGAAACATTGCTCTAGAGTCTTATCCTACCTAAAACTAATATAGATTCGGATTGTTTATACTTTGTTCTTATTTATTTATAATTATTATTAATTACAATATCATCATACACATTTTCAGTGTGGACTGTGAAACTGGCCATAAAGATCGAATTGTGGTCCATGTTTTTTTAATTATGCAATTAATTGTATGAAAACTCTTTTGGCAAGATGAAGACCACAGTCTTGTATTTCATGATACTGAGTATATAATTTGTCTACTTGACAGACTCAGTGGATCTCAGAGCCTGAAAAAAGTTGTTCACTTCAAGGCCATCCAATAATATTTGAACCGAGAAATTCTTATGGTCAAATATTACAACTAACTATTGAATTTCCACCTCAATCTGTAATAATAATTAAGTTGTTCGCTATAATAATGTTGTAAATATCTGGTGTTAACTCCAGTCAGTTTTTAATATCATCTATTCAGTATAAAAAATTGCACTTCTACATATGATACAACTTTCAGAAATTTTTCAAATATAAAATTTTGCTCGATTAAACTTTTTTTACGTTCTTTGCAATACATAAGTTTCCATTTGCAGTTTTCTAATGCTCGATGATATATTCTTTCAGCCTTACTTTATCCAGAAGTAGATATATAATATTCCGAGGACTTTTCCTTCTTGAAAGATGGACTAAAACTTTATAAAAATATCACGGAAAAACTAAGAAAATTTATAGTTATCTAAAATAAAGGCTTTGAGCCAATTTTCTTCCACCTTCTATGGGAAAATTGTAGGAACGGCTACGATTTTATATCCCCTCTAGTTAGTAAAAACTTTTCTCGACTCCTAGCTGTATTCACTTTTTGTTATCTGGTCTAGCAGAATTATAGGACCACCCATCTGAAAAACAATTTGAAATTTTCGTTTAAAAAAAGGATACTGAGACGAACTATTTTCGTAGATTTTGCAGAATGTGTACTTGAAGAGATTTTGTATAACGTGATTTCAAGCAGGTGCAATAAAAAGAAATAGGAAATAGTCGCTGTCTTGTTATCCACTAACTTTTCCAACTTACGTTTCGTACTACTTTATGGTCCTTCTGTACAAAGGCGAAATGGATTTTATTCACTTCACTTATGTAACAAATGCATAGAACGTAGGAACGGTTGTTATAGTGCTCTTTGTTATTTCATTCAGGAGGTGATTGATAGATATTACTTGCAGAACTATTTAGGAAGCATTTTTGTGACAAATCGAAAGAACTGACTGCAACTATGTATGATATCATGTATGGGAAGGAACCAAAGTTTTGCTCAACTGAACTCTCAACTTATAAGTGAATACATGTAGACATTGAAATCTTTATGTAATTAATAGGAAAATACGTTTTAGATTCAGTAAAAGATAACAAAGCATTGGACAATCTCCAAACTCTGAGTCGAGAAATTACTGGACAAATACTGGAAAAATCTGAATTAATCTATTTCAATTTAGTCGTTGCCAGTGACAGTCTTGTGGGATTTTCTACAAGAGTGCAGAAAAATTCTCTTGAACAAAAAACACTAGGAGAGCGGATTTTACAAATCAACAATTTTTACTTTATTTCTTTCTGCTGCATAAAACTACAAGTGTAGCTTTGAAATGAGTTCCACACAGAGTTCAGAGGAAATTTTAGTTTGCAAAGATAATGAGGTATATCAATCAAGGCTCTTGCGGAACAGGGGAATTGAAAGTTATTTCAAAGAAAAAAAATTGGGGATACTGAGAAAATTAAAAATATTTATGCTTTTGTACACGGTTCAGGAAAATTGTCATAGACAAAACATAATATTGGGTGTTAGACTACTTCGTCTACATACTATATCTAAACTCCACACAAAACGTCGCCATGTAGAAACATTCAATCTACCGGCTACGAAGTTTCCAGCCATTTCATTCATGTATTCAAATGAACCCTGAAAACGTCAAAGTTTCCACTAAGGATCACCATGACGATCATACAACTTGCCTAAATCATACCCATCTGCCATTATTTATAAATTTTATCAAGTTAGAAGCTTCATTCATGAATAATCCCTTACAGAGTAGGCCTTTCAAATGTCTAACACGTTAACATTATTTCTTGTTACAATCAAAGCAGAGAACTGTAGCAAGGCACGGTACATTTTGTGATGTTGATTCGCATTAGCTATCTTATATAATTGAGGGACCAATGATAACGGCCTGAAATTACTCTCAATTATTCCCACACGTTCCCTTCGAATTTCTTATATCTCTTATCGAGATGATGAAATGACTTAATCTATAGTAATCAAGTTAAGGACTTTTCTATGCCCTATCGGCATTCCAAAATCCAGCAAGCATCACATTACTGTAATGTCTATATTGTTTCCCATCAGAAATCAGTGCAAGCTCATTAGCACTTGTTATTGACCAGTAGAACGGGTGTTCTCAGCTGAGGTTATTGAACCGCACGGTCTGGGGTAGGCTACTGAAAACAACAAATATGCACAGCACAATTTTTGTGGCGGAGCCAACTATGGGTCATAGCGCCCTCCACCCAGAAGACCTCTGAAAAAAAAAAATTTATAGATCTTGTGAAATTTTCCTAACAAAATGAATCATTGCGCAGTAGACCTATTCTACTGCACTTTTTGTAAAAATTTCTGGAGATGTTCAATTTGATACGTTAATAACGCTGACCTTATGGCTAGCGGCTCAGCCCTCGCTCCACTTTAGGTAATGACTGTTAGATCCTATAGAAAGAAGTGTTCATATCTGTAAAATTCAGGTACATGAGCGCAGCTTTTCTCGGGTAATCATTGATTTAAGTAACTTTGATAATATCCTCGCTTTGGGTAGCTAAAGCGAATCGCGTCGAATTCAAACAATCTATGTCCCAAAGCTGTCCCATCTCTTTAAAACACATCAAGTTATACAAAATAAGTATTTGAGCCCATCGGATCTGGCGCTCCTCAACAAGTACTACATCAGACCTAGAATAAAATACAATTCCCATAGCGCTGGTCGTACTGTCTTAGCTTCGTTAGATACTGTTCAAAAGAGAGCCTTCAAACTCATTGGCGATGTGGCAATAACTTGTAATATCGACTCACTCGAACACCGCCGCAATGATGATGTCTTTTACTCCTTTATTGCTATATGAATGTTCTGCTGAAATATCTAGTCTGATCCCTTGTAGAATAACTCCTGACCGCAATACTCGCGCTGCAAACCGTCCACATCCTTTTACCCTTCAAATTACTTTCGGTCGTACAGTTAAATTCCTTGATGCTTTTTATTCCAAGCTGTGAGAATGTGAACCAGCCTACCATCTGTCTTGCATACAATCTACGAAAGTTTATGGGTGACATACATTAGCAGTTCTGCCACTCTCCTCACGTTCCCTAATTTATTTTTCCTATCACCTTCCTGCCATGCTATGCTTTGCATCATAGGGTATCCCCCAATCTTGGGTTAATTATATAAAAAAAGTCAAACTTTCTTAAGTTTAGTGGAGGTATAGTACGAAACGCTTTAGTTTCTGTATTTTGGAAATTTTTCAATTTATGATGAATTCATGAATTTGAATAAAATGTATTTCGCTATTTTTACTAACTAAAATTGATGATCTGAAAGTTTTACACTTCCACCATTTACAAACCCTAAAACATTAAATAATTTAACACCTCATTTGACTTTGGTGAGTACCAATCGAATCGATATTCTTTTAAATAATATATTTTGTGCATTTGATTTTGCAAAGTCCCTGACCTCCGGGATAAAGGTAATATTTTCGCTGGTAGATACGATTCAAATTCTCCATACAAGCGCCAATACACATCCATAGGAGAGATGTCTTCAAGGTTCACCACTGGCAAATAAATGCCGAACAACATTCTTAGCTAAACCCCTGCGCAAACTATTTTACTTGTCTTATTCGACAGGAAAATTTCCAGCTGCTTGGAAACTAGTTCACGTTCAGCATATTCTCAAGAAAGGAGAGGTTAGGGATCCCTCAAATTATGGACTAACTGCTATCACTTCGATCCTTCAAAGGTTTTTAAATTTATCATTAACTCAAAAATTAATGAAGTATCTAGATACCAATCAGTTCATCAACGATCGCCAATACGGTTTCCGGAATGGTGGCTCATCTGAAGACTTACTGACATTCAAATCAAAAACATAGCCCTCGATATTTTAAAGAACTTGGATACAGTCTGGCGTCCTGCCTTTTAGATAAACTTAAAGCATTTGGTTTCTCCCTTCCTATTCTATCATGAATAGAAAGTTTTTTATATAGTCACCTAATTCGTGTTGTACTAGACGGCGTTATATCCGCTTTACACAGGGTCTTGGTACACGTAGTTTACTTATACACGGTTGATACACGTTCTGGAGGCAGCAAAGCAAATTCATCATTTCCATATGTTCTATACGCACACAATCCGAGTACACGCATACATATGTAATAAAACACTCGTGTATCATATGAGTCTAACCCTCTGCTCTAAATTGAGGTATACACGAAAATGTTCTAAACTAGTACTAAGAAAACCAGTTTTTAGTATGGTGTATCGCGTGAGTATCATCGTATGTCACCGAACTTAGTCCCCTGACACACGATGATACACAGTCGAGACTAGACACGACGTAAAACCAGTTTTTGTATCGAGTGTGGTATATCAGCCCATGGTATACATGGTTTATACTCGGTTGATACACGTTCTTGAAGCAGCAAAGAAAATTCATCATTTCCATATGTTCTATACGCACCCAATCCGAGTACACGCATACATATGTAATAAAACACTCGTGTATCATATGAGTCTAACCCTCTGCTCTAAATTGAGGTATACACGAAAATGTTCTAAAATAGTGCTAAGAAAACCAGTTTTTAGTACCTACGGTGTATCGCATGTGTATCATCGTGTGTCACCGGACTCATCATCGTGTGTCACCGGACTCATTCTCCTGACACACGATGATACACAGTCGAGACTAGGCACGACGTAAAACCAGTTTTTGTATCGAATGTGTATTAGCCCATGGTACACTATTTTATACTTGGTTGATACACGTTCTTGAAGCAGCAAAGAAAATTCATCATTTCCATATGATCTATATGCACACAAACTGAGTACACGCATACATATGTCATAAGACACTCGTGTATCATCCGAGTCTAAGCTTCTACTCTAAATTGGGCTATACACGAAAATGTTCTAAAATTGTGCTAAAATAACCAGTTTTTAGTACGATGTATGGAGTGTGTATCATCGTGCGTCACCGGACTTATTGGTGCAGTAAAATCGAAACAGGTTTGCTCTTGAAAGTCGTATCCGGTGCGGACGTGGAAAGTGTTAGTTCATTAGCTTAGTGATTGCAAATAGTTTCAGGTTATTTTCGCAGCATAAGTGCCGTAAAAACATTAATCAACTAAGTCAAGTTCAAGAATTTTATGTAGCTTTCATGTGATGCTTTTATAAATCTTTTGATGAATTTACACATTTGCTTATTACTAGATACGCACAGCATAAAATTAATAAAATAGGTGTAAGCGAGTTCAACTTCATTTATGAATTCTACCTACAACTGTGTACATGAATTAGTTCCTTATGTAATTTTACGTACAACTATTTACACCTGTTACAACTGTTGAGCACAGCTGAAAATGAATAAAAAAAAGCATTAGCATATATTTTGTCAATTTATTATTACTTCCCATTTGTTCCTATGATCCAGTGTCCTTAGAGGTCTCTTAACACTTCAGGAACTCATCTGAAATGTAAAAGAAAGGCAGATATTAGTCTGAATCAACTAACTAAGCAAAATATTATAGAGAAAACTACTAAAAATAAACAAACACAATACTTTCGCACTTGAAAACCGCGATTACTTGTGTCAAATTGACGGCGCAAAAAGTCAATTTACCTAATTCGAAGACGCGCAACCTCTTGGTGAGGCCTAAAAGGTGTGAAATTCACCAGGTAAGCCAATAATCGCGAAAAGAGATAAAATTAATTCTCATAGTGAGTGGGAAAGAGAAAGATGTGGAAACGAGACAGAAGAAATTTGAGAGAACATTTAGGTTCCATATTGGAAATAGACATAATTTGGTAGGGATAACTTTTCGAAAAATTAAAATTTTAAAGTAAATCAATAAGGAAAATTAATGAATAATATAAGATAAATTAGATGACATATTTTAGCATATTTTGACATAATTGCACAAGGTAGGCAAGTATGAAAAATATGTGGAATTTACATATTTTTTTGTGGATCTTATGATAAAATGGCGGCTCCGACACTACAAAAAGGAGTTGGTCTCTAAGGAAACTATCATGCAGTTGATCGTGATTATACATGTCAGTGGAAATTTTCTAGCATAAATAAACGTACAAGTAAGAAACACTATTTTGCTACAAAATTAAGGATGTTTTAGGAAGTTTCTGTGGTGAAAAATTGTGGTTTTGGTGATCAATTTCAGATAAGTATTTCAAATATTTTCTGAAATAAATTTATTTTGTTGGTGGCAGGAAATTTTTAGATTAAGGTTTTTCCAATTGAAGTAATTAATAATTATTAAAATCGAATATAGTGAATTTACTTAAACGTGAAAGCAATTTAAGTCTGGGATATAATATTGAGTACGTGTCACACTACGACACCTCAAGCACACATTCCAGCAGACAAAATAAATAATATAATAAGGATAGTGTGATTAAAAAATAAAGCCGAATTAAAAGTATATTTAGTATTGAGTGTAATGAAGAATTTGTTCAATAAAGTAATATTAAACACAAGCACACATGTCATGTACTTTTAACACACCGCTACACTAACCCACTCAAAATGCAGTAATATAGCTGTAGTGTTCACTTACAGCTACATTACAAAACAACAACTTTTGCGTAATTTTACAATCGTATAGTAAAAATGTTCCTCTAAACTGTGTATATTTCAATCAAGTGTTTACACATAATTTGAGCTAGTAAAATTATAACACTTAGAGTAGGCAACCTATTGCCTGTTAAGTAGTTAAAAAGTTAACAATTTTTACTGTGGATGTAAGTCTGTCAAATCTAGCGCTCCTGTACAAGTCCTGCATCAGACATAGAATGGAATACAATTCTTACATCTGGGTCGGGGCTGGTCGTACAGTCTTAGCTTTATTGGATATTGACCAAAAAAAACGAGCATACTTGCCATATTGACTCACTCGAGCACCGCCGCAATGTTGGATGATGCCTTTCGATCCTTTAGCAATTTTCCGATGAAATATGTAGTCTGATCCGTTGTAGATTAATTCATGCACGCAATACTCGCACTTCAAGGTGCGCACATCCTTTCACACTTCAAAAAACTTTCGGTCGTATATTAAAATTCCGTGATGCTTTCTTATCCCGAACTGTGCAAATGTGTAACACTCTACAATCTTCTGTTTCTCCTCAAGCTTACAATCTGCGAAGGTGTAAGAGTTACATCTATCAGCACCTCCGCCAGTTTCGGCATGTTCTGTAATCCCTTCCATAATTCCTTCCTGCCATGCTGTGCTTTGTATCATAGGGTATCCCCTGTATTTGGCTTAATAATAAAAAGAAAAAATACACGTAGAGGTGATTATACGAAATTTCATATGGCCATTTATCTAGGGTATCTTCTTAGACCAATTCTTGCTCTTTTTCTAGTTGTTGCTGATTTTGACATAGTCTTCGGGAACAGAACGGGTTATCGAGGGTAGTGCTTCCGGTTATTTTAAATATATGTATATATATATAACCAAAACGTACATTACCAGTTGAGACCCGTTTTAGGAAATTACAAGTGGGTATCAGTAGGGGCAAGGATAATCGCATTTATTATATTTTCCCTATAATTATGTTAATAATTTCTGCAGTTGTATTAATCCATATCGGACTCCAAGCCCAGTTGAGAGAAAATTTCAATTTTAAGTGGGCCGTTCGATAAGTGTTGTATGACACATATCGTTAACTATGTTGATTTTGTATTATATGGCAACTTAGTTTCGTTGCATATAAATACATCTAGATATATGGCTTTGTATATGCACATCTTAGTATTTCACGTGAATGTGGAAACTTATCTAAAATATTCGAGTCGTTTCAAAGCCGATTTAGCAAGTTTCTTCGCAGTACATCTAGATTAGAATCTCGTAGCGATGCTATTTGCAGTGCCTTAAGTTTGTTGTATACAAGTTTCTTCTTACGCGCTTTTTAACAGCCTCCATCCTAATATACCGAAATGAATATACTTAGTATACTACATGTACATAAGTATACCGTATTTACTGAATTTACTTTGATTTTCCAAAGTGCATTTACATATGAGCTTTTTGCAGAAGTGCAGGGTTTTGTGCTTTTCAACGGCTCAATAGCACTTATAATGAATTTTAATTATCTCGAAGGCAGAAGAAGGCTTCAAGATACTCGCTAAATGTAATAGGGTTAAGTTAGATTGCATTAAAGATACTTGTCTCCATAGAAATTAACAAGTCTTAATTAATTCTTCGAATATTTAACAAAAACCGAGTGGTTTGATTAAAGGCACTATAGATGGGATTTTAAACTTCAAAAACAAAAACTAAATTTACAAGTCTGCTCTACGGGATACGCGTATATCCTGTAGAGCGGACGTATAAATCTAGTTTTTTGTATTTAGAATAAGTTTTTATTAAACGATTAGATTCCTTTCCTTTATGTGACCGCTGGTATGTATACAAATGTGTTTCACCTCTATTTCAAATTTGTTTGTAGGTGCAAAAATCACCATACAGAATATTATGAAAATTGATTTTTTCATCTTTATCTCAAAATTGCTTGCAGGTACTAGGTACGAAACCAGGAAAGAAGTAAAATACTTAGGGTATGTGCGAGAAATAAGTCGCTCGTTCTTAACTAAAAAACCAAAGAACGAGTTACTTGTTTAATGAATTAAAATTGAAAATATAATTGTGCGGTTCGTAACTTATAGTGTTCGCAGAATTCAAATTTTTCGAAAAATATATTTTTCTGACAATGAAGGAAATTTTAGTGCCATGTTTTATTTTAAAGCGTAGCTTGAGTTTTCCATTTTTTTTCTTTTTTTGAAAGTATTTTATAGTTATATTTCATTTTAAAGAAAAAGAAAAAAAAAACTAATTATGCGAGAATATTTTAGGAGACGACGGACCACAGTGAAAGAGTTTGAAATGTCACACTTCTGTATTTTTCGAATTTCAAAATAACATGCTACGCGTGGTTCACAGTAGCGTATTCATCGGCCCGTTGTATTGATCGTGTATACATTAGTCTCTTCTCTTCTCCTGCGAAGATCTTCTAGCTTTATTTTAAGTATCGTGTTATCTCACGTCCTATATCGATAATGAATTAAAACTTCCTGTTCTATGTATTAAAAACACAGAAGATTTTCCAAAAGCATGTAATAAAATCTTACTTAAACCTTCATAAATTATCATCTTAAATCACAAGGCATTTTACTATGGCAGAGACATAAAATGTAGACTATTATTTTTAATATTTTTTTATTCCCTTATTTCACACATTGAATATATTTTAGGTTATGAAACCTACTTCTAGTAGGTATATACTTCTTCGTGTTATTTAACAAAACTTGGATTGAAAGTATTTGGCAAGAGGTCAAGTTCAAAACTTCAGCACAATGGGTTGCTATGACATCCGTGCTTGGGATGAAGTCTCCTGTCTTCCTGCATTTCAAATAGAAAAAAAAGGTAAAAACTTTAGACAAATTATTTGGTGTTTACTTTTCCCAAATGTTTCTAAGTATAATTCGTCAGTATGCCCCGTATGTGGGGCATAGTGACGAACTGGTCACTTAGCTCAACAGCGCATTTCATAAGAATGCTAGATGGTAATTATCAATCTCACATTTTGTCCCTGATTTACCCTACTTAGATATTGGTATATTCAACGGTTCAGGAAAACGACTCAGGGGTTTAAGAAATATCTAGAAATAAATCGTTCATCATTATCCCCCGGGCTCCTTTATTGCCAATTAATGATACCTTCCACTAATTTAATCATTACGTTGTACTGGTTAAATGAGCTCAAGGAAAAGTACACAGATAATTATTTGTTGTTTGTACAATCCGATTAAGATAGATGGCTAATAGGCTCAAAAATGTTAGTTGAGAATTTTTCGCTTCAACTATGACGCTGCAATATTGAACACTGAAGTAGAGACAATAATCCAGCAGAATTACATAAAAGTAACATGCATGATGATCCATCAGGTGCAAAGGTGCTAGCTGATTGCAATGCTATGCCGTGTAATAAACAGATTACCAAGAAGTGAGATTCCCTGTAAACGGTTGACAAAAATTCAAAACCAGAGCAAATATACTTACGTACACTGTAAAAATTTTAGGACTATTCCCTAAATTTAAGACACGTTTTTCTAAAAATAAATGATGGTTTACAGCTGATTGGAGTTTTCCACCTGGTTATTCTTTTGATCGGGTCTATGATGTAAGGTTTGGAATATTTTTTTAAGGAAACTCCGATCTTTGGATTATACTTTTTTATTGTTCACTCGACGTTTCGGGTCTTGTTTAGTACCCGTCTTCAGGAGTTAGCTAAATTAGAGTACAAGATAGTATTGCGTACAATTAAAATTTTTGATGTTCTCACCTTTGTTTTTGGTATGATGAAAAATTGTTTTAAAAATGTTATTGAGACATATTCACAGAAAAATACACATTAAAAATATGATAAAAACGTTATCTAAACATATAAATAAACAAATTATTTAAACAAATAAATGAAATAGTCATTTAATTTTCACCTATTTATTTATTTGTTTAAATTATTTATTTATTTATTTGTTTAAATTATTTATTTATTTATTTGTTTAAATTATTTATTTATTTATTTGTTTAAATTATTTATTTATTTATTTGTTTAAATTTTTTATTTATTTATATGTTTAGATAACGTTTTTATCATATTTTTAATGTGTATTTTTCTGTGAAATATGTCTCAATAACATTTTTAAAACAATTTTTCATCATACCAAAAACAAAGGTGAGAACATCAAATATTTTAATTGTACGCAATACTATCTTGTACTCTGATTTAGCTAACTCCGGAAGAAGGGTATATACAAGGCCCGAAACGTCGAGTGAACAATAAAAAAGTATAATCCAAAGATCGGAGTTTCCTTAAAAAAATATCCCAAACCTTAAAAATAAATGTAATTTTCTCTGATGATAGAAAGGGAAAATCAGTTTAATTTCCCCAAATCAATGGAACATTCAATGAATTTAGGTATTTGGCACTAGAAAACCTATAAATGTTAGCTCTGTTGGATATGACGAAGAGAACATTCAATAAATTAGGTATTATGCTGCATTTTTAATGGAAACATATTTTCGTTTATATAATTCACACATTGTTTTTGAAAAGTAGTCATATATTGCTTTTCTACATTTTGTTTAAGAGTGCCCAGTGCACCAATATAACTTCCATACTACTTAGTAGTATGGACCATAAGAAATGAGCTATTCAGCTCATTCTTGTGTTTTTTAAAAGGGGTGGTCTTCTATCACCTTCACCTATGGTGGAAAGTGGTGCGGTGCCAACACCTACATTTTAGAGAATATTCTCTAAATTTTAGGGAATAGTCCCTACATTTTAGGGGAAAAAAAAACAAAACAACAATTTAAAAATTCCCTATCTTTTAGGGAATATTCCCTAAAATGTAGGGAAAAACAAAAAAAATATGAAAATTCCCTACATTTTAGGGAATATTCCCTAAATTTTATGGGGGAAAAACCAAAATTCCCTACATTTGAGGGAGAAAACCCTACCTACATTTTAGGTATAAAAACCTAATCTTAGTTTTCCAAGATGGAGCTTTCCCTAATCTTATCGACAAATGCCTAACCTGTGTGGCGCAAATTGTTGGCACTCACTTTAGGGGAATATTTTTTACTGTGTAGATAAGCAATCTAGATGAGGCAAAAAATAAACGTGATAAAAAACAAATCGCGATAGAAATTGTTAAATGAAAATAAGAATAATTTGACACTTTAGGCAGCTTTTTCTTCTTCTTCTTCATCTGTCATATCCATATCCACATATCTATCTAACTATTATAAACCGAGTTTTATTTGTTATTGAACCTACAAGATTTATCAATATTATCTTTATCAATCTCGTTTGTTGGCCTTGTATGTTTGGTTGGAATTGCGCCAAATGGTGATGAATATACCTTCGAAGCAATGGAGGAGAAATTCTATAGAAGTTTTTCAGTTTTTCAACAAGCTACTTCTTCATTGTGTGCACCATGTGATTTATGAATCGATGTAATCCATGCTACACGATCGATTATGCCAAATGAAGCCTCTCTTATTCAATTTTATCCATTTCGTAGGATCTTTATGTTAACAACAAGCCTTTTGGGATGTTTGGAAATAAGCACGAGTTGCTTGATACCATGTTCTTTGAAAAACATAGTATAGTTAAATGAAAAAATCTGAATTAAAATTCTGTTAGTCGCTGGAGTGCAAAGATTAATGATTTCATACACATACTAAAACTACGTAGATAGTTTGGGGTTTTCTTTTTTTTAGATTATTTATTATTATAAATTATGTTTCGATATAAGCATGTATAACGTAGATATGTACTTAGTTACAATTTGCAAGGTCATCGTGTACTACTTACATAAATACAACAATATGCGTACAATTCATTTTATAACATGCCATAAAATGACGTATTTTCCGTAAAATGCACATATATTTTTATATCCTTATGTTTATGTTCGTGTATGTGTCTGCTACCCATAAAGTGAGCAATGGGATGGTTGAGTTAAATCTGGGTCGTCAGAGCTCAGTTCATTAAGAGTCGCATGTAAATAATGCGAAAATTCAAGAGAACATATTTTTTTTTATCGTAATGCTATGAGTTTAAAATGAAAGAGACTGCGTCTTTTATGCCATTTTTGAGGCCAACCCGTCCCTTTAACTCGTACACGAATTTGTCTATCTATTTATTTATATTTTTCTTTTTTACTATTTTCGACACTCTCGTAGACCCACTTTTCCTCATAACAGCGAGCTGAAATTTGGCACACAGGTTCATGCCGCGTGACAATTGAATCCATCAAAATTTGAACAGGAAATTTCCATGGAAAACCCGGAAAATCGAGAAAAATCATTTGAAAATTTGGTACAAATTTGATTATTGATAAATCCGTTTCAGGAAAAATGCAGAGTTTTCCGATTTTTACGAAAAAAATTTCCGGACTATTCCGACTTTTCCGGAAAATTTTCGGTAAAAAAGTTTTCTAAATTATACAGGATAAAGTTCCCTATCAACTGGCATCATTACTTTCTCTCCGACAATGGTGAAAACTTGCAGAAAAAATCTTGGAAAATTCATGTAAAACGCTTTGTGCTAGGAAGAAGTGCGTATAAAATTATCCCGTTTGCCTGAAAAACTCGCATAGCTCCAATTTTAAGTGGAACTTGTTAACCTCAACAAAAAAGTTCACATGTTTTTGAATTTCTTTAGTAATTAACCATATAACTATTAACCCCATTCGCGATATATTCTCATGCAGCCTGACTCAGAACGAACTAAAAATCAGTCTTTTGGCATGGCTATTGACTACATCCTTAGGTGGTCGTACTATGGAAAAAACAACTGTTTCTTCAAATATGTCTGCTGCATTCATTTCCTTTATATAATTTTGCAGCTCATCCAACCATTTTCGAATAACCTCTTCAGAAAACTTATCTCTGGCTTCAGTTAGGCCTTCGGGAACTCGATGTCCTAGCTCTGGCTTGCATTTCAAAAAAAGGTTATACCTGTTTCGAAGTTTTGAAGGATGTATTCGTGCCATCGATTTGCTCATTTTTTGCGTTCCGTACCCGTACTAAGCCTCCGCTGTCCATCCGGCTTGTATTTCATGAACCGTAATAGGTAGACAGTTGAAATTTTTACAGAGTGTGTATTTCTATTGCCGCTATAATAACAAATAATAAAAATTCAATTAAATTAAAAATTAAAGGGGACGCCCATAGAAGAATCGTGATTTTTTCGGCGTTTTTTCCTCGACCTTAACAATAGCTATACTCTTCAATCGCAATAGGTAGACACATGATATCTGTAAAGAGTGAGTAATACTATAGCTGCTATAACAACAAATAATGAAAATAAAAAAATAATAATAAAATAAAAAGTACCTAGTATTAAATCTTGTACGATGGTACGGAGCCCTTCGTGTGCGAGTTCGACTCGCACTTGGCGTGTTTTTTTAAACTGTGCTTAAAAGGCTATCCGGACTTAAAGGAAACCCACATTTACCTAACGACTAGTCTAGTTTTTTCTTCGGTTTCCGTTCAAATACTTTATGGTCCAAACTTTTCTACGCCTTCAGGATATCTTTCAGACAATTTATCCTGTAATGTGTTTTGGAATATTTTATTTGATGTCTAATAGAAAATTCTCTTTGTAAAATGTCTGACAATACTTCATTTAGCGTTGTAACAGTGTATCCTTCCATATTTACTTATATGCAATGCATTAAATGAGACAAATTAATGAAGAGCTGCTTGTAGGCCGCAGTTTGGGGCAAGGTAAAAAAATGCAGCTCTAATATGCGGTCACCAATACACGCTTTGCACAACAGAGAATATTGCCAAGATCGTTATACAATAATCATTCGATCTCGTTTAACACATGCGACATTCCCTCGCTGTCCGCAAAAGTGTCGAAGGAATAAGCGAAATCTAGGTATTGTTATTGGAAAAACTATGGATGGGATTGAAATTATGGCAAGGCAGATCATTGATGAAAATTAAGATGAAAGACGGAGGGATAATAGAGCCCTGGGGTACACCGGGTGAGCTTCAGATGTAACATATCAAACAGATCAAAAGCTTCCAATCCATAATAAAAGTAGAGAGGAGATAACAAGAGCTTCAAGTTTAGCTAAAAAGTATGTTGAACTAAATATAGCTTTAAGGCAAAAATTTGCTTTATTATTCTAATTAATAAAACGTTGAAATCCACTTTGTTCTATAATTCATTCACGTTGTGTTCCTTTAAATTTATTGAAATTTAAAAGATGCTGTTATGTAAAACAACCCAATTTGAATTGAATTAGTTTTAATCTGAAGAATGTTATGTTTACTATGAATTATATCACAACTTATTATATTTTAATGGTTTTTCAAATCAGGAATAACGAAAACGTAATAACTAAAGTCGTATTTTTCAAAACGACATTTATTTATCACCCCCCCCCCAAATAAGCAGTTTTTATAACTTTTTTTTTACCTGGACTCGAATTGGCACCTTGGTGGACGCAATCTGGCCTAGACTGGACGCAAAGTGGTGATTTCTGCATACACTGATATTTATTATATATATTATGATATTTATTATATATATTATATTATATTATTATGCAGACTAGATAAATGTTTTGAGTTTTTAATTTAAATTGAATGAGAAATAGTCAGCTTGCTATTGTACTATACAGGTGTAAACATCGACATTAAGTAAATTCTACTAAAAACCCTTCTCGTAAGGATGGCATTTCTTTAAATGGACGCGAATTGGTGCGTTTACCCTACATATCTTTCCACCTAGCGGTGTTCAATGGGAAATGTATATAGCTGGCGCTATATTTTAGGAATGCAAAAATTTACAGTATTATATAAATTGCATTTCTTACAACAATAATAAATTCAAATGTAATTATAAACTAAATCAAGCTGTATAAATATTTAGCAAATTCGGAATGTGAGTGTGTGTGCAGCTACAACGGAATGGGTATTATGGTTCATTTGAGTCGATCAATTACGTCTAGTGATTTAAACTGACTGCAAAGAGCCCCTTCTCTCAAGTCATTATGGCTATTTACTTCTTAGCCATACCATGAACCTGTTTGCTCTAAACCTTAAATCTCCTTCTCACTTCGCAAATGGAAGAGCCGAAGCATGCCATAAGGTAAATGGAAACGTATTCATTGTATGCATTTCAGTTACGGTACCAAACTTATTGTTATTTATGAGTTCGTGAGCTTGCTCCCACACAATGTACAAAGGTAACTTGGCCCTGAACTCAACTACATACATATAGGCTTTAGACTGTAATCCTAGTTAGTTGTTCGTACTCACTCAAGCACCGAATAGATTTAAGCTGACGGTATGTATTCATGTATATAAAACTTGATGCGTACCTTAACAGGCCCTTGAACCAGGGCATCCTGTCCTACTAGTCATTTGAATTTTGAAGGCAATATATGGAACTACCAGTCTTCTGGTCATATCAATATACAAGGATATCACTTCAACTTAGTTTGAAGCTGACCATTAATCCGAACATTTACATGACCATGCTCATACCAACAAAACAATTCTTTTGTCAACAAGTCTTATTGTGCAAAATTTAATATATATTGTATTAGTAATCAATTTTCATTTGCAGCTTATTACACTACAAAATATATCAAGTAATAAAAATTCTACATAGATACACAAGAAAAAATTTCTAAAATATTATTGTAAATATGAATGTTTTTTCGAAGAAGAATACTTTGTTCCTTTGAATTAGAATCCTGTAGAAATGTGTCGGACAGTAAATAAATTAAAAGACCTTAGTTCGTTTTGCCAATTCAATAAATATCTCAAAAGAAAATTGCTGTAGGCTACAGAATTGATTGCGAATAAATAAAGCCAGTGAATTTTTCGTTCAACTTTATAAGTATAAACTACAGAATATCGGTGAGATATTTATTACATATGTTAACGTCTTATTTATTTACTCATTTAGTATTAATAATTGTAGTAATAATAAATAAAGTTATAAAGGTGACACATTTATTTTATTATGTCACTGCTAGGAGCAGATATCTTAAAAGTACCTAGGGGGAGGGGGGGGGCGATGGGAGTTTGCTCCCACTTTTATAAAATCAACATCGAAAAAATCTCTGGAATTATTTCGCTTCATTCTTTCGTTATGAATGAATCATCGAAATTCTTCAGAATCTCTTTAAAAAATTGGAGGTGGTAGGTGATGGATAGTATCAATATAAATCTAGAAAGATGTCATCAAATCTCAGTAGTGGAACAAAAAACGCTTTGTTATGCTTCGCGGAAAATTTATATCTTAACTTATAGAAAAAGAACTTTCGCAACTTTTTCTATGCAAAATTGGATATTTCTCCAGATCGTACACCTACACTGGTTAGTTTTGAAATTTAAGATTCGTAGACAAAATGCTTTATTTTCTAATACCTTGGACACACAGCGCTCCTAATGAAGCATAACTAACCACTCATTAGAATATAATGATGCATTATTAACTGCAGACACATTGTCATTTCTTTAATTAAGTTGTAGGTACTGTCAAACTGGTTTTCATATACTTATGACATTAAAGAAAACTAAACTTACTTTTTATTTATTTTATTTTTAAATTTTACAATTTACAAATGAAAAACTGTTATATTAACAAGGGATATAGTTTATCTGTAGGATTTCTTTGAATTTCTTCTTATTATTTTTCAAAATGGCAGATGCACAGCGGAGATTCAGATTTATACTTTGTGGCAAAATACATTCAGATCAAGCATATTTTTCATCATTATAGCTCTAATAAAGGAAGAAAATCTTCATTAATGTACTTCATTATGATCTCTCAGATTTATTTAAACCATTAACAAATGAGTTCAAACTTTAAGCAAATAAATTTAAACCTTGAACAATTGATTTTAAACCTTTAACCAAATAAATTTAAACCTTGAACAAATGATTTTAAGCCCTTAATGGATAAATTTAAACCTTGAACAAATGATTTTAATCCCTTAACGAATGAGTTTCCACTGTTAACAAAAAGACTTAAACCTTTAGCAAATCTATTTAAACTTTTAACAAATTTATATTTAAAATATTTTTTTTTCAAGTTAAGTAAGCATTTCATAAAATTTTTTCTCAAATTTTCTGACTTTTCACTGCATCGGTTGACCATCCACTGCCTTGGAAATAAGTAAAACGAAATCCATTATTAGTTGGAACAGTCATTAGGTGTCATTTGTTGCAGGTTATCTTCGATCACTGAGAAAAGAATGTTCTCTACTTATGTCACCTAAAACTGAACGTGAATGTGCCTTCATTTTAGAAAACGATTTCGATAGAGACTAACATAGGCGAGAAAGGAGGCAAAAATTATAGTGTTAAATTCATAGTTATAATCTTTGTCTTATAAAATTTCAAGCCCGCTCAAGAAGACACTCGTGCTCGAGTTATAGTTCCAGTAGTACGTCCAACCAGCATGCATTCTTATCTCATAACTACTTAACTTTCAGCAAAAGACAAACGAGATTGTTGATTGTCGGGTTAGCAAAGTGCGAATTTTTATTGATTTCCTGTGGAATGACCCTAATGAGTATCGACCACTTTTTATAATGACCTGACAGATTTTTCAGATATTATAGTTTACTAACTATTCCATATTTATCAGGGGAAACAGAACTTCATACAGAACTGTGAAGTGCAGAGTAAAAATCTAATGTGGTCAAAATCACTTTCGCTAATGGAGAAGTAAATGCCAAAGCATCCAAAATGTGTGTCCATAGGTAAAGTACTAAAGACAATTCTTGACAATATTGCAGATACAGTATTAAAATTATTAAATGTAGTGGTTGTGGTGCATGCAATATGAATATGCTAAATCTATCCGAAGATCAAAGGCAATCTAGAACGATTCCTGAAAATTCCACAAGCATAAATAATATAGAAAAAATAATTTCTAGTATAACGACAGATTTAGAGAACGACGAACAGATATGTTAAGAAACCATTCTTTGAAATTCTATGGAAGCTGTTTTGTCGCCAACAGAAGGTAATACTTATAATAAACAAACTAAGCGTGTTCAAAAATTTTACTCTGTATGCACACAGCCTTAGAAATAACAGTCGGTTTGTAAAATATGTTTTAAAGTTATTGCAAACAAGTAAAGAAACAGGAAAAATGATTATAACTAATTTTATAGGATTTCATATTCTGAAGAAGTTTTCAGTACATGAAAACCATATAGAATTGGTTGTTTTCACAGTATACGTAAAAATCCTAAATTTTTATATCGTAACCACTAAGAAGGGGTTGCCCGATTTAGTCCATTTTTGAAATTATATTTACTATTTTTTATGAAAACACTATGTACAAAATTTCAGCTCTCTACGTCGACGAGTTCTCAGGTAATACATACATAGTGAAAAACGAAATTTTTGAATGGCAATTGCAACCCTACGAAGGAGTTACCGATATGCACAATTTCAGCTCTCTAAGTACACACGCTATTGAGTTATCGTAAGGATGGACGAATGGACGGACATTCAAAAAATCAAAATAATTTTTAATTTTATTCAAGGATGTCTAATCCATTTTGCTCTACCAGAATTATTACTGTGCATTACTGATTCAAATATTGTAAAAGATTTGAAATGCAGAAAAACTAGAGCGACTGAAATTGTCAATACCATTTTGCATGATGACTGTATTAAAATCCTTACAAATATTTTGAAAATTCAAAAGTTTTCAATAATTAAATAATTATACTAGGATCGAATTTGTATATTTTATAAGTATATACACCTATATTGATTTGCTTTATGAAGGTATGCTTTTCTCAAGAATAGTTTTCATAACAGAACCATTTTACTTCATGCAAGTATGATCTGAATCAAAGCTATGAATTAATGAATCTTTTAAATCAACAGCTGTCAAGTAAAATTAAGAAATTGTTAGTGCTGGAAAAAAATGCATGGGAAAATCTTAAAATAAAAACCAGTTGTTTCTATATAAAAAAAAAATATATCATTTTAATGAAAATTAGTTTTATTCACATTAATATGATTTCTGGACATCCCATTCTAATTAATTTTAATTCATTAAATTTCGTTAGTCGTGTACTCCATTTTTTCCGAAAATACTCCGCTTTGACAGCAAATTATACTACTCTCGAAATTTTCCAAACTACAGAACTGTCCTATATACATAGCTTCCGATTTAACTGAGAAAATTGCAGAGCTCAACTTCTCTAAATTAATTCCTCGAAAGTAAAAATAATTCATGTTAATTTTTGGGACCCAAATAGCATGAGCTTGTATATAGAACTATATGTTAATTGCGAAACGCAGTTTGATTTAGTACCTTGTTGTAATGTAGAGGCGCTACTACTGCAGACGTAACCAAAGGGTAAGCCTTGCTTCAATATAAAATCAACGATTCCTCGATCTGATGACCGAAAGGCCTTAAATTTTTCCCAGAAATTTACTTGAAATTTTTTCTTTAGAATTTATATGCATTTTTGGAGACCGAAAACGGCACATATTGTATCTGAAAATAATTCCAGTCGGCCACCAGACTGAATAAAAATTCTGCCGAAACATCAAGAGGGAAATCTATATGTTTGTACAATTGTGCTATTGTCCAATGGTAAAAGAGCTTTCAAAGGGCATTACAATTAAAAAACAACGAATATTGATATTACTTGAATTACTCTTCTCTATTTTAATAAATATTTATGACGTCATAATATTTTCTTTTCTTTCATTCAATTCTAAATAAATTTCGACACAGAACTTATAAAAGTTGTTTCTATTTCTCATTTGCAACCAGAGTAAATATAAATTACATACATTGTTGCGGAAATATTCAGAATTTCAAAATAGTTTTTGGCTTGTCTAAAATAAACGCGTTCGCTTTATTGGAAAGCTTTAATTTTAATCATGAAAATTTTTCAATATACATATTTATATTTATTAAATATTTCTATTATTTATGGAGTTTCTTAAAGACCTAGAGAAATATTTTAAGGGGAAATCTTTGTGATTTGCTCAAAAAGTCAAAAACAAATCTTTAGTCAATAAGCTTCATCACTAAAATCCCAAGAGACATAGAATAGAAGATAAAGTTTAATCAAGGATTTTTTGTATTCAAAGACCAAACCAAGCAATATCTGTAGCGTATTTCCAGATGTACAGTAGTAGGTACGAATATCGGCATATAACTGAATAGAATAAGCAAATTTATTTGTAAATAAACTCTCTAACTTAAGTAATACAACGTAAAACAGGTTTGGAGGTTGAAATTTATCTCACGTTGTAGAAAATCAATAAAATAAGTTAATTGGAATGGAAAAATTACAAAAGTTTGCTCAGGATAAATTGGTAAAGCTGCAACCCCAAACTGAAATTTCTCTTCCCTTGATAGCTTATTTTTCGTGGCGTGAACTATAGTGGGCCAAGGACCCGTTGTCGGCCACCAAGAATGCATAACAATTTAATAATTCTAAGGAACAAAGTTCCAGTAAATTTCTAAGAAGAAATTGCTGTCTTCCCTGCATGAGGTCCAGCCACCGTTGATTTTATATTCTTGCGACGCGTTACTCGTTGTTCTACTACCCTTTGTATTTTGTTAGTTTCTCTATGCTCTTACGGCTTATCGCTTGGATCCCTTGGCTATACTTCAGTTGCAGAACAGTTGCAGAACTTTTATCGACTGAGTGCGAACAAAACTGTTCAAAATTGAACAAGTGGACCCATCTAACACTATAACAAGGAAGCATTTTCGCAATCACTATATAGTTCTATACACAGGGATATGAGTCTCGATTTTTGCAACTAATAAAAAAGAAATGAAAAAATAAAATGAAAGATTAACAAGCTTCAGCCAAGGAAAATATGGAAATAAATTTTATTTTTAAAAAAATATTGAGATAATTTTGGCTGAATCCTCGCGTTCAGTCGCTTTGACACAGCTCTTTCACGCATTTGTTGAAGGTGCATCATATCCTCGACTGAAGAATTATTTTCTTCCGCCAATTCCAAACATTTTGTGAAGCACTTAATTGCACCTTCCAGTTTTATTTTGGTGTATGATGTGTGTAATTTCAAAAAGTTCTTCATCTTTGTCGTCGCTATATCCACTTTCTTCTGAGGAAGTTCGTTTGGGAAGTTCTCTGAAATCCATTCCATTTCGTTAAACATTGTTGTTATATCAGATCTTTCCGAAAGAATTTGATTGTTGATTGTTGTCTTCCTCGTCCCAGTTATCAGATAAAATTCTCAAAAACTTTTTCCAACATTTGGCCACCATGCGCTAGCGAAGAAACAAATTGCATGTTTTAAATACAAATTTTTCAGGAAATACTCATAATTTAATAAGCTTTTTTTATAAGATTGTTTTGTCAACTTTATAACATTCTGATCCATAGGTAGCAAGAGCGCTGTGCAATTCGGAGGAAAACACATTATTGTTATAGATAATCCATTTACATCGATTTTCGAGTTTTTTGGGTGAAAAGGACCATTGTCAAGTAAAAAAAAGCAAAACTTGTTTTGTCAAATTTTTGAATTGGGGGTATGACAAAACCTAGAAAAGAAAAAACATCATATTCTAGGCAATCGTCAGTGAAAATTATTAAATTCGTACTCACCTCTTCTTATTCTTATTCTTTCGTCAAAAAGAGCGTAAGGGTCATCCAAGCATTTTTATTACCGTTGTACGTAACATGTGAATCACTCATATTTTTCAAGACTCTTGATTTTTTTGCCTCAGTTTGTGCTCACCGCTATCATATATATATCCCAAAAATTTTATACCCTAGACTCACAGCATGAACTAATGAATCATTTGTACTAACTATTCATTAAAATGCCGTGTATCACATAGTATACGTCATTATAGCTCGAAAATCAGTATATTAATGAAGTGTTTTCCTTCTTCATTATAGCTATAATGAGGAAAAATGTGCTAGATTTGGCATATAATGTACATCTGGAGCTCCACTGTGCATCTGTCGATTTGAAAAGTAAGAAGAAGAAATGCAAAGAAATGCAAATCACAAATTATATTATTAATATTTTGTTAAATAAAATGTGTTTCTCATTTGGAAATTGTTAAATTGAAAATGAAAACAAAGTTTATCGCGTTAATTCGATCCATATTGCTTCTTTAAGGTGATAAGTTCATCAGTTTGACAGCACAACTTAATTAAAGAAATGGCTGTGTGTCCGCAGTTTATAATGAATCATTATAGACTAATGAGTCGTTATTTATTTCTTCATTAAGAGTGCTGTGTGTCTAGGGCATTATTATCTGTTCTAAAGATTCTCTTCCTGGTGCAGAAGTTTCACGAAAATGTACTAATGTTTTTTCTGGGAGAAGTTTCCAAAAAATGCCGGATTCGTGCGCATTGTAAAATTGATCAGAACTAAAATCGTTTTCATCCCTCCTTTTCTCAAGCTCCAATAAAATCGGTTGAACAAGTTCAGACGCATATGAAACTTTCTCGCCGCATGTCATTAAAAATCGAACTCCATACCGCTTTTTGAAATTTGAGAGCCTACCAATACTTGCACGGAATTCTTCAGGTCTTTCTTTAATTTTGTTATGCAGATATTTTGCATTTTCACACAAAATATAACTCGAAATTGGAATGTGAACTGCTCTTAATAAACCATTTATTCAAAGCCTTTTTCATTCGTGGAAATCCAAAAAGTTTTATGTTTTTTCTATTTCCAGGTCCCGATTAGGATTGACCAACAAAACTTTTCAAATTTCCTTCCATTTGTTTGATCCTTCATACAGTTGATTTGTTCACACAATACTCTTGAGAAATTTTCTTTATAGATGCGCCAGCAGATAGCTTCTTAAGAATTGCACTTTTTTCTTGTATAGTGAGCCTCTTTTGACGAACAAGTCGTGTTTTATTCGTGATTTTCAGCATTGTTCAATTATCTGTCAATCAGTTAAAAACAATGAAAGCAATTTTTGACAACTAACCAGAACCGAAAACAATTTAAAGTTATATCTTTGATAACACTGATGTGTGTCATACCCTAGGCCAGGGGTCGGCAACATTTTTGGAGTTAAGGGCCACTTTTTCCCGATGTGATAAATTATTTATTTAAAGAGCCAAATATAAATACATATATCGGTAATATATATTAGAAAAACAAGTGAAAAAGCTAGAATTGGTCTAAGACCAATTCTTATGATACCCTAGATGAATGCACGTATGAAATTTCGTATGGTCACCCATTTGAGCAATTTTGATTTTTTTTCATTGGTTTCTCGCATATATTTCTAGAACGGCTCGTCGGCCAGAAAAAATGATTATAACCAATTTTATAGGATTTCTTATTCTGAAGAAGTTTTTAATATAATAAAAATGTCTAGGACTGATCGTTTTCAAAGTATATGTAAAAAACCAAAATTATTATATGGCAACACCAAGAAGGGGTTACCCGATTTAGCCCATTTTATTTTCTATTAGTATGAAAACACAGTGTACCAAATTTCAGCTTTCTATGTCGACGTGTTCTCAGGTAGTGTCCAAAATATGCGCACAGACAGACAGACAGACAGACAGACAGACAGACAGACGGACGGACGGACGGACATGCAAAAATCAAAATAACTTTTAATATTATGCGTGGGTGTCCAATTCATTTTGCTCTACCATCATTATTTCGAGGTGTTACAAACGGCCCATTGTGCTGTCCTACTAGCCGCCCATTGACCAAAACCTTCCTGTCTTCTTAATGAAGCGCATCAGGTCTTGGAGAGGAAGGTTTTTCAGTTCATCTACAGATAGAAGGGCAGACCCTAGAGTATCCAGTCTGCTCCGGACGAAGGCCGGACACTCACACAAAAAGTCTTCGGTTGTCTCAGGCTCTCCCTCCAGGCAGGACAGACACTCAGTTGTTATAACTAAGCGTGACTTAGCTTGTCTCCAATACTATTTTATGTGCAACACATAATTATGTTCCATATAGTTTAAAAATGTGTCCAGATTTATCAAAGTTTCTATTGTCTCAAATTCATTCAATCTTATATTTCACCACTATATGTATAATATAACATTATTAACAATGTGCTCATGATTTTATAAATACATATAACCGGTCGCTAAATAATAATATTATATATAATATTTTAAAATTAGAATTGAAAATTTTTTAATCGCCCGCCTTAGAGCAAATGTCTGGATCCGCTCTTGTATTTTAATTAATTGTGGGCAATTCAACAAAATATGAATCTTGAAATGAAAAATTATTTCAGTCAAGAATATTTTTCCGAATTTTATTTCCATTGTTAAACTATCACTGAGTTATTAGCTCCTTGTACCTTGTTGATTCCTTTAACCAGGTACCTATAACAGAACTGTAAAGTTCATATCTATTTACATATTTAACTTATCGAAAGCACAGAATAATTTCAATCAGTAATTAGATACAAAAATGTAACATATATAAACATTTATAATAAAATATTATAGAGTTTACGCAAAAATAACAATTAATTATTTCGGAGTAAACTTGGAAAAATGCGGTTTTCGTTATTTTGAATAAAACTTTCCGATTAAAATTTTAACTCCTAGCAAATAACCTACTTTCAGCATTAATTAATTTTTGTTGCTCTTCGTGTAAACCGTTATTTACCCATAAAATGTTTTGAAGTTGTCAAGAACTCGTTCTAGATTACTTTTGAGTTCAGTTACTTAGGCTGCCATTCGAATCTATGTAGCTGCTGAGTTTGCCAGATCTACTATAGGAGAGGCATTACAAGATGCAGCTGGAGACAACCAAGCATGTCTATCTTCTTTGTTTGTGTTTTTAAACTTTCAGCAAATCTCCAGTACAAATTCAAACTTATATAATCCATTTGTGTATACGTAAATCCGAAAAACTTTCTTGCCTGCAGTGTGACAGAGCTTTTATTAAAGTTTTCACCAACCCACCCTCTAGGAGATGAGACAATCACAAAAGATTCTAAAACCCTTTAAAATCTCGAATGATTTTCACATCACGGGACGCGTCGTTGGTTGAGAGAAATTGAATGAATTATTGACTTACCTAAAGTTTTCTCTTTTTTTTTCTATTACATTTTTCCTTTATTGGGGGAAAACTCTTGTTGTATTTGAATATACATAATATATGAATACATGTACATTATGTATATGGTTTGGAATTGTAGTCCTTTAAGATGTTTATCATTTGACCATAAAGAAATTGGAAAAAAATATACAGAATGTGGTGTAAGTGGGATTAATGACCCGGTGTTCCAACTGATTTCAAAGAAAACTCATGCAGTTTTTAAGGTATATTTTATTTTCTCGAAATTCCAATATTTTGGTCTTGGATGTAGACCATTATCAAGGCTAGACAAATGGAGAGCCATAAATCAAAATTAATTGTGCAAACAATAGAAAAATTTTACCTGAAAATTTGGTATGTCAATATCGCATGCAATAAAAAACGCACACACTTTTGATTTCGAAGACCCCAAAATCCTACATAAAGAACTGAAATGGAGGAAGAGGAAAAATATATGGCTCTCTACTTACAATCAAGGAAGCCCAATACAAAAAAATTCAAGACTGATATGCAACGCAGTACATACATTCACGGACAATATAAAAACTTAATTAACGCATCCGCAAACTGAATTTTGGCCCCATTAGCGGGATACACTTAATATATTTCTCCACATGTCCCTTAGAAGCTTAAGCTCCTTGTTCCAAATTTTTTAATTCGCTAGTTATCTAATTATTTACTTAGACTAATTATTTATTTATTTATTTATCTTTTAATGTTATTTTTGTTATTTATTGTGACAGTTTCTTCTTTGGGAATGTATTTTTTATTGTTTTTTAGCTCGGACTCTTCCAGTTTACCTTTGTTTAGGCTTAATAATGGTCTACACCCAAGACCGAAATATTTGAATTTTGAGGAATCAGCTGGGTCATTAAACGTTTACTGGACATTTTACATGAATTTAAAATCCATACAAATGCCATTCACAAAAGAAAATACAACAAAAAATACAGGCAGACAAAATTGAATATTAGTATTTCAGTACAAAACAAAAATAGCGTAGAAATAATAAATAGTTTATTTTATTAAATATTGAACTAAGCTTATTTTTTAGATAAAATTCTTTAGATTAACTAAATAATTAAAAAAAGTATATATCATATCTTTTTTAAATCCTTTATATTAACTTCACCGCAGGGTTTGTCGGCAGACTTATAAAGTTAAAATTGACCCACTTCCCGGTATCCAATCGGGCTGAAATTTTGAACATTGATTTATCATCGTTGACAATGTACTTTTGAAGATACACACACATATATACACGTATAATCAAGTTTTTCAAAAAAATTGTACGGAAAAAGGATTTGTAGTGAAAAACTTGGTTTTTACGGTTTGATTTTTTTCATTATAAGCTTTTGGAAATTTTAATAATTGGGTATCACATACACCCAGTATGC
This sequence comes from Dioctria linearis, assembly GCA_963930735.1. NCBI lineage: Eukaryota > Metazoa > Arthropoda > Insecta > Diptera > Asilidae > Dioctria > Dioctria linearis. Next base: position 135,458,511 of record OZ005743.1, on the reverse strand, counting down.
TCTTTGTGTGGGTAAAAAAACAAATTTGGTTGCGAGTCATTAACAATTTCCGTGAAACAAACATTCCTGTTTGTATTAAATGTAGGATGGAAGCTGTTCTATGAAAAAGACAACTTAAGCGTAGAATCGAATAGAAGTCCAAATTCGAGATTTGATCGCTGGTGACCAACCTTTACTTTTTGAGATTCGCACGAATATATGCTACTCAGTCAGATGGATGGCCGCCGACAAACAAAACTTCGAAAGGAAACATTTTTGAACAGCTAAGCTGTGGGATCTTAGTGTCTCCATCATTTGGTCTAAGTTATAATAAATTGTTGAACTTGACGACGACAACTTCTTCAAAATCTCCCTGACGCCATCAGCAGCCGCTTTCTCCAACATGAGCTTGAGGATGTTATCCGCGGGTTACACGAGATAGTACAGTTTGTATGGAAGCCTTCCTTCCAACGCGATTTTAAACTTGACAGCACAAGGCAGTTCGGTTGATGTCACGATATACAGAATAACCAGGTATGATTGTCCGGGCTGTCAAGTGCGTGTGACGTCACACGAATCGACTCTTAAAACTGGAAAAATAAAGTGATAATATTTATGTAAATTTATTCCACTGGATTGAAAATGTTACAATAAATATAATATGCGTTTCTTACCATAAATATACTCGTACATTGAATTTGTTAGTTTAAATCTCATTTCAACGAAATCAGCTCGAATCAAAACAAAGTTCCACGAAAGTTTTATCGATAAAATATGCAAAATAAGACTGAAATACTTGTGACTTACATTCTTAATTAATTATTTAAGATCTCTTTATTATTTCTATACTGAAAATAGTTAGTGGTAATCTTAGTTTTCTCAAATGTAAGGCAAAATTGCAATGCATCATAACGAAGTGTAAAAAGTGGGGTTAGTGGCAAATTAAAATGTGGAATACAGTTCTAATAATCTTCCTTCAATTTATCTTTCTGTTTAGAAAGTAAAATGGTACTTATTTAAAGATTTTAAATGGATCCAGTTGAATAAATTTACATAAATATTAAACTTTATATTTTTCACTTTTTAAGCGAAAGCGTCATGCGAATCGACTAACACAGAAAATGGCGAATCTATGGTGCCGGATAGTCATACCTTGTTAGTATGTATACTCTGGGTTGATGTCTTATCATCTTGAATGCAAGTTCTTGCGTATATTGGAAAATTATAGCAATAAAGGAAGTAGCAGAATAATAAAAACCCAAGAAAAATGTAAGAGGAAGATGTTGGTAAATGATGTAATGCAAATGATCTCAGAAAATCTCATTTTGCCAGTATAAATTTCTCTGAAGCATTTCTTTTCCGTCATCTTGAAAACTGTATAATGTCAAATTTCTATAATTTTCAACTGCCATGATATTTCATCATGTAAGTTCGCTGCAAACCGGGCTGCCTGCATGGACGTAGGGATAAGACATGCAAGAAGTATGGCAGTGCAAGGTACATGCAAGCTGTAGGGGATGCTAGCCTAGACCGTTAAAAAGTTATGAATTAATTTTATGGAAAATTACTATGATTAAAATAGTCACTACCATAATCATTAAGAAATTAAATAATTTTTACGTAATCTGCAAACTTCCTACTTTTAATTGCAAAAATAATTAAAGTAAGTATTTTTTTAGATATTTTATGTGATTTTACATTTAATTACATAAACAATTTGTATCGTACTGTAAATTTGTGTAAAATTACATACAGTACTGTGATTTTACACAAAACTTTTGTGTCATACTGTAAATTTGCGTAAAATTCCATACAGTAGGTACTGTGATTTTACATTTATCATACAAAACTTTTGTATCGTACTGAAAATTTGCGTGAAATTCCATACAATACTGTAATTTGCATTGAATTCCCCATATTTAAAAAGGAAATTTCAATATAACATAAGTAATGACGTTTGCATTTATCTCTATTCTTTCCATCAGTACTCTGCTGATACGTTTATCAGGATGCTGTTTTTGAATCATTATAAGGGAAATTATATCAGAATTCGATCGCCGGTCAGTGTATAGTTTGATTTTGTGGAGTGAGTTCGTGATATATTAATAATCATAAAGCATGTAAAGAAATGTTGCTAGTTTCGATCCTAACAGTTACCTTAAAAACTGTTTTAAAAATCAAAACACGGAATTGAAGAATTCATAAATAATGTAAAATTACATAAAACTTATGTAACTTAGTTCCAAGGCATGATATAAATTTACATATCGCATTTTACATCGGAAATTGAAAAATGCATAAACAATGTAAAATTACATACAGTGCGAAATTGCTTTACATAAGGTTATGCAGTGCGCATAAAGTTGTGTAAATTTCCGCTAGCATCGTTGGCAATTTGTTGCCTATTATAGTAGCGGAATTCCCAATAGCTTTTTTTTACGGTGTATAATGACATATTCGGGTAAAACGAGACATTGGGCTTTCCACAAAATGCAAGTATCAGACGCATTCCTAATAGTATTGATTGTATTCATCAGTTATTTGTGCAACCCACAACAAGAATAGTATTGTCCAAAAACTATTTTGGAGCGAATTAGTGGAGAAAAGAAAAGAAAGTGAATGCTGAAATATGTTTTACATGGATTCTAAAAATTATGCTATTTTCAGAGGTTGAGCAATACAAAAGAAATATAACATAAGGATACAGAAGTTAAAAAATATATCTATATTTCCTTTTATTTTGACAAATAAACTAAATTTCTTTTGAACCACTATTGCGTTTTATTCAAATTACATGGTTGGTCTAAAATGACAGAAGTAGGTCGTTTTAAATACACATGCCGCAAAATAACACACTAAGTGTTTTTTGTTGTTGTTGTGTGTGTGAAAAAAATCTGTTTTTTGTTCTAGTGTCTAACATTCTTCGAAACATGAAAGCATACACATTTATGCTGCTAAATGTTTACTTAAAGTGAACGGGTTAAGATCCACAAGGTAAAATGTTAATGGTATATCATTATAGGCCACCTTCCCCTACTAGCTCGTGTAAGCCCCGGGATAGAGAACACCACAATACTGCTGTACGTTTTTCATGTGCTAGAGTAAGACACTTAATTTGGTCAGCATTCCTCAAAGCTGGAGCTTTCGGTTTCAATCGTATTTATGGACGATAATGACCAATAGACTCACACCAAAAAACAATATGTGGTAAAAGTAGCTCATCGGATACTGAAGGCAGAAGTGTAATAGTCTGTAAACAGGAGCAGTGAGTTAGTTTATGTAAGATATCAAAGTGATGGTCCCATACAATATTGGGAGATCGTGGGAATTCTGCCATATTGTAGGAGTTTCTGTCCTGGAAAAAATTAAAAATAGAAATGGGAATAATTTCGTCTCTCCGTATAAAATTATGGGAAAAATCATACATTCAAAGTTCACGAAATATTTCTATAAAATTGACACAAAAAATTGAATTTTCCTGCACAAGTGAAAATCAAATATTAAGCATTTTTCAAATAGAAAATCTTTGAGAACTATGATAAGAATAATAAAATATGACGTACAATTGCCTAAATTTGCTTATACATACATAGTTAAAATAGCTAGAACTGTGACTAGGGATTAGTCTTTGTATTTAACAGCTGATATGTAATAGAATTGATCACGTTATACTTAATTTGCGAATGTGCTTTTAAAGAGGTCTGCCCTATCAATAAAAACTGATTTGTTTTCGAAAGTTACATGAACTATTCTTTTTTGTTGCATTTTTTTACATTGTTTGGTACCTACCAAAATACAGTGGAAATTTGCATATGAGAGAGAGAAAAGTTCCCGGAAATTCCCCCAGAATTTTTACCACAACAACCTCCCAATATTGATATTGTAGTTTCAGTTCTAGTAAGTTGCAGTAAGAGTACATGTTCGTATTTCTTCATTTTAAATTTTAGCTTTTTCTTTTCTTAATATTTATAAGCTTCGTCTCTTCATGTGCTTTTACTAATTTTAAGATATTTTTAAAAGAAAGGATAAGAAAAAATAATGCTCGTAGCTTAAAACATAAACTCAATAGCCGTCGTCGATATGTTTTTCATAGAAATGTTGATGTTCATGTTTGCTAGTGTGTAAAGTCTGGCTAATACCAACCGAATCATAGTTTACATAGAAATAGCGTTTTCGCTAGAGTTCCGGGAGAGTTGCAGACTATGTTATCCTGAATGCGAAAATTCCCTCGTCATCCACTGGGAAAAATTTCCAATATACAAACAATGAAATTACTCAGAGTTCTTATAAATTTGCCGCGGCATTCGCAATGTTCTGGTTCCTATTAGTTTTATCCGCTGGAAAATACGACGAATCACAGGAATATGTTCTGCTTTAACACGGAGCTACGAAAATCTTATATTAGGCGGTAAATTTAACGTCAAGGGTCCTTTTTCCAATTCCGTCCGTCGCACTGTACTTTCCTTATAAAATCGGTCCGTTCGTCTGTCCGTTTGTCCATCTATCCGTCTGTCCGTCGATCTGTCTGACTGTTTATCCGTCTTCGCGACAACTCGAGAAGGCATTCACTTAGAGTACTGAAATTGTGCATACGGCCCTTGTAGGATCAATCACCCACATCAAGCCAAACTATAAACTTAATGGATCCGATGAACATGGGTCACAAAAATACAAACCAGTCGATACACGAAACGGATTCGCTGATAAGAGTTGCCCACAATTGCTATAACGCTGACATATTATAATAAGATGAACCAAACAATAAGATGGTCAGCACATTATACACCTCACCCCACATCTCCGGCAATCACATAACAATAAAATTAATTCAACCACTTCTTCATATAATTATGTAGTTATTACAATCACTAATAACTAACTGCAGTTCAACCCACTTTAGCTAAATATGTAACTAAAAAACGATATTTGAGCACTAACTGGACCGCTAATTATTCCCAACAAAAACGTATACCCATTACTAGTTTTTGGAAAAGTAATGTGATAAAATAAATTAATTATTTATAATATTTAGGATTACCATACAAAATTTGAGGGTTTTCACATACTTAGTAGGTATATTGTGAAAACGATTGGTCCTACATATTTTTATTGTACATAAAAGTTCTTCCGAATATAAAATTCTATAAAATCATATAATCGTTTAACTGTCAGACGAACTGTTGTAGAAATAGATGCGAAAAACACGCATTTAGAATCAAACTTGTACAGAAGGTGAGCACATGAAATTACGTACGGGCATTCATCTAGGGTATCGTAATAACTGGTCTTCGACCAATTCTGGCCTTTTTCTTGCTATCCCGGGGATTACACGAGTCAGTAGAACTGACTCTGAAAGCGATTGACACTTACACAGGCTCGTGTAAACCCTTACTGACTACTCTTTTTTACTGACCAGTCTGTACTGACAAGATTTCTGACGAGTCAGTACGGACTAGTCAATAAACTGTCAAACGTACAATTAAGATGGCGGAAATTGAAAATAAAGGGTAGATGCTAGTGGATATTTGTGTTTATATTCCTAATCTGCTCTCTTTTGAGTGGGAAATGACTGAAAAGTGTTTAACATACATTTTATTGTTTATTTTGTAGAGAATAAAGACGGATTAATGAAGAAATTGTTTGATATGCATATAGAAGAGGAATGTCTGCACCGCTTGACGACATTTTATTATGAACAGACTGGTCAATTGATAGAACGCAAATCGTTTTTTGTCAGTAAATTTGACAGACGAAATCAGGACTGTCCGTCAGCTCTATTGACTCGTGTAATCGTTGCGTATTTAACAACCTTATCCTGTATTTAGAAAAAAAACGTATATGGTATTAATGGGTCATATTTGCCCAGTGTATTTTTATTCACAACTTTGGCAATTATTACAACTTATTTCTATCTGTGAATGCTTCCTACATATAAAACGAATACATCTGCTGCATTTCGTTGAGTATTTTGTGCTATTAGAAAGATTTGGGCACAAAAAGCAGCGCGCTCTTTTCAAGTTTGCGTCCTTTTTGGTTCTTGCTCCCTTTGGAAGTCGTAAGCAACACGTTTAGCCCCGCTACCTTGCGGCATTCTTGATCGACGTGATATTTCTTCCTGCAGTAGGGATGATCCAAGTTCTTCCAGGAATATGCGTCGTTTAAATTTTTTCGTATAATTCCATTGTGAGTTTACTGTTTTCCAGATGATAAAGGCATTATATGCTGATATATCCCACTTTTTGGAATATAGCTATTTAGGCCATCTATGTGTTCTGCGACTACAAGTATACATACGCTCGTATAAGTTGATCTGTCCTATCAACATCTCCCTTTGTTTCATTATAAAACTTTATTATTTCAGGCTTTTTAGCCTCGTCTTCACAGATCTTCCTCTCGTGATGCAGTGTGCTAAGAAGTAAAACACACAGGTTTTTCTTTGGAACGTATGCCACAAGTGTCGTTTTATTGATATTGTCAAACAGAAAAATTGAAAAATATTGTGACCTTCGTCTATATCCAGAATCTGTTGCGGCAGACATGTTTTGTTTTTGCGCAAAGTTCCAACCATTATTAGCTTTCTTTTTAGTAGCTCAATTCCTAATTCATGTGACGTGAAAAAATTATCGCATATTATATTTCGCTTCTTAAGACTCAACACGCTGATCTTGATTTTCTCAGGCCTACAATTTCGATTTTTACCAGCATGTACTTGCAAGGACAACGCATAACTGGTACCAACATCACAAAGCGCCCATATTTTCATTCCATATGAAGGGGCATCTACAACGATATGTAACTAATTGTTCATCAACAGTAACATTTTCTTGTGGGTCGAACATCTTTTGCAGGCTTATTTCCCATTTATCCCAAATATCTCTAATTGGTGCTAGTTTGTCTTGCGCATAGCCTTTCACTTGTGTCCGTTCTTTTATCGAAACCGTAAAATTCGAGATATATTTTGGAATATTCTGAGACTCATTGTTGCTTTGAATATGGGTCTACTTTTCATATCGTCCCATAAACTTTGCAAAGCTTCACCATGAGATCGATAAACTCCAGCCAGTAACAGCAGACCAAAATATGCCTGAATTGACGTTTGATCAACCGGTATCCAATTATCGCCAAACACGTATGATCCTACAGAGAAAAGTGTTATTAGAAAATATGGTTCAATTTTTCCCAAAAATATATTAGCTTACCTTCTATGTTAGATATATTAATCATAATTTTTTCAATTGCTGATGAAATAAACAATTCTAATGCGGACTTCATATTGGTAACCTGGAAATGGCGTATTGAGTTGGTCCAGGTGTAGTGCTTATAATATTTTCAGTAGAATAAACGATCCGCACTTGAACGATCCGGTTTTTCAGACCAGAAATATTTCGTGCATTTCGAAAAATTTCTTCCCCACTCGCTCACATGGTTTGCTTGTGTGTGGAAAATAATGTTCCAAGAAGTAGAAAACAATTGAACATTGGGCCATCCTACACGAGTAATTACTTTGTTCTTTTAAGTCTTCCCTAGAAAACCGGTTTGCATATTGCATCAAGAATTCCCGTGTGAGATGGCCTATTAGGCTATTTGCACACCACTGGTCACACTGAATTAGTCAAAAACTCCGTTTTTTCATGCAGATTCGTACTTTTGGGCTATTTATATTCTATTTACATAAATAGTAAATACTAACGCATTTTCCACTGTATGTTTACAATTTAAAAATAATGTACTGGGCAAAATTGACCCACTAATACCATTTGCGTTACTTTTGTCATAGCGGCCATATATAAAATATTTTTTAAGTTTTTTTTTTTTATGTTTTCAATAAAAATCTACAAATAAATAATTGTCATTCAATTTTGCCGGGAAGTATTTCTTTTAGATCTTAAATATTCCTACTTGAAATGGGCTTTGGGTAATTTTGACCCATTTGTGCAGGATAAGGATTAATTAATTAATTCATTTATTGTCCAGATTATGACAATTTTTGTTTCGTCTTATAACTTTAACTGCGATCCGCAAACTCCCTTCCATAGAGTTTTAAAAACATTGACGTCGTTGGGTTAGTTTTTGATTTCGAGTTAGTATCGGTGATGTGTGAGGTGTAAATATCTTCAATAACTTTATTATCTTCCTGCTTGGTAAGTTTATATACCTACACTCGTAACTCGTATTTAAAGCTTCTCCTCACTATAGTTAGCGAACGAGAGCAGCTCTTACCATGAAGACAGCCGATTGAAACATCCCCATGCTAGAATTTGTTGCTGCATTTCAGCCTTCGTAGAATAGAATTTTGGATCTGTCCTATTCTCAGGCTCTATTTTCCAGTCCGCACCAGTATCTTATATTTCCGGCGGAATGTCGCTATTCTTCAGCACAACTCTATACAGGGTGTTTCCCACTAGGAGGTCAATACAGCGGTAGGTGATAGTACTCACCTAGACGAACCAAAAATTGAATGGAAGGGGGGGGGGGGGGGCATATCAACTGTTTAGGAGTTACAGGGTGATGAAGAGAAGAAGCTAGTTTTTCACAAAACACCCTGTATCTTAAAAACTAAAGGGCGTATGGTCACAGTTAAGAGCTCATTGTATGCAGAGGAGAGTCTACAGCTTACAGTTTTTATAAAAAAAAGTTATGTTAACGACCTTGTTGCAAAAATAATAGAGGTTAAATTAAAAAAAAAAAGGTAAGAAAATCCGAAATTTTTAGTTTAGACAACCATAATTCTTGATGGGAGAGGGGTATGGGGCAGGCGTTGGAAAGGCCATGAAGTTCTGCATAGAATGAGCTCTTAACAGTGACCCTACGCCATGCAGTTTTTAAGATGCAGGGTGTTTTGTGAAAAACTAGCCTTTTATCTTAAGCACACTGTAACTCCTAAACGGTTGATATGCCCCCCCCCACCATGGACCCTGCCATACAATTTTTGGCTCGTCTAGGTGGGTACTATCACCTCCCGCTCTATTGACCTCCTAGTGGGAAACACCCGTATAGGAGGGCCATGAGTAGGTACTCAATATTTACTCAACATTGGAAGTGTTTAATTGTCATTCTAGTTTTAATTATATCCTTTAACCAACTTCCGAGTATAAGTTTTTTGGAATCTTGCCACACGTTTTTCGCATACAAATTCTTGAGTATAATAAGTCGTTTGCAGATGGACAACCCTTAGCTGGTCAGCCGTAAAATTCTAAGACTTCTCGTTATACAAAACCTACCTCATAGAAATTAGTACTAAGGACCTATGCTCGATATTTGAAAAAAAATTCGTTATGTTTCTTAAATGTAGCTATGGTAATGATTATTGGAATAACAAAATTCCTTTTCAAGATGAATAAAGTGTCGAAAGTCCCAGAAAAACTTGAAATCTATTTTAATACTATTTAGCATTCTATTCACAGACGAAAATATTTTATTCATAAACTTGATACTTTTCACTAAATTTATCTCTTTATACATACTCTTAAAATATATGCTCTAGATAGCAGAGCACTGCACGACTTCACTAAAGATGGCAATAAGGCAGAATTCAATATTTATCATCTTAGGAACAAATTTTAAGTGATTCCTTGAATCTTGATTACTAACGAGTCCTAGAGAGACTAAACGCTTTACATCATACACACGGCTATTGAATGGTATCTCCAATTCGATTTTCTTTTCAAAACGATTTCAATTCAGGATCACACACGAAGTATCATTCATGGAATATAAATTACTTGGATATTTAACTTCTTTTCTATTTTTCTGCTTGCACCTTCATCGTTCTTAGGATGTGATTGGGAGCAAGATATCCAATTCTTCTCACAGCTTCTCCATGCATTTGTTCTTTTATTCTGAAAGTCCTTATCCAAGTTCCAGCATTTTACGTTTGAATCTTTTTTTAGTTGGCGACGATTCTGTAGCTGAAATAACGCTGTGGATGGAGAAAAAATAGCTTCTACTCCTTGTTTGCAATGCAATCAATGGAATTTCTTCCAAGTCAAGTCGTATTTCGTATAACAAGCAATGTGTGCATGGGACTAGATAAAGAAAGCTCTGATCAATCGATCTCGAAAAGATATTTGCCAACTAAGGTAGAATTTGAGCAGAAGAAATCGCATGTCATTGTTATCTGCAAGCAGGGAAGATAATAAAAGGCACTTAAACTCAAACAAGAAAATATAAAGCTCAAAATTAAAAACACAAAAAAAAAAAACTATTCAATGTACATATTTATGTAAAAAGGACTCTCCTTAGTCATAAATTAGCTTTGGATGAGAAATAGTAAAATGAATAAAAAAATTTCAAATGGAAATGCAAAAATAATGTGGGAATTGTTATAGAAAAAAAATCGCCTTTATGCCTCTGTACTCATCTTTAAAAGAAGTGCTTTTATCAATTTATCCAGATTTGTATATGTGACTATTTGAGGTAAGTACGTCTACTAAGCAAGGTAATTGAAAATATACGAATGCTTGTAAATTACGTAACTATAAATTACCGAGATTTTTCTGATCATTCGTATATAAAAAATGCGAGATTTTCTTTATATTTTCCTTTCCTAATCAATTTCTATCAAACAAAGATCTGAATCACAATTAAATTACACAAAGCTTTGGTCCATTTTAATATCAGGGAGGACATAATCATCTGACTGTCAGAATTCAAGTGGAAGTAAGCATCAAAGAAAATAAAGTTTCGTGCTGAAATTATCTTACATAAAGTCTCGGTGCCTTGCTTTGGTTTGATTAAGCAAAGAAAATTGCTTTGAAAATCGTTCTACATCTTACCTCAAAATTATGATGAACAACTATGTTGAAATAGGTCACTTTTTTTCTTGCAGGATAATGAGTTGTCTTGTGTTGATATTTCTTTAAACCTAGATTCATAACCATTCCTCTCACAACCGCGAAATATGTATACTATATGGGTGGTATTTGCGGTGCACTATGCCACCTATCGTTGTAGAAATATGGAGTTCTATTCGTCTGAGAGGCGAGTGTTTATGAATAGTGTAACAATTACTAAGCGTTGTAGAATGTTTTTATTATATTATATGAACGATTTTATAGGATTTAAATAAGAGCTACTAAGTTACCGTATACTAATTATTTATTTTACTTAGTTTCTGTTTAGTTTTGTGTATGTTTTGATGATTAACTTTCAATATATTTGTTGGCTTGAAATAATATTGTTTGTTAAATAGTAATAAAATATAAAGATGGCCACTATGTTTCATCTTTGGCATGCTAAATAATGCTCACAGCGATATTGGAGAGGTACATAGTTGAAATTCTAAGGGATGGTTCTTATTGGTCGTAGGAACCATAATCGAAAAAATAATTATTCCTAACTGCACCCTGAGGGGATGGGGTAACTGTTGCATATATGCAACAGTGGGCAGAACCAGGTACATTTTATATTATTTTTTTTTTTTTGTAAATAAAACAAATGTATTTACGTGCTTCAAACCTCCTCAAACATTATATTTATTGTAAAATAAAGACAAAATAAATTATTTTTATCTTGAAAAGTAGAAATACAAACTAAAAGGAAAAAGCAAAAACTTTAGACTGAAATAAAATGATATTTATGATTGCAGCTCAGACATAATTCAATATCGCATTTGGTGCACATACTTATCACAATGGAATTGCAGTTCTGATCAGCATAGCATTTTATCGTTGGGTATTTTCACTAGATAGTGTCCAATATTGTCAAAGCGGCTTATATAACCTCCTGATTGTAATGGCCGACGATAGCCTTGAGTTGGCCGAATATCACCATCAGTCCGATAATACTGGAGCTTCTTGTTCCGATGAAACTCTAATTGTGTTATTACACTCCCTTCTTTCCGATGAATTATCCACGCATTCTCGATCGACACGTCAGCAAACCAGGTGAAGATAGAATACCACAATTTCTTGCCTAGGGCACCAATTCGATATGCGTTAGAATTTTGGTCCATTCGATCTGTACCCCCCTATACATTTATTGTATTGTGCGATTGAAGTGGGGCGAGAAACCTGGAATATCCGGGAATATTTGCCCACTTTACCCAGGCGCGTATCCAGACAATCTGCCTGGGGGGGGGGGGGGGGTCACAGCTAAAATGTTCGAAGGATGAAAAAAGTGGGAAGTAGTCGCTTTTAATTTTTTTTTTATCATATTTAAGTTATATGTATATCACAAAACCCAATTTTCGATTTGATTTAGAAAACCTGTCGATAATATTATCCACATCAATGTCGATCTCAGAGTGGACAGACATTAATGACTCATATCCAGATTCTTTTTCTCGTGCAAAGATTGTAGGAATATATAAGACGCAACCGATTCTATCACGGGTGAAGTAAATGACTGAGAGTGAGAGCTTGCAATTTGAGTCACATTCAAAGCAATAGGAGTAGAAGTGCATAATATGTCACTGACTATACCTTTTGATGGGAACTTCACTGATCTTGCTTTCTTCTGAAAAAAGTTGTCAATGGTCTTATCAGTCTTCTAGCTAACTAGTGTAGCAAGTTTGTCCTTCTCCTACAAATTAAAAGTAAGCAATAAGTTAAATTAAACAACACTACTTTAATTAATACGAAAGTACAAGCAAAGCAAAGGCAACTACCGCAAAGGAAAGCGAATGGTTTTTATATTTATAGTCTTGCTGTAAAAATTGTTACGAAAATTTGTAGAAAAAATTTCAGCGGCATCAATCCAACTGATGGTTTTCAGCAACCAGTAGTGTATAAAACTTGGAAAGAAAAATGTAAATTTCTAAGAACAAAATGTATGATTGCCAACACCCATAAATATCTTTAGCGACCCAGATCAGCCAAAGCATCTGAATCAACATAACTCTTTGGAATCATTGTGCATGAAAAATCTAAAGAAAAATATTCAGATCTTTCTAAGAAAACTGAATGCTTGTGCCCTGTCCGAAAGAGTGAGCCACCAGAATCAATTCATCAATTTGTTTAGATCATTATCAAATTCTTAAGAACAATTTGCAAGTGTATTTCTACGAAAAATTTTATGCTTCCCTACGAACGTAACAATTTTGAACAACTCTTGCATCAGTGAGAGCGTTTAGGCGGAGACCAAACCGGTCAAAATTACCGATTTTTCCTCCGCATAATTACATAATTACAAACCATAACCGGAATGATTGGTATTTTTACATGGTTGTGACCAAACGCTACCAATTCTGCCAAACTGGTTTGGTCTCCGCCTAAACGCGCCCAGTGTCGCTATGAAAAATCAACGGGTGGCTAGATGTTGATTGCATAGAACTAGGGTTCTACTGGAAGATGAAAGAACCATAAAACAAAATTGGTTAAGTCTCGGCTTAAATACAAATGCGACGGGCAACGGCAAACGGCAGAAATGCCGCTGTCAAACTTCTAAAAGCACAGCGTCTTACTCCCTGTCTACACTTGCCATGAAAAATTGCTTACCATATTTTATGGTAAGACCCGTCTTGGAAAAAAAAATTTTTGGTGTGGGCAAATTATGTTATGACATTTCATTTTTGGTTGGCTGATGGCGTTATCAAGACCGAAAAAGACTACGGTCAGAGGATTGATTGCACTAAAGAATTTGGAGCTCGCCGAATTAGAAGAGATGAAAAAATTAAGAAAACGAATATGCACCTTTGTAGTTCCACAAGTATTCATTTATTCCGTAAAAATTAATTAATTTAATTATTCCGAACTCGTTAGCTTTATTTCAGCCATTTTGATTATAAACGTCAAATTTATGGTAAGCAATTTTCTTGGATGGAGGAAGTGCGAAATCATAAAATAATAATTATCATAAATTATTTATGATATACCGACAAGACAACCAGTATAGACGAGTTGACAAAAAAGACATGGTTTGGATGGATATTTCGAGGAGCTTAAATACAAATGGTAAAATTGTGATATTTTTGGCATTCGACTAGCTGTTTTGACAGCAAATTTCCCGCTGCCATCTACCGTCGGAAAAGCAGATAGGTAAAATAAAGTATATGATCGCTTACCAATTTCTTAGGAACAATAATACTTTTTAAATTCGAAATCGTGTTCTTTTTTCATATATGTGAGTAATGGGCGCAACAAAAATATAAAAGCATCTTCATAACTGGGCTGCTAAGCATTACGTGCCATTTTCTAAACAATCAAGTACTAAAATAAATTTGCATTCCAAAATTACTTACTATCCTGTGATAGGAATGATTGATGACTTTTTGACATTACATAAGAATGCAAGAAAATTCTGAAAAATGTGTACACGTTTAAATGACGAAGAGGTAGGGGGGGGGGCTGTACACGCCCCCCCCCCCCTGAATACGCGCCTGACTTTACCAACAGGTACCCTCCCATACAACGTTGATCCTACACTAACGACCGCATTATCTAACCACTTCGTTATGCGAATACCAATTCCATCCATTTTACTGCTGACAATATGTCCACGTTGTTTTTTCTCCAAAGTTTTTCTCAGGGGTAGTGGGCAAAATTGTGGAATGATATTTTCTGTAATGGTCCCTGTTCCATGATAATCACGCTGTCTTAAACCAATCAAAGCAGCTGGGGATGTAAAGAGGTTGTCGAAGTAAATGCAGAATGTCAGTGGCTTGATACTTTCATCAAATTCATCAAGCATGTTGAACAAATGTGCGATGTTTTTCCAATATTTCGGGGTAGACCCGGGATTGACTCGCGGATTGTTTCCTTGATACACTTCAAAATTCACCAAATAATCCAAAAGAGTATTCAGGCAACACATTTTAAATCCGAAACGTAACGGTTTACCTTTGATGAATTGTTTGCAGCCATGACGGCCGAAGTACTGAATCATAGATTCATCATAAGACAAGTCTAGCTCTGGGTGGAAATGCTTTGCGAATCGTTTTTTTAGAGTATCCGTCAGCGTTCTAAGTTTCCAAATTTTATCATCTACCTGCTGTTTACTGTTATCTATAAAATGAACGTAACGGAAAATTGTATCAAATCTATTTCGACGCATGGCATCTGAGACTAACTCGTTCCGTAAATCCGTTTGATTTGACCAATAATCTCTTTTAGGAGGACTATGTGAGTAACCAGTAACGATCAAAATACCTAGAAATACTCTCATCTCGTTAAGAGTAACAATAGAATTTTGTTGTCCAGAATAAACAGCAAATTTATTTGTTTCGTCACTTAGCAACTAGATCAATTCATCGTCAAAAAAAATTTCGAAATGCTGGAACGGCTCTATTCCAGCACAGTCACAATAATCATTTGCAGGAAACATAGGTTTGCTAGCAATAACATCCTGATCAAGCCACCTTATTTGCTCTGTAATAGCCTTAACGTGCTTGGCTTTTGAGTTGCAATATGGCTCGACGGCGCAGAACTGACTTCACTGGTATTTTTTCTATATTTTCTTGTGAAGATGTATCTGCTAGAACTGTTTCAGTTGAACTTGTTCTTAGTTGGTGTTCTTCTTTTGCAGAACATGTAGAGGAACTTCGATGTGGTTCTGGTGGTAATCCATAGTACAGATGAACAGGAATAAGAGTTATTTCTTGTTGTGAACCAAACACACATGTCGTAGGAGTTCTAGCTGTTGAACTTAATAAGTTAATGTCTAAATTTCCAAAAGAATTAGCAATTATATCTTCTAGCGATGCTTTGAGCTGTTCATCTACCTCATCATCATCAATATTGTTTGATGGATCTGACGGAATGCGTCTTAAAACCACCTGACAGGGATCTATCAACTGACACGTAGATAAGTTACCTAAATTTCCACCCTACTCGTCGTTAGAATCTTCATCTGACAAAGTGTTTTCACCCACTGGTGGCTCCAAATAGACAGCATACGAGAACCTCATAATCGTCATCCGAATCCAAGTCCAAGATATGAGCACAAGCTTCTCCTACTGTCATTCCATACCTTAACAGCAAAACAAATAAAAAAAAAACATGCAAATAAATGTGTGTACCCAAAATACAAAAAAACTTCTGAGAATAGCCCACTGTTGCATATATGTAACTTCCTTAAGAAACGTGACCAGGCCAAGGAGGATTTATAAAAAAAAAATTTTTTTTCTTGGAAAATATTCTGCGTATAGGTATTACCACAGATAAGCATGCTTATCTGTGGTATTACTCAATATCAAGTTACAAAAACATTTCCACAAATTATCACAAGAAATATAAAAAATCAATTTTTACCTCCTACGTGTCGCCATATTCAATTTTCATTTATATTCAAAAATCACGATAACACAAAAATGTCCGTTTTCTTCAAAGAAATAATAATATTAATACAGATTTTTTTGTTATGTTCGTTATGCACTACTTTAAATAATATAATTGCTCGCGCAGGCACCTCATGTACGAGTAGTCTATTAACTGCGTGTAAATAGAGGGGTTGCCAGCGTTACATATTTGCAACACTGGACAGTAATGGGTTAATGATTTATTCTTAAGTTATTCATGTATATAATTTAATAAACAAAGCCCAAAACGCACAGTCTCACTGAAGTTTTGTAATAACATGTTTACATCGCCACGAAAATAGGAGTTTTCGATGGATGAAGGAGTTTTCGCTGAAAATACCACCGAAAACGTATGTTTCTTCATACAATTCCAAAACAGCTTGAGAAGTAGTTTTCGTCAAAAACGAACTCCAAAATAAGAAAAGCAGAGACCACAACCTAATTCGGCCTGACCTAATATAACATGGCAATGACACTTGTCATGTGTTCTATGTCACAATCCATTTACAAAGCTCAAGAAGAAGAACAAGACATTATTTTCTTGTACCAAAAGCAAAACAGTTTTCTTGAGGTTAGAGGTCAGCGTATGAAAAAGTTTGTATTTAATCAATTCAGAAAATGGAGCAAAAAAACCCGAAAAAGAGAAAATACAAAAAAAAGAAGGATTTGTTCTGAAAAAGGGGAAGAGTTATCGGTACTATTGTAACTATTGGTCAGCGTAAAAACAGTCATGTGCTTAAAGAAATCAAAACAGAACTTAAAACAAGAAATATAGACGTATCCATTCAGGAGATTCAGTATAAAATGCACAATTTAACGAGTAGATAGCGGTAAATATGACTTGTGTTTTTATAATTTGTTTTTGTCATATGGTTTGTCAAATCCAGGGCTGAGAAAAAGAAAATCGGTAGCTCCGGTGGCTCTCCTTCGACTTGGTCAAAATTATATTTTTAACAGGTAATCATTTACCACCATCAACTTCACACCTGGAAAGTTCGCAATATGTTGACATTTCTTCGCAATCTCTTTCGGAGATCGAATTTGCTTCAGAGACGCTAAACATGTCCATAGGAAGTTCGGAATCGTTGATATTGGAAGACCCAGACCTTGCTCGCTCATCAAATTCCAAATTACTACCTGTGGAAACTATACCGCATAAACGTCAGAAGTTGAACAATTTTCAGATTCAAGTTTTAAAAGAAATTCAACAAAATAATCAAAAACTCAACATGCATTTTGAACAGTCGAAAGCAAAACGATGGAAAGCTTATTGCATTGGAAGGGAAACTTGTGGACATAGAGGAGCGGAGAAATGTTCTTTTAGAAAAAATGATAGCAAATTCCCAAACGTTTCAAGATGTTATGTTTAATTTGTTAAACTCTAATTAATGGTGAATTTTTTTCTTAACTCTGGTGTAAACACTACCACAAAATCTGGTTCCGTGGTATTATTCAGACCACAGTGCAGAAAAAATTTCATCAAGTCAAAATTCATATGTAAATACATTAATGTGGTTTAAATAAAACATAAGAATATACCGAAATATTCAGATATTGCTTCCCGGATTTCATTCGCAGATATATCATGGTCGTTAAAAATATCTGCTGATTCTTTACGCAATTCATTTCTCGATTTATCTGGTTTTTCCTGAGCTAGTATCCAGGTTTCGTTAATTTTATCATTCTCCGAATTTAGAAAATTGTGCAGCACGCGACAACATTTAACTATGATTGGAGCGTTTTCGATACTGTTATCGAGTCCTTTTTCAAGACGTCGAAAATGCGCCTTTATGTGCCCAAATGCATTTTCGACAACTCTACGACAACTCGACAATGGAGTGTTAAACGTTTTTTCACGAGAATTTCTGGTGATATTAAACGGATACGGCTTAATTAGAGTTGAAAAAAGCGAAATGCGGAATCTCCTATTATCAGAACTGGGACTTGCTTTTCAGTTATGTTTCTTGTAGAATAGGGTTTTCCAATTGGTGTTTCAAATTTGATTTCTCGATAATGGTGCAAATCGTTGCAACGACCTGGAGCACCCACATTTATATATAAAAAAACGGTACCTATTTTAGAGCAATGGATTTAATTACTTACTGTTATAACTGCAAGTTTTATACATAAAATTCACCTATAATCAACTAATGCTAGAAGAACCATAGAATGCCATCCTTTATAGTTAAAATAATCACATGCTTCATCTATATGTGGTTGAATTTCTATGTGGCAGCCACCTGCCATTAAAAAGGCTGAATAAATTTACTTTGTTTATTTATAAGACTGACATAAATACTTACCAATTGCGCCAAGAGATTGTGGAAACCAGTGTTGGGCAAAATGTAATCTGATTAATGATTAAAAATTACAATTAACCATGTAATCTGTAATCAGATTACTTTGTAACAGATTACTAATGTAATCCATTTCCATAATTACATAATGTAATCGATTAACGTGTAATGTGATTACAAGTTAATCTGATTACACATTAATCGATTACAAGTTAATCCCACTACATGTTAACCTAATTAATGTGATTACATTTAAGACATTTAAGATATTTAAGATATTTGTATTCTAATTCTTCATAAAACTCCCTAAAACTAATTTCGTACGAGAACAATACTATTTTCTTTCAATTCATTGCATTATATTATTAATTACTTTTAAGTAATCTACAAAGTAATCTGTTACAAAGTAATTAGATTACAAAATAATCTAATTATATTATAACAGATTACAGATTTGATTGATTACATATTCTCTGATAATTAATCTGATTGATATGTAATCGAATACAATTTAATTAGATTACTTTGTAATTTGACTAAACTGTAATGGAATTATTAATTAAATTACACTGCAATCAGATTACGCACAACAGTGGTGGAAACCCTAATCTTTCAAATCCGCGTACACATTCTTGGACTTGTTCGCGTTGTAATGGAAAAAAAATCAAGTATTCTAGCCTCATTACGTTCCAGACTTCAATGCAAAATTCCATCAGAAGAATGTGAACAGTGGCTTTTCCAACACCAAATAACTTGGAAACTGTTCTGTATTCTGAAGATGATGCCAAAGTATATAGTGCTACTGCGACTCGTTTTTCCAAACTACTACATTCCCTAAATGGTGTATTAACCCTTTTTAGATTTAAGAGTTTGCTGTACAAAAGATCAAATGCTCTTCTCGTCATTCTGAAACTTTCTTTAAAGTCATTGTCATTGAAGTTACAGACATCGACTTCCCAAAAGCTACTTGTACGTTTCTAAAGTAGCAAAATGTAAGTTGTTTATAGCGTATAGCTTACAGCAATATATATATATATGTATATAAATACGTTTACCCATTCTTTTCTTGGCCTTCTCCACCCTGTTATCATACTCATCAACGTGTTATTCTTAATTTGCATTGTCAATATTATTTCTGCTACCTTTCGTCTTTTTCTCATTAACCGGCTTAGCAATATCTTTTGGCGTGTTATATTATAATTGGCGCATTTTATTTCATCAATAATTTGTTTCTGGTGAAAATAAAAACACATAAACTCCACACAATCCATTTCCTCAATGATTTTATCCAATTGTCAGATGAAACAGAAAGAAAAGATGCAAACACTACACTTGTTTTCCGAAAAGGACTTAACGAAAACGACTTCACGAAAACGCTTATTTTCATAGCGATGTAAACATGTTAGAAAAGCAATTTGAAATAATCTGACTGAGCGCCGGTGTGAAACGTCATCTTTGAAGCGATGTCTAAGTAGGAAAATAGGCAAAGTCGTGCCAGAAATGTGGACTAGGTATTGGTCGGGATTGCCACTTTCCTACAATAGTACACAATACAAAATTATTCCCTAAAGTGAGTCGCAACAATTTGTGCCACAAAGCTTAGGTATTGTTCGATAAGATTAGGGAAAGCTACAGCTTAGAAAATGTAGATTAGGTTTTTTCCCCTAAAATGTAAGTAATATTCCCTCAAATGTAGGGAACTTTCAAATTTTAATTTTGGTTTTTTTCCCCTAAAATTTGGGGAATATTCCCGAATATGTAGGGAATATGTGACAGCACCACATTTTTTTTTAAAAAACATAAGAATGAGCTGAAAAGTTATGTTGGTGCGCGGACATGCTCAAACAAAATATTAAAAAGAATATATGACTTGTTTTCAAAAACAATGTGTGAATTATATAAATGAAAATATATTTTCATAGAATAATACCGAATTTATTGAATGTTGACTTCCATATATCCAAGAGAGCTGAACAGTCGGGAATTTATCGAGAATAAATTTAGGAAATAGTCCTACTTTTTTACAGTGTATCAAAATACTACTATCTATACAATAGGACAACTTTCGGAAATCTGCTATATCCAAAAATTATTCGCATTGTTACTAAAAATGAACGACGTACCCCAATGGAACGAAAGCAATAGAATAAATATTAAAGCAGCTCAAGGATGTGTGTGTGAGGGGGGGGGCGATCGTGTGTTTATGTGGCGCGTGTGTGAGAGCTTTTAAGTCAATCTGCAATATACCCCACTCACCACTCGCAAGGGTCTACACTAAGGTTTCCTATTATTGTGTGTACCAACCGGCGAATACCCACCACAAACGCGCACGCCCGCAAATGGTGTAACCTTATCTAAGACACAAAAGCTGCCGACGATTTATAGCTAACGTACCACACGTTCCCCACACCTTGGACACACAAAACGCGCCCACCCCAAAAACCTATGAGAGTGCGAGATCAGAAAAACGAAGGCTCGGGATCATTCCAGCAGCAGCAAAGTCGTTAAGGTATGGTATTTGTTTATGGTGGAGTGTGTTGTAATTGATCTAGAACCTGCATTTTACTGTACTGGTCGAAGACACTCGCCACCACTTGCAAATGATGTCAAGTAAACATAAAATTTATCACTAAGATACGTGTCAGGTAAGATCAGATAAGTAAGTGGCTACCGCTCGGAATGATGAAAGTTGCTCAACGTTCAACTTTTGCCACTCGCGAAAGTCAAACGAGGCCTTAAATTATTTATTTTGTTTTGTTTTGTAAATAATGGAAGTGTAAAACTTCCAAATCACCCAATGTAGTTAGTAAAAATAGGGAAACACATTTTGTTCAAATTGACGAATTAATCATAAATTGCAACTTTGCCAAATACAGGAATAAAAGCGCTACGTACTTTACCTCTACTGAAATCAAGAAAGTTTTATATTTTTTATATTATTAAGGCAAGTTCAGGGGATACTTTATGATGCAAAACACAGCTTGACGGAAGGTGATAAAATTATTAAACTGTCACAGATTGTATGTCTAAATGAAGACAGAAGATAGTAGTCTGTTCCACATTCGCACAGTTCGGGATATAAAAGCATCACGAAATTTTACTGCATGGCCGAAAGTAATTTGATGGGCGGTTTGCTGTGCGAGTTTTGCTTGCAGGAGCTATTCTGCAAGGGATCAGACGAGATTTTTCATTAGAACATTGACCACGCATATAGCGATAAGGCAGTGAAAGGCATCCGTCTTTGCGGCGTTGTTCGAGTGAGTCGATATTACAAGTTATTGACACATCGTCAGTGAGCTTCAAGGCTTTCTTTTGGGCAATATCCAATGAAGGTAAGCCTGTGCGACCAGCCTCGGGCCTAGATATGGAAATTATATTATATTCTAGGTCTGGTGTAGGATTTGTAGAGTAGCTCTAGATTTGATGGGTTGAAATATTTCTACACCTTTTCAGAAATCCTAGACATTTCGCTGCTTCTTGGCAAAATAAAAGATGTGATCTGTCCAGCTTAGCTTACAGGAAATATTAATGCCAAGAATGTAAAAAGACGATGTATCGCAAATCAGTCCTCCATCAAAAGAAATGGGAGTGAAAAGCTATATAATATTGCTTCAAAGAGATGAGACAGCTTTGGCACTTAGATGCCTTGAATTCGACGCGAATTGCTTCACTGCAAGCAAGAGCATGATCAAGGTCGCTATTCATTGATCTAATCACGCAATCTCGTTTGACAGATGTGACATTCCTTCTGGAGTCCCCAAGAATGTCAAAATGAAAATTAAGAAGAGGGATAACAGAGCCCTAGGATGTCTAGGTATTTATAGGGTGAGGTTCTGGTGAAACGCCATCTAGTACAACCGGTATTATTCGATCAGGTGAAATAATTTCAATCTATAATAGAGGATGAGGGGAGAGACCAAATGCTTTAAGTTTAACTAAAACGGCTGCCAGACTCTATCAAAGACCATTTATATATCTAGAGCAACGTTTTTGTGATTACAAAACACCAAAATTGTGTACGGTTCGAATGTTCCGTAAGAAAAGTCAGCAAGTCTTCAGATGAGGGTCCAGTTCGG
Organism: Dioctria linearis; assembly: GCA_963930735.1. Taxonomy (NCBI): domain Eukaryota; kingdom Metazoa; phylum Arthropoda; class Insecta; order Diptera; family Asilidae; genus Dioctria; species Dioctria linearis. The sequence continues at coordinate 135,435,925 of OZ005743.1, read as the reverse complement.
AAGCCATAATGCCGATCATTGATGAGTTGTTTGGTTTCTAGATACTTCATTAATTTGGAGTTAATGATAGATTCAAAAAACTTTGAAAGAATCCAAGTGATTGCAATTGGTCTATAATTTGAGGCGTCGCTACCCTCACCTTACTTCGGAATAGGCTGAACGTGTGCTATTTCCAACCATTTGGAAATCTTTCTATCGAATAAGACAAGTAGAATAGTTTACGCAAAGGTTTAGCCAAAGATAAGGCACAGCTTTTAATTAATAGGTGTCGTGTCCCAAAAGCAATCAATTAAGAAAATTCACAAGACCATCAAATAAACAAGAAGCAATTAATTAATCACCGTAAACCTTCTTCAAATAATAACAACGCTCACATTACTTTAAAACATAATTCTTTATTTATCGCGAACTGACCTATCTTAATAATTCTAAAAGCAAAACCAATCCGAACCGAACTGTAATTTAATATCACGATGACTGAACCATTAACGGTCTAAGAACACTACAGGCACTCGCCAGTCCAGTCATTGGTCTTTCATGCACCAATATTCGGAAGTAGACTTTACTTAACAACGCGGATGTAAACAAACGACAACAACCTTGCCGTTTGTTCTACCGGTTGCAGCACCTGAGTCGCTCAGTAGTAAACAATCGCTTTACATAATAATTACCATGCTAGGTTAATTATTATTGTAATCGTCGATTGCTCCACTAAGCGCTCATCGCAGCCAGCTGTTGAGCTAATCAGTAAAATAACCGACAGTTGCAGAACAGTACAATGCGACGTTACTGTTTAGCAATTGCTAATTATTTCCCTAAAATGCGCCCTTGGCTGCTGGAAGAATCTTCCGTATATTGGGCCATAACATAGGGGTGAGAAACCATCAGGAGCTACGGCTTTGGAGACCTTGAACACATCCCTCTTACGGATCTGTATTGGCTGTCTTATAGAGAATTTGAAGCGAATCTACTAGTGAAGATAGTAGCTTGATGAAGGAAGTCAAAAACCACTGCACCGATATTAAGTAGTGAAGGCATAGAGAAATTGCTGAAGTTGTTCTTGATGGTCTTGACCGGGGACCAGAAGCCTTTGCTATCCTTGCAGCTTGCCAACATTCTGATCAAAAGGAAATTTTTCTCTCCGGATAATGGACTTCTAGGTATTCTGTGCATTCGTGTCGACTTGTTTCAATTCTAGACATGAATGCAATTAATACGCGCGAAAAGCAGACTCTTTCGCTTTTCTTACATTACTTAGTTAAACTAATCGTTAAACCAAGATCGATTTTACTGTTGTTGAAATCTGCTGTAAGAATACGGAATATATTCACACATGCCAAAACTTCCGTAAGGCTCTGATTTAGAATTTCCCAATCAGCATTTAATTTTTTTTTAAGTTTTTTTGTTAAATATTCTACTATTGCATTTTACGAAATAATAAAACCGTTTTTCCAAAATAAATATCTTGCTACACTACATCAATATCCAATGATTTGTTTGCCGTTGTGATTTCACTTAAAACAAACCTCCCATCGCTTTTACCCGAATAAGTTCCGCTTTAAATTGAACGTTTCCAGAAATTTGTATGTCCTTAATAAGTTCAGTAGAAGAATTAAAAAGATCTACTGGAGTTTTGTTGTGGTCTTCAGGAAGGGACGCGTTCTCCCCCGCGCCTCCTAGCTGGATCCGTCACTGCTTCGTGCCCCCATTTTGTGGTCCGGTACTATTCTAGGACAACTACTAAACTAAGGTACAATACTTTATTTCACTACTAACAAGCGTTCTAAAATACATGCGTCAATGCGATAGGCTTAAAAGTTTCACTGCTTTATACACATTGCAAAAATGTCTGTAAATATGAGCTAAAATATATGAAATATGGCTTTAATATTACCAAAGAAAAGGCCACAATATTGCTTTAAAAGCTCTGAAATAGTACGTTCCTACACTACCTGTAATCTGCATATAATCACTTTTTATTGTTGTTAAGTTAGCCTAATCAATTATCTACTATTAAATTATTAACTGTTGAACATTCCCCATAGTAAGAATATGGCCAAACTTTTCAGAAAGCAGTGCAAAGGGACTTGCTTATACTTAAAAGAAATTACGAAATAAGGATATTGATACTTAGCTGGATTCTCCCATCTCTACGCAGCAAGCAGTCTGGCGATAAATTGCTGTAGTGATAAAAACGGCAATAAAAAATATCTTGCCTTCATATTGCCATGGCGATAGCTCGAGAATCAAAGTCAATTCGATTGCCGGAAACAATATGATTGGCCTACGAATCGCTTTCTTATTGCTACATCATTGCATTTTATTGCCTAAATCGCTGATATCAGATGTGATGAGAGCGAGGTGTATATTATAAACTATTTTGAAGAAATTTTACCGTTATCGATAATATTTCAGTACTCCACATTTGGCAATCGCCTCATTTGGAGTCGTTATTTCGTCAAGTGCGGTAAAGTAAGCAAGCAGTGAAGCAGAAAAAATTGCAAACCTAAAAATAAAAGGATATTTTATCCCTATAATGATCATAAAATGAATCAGTTACATGATTCATAGTTTCATATGCGACAGTAATGCACCCAGGATTAGGCTTTTGGATAGGGGGGGGGGGGGGGCATCATAGGTGTCCCAAGACAAAAATTATTGAAAATATAGCGCTCAATAGTCGCGTCCTGTGCCCATTAGAACACTTAAGAGCTGCTATTATACAGGGTGTCCCAGCCGTACCGCATTTCATTTATACCCTGAATTCCTCACTCAATTTCGAGAAATAAATTGTATGGGAGGAGATCCGGAAAATGCACGGTGTGGACGGTAGGGGGGTTTTTTGATTTTGGGTTCTTTTTATCCTAATACCATGTAACTTTCTTGTTATACACCCTATGAAGGTGACTTGCATCTCAAGTGATAGTAAACCCTCTCCGGTTTCCAACAAATGCCCAACCACCTCTCTACCCCCTTTCCGACGGCAGTTATAGGACGTCAAAGTAAAAAAATTGAAAAAATTTGCAATTTCCTTTTTAATTTTAACGATTTTCCCGCCAAAATTCATGATAACTGTACAGTTTTATTAAAAGATTTAAAGACCCCGGAATGCTACTACGTTTAATTTGACTGTACCTACCTAAATGCTACCGTTATTGAGATATTCCCGTTTTTATGGTGCATAATTTCATTAATTTTGCTAATAATAATAGAAATCGCGCCTAATTTTATGCAATTCCACGCAAATTAGCAAAATTCATGAAATTATGCATCATAAAGACGGGAATATTACAAAAACGGTAGCATTTAGGTAGGTACCTATGCAGGATCAAATGAAAGGTAATATTTGGAGGTCTCGAAATCTTGCAAGAAAGTGCTATCGTTGTTTTGCCTTTTAGCGGGGAAATCGTTAAAATTGAAAAAGAAATTGCAAAATTCCCAATTTTTTTACATTAACGTCCTATAACTGCCGACGGAAAGAGGGTAGAGAGGCGGTTGGGCATTTGCTGGAAACCGTAGAGGTTTTACTATCACCTGAGATGCAAGTCGCCTTCATAAGGTATATAACAAGAAAGTTGCATGGTATTAGAATAAAAAGCACCCAAAATCACAAAACCACCCTACCGCCCACACAATGTATTTCTCGGCTCTCATCCCATACAATTTATTTCTCGAAATTGAGTGAGGAATTCAGGGTATAAAGGAAATGCGGTACGTCTGGGACACCCTGTATATTTAAAGGTTTTATTGTAGCGAAAAGTTTTTTTGACCTTATAAATATGAAACAAGAGCAAATTTTGTTCGTTAAGATAACGCGAACATCATTCATTAGCGAATAACTGCGTATTTGTACTTTGTGCCATTTGCACCATTGCATGGAACATTTTAGAAAAACCGTTGTGTACAAATATATGTTAGCGTTTCATATTTTGTAAAATATTAAGTGACCTTATAGTATATGCAACGGACCTTATATTCAAATCTATAAATCTCTCACCTGCTGCCATAGTGGCACAATTAAAAATTCGGGAAATTTGTGTCAATGCCTGAAATTAAATTAGAATTTGATACTCTATGTTCATACGTAACCGGCGTAATTCTAACCTTTTCAGTTTCAAAATAAGAATAGTAAACTTGAACTTGAGAATAGTAAATTTCAATTTGGGAAATGGTAAAATCTAAATAAAAATAGTAATCCTTGCGATGGTTTTCAAAAAATTCTTTACATTTTCGAGGATAATTACAATTTTGTTTTTATATTAAAATTGATAGCCGTCAAAAATGGTTAAAAGAATTAAAAAAACCCAATTACTTGCTGTATCAAATATGACTGGAGATTGGAAACAACTTGCACACCAAGTTAATATTCCTCAGTCAACAGCATATCGTTGGATGTCAGACAAACGAGAAGGGAAAAGATTTGAAAAACTTTCGCAAATTCATTAAGATTATTTCGTACAAATGATTGAAAGAAATTGTCGCATTACATTGGCGGAACTCATTGCTGCATTACGAAAAAAAATTTAACGTTTCTATTTCAAAAACAACTCTTTCAAAACACCTAGATTCTCTCTGCTACACTGCTACACGCTGAAATATCTAAGGCATGAACCCGAAAAGGGAAACTGTACTGAGATCAAACAAAAACGAAAAGAGTTTGTTGAATGTCTTTTGGAATTTCAGTCCCAAAATAAACCAATTTTATTTATGGATGAAACTAATTTAAACATTCTTATTTCAAGAACGCAGGGCAGATCATTAAAAGGAACAAGATGCACCACTATAGCAGCCGGTTCAAACAGTGATAATGTTCATGTAATAGGATGCATAAGCACAATCGGATTTATATATTATGAAATAAGAAGAGGTTCGTTCAAAAAAGGAAATGCAAAAGCGTGTATGGAAACCTAACTTCGCCAAGCAATGATTAGACATGGTGAACCAGTTGTTATGGTAATTGACAATTCACCTTGTCACAGTAAAGTTGAAGAAGTTTTACTGATGCAGGAATTCCATGAAAACAAGATGGCCCAAATGTTACACCCCTTTGAAAATGTGTGGTCTGTGTGAAAGCTTATGTTAAAAGAGAATTATCAAAAAGTTATCAAGTATTATTTACACCAGAAACGATTTAACCATCAAAGAATATAGAGTAAGAGCCTTAGAAAGCCTCATGGAAGAAGGTTTGCAGACAGTCACACCAACAATATATGCCAATTGCATCGAAAGCGTTCAAAGAAAAGTTGCTGCTCGTAACTTAGAAAATATGCAATATTAATAAATTATTTTTTTAAAATTAAAAAATTAAATTCTCAAATTAAAATTTACTATTCTCAAGTTGAAGTTTACTATTCCCATATTGAAACTGAAAAGGTATAGTCTGCTTAAATTCCAGTAGACGGCACAAGTGTCAATAATTTATTTTTTCTTTCCTGATATATTTTTAATAAAACTTTCGCAATTTGTTTCTCCAATAATCTCAAAGAGGATGGAAAATTTCACTCCATCTAATCCGGTCAAAACGTACCATTTTACTATAATTTAAATCACCAAGGCTAAACAATCGTCATTACAATAAAGAAAAAACCTCCCAACTCATTACTCATCTTATGTTTTATGTAGTTAGTAGATATACCATAAATTATCAAAACTTGTTATATCGATTATCTCGAAACTCACAGTACGTTCACATGAATACTTAAAGTATATTTCAAGTAGATATCAAGTAATGAAAATACCATGCAAAGGCGCATTGACTTCAAGTATACTTGAGTCAAGTAAATCACAAAATTTTGTTCGATTTACTTGAAAAAATTCATGTAAACGCAACTTGAGTACTTGAACGTTTTTCATTTGTACGAATTATGAAAACTGCAAAGAGGAACAAGATGAAGATTATTGTTGATAATTCAGGTAGTGATTTCTAGCATATTTGTCTAAAAATCCGCACCTATATATTGAATCTAATGCAGAGTTGTCAAAGGTAAAATGTCATTTCAAGTAAATTTCAAGAAAATTTCAAGTCAAGTAATTGGAATGAATTAAACCAAAAACCCTACTTGAAGTTTGAAAGTCGATTTCAAGTCAAGGACTCAAGTATTCATGTAAAAGTACTGTCTGTTATTTGAATTGTGCCACTATTACAGACGATGAGCGATATGTAGATACACAAAATTAAATTAAATTACGAAAGAACGTTAAAGACAAATCCTTTTTATCGAAAAATTCTTCTACCTTTATTCGATTCCGTCTTTCTTTTATTACACATTTAGATTTTACATTTCAATCAAGTGCTACACAAAAACTTCTATCGCATCTAGTACCTTTTCCTTTATCATCAGTACATCTAAATACTTAAAGTAGCTTCATACGACAGGTAATAGATCCCCTGGGAGCATTTGCTTTAATAGAGGGGTCTAATTTGTTTTCATAAAGAGAAATCCTTTTTTATCAGTTAAGCTACCATAAAAATACACCTCTACCTGTTATAAAGGCACAGGTAGATAATATGAGTGGGAACAAAAGACAATCCAACTGTTATGCATTAAATTTTGCACAATCCTATACATGTATTAGTACCTATAACTACAGCGATTCTATACCCAACCGAACACCTTTCTCATGATAACGAATATAAAAATATTCGACCCGTTTTTTTGTTTGTTTTCAACCTTGACCCCATCCTTCTATTTAGGATGGGTCAAAGTTTTGCGGATTTGGGTATATTTGGTGGGAAAGGGTATTTTCAAAAAATGTATCTTAGGACTGACTACATCAATTATATTTACATATTTCTCATATTAAAGGGAATTCTTTGAAGTATCAATGAAAATGGTTAGTATGGTTACTAGTAGATTTTTGTTAGAAATAGTACATTTTGAAACTTACCGATTTGTGGACCAAGATAGAAACCTCTAGTGGGTTTCTCTTATTTTGATATCCAAAGCTATGGATGTGCAAAATGTTGCGGTTATGTTTGGCTTAGATTTTGAGTTATCTAATTTTGAAATTCCCTAGGAACTTGAGATTTGACAAAATGTCAAGTATACATAGAAAAGTTAGCTGAGCACGGAGCAGGGAATCACTATAATATTAACCATTATGCTCAGGTAGGTCACTAACGGAGTACTTCTGATGTATATTCCTTTAATTGGACAAAGAATCTTTCCTTCCATTGCTTCGATAGATTAAAAATTAAAGTGTACTTTTTATTTATAGCTCTTGTAACACCCTCTTGTCTCTATCTATTTGAATTAGATTTTAGACATGTTTTAGTAAGTAGGGCAATATCTATTTCGTAATTTAAACCAAAAATTAAAAAAAATTAAAAATTATTACATTTTCGTCCTGATAAATTTTAGGCCTAGGCAGGGATAATTTCGGTGCAATGGAGAAATGTCTTATTGACAGACGTTTGTTGATCATTGATTTATACTATCCTTTATCAATGACATACTATATATTAGGAATCCACCCATTAGTCCAGTCATTATAGTGGAAAAAATGGCATATAAATGCAAGTGAACCGAGCAAGCTGATTTTTGGATATTGTGTATGAAAAGCTTATCTTGAAATTGACGACTAAGATTTCCTATGAGCTTACTTCGCCGCCGCCATCTTGAAAAAAGGGATAAATTTGGTTTTCTTGTGATAACTCGGCTCTCCGTCATGATACGAAAATTGTGATTATATTCTATTTTGTTGCTTTTTTACGCTGTACAATTTAGGTGGTATGAGTTTTTCACCTAGCGTTGATCGTTGTTGAGATATCGGACGAGAAAATAAAAAATTAAGAGACTGTAATTGGTTTTTTATTATTTTCTTCTTTCTTGTGATACATATCGAAAAAATGTCCATTATCAAACTTGTAGGGCATATTAATACCTATAATATTTTAATACCACAATGTGAGGGGGTGAGAAAGTAAAAAATTAAGAGACTTTAGAGGAAATTATTGAGGTACAATATAAATAAATAAACCAATAAAATTATGAATCACACGCATGAAATTTATTAGTAAATAATTGTTTTTGTTTTGTAGAAGATGGAAATAGATGGAGGTCCGTTTTTAATATTTATACTCTTCTTTGAGCAGGGTTTTGAGGATGCACATACTCTTATCGTAACCACGGCAATTGAAAAAGCATCGATTTAGGATTCTGTTGAAATCGTTGGCGAAGACATCGATTTTATGGTTTTAATCAGTGGATTCGCAAAACGTATACCTACTTCCAAAAACCAGCAAACGGAAAAACGCCCGCAAAACCCTACTCTCCAACTAGTTTGAAGCATGCTCAGACCGTTCTCGACAACATACTTTTCCTTCATTCATCAACACTCTTGAAAGGCATCTGGAGCTACGGTTGCCGTCGGAATTATTCAACCAAGCAAAAGTCCATCCGGAGATTCTGATTTCTACAGGAGAACAATTCCACATAGCCCTATATGGCGGCAATAAGCAAGAAAAACTTTAAAAGTTTTACGATTCAACAGCTTCGCTAAATCAGTGACTAAAAATAAATTGAACCAGCTCTCACTATTCACACCAACGAAAAACGCATTACGCCAGCATATATTCCGTACATATCTGCAAGTGCAAACGTGGCTTGGGTTTTACAAGGATCCTCAGGAATGGGTTTGGTGACGAACATATCATGGACTTGAACCAGTTCTCAGCACTGCTGATCTCACACCACCTGATTTTTAAAAGCTCATATCGTGCAAGTGCAAGGGCAAATATGATGCTAGCTGTAGGTGCAGAAAAGCAGGGATTGCTTGTTTCATTATTTGCCTGTCGACATACTACTCAACGAGGATGATGAGGATGATTCGACCATTGAAGAATCATTTCATGTGGTTGAAAAATCTCCACAATTCGATGAGTATTCCGAGCAGGAAGACTGTAAACCAGGACCGTCGAAACCCATCTTCTACAACACAAAAACAATTATTTACTAATAAATTTCATGCGTGTGATTCATAATTTTATTGTTTTATTTATTTATATTGTACTTTAATAATTTCCTCTACAGTCCCTTAATTTTTTTCTTTCTCGTCCGATATCTCAACAACGATCAACGCTAGATGAAAAATTGATAACACTTAAATTGTACAGCGTAAAAAACCAACAAAAAAGTATATAATCATAATTTTCGTATCCTGACGGAGAACCGAGTTATCGCAAGAAAATCAAATATACCCCTTTTTTTCAAAATGGCGGGGAAAGCTCACAGTTAATCTTCTCTACCCCCTCTCCAACATATCCAAAAATCATGGTGCTCGGTTCACTTGAATTTTCTAAAGTATATAATCACTGGACTACATCAGATTATCCCTATTTAATTTTTGAACAAAAACTCTCTTCTTGCTAGTAATATATTTGGATTAAAAAAACTTTCCTATCCTCTAATTAAAAAAGACGTCCTAACACTTAGAGAAGTTCTAAGAGAGCTTATTGAATATTAATTATTAATTTTACTGAAATCGACCCGTACTACCCTGACTTATATCGAGTTTAACTTTTATAATAACTGTCCCAACTGCAATATTTGGAGGATGAATTTAAGTTCAAAACAAAAACAAAAAAAAGTTATGCTTTTCGAGTAAACAACAAATGCATAATACCATAGATGGCACAAGTACTAGATGTCGCATGGCATACTAGAGCAGAGTATACAAATTATGAAATGGGTAGTGCATTCTGGAATGGGCCACAACTCGGTTTACAGTATGTCGAGAGCAAATGTTTTTTTTAACAGCAGTTTTGTATTCGTTTGATCGACCTCCTCAAAACTTCAGATACGAAAAAATATGAATCACTCGACGTACACATCAGTTCAGATGTTGTGGTCCATTCCGGAATGGACCACCCAGCCATATAAATTTTGTATACTTTTTCAGTACTGCATGCGACATCTAGTTCTTGTGCCATCTATGATAATACTAAAATGATAGTTTAAGAGGAGTCAGTACTCAGCAAATATTTCAATTTAGATACCAGCGAGCCTGTAGGCAATAAAACTTACTATTCGTAGGTTTGTGTCCTGAAAGTATAAAAATTCACATAAAATTATCCTAGACCTAGACCACATGTCACATTAGAGGCATCTAGCGTGAAAGACAGAAACCCAATATGCGACAATTTAAGACTAAAATGGGAACTTGTAGTTCAAAGAAATTAAAAATTTTTAACAAGAATTAACTCTCCTAAATTTTATTTTGCACATAATTGTTGACTGATAGCGCGAGCCCGACTTGCTTTTAACCGATTTTTGTTTTAAGGTAAAAATTAATTAAAAACCTTAACCTTAATTAAAAAACTTTCCTTAATTGAAATTATCTTTTTAGTTTTGCTAGATAACATTAGATGACGCCAGAACGAAATATTTTGCTTGAAAACTCGAATTTTTGTGATTTCTTTCCTGCTTTACTCTTCTGGTAAGGAAAACCAAATAAAACGAAAAACATAAAAAGAGAACAAATTATAAGCTTTATATAGGCTTTGCCAGTTTACTTACATCCGATAGGTGATACTACTAATGATCAATAGGAGAGGAGGCACCTTACCAGCCACCTGAATTGATTTTACGTAAAGGTGTAAGTGTACTATGAACATTTCTCCATTGTACCTCTGCAATAAACCGAAAGTTATGTCCTCCTTTCTCGGTTTTGTTTTAACTGATTATAGATACTTAGTACTACTGCTCTACAAAGTTATGGAGCTTAGGTATGTGGATTTGATTGACAAGTCTTGTAGTCTGTGTTCGATTACTATAGATCTAATAAATTTTTTAACTTGCTTAACTATTTATGTTTTTTGCTTCTTAGTTCGATTTATTGCATTGCTGGACGATATCTGAATAAAAATAATGATCACTATTAACACTTTTTTACTCCCCGGGGTCGAAAATTACCCCAAAATTAATTCATTTAAGATTTTCGCAAAAAAAAATATTGAAAGTTCTCATCCCTCATTGTTTTAAAAGCGTACTAAAGGTAACTGAAATTCATTCGGCGCCAATATAAAAAAAAACGGTGCCCTTTTCTGAGAAATATAAAGAGAGGAGCTGGGGTCGGTTACGACCCCAGGGTAGGAATAACGCATTTGGAAAATTCCACAATTATTTCAGGTAAAATTAACAAAACCCAATACGTTAGGTGAAGGAAAATTTACAATGTTTTTAGAAATTTTTACATATTTGTAGTATCTATTAGTATCTATACCAAAGGTGGGGTGGACACTTTTGACCAAGGATTGTCTCACAAATTAATGTGTCAAGAAAGACAAGACGGTGACAAATGTGTGCGTATTTTATGGCCGAATAAATGCTATAGAAAAAAACTCATTTATACCTTTACGTCTTTCAAACTCAAAGAAGAAAGAACCTGGTGAAAAAAAAGACGTGTTGTTTTAAAAAAAATTTGCGTTAAGTTTTCTAAGCCGAAATTTAGAGGAACGTTTTGAACGCAGCACCTTGCCTAATTGGCTTAAGGACAAAATTACCCGAATAATTTAAAAGGAAAGGTATGTTGAATACTTAGAAGGTCCTCGTGGAAAGAGAGCCGAGTGCGCTTCCTGTCCACCGTAAGAAGATAGACAAAGGAACCCGCAATGAGACAGCTGCCAGCTATACATCTGTTCAATACCTTATAAAAAAATTGTGCTGTAACTCTCTTCATATATAAAGAAAATCCATAATTAGATGGCATTGTACAATAATACTATTCTTATTATTATATTAAAACTTTCACAATTACACAAACGTTTGATATTCATAGTAAAATCGGTTAATTTCACAGTGGGGTCTTTTCAACCCCAGAGTAGAAGAACCAGGGCTGAAATTATGGGTAGTAATGAAGGCTTAAATAATCGAACTGATAAAGGGCGAAAGAATTTCTGGTGCATTCGGTATCGATAATTTATTGCTGCCATGTTGTGTGCTGTGGATTCGTTGCAACTTCCACAAGTATATTTGTATACCAAAGATTCAAAACTAGGTATGAGTATACCAAGTGCATATCTAGTGCAATACAAGGACGCTGGTTGTAATCATTGAGACCTTTGAAAGCCTACCGGAACTTAGGTGAAAATAAAACCAGGCACTAAACTGTTAATAGGAAAATAAACATCATGTGATCTAATTATAGAGCATTTTTAGCTCAAGTGGTAGTAAATCGTCATTCCGCCCGCTCAAGACACTTATTATAGGGCGTGAACGTCAAATCATTGGAACGAAATTCCAATTTTTTTTCTTAATTTTATCACTTTTTCCGCCAAAATGTATGATAACTGTTACATTACTTTTGCTAGTAACGAAAAGCAAAATGATGGCGGGAAAGTTGTTAAAATTAAATCCAATTATTTTTTACTTTCACGTCCTATAACTAGCATCTTATGGAGGATGGAGTAATGGATCAACATCGGAAAGCTGATATGGTTTAATATCATCGGAGCACATACAACGTAACTTCCTTGTACGAGGTGTTCTGTGAAAAACTAGCATATTTTCTGAATCTACGCAACGCTGAGGACTGCCACTCCCCCCCCTCCCATGCGTTATACATTGTTTTTTTGTTCCTAACACTTCAACTTATCTCCTGCAACATTTATGACCGGCAATTCAAAATCACCCTGGATACTCTCGCCGCAGGACATATATCCCGAGACACTTGAATTGAAATTTTCAAATTTCTGGGATTATAATTCGAATAGGGGGCTCTAAATAACTTGGTTGACTCGTAGTCGTTGTAATAGGAATCGACAATAGATATTCCCAGATTTTTTTTACTATTTATTAATCCGTACATATACTTCATTTTTACTGTATTTAACTAGTTACACTTCAACTTGGGACTGTCATTAACTGCAAAAAAAAATGCTATGCCAATTTCTTCTCACAACAATGTTTCCGGTGCTTCATGTTAAACCTTTCAGAAAATGTATAACAAATATTAACAATAACTAAAAACTTCAACGGAGTATTACGGATCTTCTAAAAATTTCACTTGCCGTATTGTAGTTCAACTAGTCTCTGCTTAAACACAACAAAAATTGAGAAGTTTCTAAGAATTAATAGTGAACAAAAATTGAAAATTATTTATTGCTGATTCAGCCAAGATACGCAAGTCATATACAGAATTTCAGCTGAGGGTAATCAAGTATCCCGGAGTTTATGGTATAAGCGCTTCAGAAGTTTATACAAGCATCGCATATTGAAGCTTGTGATATTACAGCTGAAAACGTGAGATCTTCAAAGATTCTTCCTGTGGCTAGGTACATACCTCAGAGTTACATATTAGTGTCCATTCTTACCAAAAATGGTTCATTCATTCATGCGAAAATAGCTTTTAGTATCTCCAGCTTCCGTTAAACTATTTTTTGTTGGCTAGATGACTACTATCACCTCCCGTCCTATGGACCACCATGGATAAAACACCCTGTACAAATGGTACTATATACATATATGTATAATTTTTTTTTGAAGAATGTTTCCGTTTCCGACTTACAAAAAATTTATGGGAATTTATATTGTTCATTTTTGTCGTAGAATCAACAGTTGAGGAGTTATTTCGAAAAACGCAATTTTTGGTACCTTTAATCCAAGATGGCGTACCGCGCGGACCCTCGTCAAGGGTGAAAATTTGGATTTTTCATCGGGGCTCGGAACTAAATATCATACATAAAAATCACAAATACCTGACCTTTTGTAGGGAAAAAACTGACTGGACTATTGTTCTTAATGCTAAAATTATAGAAATGCAAACTTTTCTACGAGGATCCATTAAAAAATTAACACAAGATAAATAAACTTCTCGCTCGATGAATATATAGGTACCTGAAACAAATACTTTCATTTTTAATGGTAGCGTAAGGCTTAAACATAATGACAGTGTAATGGAAGAAGACATTCAGTAGCATTAGCATTACTGTTAATGTCATTATTAATTACTGTGTAATGCTCGTCTAATAAGAAAATAAGTGCGAAATGGCACATTGTATAGAATATGCATATGTATATGTTTCGAGAAAGATTTTGGGATTTGTGGAAGAAATCCATTTGTCGAGCGAAAATCGGTTTTTGTCAATTTCATATGCACTTCAAACAATTTCACTATTTGAAAAACTCAAAATTACACCAATTTGAATAATTACAATCAAATCCACTTTAGTTGCAAATGTTCTAAAGTATTAAAATGAAGGACTTGATTTTATCGTCAAGAGCTTAAGTTTTGAAATTGCAGTGGACAAACAGAGTCTGAATCCTTAAAATCTCCGATCCGAACGACCGACGTTCATTTGCATTTCAAGGAATTAAGAGTCCCCGCTGGGCAAATAGTTCCTTTATAGTCCGAACAATTTGGTTGCATTCAGCTTTTTTCTGTCTTTCGCTCCTCTCTGCCTTAATATTTCTTGCTTCAGCCGACATGAACTCCTTGCAATAATTTTTCAATTTCCATTGCCGTAAAAGGATTGTTAAATATTCCATAAAATTAATTCGTTTTCTATATCAAATTAGAACATTACTTTTTGTAATTTCTCCATCTATGTAACTATAGACGTTTTTCCTTAGTAGCCACCATGAAATGATTATAAGTTATGTAAATTATTTGATTGTATTATGCAGCACTCGGGGGCCCTTTTTAACTACTATCCAAAAATCATCTGAGCTGCCATATATTAAAAAGTTTCCCATGAATAACTACTATTTATTCCTTGTCAGTAGCATATCATATCACACTCAAATACGCCCAACACTCCAACGGTATCTATCATTAGGAATTCTTTGCTAATCTCTTAAGCTCGTGATAGTGGAATAATTATTGTTTTTGTTGCAAGTCATTTTAGTTTATACGGGTGTCCCGCAATTAGATACAATTCTCTTCCATGGTGATAGATCTCGTCAAGACGGCAGGGCGGGTGGATGGGGATTTATGGTTTTGGGTACTTTTTTCACTAAAGACTCCTTAAAGTTGTCAATATACGGTCTATGAAGCCTGTTATAATTTGATAGAGAACCTTTCGTTGGTTTAAGTGAGTCCTCGAAAACGCCTTCCCTGTCATCATTGGTTATAAAATTTTACACTTCAAGAAATTATCCTTTTTTTATTTTACTCAATGCCAAAATGTCCATTAACATAGGATTTTTAGTAAAAATTTGGATTCTTCCAAATTTCATCATTAATTTGATACCATGTAGGTACCTACCTAATTGTAACCGTTATGAAACTATCCGACATATTTTACCTACACTTAATCCCCTTTAATCCCCTGTAATTATCCCGTTTCACTCCACTGATGCGCTTTCGCAACGCCAGATTTACGTCGTTCTCTAATGGTATTTAATCATTACTACTATCAGCAACGACATCTGTTATTAAAATTGGAGGGTTCTATTCGGACTAAGTGGTAAAGATATTTTTGATTCCCCCCAGATGGCCTGTAGTTTTGAAACGTGCTGCACGTGTTTAGCTGATTTTTTGACGTTTCCAGTTATAAGCAAATATTTTACTAGTGAATTCACTTAATATTTAAAGAATTACTTTAAATCGTTAAAAAAGAATTTGGGCAATTAAAAAAATAAAAAGGTAAAATAAAAATTTGGAAGTTTTAACTGCTATTACTGTGTGTGTTGCGAAAACGCATCCAGTGGAGTGAAGGACTAACATTTTGTTGCTTTAGATACCAAGGGGATTCTTGGCTCTTGAAGAAGCTGTTGCTGAAATTGACCAATAGATCGATGAAGGTAGACCTCATGATGATCCAACAATATATATTCTTCCTCCGGAGGTAGATGGTGATGTAAGCGATGTTGAATTTCTGGATGAAAATGAAATATCACGTAAGGAAATTGAGGAAATTTTTCCAGCAGAAGTTGTTGGCGCGCTACAGGTGAAAGAAATCTTGTCTGAATGGGAAGCACAAGATGAAATTCTCGTAGCTTCACTTGCATGGCAGCACTCTTCTGCGAAATCCTGCGGGACTGGCAAAGTAAAATGGGAAAGTATGGATTCGACACAACATATTCCGAACTCTGTTCCAAAAAATTCAGAATTTCACGCGAAAGGAAACCTTGAAACGCTATATGCTCATTGCACTCCACTCGAGTTATTTGAAAAGTTCTTTGATGAGTCGATGTACAGCATGATAGTACAGCAGTCAAATAGATATGCTCAGCAAAAGAACGAGAGAAATTTTCAATTGACTTTGCCTCAGTTGAAGAGATTTCTTGGTATATTGCTCTTTTCGGGCCACCACCCTGTTCCACAAGAGCAATTGTACTGGTCGACATCCAGGGATTACGATTTCAAAATAATAAAAAATACAATGTCCCGTAATCTATATTATAAAATCAAATGGAATTTGCACTTAGCAAATAACAATGAAAGGGTAATGACAAATTTTTCAAGGTCAGAGAATTCATGACAAAAATTTCTACAAACTGTGCACATTTTGGAATTTTCACCCAAAACCTTTCAACAGATGAATCCATGTGGCCGTACCATGATAGACACAGTAAGTAAAAAGCACATAAAAGGTAAACCAATACGATTTGGCTACAAAATTTGGTGTCTGGCTTCAACTGGTGGCTATGTAAAGATTTTTCCCGTATTCCAGGAAAATGAAGAATTTGACCCACTGATGTGATTGGGAGAAAATGTTGTAAGAAAACTTTTAGAATTTGTCGTTGAGCCAAAAAAATCACAAGGTTTATTTCGATAATTTTTTCACTTCCCAACGACTCCTAGCTAATCTAAACAAGGATTGCTTTTTTGCTACGGGTACAGTACGGGATAGTCGAACAGGAAAATTCCCGTTGACTATACCAAAGGGCTTGAAGAAAAAACAAAGGGCACATTATGAAGCATTTTATGATTGTTCTAACCAGTGTATTGCCCTCAGATGGAATGATAATTCTGTTGTGACCTTTTTATCTAACTGCGATGCGATTGAACCTGTAGGTGATGCAAAGCGTTTTTCTCAGCATACCAAATCCTATACAGAAGTAAGCTGTCCAAACACCGTGAAAAATTACAATGAAAATATGGGGGGAGTTGATCTATTTGATCGCTTCTTATCCCAATACAGGATAGGAATCAAGGGAAAGAAGTGGTGGTGGCCACTATTTTCGAATTGCCTTGACATGGCCGTAACAAATGCTTGGTGCTTTCACAAAAAGTTAAGCGAAAAATCCATACCTATTTTAGAGTTTAGGCGAGCTATAGCAATCGCTGACTTCACCGCTTGACGCAGATTATGCTGATAAAATTGATGAAATACCTAACCAGGAGACCATTTCGGCAAACAACTCTGGCTCTTTTAGCAACAGCCAGGTGGAAAACATGAACTTATAAAAATCGACGACAGCAAAAGGAAACGATGCCGCGTTTGTAAGAGTCAAACTGTTTTGAAATTCGGCGCATATTCTAAAGCTGGTAATGACATTCCACTTCATGGCAAGTGTTGTCCAATTTTCCACAGTAGGCTGTAAAATTACACAAATATGGAATTTTTAATTTGGATTGTTTTTTTTATGTATTTCTCATGTTTTTATATAGTTTGCTTGCTTTTGTTTTATACTGTGGAAATAAATATATTGTTTTGTTACAGTAGTGCTTAACTCCACTGATGCGCTTTCGCAACATACTTTAACTACTAAAATAAGCGATATAGAGCATTGAAATTTTGCAAATAGCTATGTTAGACCCAATGGGCAACATATGTAAAGTTTTACAAAATTTGAACCACGGCATCTCATTACGGAGTGAAACGGGTTTTAAAGAAAATTAGAAAACATCTCCCCTTTGCATTTGAATATTTAAAGATTTTGGTAAAGGTATAGTTCACTTAACAATAATATGACGTCTACAGATGTTTGATAGCAAAACTAAAACTAGTGAGGTGAAATTAAATATTAGTAGGCACAACAATCGGTTACAATCACGAATCATATTGGCATGGTTTTCATCTAAAACTGAAAACAATGTGACTGACTATTAGATTAAAGAACTTTTGAAAAGTTTGGCATTCAATGCTTGCACAAAATAATAAATATCGGTACAAAAAAAATGGCAAAAATATTTTGTTATTCTATCACATAATCTTTGGTGTTATTTGATTGTTCATACAGAAAAATCAAAATTACTTTACGTAGAAAATTGTTATCAATTTTCTACGAAAAGTCTTTTTAATTTTTCTGTATTAATTTGTCTAGTCCCGCTTAAGACTATACTGCTGAGTACAAAGTAAATACTTTTGATATTTCGCCTCATATAATTCACACTCAGAATTTTAACTGAGTGCATATAAATGAGGTTAACTTGGGTTTTTCAAGGCATATACGGCAAGCCAGAACCAGCCATACTGAAGAGTATTAAGTTCTTCCTGATACGAAATGCCTCTTGCACTTTCATTATTTGATTGGGTCATGGAATAAAGAACAATTTTTGCTTTTTTGTTGTACCGGATAATTCCAAAAAGTAACTTTATTTGACAAAATATCCTATTTTATAAAGGATTTTCGATTTTTCTTTATGGTTACATGTTCTTTGCTAGAGTAGAGGGTTTTATAGTCAATATGGTTATTAGCTACGCTCAGTTACTATACACTAATACCTCAAATCTGGTCTTTTAACCAATGTTATATGCAAATTTCTAGGCTAACATGACTTCCAAGAACTAACTAAGTGTGATATTTGGAAGTGCCTAGGTTTTTTTTTTATTTTTTAGCGTAAATATTATGAAGTCTTGCCCTACTGGAACTGGTTTTTATTTAAGAGAAGTCAGTACCAAAATTTGCAAGTTTCATACAATTTGCAATGCGAATTTCTGGCAAACTGTTGGTAGCAGAATAATGATTTATATCTTAAATTAAAGGTAACGAAGAGGTCTAGTAAATAACAGAAATGTATTGGAATGGAGATATTAGCTCGGAATCTTTAAAAAATGGTAAAAATTGAAGTTTTTTAAATCAAATACCTGTTAGTTCTTTAGATTGTGACTATTTCAGAAAGATAAAGCCTAGATCTACGAAATAACATCGAGATTTTTCATTTTTAGTGGCGCTTTTTTTAATTATTTAGCTCTAATAGAACTTGTTTTTTCTCTCGATATTTCACCGACGAGAAATTGCAATATTTCTTTGAAAGTTGTTGGAATATAAAGCAAAATAGTATATTTAACAAATATGCGCAAAATAAAATTTAGGAGATTTAATTCTCGTTAAAAATTTTTAATTTCTATGAACTGCAAATTTTCATTTTCGTCTTAAATTGTCGCATGTTCGGTTTCTGTCTTTTACGCTAGATGTCTCTAATGTGACTTATGGTCTAGGTCTAGGCTAATTTTATATGAGTTTTCATACTTTCAGGACACAAACCTACGTATTATAAGTTTTATTGCATACACGCTCGCTGATATCTCAATTGAATTTTTTGCTGAGTACTGACTCCTCTTAATATAGCCATAAAATACAAATTTTTATGTTTAATCTCGCTAGTTGTGTATAAAGTACCCAAATATCGGGATTATATAGATAGTGTTGTCAGGGTTGGACACCATTTATAGTTTTGCCCATAACTTCCTTTTAGGAAAGAATTTAGTCAACCCAAGCATATTTTTGGAAAGGTCTTGAAAAAAGGAACACTTTTGCTGAACATTAGGAATTTATTGGGTGAAAATGAAAAAATTTACGCATTTAAAAAAACCTGAAATGCTGTTAAGGTTGTGCCAGTGTTGTCTAGGTTGGCCAGTACGACGAAAAATGCGCTGGTATTATTGAAATTGACCTGTACAAATTAATTGAATGAAATAAAAAGCTGAATTGGTTGCATTTTTCTGGTTTTTTAGTAAAATTTGAATCGCATATTATTCTAAATTGCATTTCCGGAAAATGTCTGTCGTTATATTGCCGCAGAAGGCTTTTTAGGGCTTTTTTGGCGGGCATTGTCTTTTAGCTGGTGTTTTATCATCCAAGCACACAATCACATTCGGCCAACCCTGACTACACAAAGTGGCCAACCTTGCCACATCACGTGATACCACAACCAAACATGTTGCAGGATTGAACTCTCCTCTTGGTTTATTTCAAGCATGACACACACAACACATTCATAATGCTTACCTTGATGATTGCATATTTTCTCCTCACTTTCTGTCCATATTCACTGCTGCTAAAAAATGTTTTTTTTTTTTTTGAATTTCAAACCATTGCGTGTACAACGCATACATTGCCTTCGCGCTCCAAATCTGCAATGTTACGAAAAGTTCGCTATCATTGAGAGAAGTTTTTCGCGCTCGAACATTGGTGGCGCTATTTGTCAAAACTAAAAAAAATTGTAGATGGTCGACCTTCACGACAGGCCAACCCTGACGACATTTTCCTACTTATTTCCATAAGAATAACCTCCAAATCCTGTTTAATTTAAACTCCCCGAGGAAGGGGTTTCAAGAAGATCTTGCAATTTATAAGTAGAAAGAGCTGCTTGCTTCATCATTTCAAGGGATAATTGCTATTTTCGCTAAATCTTTGATTTGTACATTGCTTCTTTCATCCTGTTAATCCTTTATTCATAGCTTTATTTATACATTAATTTTAATATAAAAACTAAAGTGGACTATGTTGACTTAATATACATCTCGTACAAATGCACATTAATGGCCATCAGATTTTATCTTCGTTAGAGCTGGATTCTTCCTGGATTCATCCTATATTTCTATATTATAGTCTATATTTGGATTCATGCAGTCGGTCATGATTGATATTAAAAGGTACAGCGATCACCTCCCTGAGAGTATATTAGGCGCCGACTTCAAGGGGCAAATCTTCTCTCAGAATGGAAATCACACTTCAACCTTAAACACAATAGATTTTTTTTTTTTTTTTTTTTTTTTTTTTTTTAATATTAAGCCAGGGTATAGATACAAAGCACAGCCTGGCAGGAAGGAGATAGGGAAAGGATTTGGGAATATGAAGAGAGTGGTGCAGGTGCCGATGTATGTCGCCCTTAAACTTCCGCAGATTGTATGCCGGAGGAAAAACAGAAGATGGTAAGCTGTTCCACATTCGCACTGTTCGGGATAAAAAAGCATCACGGAATTTTACTGTACGGCCGAAGGTAATTTGAAGGGTTAAAGGATGTGCGCGGTTTGAAGCGCGAATATTGCGTGCAGGAATCATTCTACAAGGGATTAGACTAGATATATCAGCAGAACATTGACCATGCATATAGCGATAAAGGAGCGAAAGGCACCCAACATTGCGGCGGTGCTCGAGTGAGTCGATATGACAAGTTATTGCCAAATCGCCAATGAGCTTGAAGGCTCTCTTTTGGACAACATCCAATGAAGCTAAAGCTATGCGACCAGCCCCGGCCCATATATGGGAGTTGTATTTCATTCTAGGTCTAATGAAGGACTTGTAGAGGAGCGCTAGATTTGGCGGGCTGAAATATTTCTTACACCTTTTCAGAAATCCAAGACATTTCGATGGCAACAGAGAAGATGTGATCTGTCCAGTTTAACTTACTGGAAATATTAATGCCAAGAATGCTTAGTGACGGTGAATCAGAAATTAATGCTCCATCAAAATAAACGGGTGTGGTTAAGTTATGATCTTGTTTTAATGAGATGAGACAGCTTTGGGTCTTAGATGCATTGAATTCGACGCGATTCGCTTTGCCCCAAGCGAGGATATTGTTAAGATCGTTATTCAATGATCTAATCATGCAATCTCGTTTACCACATGCGGCATTCCCCCTGGAGTCCGCAAGAGTGTCAAAGGAGTTGGCGAAATCAAGAATACTTTCATCTGCGAAACTATGGATGGGATTGAAATGAAAATTAAAAAGAGAGTTGGAGAGATAACAGAGTCTTGAGGCACACCGCCATTTATGGGATGCGGTTCAGATGTAACGTTGTCTAATACAACACGTATTTGGCGACTAGATAGGAAACTTTCAATCCATAATAGAACAGGAGAGGAGAGACCAAGTGCTTTAAGTTTGGCTAAAAGGGCTGGATGCCAGACTCTATCAAAGGCTTCTGAAATATCTAGGGCAACGATTTTAGACTCACCAAAATTGCGGAGACTACGGTTCCAACGTTCCGTAAGAAAGGTCAGCAAGTCTCCAGGTGAGCGTCCAGCTCGGAAGCCATATTGGCGATCGTTAATGACATGATTAGTTTCTAGATACTTCATTAATTTTGAGTTAATGACAGATTCAAAAACCTTTGAAAGAATCGAAGTGATCGCAATTCGTCGATAATTTGAGGGATCGCTACCCTCTCCTTTCTTGGGAATAGGCTGAACGTGAGCTAGCTTCCAAGCAGTTGGAAATTTTCCTGTCGAATAAGACAAGTAGAATAGTTTGTGCAGAGGTTTAGCCAAGGAAGAGGCAAAGGTTTTTATTAACAGGGGCGAGAAACCATCAGGACCTGCGGCTTTGGAGACGTTGATCCCCTTAAGGATCCTGAGCACATCCCTCGTACGAACGTATATTGGCACTTGGACACATTCACACGGGCGATGCAAAACAGGTGTTTGTGAAGTGGATGGAAGACAAGAATTGGAAGCGAATCTAGCAGCTAAAATATTAGCTTTATCCAGGGAGTCAACAATCACTTCACCATCATTAAGTAGTGAAGGTATAGAGGAACTGTTGAAGTTGTTCTTGATGGTTTTGACCAGGGACCAGAAGCCTTTGCTACCTTTGCGGCTTGCCAAGATTCTTTGTCTAATATTCTGGTCAAAAAGAGATTTTTCTCTCTGGATAATGGACTTGCAGGTGTTCCGTGCAGTCTTGTAGACTTGTTTCATTTCCGGACATGGATGCAATTGATAGGCGCGAAAAGCAGACTCTTTCGCTTTTATAGCTTGGTTGCTTGGTTAATTGAGCCGTGATTAAACAATGGTCTGAATTTCCGAGAGGGGAACCGACTGAGATGGATTATTTGTCCGGATGAGATGTTAGAAACAAGTTGAGTAAATTAACTTTATCTCCAGCTGAATCGGGAATTCACGTTGGCGCATCCACTAGCTGTTGTAAATTAAATGATTCACAGAAGATTTCAACGAAACGGCCCGCAGGAGTTGTGGTAGAAGAATGTCTGAGCCACGGTATATTATGAACATTAAAATCGCCTGCCAGGACGATTTCGGAAGAGGGGGAGACAGAAAGCAAATGATCAATATTGTTGGAGATATTGTCAAATACGGATACCGTGTCGTCATCAGACATATTTGGGTTGCGATAAAGAAAACAGAAGTATATGATGTGCTTGTGAAGTTTCAAATCGGAGAAAAATACTGGGATTGTCATTTTTCACATGAGGACGTTGCTTTGAGAATAGGCGAACCTCTCGAAATCGGTTTTCTAGAAAAACTTCAAGTTCATCCTTGAAACGAGAAGATTTCTCCTCAATTTTTGGATAGATGTCAGATGTCAGCTATTCTGCTGTAAAGCCTTCCGCAATTCTCGAACTGATATCGGAAAATTATCCTGAGTTCTTTTTGACGGTGTACTCTTCTCTCTTTCTATGGATTTTTCTAAATCAAACCAATATCTACTGAAATGAAAAGGCGGACGAAGTCACTAATTTTGGGGCAAGCTATACAATTCTGCCTCTCCCCAATCAGAATTGCACCCAAATACTTAGATTGTATGTGTATTGTGCCGATTGCCAGCAAAGGCGACCATGGTTAATAATTCCACGGGTAGAGCACCGAATAAACTGTGAGGAAACTTAACTGGAAAACTCTTCTCACTTTGTAATTGTTCTGGTATCTCTACTAAATCTCAGTAATGAACTGCATGAAATAGGTAGTCTCGTAGATAACCGAATTTTATTGACGCGTGCATATAAAGGTTTTTTTCATTTTTTTTTTTTTTTTTTGTTGACATCAAGGCATCAATTATCCAAACAAAAATCATCGTAATCTTAATCTATTACTTCAATGTAAATTTGTAATTACCCGTACACTACTAATTTCATCGTATTCCTTTTACGTCCCCCCACTTCGTATATTTTTATACGTTTCTTTCTACAGAACACAACATAAAATGAAAACATAAAATTATAAAATAATAAATTAATTGTCACGCAAAAGCTTTTGTCATAATTAGGACAAAACGACGTGTTAACATTCCTACAAATCGCCCGTTTTTTTGTTAATTATCACGAAGCTTTGATGTCAAACCTACAAGGCAGGATCGATTTAAGACTTTCTTTTTGGTGTTTGATTGAAAATTTAATCTTGGATCAAAAGGAATAAATTACAAGTTCTTGTTCGTTTTTTCGTCATTAAAATGGAAATTTTTGGAAAACTTACACAACTTTGCAAGATTGCTTATCGCTGTGTTTTCCGCACGAATTGGATATAAAAAGGAAAGTTTCAGACCGACAAAAAAAAAGAGTTTCTATCAAGGGGATATTAATTAATTTTTACCTATGCTTGAGATATAGATGTCAAAAGTGAAATATGCAATCGACGGAGTTTCTCTGTATGCTAAATAAGCAGCAAACAGGTACATAAATTCAGGTCATATTAATTAAGTAAAACACATATTTATATCGTTGTGAACGGAGTTAGTTTTGTTTTGCATATGATCTATTTATACAGGACAAATTAAGTAATTCCAACAGTATTTAATCGGGACGTTGACCTTTAGTATGGAATCAGAGGCATATTAAGGGTAAGTCAAAATGAAATATAAACTATTCCTAGTTCCTGAAAATATGATTTAAAGCACGAACATTACATATATTACGAATTACCCTGGCTTGAAAGGAAAATACCTTCTCTTTGGACATATTTACATAAAAATTGTAATTTATAAATACATGATTGCACTTCTTTCTAATTTGATACCGTAACAATTAAGAGATCCATTTATTGGATTAAGATAATAGTATATAGGTCGAGATTTATTTGAAAATAAATATCGCTAAATTAAATCTATTTGACCATACAGGTTTCTCCCCTAAAGGGTTTGCCTTAGATGGATTGATAGTTTTGAACTTTTCATACGCTATCTATTATAATATTAGGTAACTCCCTAGTTGGTCGTAATCATGCGGTGAAAGAACTTGATTCTCATCTTCTCTTGATATATTTCTCACATCGAGTCACTTACGGGTATCTCTGATCATGATATGATAATGATGACCTATAGTTTTCAGCCCCAGAATATTTAGGAGCCTAATACCTTTTCATATCTTAATTATAATGCAGTAAATTTAGACAATCTCCACAATGAAGTTCAGTCTCTTCCTTGGAATAATGTTGGCACTATTTGTGACGCTGACTATCAAACTAACTTCCTATCTGAAGCGATCTACATGGAAAGTATGTTCCATTGGTTAAAAAATCTATATATAATCCTATCTATCTGCGCATGGTTTTCTCTTAGAGTTATGAGCCTCTTCGTCGCAGAAATAGATCGTATGATATGTGGAAAAGATATAGAGCTGCTACACTCTGGGATGACTATCGTGTTCTTCGTAATAGAACAACATTCGAAAACAAAAAGGGCAAAACGAGTTATTTTTCTTTATTGCTTAATACAGAACTATCACAAAAAAAAATTATGGAAAAACTTACGTTCTGCCGGGGGAGTCTGTTCAACTAAAAATAATATGGAAATGATCCGGATGAATCCAACAAGGAACTCCTAATAGCTCCTGCAATAATCTCGAGTTTACAAAGCAGACATAAATTGCCTAATGCTGGTGTTTCCGACCACTGCGCCATTCAATTTTGCTCGGGTAACGACCAATGACATATTAATAGTTTTTTTTTTTGTAATAAAATCTGATACCACTGTGATGGTTTAAATCCGCAGTTTGTTAAAATGGTCCTGCCCTATATTCTTTTTCCTCTTGCACATTTTTGTAATACGTGTTTTACATCATCTCGGTTTCCGAAACAGTGCATGTTCACAAAGGTCCCTGTGCCAAGAAATTCATCTAATACAGATTTCAGACTACTGGTAGGTCTTATCTTATCCTTTTTATCTAAAGTAATTGAAAAAATTATGTCCGCCAGATAAATAGGTACATTGCATATTATAATTTACTATATGAGGAACAATCAGGCTCTTCTTAAAATAACCAATGATGCACGCATTGTTCTTGAGAGGGATGAGTTCTCCATGTTAATTAATGCTCCTGGATTTCTGCAAGGCATTTCGATTCTGTGAATCATAGCTGAAAACCTCATCGGCAGTTACATGAGGGATCGGTGTCAATCTGCGTATTCTAAAAAGCCATATTCCACTTTTCAAATGGTATATTCAGGAGTACCGCAAGGATCTATCTTGGGTCCTGTGGTGTTCTCTCTTTTCATCATTATGTATAGAAAACTGCACCTTTATGGTTATGATACTCAATTGTACATCTCAAGAGCAATTGGATTAGTTGAAGCTGATGTTTTATTTGTAGACCATTGAAAACATGCTACACTTGAACTCTACCAAGACTAAGTGCTTAATTATATGCAAAACTATTTTAGATACTTTTTATTTCTCATCTGTCGTAATCAAAGTAACGCAAATTCCAGTTGTCGAATCCACTTCAATATTGGGAATTATTTTTAATAAAACTCTTTCCTGGCGCCATCATATTAATTTTCTAATTAAAAATGTATATGGTGGGTCTTGTCCACTCTGGGCGACAAGTAATTTTGCTCCAGCGCATAATCGTTTAAAGGTAGTTAAAAAGCTTCTCTTTCCCCTTTTTACCTTTGGGTGCAAGATACTTATTTTTGTCTGGACTCTGAGTCTATTCGATATAGCTAACACTCAATTCCTTTCATTATTTCATTTAAAAAACAAGGATTGGATTAAGATTTGGGATATTTAACTCATATTGCCTGCCTTAATTCTAACTAGGCTACTTAACACGTGACGCCTTAACTCGATTTGTGCGACGGCATCTCCTTCTCAGGTCGACCCCTGAATCCACTGGCTAGTGCTCCTACAAATATCGGCTTTGTTTCTTCAAATTCTTATTTTGCTTTACTGCCAAATCCATGACGGGATCTCACTGGACATATAATACTTCTTGTGTTCCTCTTGGATTCTGTTTGCTTTCCACATGGACTGTCCTTGTTATTTCATTTACGTTTCTAAAACAGGCTTCTCCTTGTAATTTTTGTTTCATTTATAACACCATAACCATCTGCGCCGTGTTACCTTTCCAACAAAGCTACCGTTTTTATTGCTTGAGAGTACGGCCGCTTATATTTTCTTCTTTATGATTTTCATTTTAAAATTTTTCATATTTTCCATTTATCTCTTTTTTTATTCTACTAATACTTTTCTTTCCCCGTTTTCAACTCAATTTTTCTTGGAGCCCGTAACGCTCTCACTTTTTACTGGAGAACACAAAAATGTCCACTCGAAACTCGTCTCACTCGCTGACCGCCCTTTTGGACTCCGATTCGGCCACTTCCACGCGGTTCAACATGACTGTACTACTTAAAGCCGTTCAAACATTCGCCGACCTACAACTAACTTATATGTCTACGGTATATGCCTACCACTCACTCACTGATGATTTTCTTCAACAGACAACTACTTGTATCATTCTCGCACAATTTATAAATGCCAAACTTATCTACTCAAATCATAAATTGCACCTATGTTCACAATAATCCAAAACTCTACTACTTCAACAGCATTTAACTCTATTCCTCACCTCCATCTGAGATATCAGAGGTTGGGTTGACAACTTAGTTTATATAGCAAAAAGGATAGGCTATCAGGAAGAAAAACTTAAGCATTTTTTGTCCTGTAGTAGAACCGAATAAATTTGTTCATTTTAGTCATGGAAGTAGGAAATTACGATATTTTCAGAGCGGGCACATAATTGAGTGTGTGAAATTTTATTAAGTATGTTTTTTGAATTAATTTTTAAATTTATAATTTTCTAAAAACTTCCTAGTATCCCATTTATTTGCTGATAATATTTCTTGTCGTTGCCTTTGGCTGACATCATATAAATAACCCAAAGTTTTCCCTCAAGTAACAATGACAATTCAATTGTAAACAAATAAACCGGCATTGGAAAATGTTCAATTTTATTGTCACGGCTATTTATTTTTAAAGCTATTTCACTTCTAATTTATTTGAAACAATTAAGCTTGCCTGAAAAATGATTTTTTATGCCAATAACTTCGGTTTTTCTGCAGCACAGCACAGCGCAATTTTTCACCATAATTCGAGACTCCGGAATCTAGAACACAGACACTTCACTACTGTTTCTCACTATTATTGAGTAATATGCTATAAATGACTTTTTATTGCATCTTTAAGAAAAATCACTAAAAAACCACCGCCCTATTTGTCGTAAATTCAAATAAATTTTGAAATGTCAAATATTTCGAACTAACAACAAATAAATAACCCAGCCTTCTTGTCATCCCCCACCCCGTGTTCACAACGACATATGCTTATCACACGTACACGAATTTTACACAGTATAGCCTATCCTTTTTACTATACATATACCTAATCTAAGGTTGATAATACTTATTGACAAATCCAAATCATAGGACATAATTTAATTTCGATAGTTTCGCCAACGTTCACAATATTTCCGTTAATTATGTTTTTAAAATTTGTTTTATTACTATGCTATTACTATGCCTGTACTTAATTATACCGATGCGAGTGAAGCAACATAATAGAGATGGTAATTTCTGACGCATTTGCACTTAAAATTATTGCTTTAAGCCCACATAAGCCACCTTTCATTTCCACTCTGGGGACGTATTCAAATTTACTTTTAACGGCGTCTATTTTTAATTATATTTGTTCTGTTTTAATTACTTATTTAATTATTTTGTTAACAATTGATTGCATGCGTCTGTATCAGCATGGAAATTTTACGAGGTGTTTAAAATGGCCTTCTCAGATCTCCCTGTTCGTGTGGACCTTGCTGAGCATATTTATTTACATTTTTGTACTTTACTGAAATTCTGTTACTTTTGGCTTTTATTAAAATTCTTTTAAACATTTGTTGTGATTATATAATACTGGATCCTGTAACGACATCATCCGTTACAAATACTGCATTGAACGCTACTACAGGGTCTTTCAAATTGAGTTTTCGAAAGTACGCGCCTGTTTAACATACTTCAAACATCGAACGCACCCATATTATATGTCATTTTGATAGCTGAAGGTTTGCCAATTATAAAAATCGAGACGTATACATTACAACAACCTATTGAGATTAAGAATTGCTGCCACAAGATCATTCCATGCGTCGGGACTTTGCCAACTGAATACTGGAACAAAACGATGATTTAAAAAAAAAATCATCTTTTCGGACGAAGCACATTTCGAGATCGGTGGCTACGTTAATAAACAAAACTGCCGTATTTGGGGAATGGAAAACCCTCGCGTTATCCAAGAGAGGCGAACGTATCCACAAAGAGTCACTGTTTGGTGTGCACTGTGGTCTGGTGGTATGATTGGTCCGTACTTTTTCGAAAATGATGCTGGAAGAGCCATAACCGTTAACGGTACCAGATATCGCGACATGATCACAACTGTTTTATGGCCAAAACTGGAAAATATTGACACTGAAGACATGTGGTTTCAACAAGATGGGGTTAAGTGTCATATATCCAGAGAAACTTTGGAATTACTGCATACAAAATTTCCAGACCGTGTTATTTCCAGATTCGGTGACGTGAATTGGCCTTCAATATCCTGTGATTTGACACCGTTAGACTTCTTTCTCTGGGGCCAAATGAAAGCACTGGTTTACAAGGATAATCCTCGAAACGTTGAAGTATTGAAAGCATAAATTTTTTGAGTGAGATAGATTGGTGAGATAGAGCCGCAACTATGCCAGAATGTGATTGAAATTTTGATAAAAGATCAGGTACTGTAGAGACGCAAGAGGTGGTGAAGAGGTGGGAGATATCATTTTTAGAGTATAAATAGCAAACATAGTATTTCAAAAATAAATAAAAACTTTTTCAGTCGCAATTCAAATTCTATTTCTTTTAATTATTTACTTTTGAAAACTCAATTTGAAGGATCCGTTATAAGGTATGTTTCGGTTTTGACCATATCTCTCCTTACACCAACTCCATCCTTGTTTGCGGCCTTATGTGCTATTTCAAATATCGCGCTGTTATTTTATTGGCTAGGACTCTTAAGTCTCGAAGCCTCACCTATTTGTATGATTTACTTTAGATGGCGAGAACAAGTCGAGGTACTACTTTAAGAGTGCCATATTAGTGACATAGTTGTCTTATATCTAGGTATCAGTTCTTCATCCAGTCCATTATTATTTGTAATTCTGTTCCATTTAATCTGAGATTGTTGTATGAGTCAGGTAGTTTTGGTAATTTTAAATTCAAAGTTTTCGAGCACTTGAAATCAGTCTAGTTTTTAGTTCTGGCATTGCAAATAAGTACAAGTAGAACTTTTCTCTACCTTTCATTTGTATCTTAGTTCTAATTATTCAATTTCTTATTAGAATATTATTTATTGGATAATGTACCTATACCTTACCTTAATCTTGTACTAAAATAAGATTTTATGTCTTTTTGTACAATCCGACGTATAATAAATGGAATGATGAAATTTCTTTTCTAGGGTGGTTTCTTTTAGGAGGGTGTATCAAATGGCTAAGTAGCTATATATTATCAACCGTAGTTTTACTATAATTATTTATTTGCATGTTTTATTTAGGTCAGATTCCATTGAGGCATACTTAAGAATTGATCTCACCACGAATTATACAGGTTAAGTGTGTAAACATTTGCGAAAGGTATATTTATTATATATAATACCAAAGAACATGTAACTTAACTGTTAGATGTTCTTTGATAATACATATCCCCAAGTCAGCAATTTATTCTATTCTAGTTACATACTTTCCGAAAATAGAGTAGGTACATAATCTATAATACACGCAAACCATTTTCAATCAGCACAAAGTTAAATCCTTTTAGCTTGCGAATTACTTGTTTTTGGCGAATGTCGTCTTCCTGGTTTGCCTGATGATAATCTAATATTCACCTTTTTATTTACTTTCAAACTTATCACAAATTGTTACCATTACTTCAAGCAATCATCCATTTCATCGCATTCGTTCAGTACACTATCCGCAACCTACCGGGAGTCTTTAAAAACTCACGGGTATTATACTTATGGCCGGTTTCATAATCAAGGCTTAAGCCACAGTGATGGCTTAAGTCAGGGCCTAATTAATATTTTGGTTTCACAGTCAAGGCTTAAATAACATCACTCACTTAAGGCAAACTTAACTTAAGCCTGTCATCTCGAAGGCTTAAGCCTCAGATGTTGCTGTGAAACACATAAGAAATTATTGCTAACTATACATTTTGTCTAAATATTATACTTTCTGTTATTAAACGAACGTACATATTTCAAAAGTAATACTTTAAAGCTAAACTGCAATTTTCAAAGCGAAAAGTAGTTATCTAGTTAGCAGTAGGCAACCCCACTTCGCGGGCACTAAAGGAATCAAGCATAGGATAAATCGTACTACAATATGTAAAGTATGGCATAAATAGTGTCTTTAAAAGCTTAAGACTAGCAGTTGTTGTTAAGGTACTTGTATAGAGCCAAAGTCTCCGGAGGCTGAAGTAGACTTTTCTAATCAATGCGCTAATATTATCAGAGCACCTCATGTCTTGGCTTAAAAGTAACACCAAGATTGGTAACTTTACTTTGCGTAACTAAGTTGATACCATCCAAAACGACCGCAGTCTTCAATAAGTTCAATGGATCTACTCAAATAGATTTGTACATCATCAGCATACATATGCACTTCGACGTCATGACCTACTTCAGGTAGATCATTGATGAATAGGCTAAATAGCAGTGGGCCCAGAATAGAGCCTTGTGGGATGCCGAATAATAAAGTGAATGAGTGTGAGATATTACTATTTATCTTATCGTAATGGTGACGACGTGACAATAAATCTTTAATATGGGTAAGAGGTGAAGTACTGAATTAAAAAACAGCAAACGATTTATGCAGAAGGATGTTATGATCAGCACTATCAAATGCAGTACCAAGGAACTAAAATTGTTTTGATCCAGGGTCAGTGGATACCCATAACATCGCAGTCTCACAACTGTGAAATCATCTAAATCCTGATTGCCAAAATGTAAGCAGCTCATTATCTACAAGGTACTCAAGCATCTGGCGAGACATTAACTTTTCCAGCACCTTAGAAAAGAAACAGAAAATGCTTATAGAGCGAAAGTCGGCAGGGGACTCGGGATATCTTTTCTTCAGTATCGGGAGTACTGATATGAATTGATCACATGAAGCATGTATTTACCACAAAATGGAAACAATAGTAAGATAAATCGTGGAGACAAACCATCGGGTCCAATGGCATCAGATTTGATCGAGTTAATGGAAATTGACAGTTCATTGAAGTCAACACAACGAAAGGGGAATGCAGTATGCTTGGCCAGATGTGCAACCTCGCCCAATGAACTTCCAGGAGAAACTTCGAGCGTTCCAGCTTGATTTTCCATTGAACTTTGGTTAACTGATGTAAAACATGCACTAAGTTCATCGCGGTTGAATCGATTTCATCTTTCCCATACACAACAGCCCGTACGTAGATTGCGCCATAAGACTTAGAGCGTTTGTAATGACGATATAAGAACTCAAGTTCAGCAATTAGCGACAAAAGTCGAGATGAAAACAAAGGACAGCCATAAGCTGTTATATATTTACATCTAATATGGACACATTCATCATATAAGTGAGTGATTAACGATGATATTGTTTCAACTTGGCAGTTAACAGAAGAAGAATTATTGATTGACTCCCATGGCAAGCGTACGCATTCCTCAAACAAAGCATTTAAAACAATATGATAAAGTTCGGGTATCTGTCTCTATCGGTCTCGATTATTAGGTTTTGCAGTTTTGGTATGGCATAGATCTCTACAGTACAGATGAACTTTTCCAGATTGATCTATTGATACTGGCTGCACTTTCAGAGAAAAGACAATGTTATACCAAACTAACAACGTATTTGAAAGTGCACCTACCGTAAAAACGTTTGATTCAAACGCACATTGATTATTCATTGAAACGGTTCACTTACCAAGAAGAGATATGTTTAGTTCAAACACGTAGGATTGTTTGTTTTAACACTTTTTTACTAACAAGGAAAATGTTTGGTTCAATCGCGAATAATTATTGCTTTCAATACTTTTTCACGAAAAAGGAAAATGTTTTGATTCCATCGTGAAATCAAAAAAGGGAAAATGTTTATGGTTCACTGACATACCTACATTTTAAGCAAATTAATTGCCTCAGGTACACATTTTTTAAATCAGGAGTTAGCGAGTAACAAAAGAGGTGGCCTTATGTACATTTGCGGACATAGAAGCAGCCTTCGATAACACTTCTTTCGATGCAATTAAAGCAGCTGCCGAGGATAAAGGCTTTGAGCCCTCCACGGTAAATTGGATAGACTCCATGCTTAGAAGCAGGAAGATATCCATAACCCTAGGCAACTTTTCAATCACGATCACCGCAGCAAAAGGCTGCGCACAAGGAGGAGTTCTCTCTCCACTCCTATGGTCGCCCGTAATTGATGACCTACTAGAGAAACTGACCAGTTCAGGATTTAATGTGCAACGCTACGTGGATGACCTAGTAGTCACAATTCGGGGCAAGCATGATCAAGTCATATCCGATCTCATGCAAAATGCCCTCTCCAAAGTCCGTACGTGGTGTTTAAACAAAGGCCTTAGCATAAACCCCAATAAGACGGTTATCGTTCCGTTTACAAGAAGATCGAAGCTATTACTAACGGGTCCTCTTCTTGATAACACGGAATTGATATTTTCAGACGAAGTCAAAATATCTGGGGGTAACTTTAGATATGGAACTTACCTGAAATCCGCATCTGTCCAGAGTGACGTATACTGGATGATGCTCTGGATGTACTCCACGGTTGTTAGACACATGGTCACCTATGCGACCCTCGCATGGTGGCCAAAAACAAATCAAAAAACAGCTGAGCCTCTGCTTAAAAAAACCCAGCGGGTTGTCTGTCTAGGAATAACTAGTACTATGAGAACATGTCCTACAGCAGCCATGAAAGCCTTACTAAACCTTCCACCCCTACAGAAAAGGAAGCGATCTCCAGTGATATTAGAGTATAAAAAGAGAAACAGTTACCCAGGGGATCTGGTTGGTCATTTAAATATATTAAAACAAATATGTTTCGAGCAAGTGCCGACAATATCTGATATAATTACACCCAGGGTGGATTATGTAAGACCATTCCATGTGGTTCTGGGAGACCGACAGCAATAGCGTTCCACTAAACCGTCCTTCCTTTCAAGAAAGAAAGTTATCCACATGTAGGTACCTGAACGAGAGGGCCACAAAGGAAATGAAATTGCTGATGACCTAGCCAAAAGAGGAATGGAAACTCAGTTTGTCAGACCAAAGCCATTTTGTGGCAACTCAAAGTGTTACCTCAGAGCTGGCCTAAACGACTGGGAGTGTAAATAAAAATCCCTGTATTGGGGAAGGCTACAAAGACCTCGTCAGGCAAAAAAGTTTGTCGACACGTCTGGAAACAAAAGGACTCCTACTCCTTAGAAGAGCAGAGCTCAAAATGATTACTGAGCTCTTCTCAGGCCATTTCCCCTTAAGGTATCTGTCAGGATGCTTACGAAACCTAGGAGCACTTGCTCTGCAACCGCGAAGCATTGGCCAAGCGGAGACTATTCCACCTCGAACACGCTTTTCCACCACCAGCTTACGTCTGGAACCTCAATCCCAAAATGGTTCTAAATTTTATTAAGAGTATGAACCTAGAAAGGGAGTAAATGCAACGGGGACTCACAATAGATCTTTCAGGTCGCAGTGATAGCGAGGCTAACGCCTACACACCCCTTGACAAATCTAATTTAATCTAGTGAGTAGATAAAAGTTATTTAAAAGATTATTATTACCACAAAATTTCGTATTTAGTAAAGTTTCATTCATCTAACGATTTTGGGAGTTTAAATATTTGATGGAACTGAAATTTTAAAGGTATTAAGTACCTAAGATCCAAATTTAAAGTTGGATTTCCATGCGCTACTGTCTCATTCATTTCTGAATTTATAATATAATCTGTAGGAAATGCGAAAATATCTCAGTTAGCTGCGTAATTCATATTAAAGTACTTCTACTACTTCTACTACTACTATTACTTAAAGTATTTCATCCCTTGAAATGGATCCGAACATCTATTCAGAGCTCTTTACAAGGGATCCAATTTTTCAAGGTCAGCGAGACTATTTGATTCTTCTGCTTCTACAGCTACAATAAATGAAGCTATATCGGAATGACCCCGGCTTGACCCATATATTACACACGATGCATTTTCACACTATCACGTGATTTTCCCTTTTACTTTGATTCTATTCTTATGTGGTTGAGTCACACCCATTAAATGAGTTCCTCAATCGATGACATCATTTACATATACCTTTGTTTGTTTATTATTCATATATAATTAAACTTGTTCGGACAAGGTGTCAGGTATCAAGTGCCATGAGTGCCTGAATAAGAGCATACATAATTTGCAATATTTACAATTTTCTGTTACGATAATAAAAGCTCATTACAATCGATTACAGAGACATCAAGAAACACAAGCTCTGCAGTCAGTCAGAGAGCAACGTTATTCAAGGCCCACTCGAGCCACGTGGATGTACTGTCTGTCTGAAAGATAGCAATGTCCTTTCCTTTGATTCCATACCATGAGCTACTTTCTCTGCCAATGCAATCAAATCAAATGAAATTTAAACAAATTTACATATGAGCTTTTGCTCTTTTACATTCAATTACTCTAAAAAGGAAAGCAAAAAAGAATATGAAAGTAAGTGGTACAAGTGAGTGAGTTGCTGTACAATTTTTATAGAAATTATTATATTAAAAAAGAACAATTAAAAAAAAGAAAAAGGAAATAAACAGATAAAAGAAGAATAAGAAAGATTTTATAAGCATTACAAGCAAAGAAAATGACAACAAATTTAATCGCTTAAAACAAGGCGAGGATTGTTAGAGGTTAGGGTATAGAAAAGAAGTAAATACTCAGCTGCGGCCAGAAGGCATTAGTTTTGAAATTGCTGATAATTTAAGATTGTTTTATACTAATAGGTAAGGAGTTCAAAATCGTGACACCGTAAACGAAAAAAAATATACCGCTCTGTCTGCAATTACTGCGGAGGATGACAAGTTTCTTGATTATCTAGGCTGCTGAAGCTAACCAGATAAGAAAATAGGTACAAGGACTGCAAAGGATCTAATTATCTTAAAGAACATAATAGCGACATGCTAATCCAGGTAATTATCCAAAGTACAATTTAAAATGATCCGAGCTTGCATAGAAATATGATCAAAATGACTCAACTCAGGAGTCTACTTGGCAAGAAATCAAAGTTTGTGAAGTGTACCATACATCTTTTCCTTCCACTTTAGATCCCAAGTAAGCGTGCGATTGAAAACAATACCAAGATTATTGATAGACTGAGAGTAAGATATAATGGCATCCCCTAGTCTTATTGGGGGAAAGTTGCTTATGTAAATTTTTTTAGATAAATCAGGATTGCCTGGCATTTCGCTGCATTCAACAAAAGTTTGTTTTCAATAGCCCAGCCAGACACCCTAGCAAGTTTATAGGTCATCAACTCAACAACATCTTTCATGTATATACCAGGTGCAGATAAGGCAAGCTGAACATCATTGAATACAACTGGATGTTATCACGACACAGTACTTCAGGTAGATCATAAGTGTAGAACCCCTGAAAAGTTAGATCTATACCTGGAAGTACTAATAACCTTTAGAAACCTACTCTTAAGGTAAAAAAAAAATTAAGTTAACCGCAGGACTACTAAACTGGAACCGTATTTTAAGTTTATTACATAATACATCAAAATTTTAACTGTCAAACGCCTAGGAAAAATCTAACAATACGAGCGACGATACTAGTCGGCCATCCATATTTGTCAAATATTTGCCAATGCGTCTCATTTGACGAGGTTTGTGTAAACAAGATGCATTGACAAATGCACACATTGTGTGGGTCCGGCCTAAAAAAAATGAAACTTTCGACAGGAAACCAATTGTACCAGATATGTACAACGTCAAAATAATGCGAATAATCGGTGCGAATGACTTTAGAATTTTGCAAAGCGAACATGCTCAGGAAATGAATGACGTACTCTACCGGGCTATGAGTTTAAGGGCTAATAATCATCGTTCTCAAGGGTAATAAATATTTGCTTCTACGAAATCGCTACGTCAGGATCGTAAAAAAATTGCATAGAGCTACAAAGACGTTACAAAGTACATTGATTTAGTCAATATCTCTCTTTGTATAGCAATATCGAAATAACGGGTAGCTCAAAGGCTACAGGATCAAAGAAACCCTAAAAAAATAATACTAGGTCTCAATAAACGCAGATAATTCCAAATGAGATGCTCTATGAAGTTAAGGGGTTTTCTTATATTGACTGTTGTTAAAACACGGGAAACCATCTGTTTTTTAGAGACTACTTTTCCAAGTGCGAACTATTAATAGCAAACAAATCTTGGGTCTGATGAAGAGCATAAATTTGCGATTTTATTAAAATAAACGAGAATTCAAAAGAAATTTAAATTCAAATTCAATTTATTTGCAACAATTGTACACGTTAGATAAAATATCTTATTAATGTGCACAAGCCAGAATAATTACAAAAACAGTACACTAAGAATTAGAAAAGGAATAACATATTTAAGTATTTAATTAAGTTATTAATGCGTAGTACTAAATATAAATAAGTGATTATATAACGAACTTACTAATATTACCAAAAGAAGAATTAAATAATTAAGAAAGAATAGAGATGGAGTAAACAATTAGGACACTCATTTGTTTTAACTACTAGGTGTTAATGCCTTGAAAATGCTACTATTTATTATGCTCAATGAGTGGAACTGGATCAAATTTTGAACCGAAACAGGTAAGTTGTTCCAGTTTGTAATAGAATGGTTGAAGAACAGGCGTCTTGTTACTAAAAATTGTGATCGTGTTACAATGAGATTCAGTGTCCTTCTTGATCTTGCAAATTGAAGTATTCCGTATAGATATAATGGAATACAATTTTTTATTGTCTTCGCCAAAAAATACCAGCGAACGAAATTTGAAATACGTGAATAGGCCACAACCCAAAATTGAAACCGCGAACGGAGAGACCTGATCATATCTTCGAAGACCATTAACAATACCTAACGCAGAGTTAAAGGCCAATCTCAAGTTTACGGGAATTATCATAATCGAGTTTTGCCAAAAACCTCACAGTCGTAAGTAAATACCGGTATTAAAAGTAGACGTACCATCAGTAACATTATTGAAAACCGGGGTAAAATAACTATAGGTAAATATCCATAGCGCACGTAAACCACCATAAATTTTACTAACAATATTGTTGATGTGGTCATCACACGTAACAAAATAATTGAAAATTATTCCAAGGTTCCTGACAGTGTGTACAATGGGAATAACTGTGCTATTAATCATAATTGGAGGAAATCCTTCTGTGTCGAGTTTTGTGCGATTTTATGACCAAATATTTAGATTTTGCTGGGTTCAGCCTTAGCATATTAGATACGGACCAGAAGTGAATTGATTGAAGATCTTCATTAATACAGCTAGTAGCATCCTCAATACGGTCAAGGGGTCTAGAGAGGTATAATTGCGCATCATCAGCGTATAGATGCATTTTGCTATGATTAACTTGAGAAAAAAATATCATTGATAAAAATTGAAAATAGTAGGGGTCCGAGTATCGATCCTTGTGGCACACCGGTGAAGACAGGAAGAAATGAGAACTGGCGTCTATTTACTAGTACTGCTTGGGACCTATTACGGAGATAATTATAAATCAATTTACCTGCTTGAGAAGAAAATCCGAAAAGCCTTCTAAGTTTGTAGCAAAGCAGATGGTATTTAACCGAATCAAATGCTTTTGAAAAGTCTGAGAAAAACTAGAACAGTTATATCTCCCTTGTCAATAGCACGAGAAACATCATTACTCCCTTTGAGCAGAGCGGTAGTACAACCATGACCATTCCTAAAACCCGCATTGACAGTCATATAGAGACTTATTTAAATGTAAAATTGGGAGATTTGAAGGAACATGACTTTTTCTACAATTTTCAAGAAAAGGTAGTAGTATAGTAATAGGACGATACTCAACACTACCTCCAACGGAGTTCTTGCGAACCGGTATAACTTTGGAAAATTTCCATGCAGCTGGGCAAGTCATGGTAGAAATACATGTATTACAGATTTGAGCAAGAGGTTGAACAATATAAGCCGAGCATAATCTGAAAAATCTGGGATTCAGACATCCTACTCCGGTCGCATTAGAAGTAATACTACACATTACTGTCGACACATCACTTGTAGTAACTCGTAAAAATCAAAATTAGATTCATGATCAGTGCTGAAATAGTCAGGATCCGATTCATTGATATCATTGTCTGCTCTAGCTGATGTAAAGTGAACATTTAAGGAATGTGGATCAAGGGTGCGCTCATTTTTACTTGATCTAGCAATTCCACACTTTCTCAAATATTCCAAAGGAACTTGGTAAAAAGATTTATATTTAGCCTGGAAGCGTAGTATTGTCTTTTAGCATTTCTTATTGCTAAAGTTGTTCGATTTCGAAGAGTGCGATATTCTTGAAGAAATGATATTAACTTATATCTCTTCCACTTGCATAAGGAAAATCTCTAATTGATATAAGTTTGCGAATATGTGTTGAAAGCCAAGGACATTGTGGATTTACTATGGTCCTAGTAACTAAAGGAACAACATGCCTATCATGGAGAGTATGAAGAGCAGAGTTAAGAAAATTGACTTGGTCATTTACACATGGCATGAGGGATACGCAATTCCATACAAATGATTCTGCATCATTGTAGAGAGCATTAATATCAACTTCATTGTAATTGTAGTATGAGTATGATGTGGGTAAACTGGCTTTTCGAATTGCAAGTCATAAGTAAACATTATCATATCATGATCAGATAAGCCAGGAATTGAATTCTGTTGAAAAAACAAAACTCTTGAAATATCGGCAGTAATAAAAAGATCTAAAAGAGATGGGAACACTGCACGCAAAGTAAGTTGGATGCTGTTTAATTCTGTGAAAATCGAGTGCATCCAATACAACTTGGAAGGAGTTGGCGAGATTAGATGGCACGAGAAAATTCAAGTTGAAATCCCCTCCAATAATAATATGTTGATATTGATGAGCAATACACATATTAAGTCATTGCTGAGTGAGTTAAGTGAGTGGCAGTTAGGTGATTTATAAACAACCCCAATCAAGCAATTTACATTATTTGAATTTAATTCGCAAAAAATATATTCCACTTCATTAATCGTATACTCAGACGAGATAAATACCTTGTACCTCAGAAATGATTAATGTTATTATGATTACACAGTCTTGATGGTAGTTAATTAGCGGCAATGTCCTCAAGATCGAAGTTGAAGGAAACTATCCATATAAAAGAGATGAATAAGACCATCAATGCGAGAATATACAATGATGACATGTATCGTTAATTTTACTAACACTTAAATAAAACTAAAACTTTAAATTGACCAGCTCTCTAAGACCTTAAAGCAATGTTCACTTTTTTAATTCCTCATTCCACAACTTTGAAAATTATTCAAACAGCTCGAGCACATCTTACCTTCGCAAAAAAAAAAAAAATCATTCCATGAAAACAAGCACCACATTAGCATTTTGCAAAGTAGGAGATATATATTTGCTTAACAGGTAGAATTCATTACGGAATGTTGCGAATGTTAGAAAAAATTCATACAAAAGCGTAAGCCTTCCTCTAGAGAAGGAGTCAGGAAGGAAAATTCAATGTTTACAGTTTTGCGCACAGCCTGAGTACATTTTTCGTCTTTGTGAGCGCTGAGGAAATGAAACATTGCTACAACTGGGACACAAACACTCTGAATATCTCATGACTCAAGGCAAACCGCAGTCACTCGTCCTTAATTCCATAAATTCTTGCTAGGATTCAGTAGAAACTTTAAATCAGGGAGCTAATCTTCGTGAGCAACCCCTTCTCCTCCTTAAATATGGTATAGGGCCTTGAGAATTTTATGCGTGACAACATCGAATATAATGGAAAACATGAGCTGTCTTTTGGAATTACTATGATGTACAACAATGTAAATCCTTCGTAAGCTGATAAAATAGCAATTCGTGATTGTAAATTTTGCCAGAAAATCGAAAGTGGAAGTTTATGGGAGAAATTCATTATTTGAAGCACGCTTAGCGATATCGAACTTCTAGAATGCATAACCGTTAGTTCGAGTCCATGGGCTAAATATTATTAACAAACAATTTTACGTTCAAGGGTTAGGATATGAGTTTGTTTTTGTAAAATCTATTCTTCCTTATAAGTTTCTACAGTATAAATAAAAATAATGCATATAATGTGTGTATAACGTAACACCAAAATATTAAATGGCAAGTCATATCCTTCAGAATTAAATATTGGCTTTGATGTTTTTTAAAAAATTTAAGTGCTTGTCATATTAAGGAACATTTTTTATACATGATTGTTACATATGTGGTACATATTATGAAGAAGCTGAAAACATATCGCGTTTTATTTTATTTCGCATGTTTTTTAACTCAAAAGCTTCGCGGTGCCAGAAGTCATGATCGGCAGTTTCTTCATCTCTTAAGATTATATCCAAGCATGTAATGTCCAATGAACAGGCTCGCTATAAGCCTTAGTTCTGTTCTACTGCCCCCATAAATACAGCCTCCCCTTTGGTTTAAAAATATGAAAGTTAGATGGTTAAAGTGGTGGGACTGACCATTTTTCTAGTGAAAAATATTCAAGTTTAAATTTGAGCTTGGTTTCAGTTGAAAGGCGTGGCTCGTAGAATATTTTAGCTCTCAATATCCTTCTCAAGTAGTATCATAATATATTGTGATTGTGAAGTAGCTAAATTTTATTCATCTAGAAACTCGACTTTAACTTTTTCATACAACTTTGGTAATCAGTTGTTTACCGATTTTCCAAGCTTGAGTGTTGAGGAAATTAGTTGTCGACACCAATCGTTATAATCAATTGCAACCTTGAGCGGAGATAGTTAGTTGACGTTCATTACCTCACTGGAGGTAAGTAGTGTAACTACTTTCTCAGTGTAAGTAAAGTAGTTTAAACTGAATGTCCTTATGACAGTCAGCGATGACGATGAAGGTTCGTTTCCTGTTGACAATAGAGACGAAGGGCTAACCCCTGGGTAGCTGAAAATGAGGTGTTCGGTAAGTAGGGTAACTATTTGCACGAGCTGCCTTTAGTTAATTTAACAGCTTGTGATGGGGCTTTAATGTCCCTAAGACAATAAGGTCCGGTTCTTGCTGGGAAGTCTTGCTGCTTTTTAGTACACTAGAAAAACTTGCTTCTAGCTCGGCTATAAAATCTCGGGACATGAAATGAATCTGAAAATGGATAGATATTTGGTTCAGATCTTGTAAGCTCTATGACCGTCAGGACATAATCCAGCACGCCTGCGTTAGCCCTGTGGGTGCGGCCTCCTGCAACCCTTCAGTTATCTGAATACAATCCACCGGAATGAAATCAACCTATGATTCTTGGTTGTAAAGGATGTTTTTGAGAGTTTCCTGTAGAGCACTGGTCCAGTTCGATTCTTGCGCTACGGCTGAAAGAATAAGAAGCATATAGGACATTCATAAAGAAATAAAAGTCCTATGTGCTTGGTTCTAATGGTCCGTTATATTTCTTTTGAATACTCTTTTTTTATTTTATCTTTTTTTTTAATACTGCCCCTGCAGTGGGCTGTCACAAGGCTTCTGAACAAAAACATAAT
The DNA here is from genome assembly GCA_963930735.1 of Dioctria linearis. Lineage (NCBI taxonomy): Eukaryota > Metazoa > Arthropoda > Insecta > Diptera > Asilidae > Dioctria > Dioctria linearis. The sequence goes on along the minus strand of OZ005743.1, from coordinate 135,392,979 downwards.
ATTTTTTTAACAACGTTATAAAGGAAAACAAAGCCTAACTAGCTACGGCTCTCTGTGTTCGGCAAGGTATTACTAGCCCGAAATGATTTACCTAGTTTACATGATGACTTGACTAGAATTTGGAAGTAATAGGAACAGGTCAGTCGCGTCGCCACACAACAACCATGAATACGCTACGTTCTGAAGGTATCGTGTAGATTGAACCGATTGACAAATGAACGGCCAGTCAGGTGAACCGACATACAAAAATCAAAAGGTTTCATTATCCAATGCAATTATACAGGGTTGTACAACGGTTTAATAGCTGAGGTGGAGACAAGCAATAAATTGAAAGGTGACGGCCGGTACTTGTTTCACTTTACACCCTGTAACTTTCTCAGATGATAGCAAACCGTCTCATCTTTACAATAAATGCTCAAACAGCCTTTCTGACAGCTTCCATCGGAAGTTGTAGGACATCAAACTCAAAAACTTGGAAAAAAATCCTAATTTTTTTCAAATTTTTCAAATTTTTCACGATTCCCCGCCAAAATACATAATGACTATAAAGTTTTTTCATAACATTTAAAAAAACCCCGGAATGTTACCTTTAATTTGATTTGTACGCATGTACCTGCCTAAATGCAACGTTGTTGAAATATTCCTGTTTCTATGATTAAAAATTTCATTAACTTTGCGTGGAATTGCATAATATTAGGCGCGATTATCTTCGTTAGTAGCAAAATTATGAATTATAGAAACGGGAATATCTCAAAAACGGTTGCATTTAGGTAGGAATGTATATGTGTAAGTCCAAATAAAAGGTACATTCCGGGGTTTCTAAATCTTGTAAAAGAAACTGTACAGTTATCCAGCATTTCGGCGGGAAAATCGTTAAAATTTGAAAAAAATTAGGATTTTTTTTCCGACGGAAGCTGATAGTAAGGCTGATTTGGCATTCATTGGAAAGCTGAGATTGTGACGACGCGTCGTACCACAGCCTTCACCTTATACATTTTTGCTTGTCTCTACCTCACCTATGAAACCCTTGAGTTATGTGCAATTATGAAACACCCTGTATATAATTAATTTTTTGTTTTATATTATGCGTTGCCAAGCGTATATCATCAAATTAGTGCAATTTCATCTAGAATATGAAACGTATTAAGCGATTTTTGCGCTCATATATTCGGAATTTAGTTTTTGTCAACTAATTACCATACGGAAAATTCACTAGAAGTCAAGGTAGTTTCAGTTTATCAATAGTTTTGCAAAAAGTATAAAATGTGCCAGCACTGCGAAGGAGTTTTCACTTTTGCTCACATACAAAGCTCAGTTTACATTTTTTATAGTGGTATCCCAGCAAATAATATGACAAGGTTTTGCCAAAAGTAAGGAATGAGAAATAGTTGTGAACGGGGAGAGCACTATTGGAACTATTGCCTATTTCTTGTTTTTAGCAAGCCTCGTGCCAATTTGCATTAGTTCTTCTATCAAATTCGCCTTATTAAAATTTTCGACAATGCTTTAGAAAATTTAGTACAATTGCAGACGCATTTCGTTTTCCAAGGCAGCAGCGGACTTATAATTGTAATAACATTATAATAACGCATTGTGGAAATATTAAAAAAAAAATGCCCTTAAATACGTTTATGAATTACAAAATGTCAATCAAGACACATTAAAAATAAGTTGAAATTGATAAATTAAAAGAAATTTACTCCAGCCTCGCAGTTGGCAAGTATCTAAAATATATTTAATTAGCGAATTACTTATAAATTACAATTTTTAGCTTACCTCCGCCGCCTAAATTATAAACGAGCATTTGGCAATATCGATTCAGAGGATTATGGTTTCCCATGGCAAGTTACTTTCGAATTATTTTCGATTCAATTTGTTTGCTCAGTATAGACCTAAATAACTTATACTTAATAAAATTGGTTCAGAGCTGGTTTTGTTTCTATTCTGTTTATTATTTCTATAATTACCAGATTTCTGCATACCACAAAATGCGAAGCTGATTTGGAGTTAATTTGCTGTAAAAGAGCAGTCATAGAAAATGGAGAAATGTGCTCATATTTTAAATAAGGCGGGTTGTTCAACATTGGTTGAGTTATCGTATTTAGTTTAAATAAAGTCTTTAACCCTCATCTACTTAAGAAGAAAAACCTCCGTACGCACTTAATAGCACCACCCGGGTGATGTATCGAAAATTTCATTAAATTTGCATGAAATCAAGAAAAATTGAACGTATATGAATTCTCCCAGTAATATATACTTTTCTAATTACGCGTACTTTATTTAGTGCATGCAACTTATTAAACTGGGTTTCTTTGGAAATGAGAGCTGCAGATAGCAAGGGGGAGTGCCCATTTTAGGCTCGAACAGACCGGAGAGATGTCTTAAATGATGCATTATAATATTCTCAACATATCTTATTAACAATATTTATTTCAATTAGCCGGGAGAAGTCTTGAGAAAATGTTTGAGTAGCTAGCGTAAATAGCTATTTATAGCCATCCCCATACTCACTTTCTAGTATTTCCCTCTTTTTAATTCGAACTGAGGTACTAGATTTTTCGCACCTTAAGTTAGCTCTAACTCGGTAGGGTTATGTCTAATCGGAAACACTTTTCGCCTCATCTCATTACCAGCTACAATTTGTAGAAGAATATTTTTCTATGCATACTTTTAGGCTGGCTTGTAGGGACTCCCGGTGGAGGAAGAGGGGTTTCAATACGGCATGCTGTATATGAAACGAAAGGCCTTACTAGAAACTATCAGGTGGTGTACATCTTTCCTGATTCAGAAATCTTTCTCGGGACGTTTTTGCCGCCGGAAAACAATTTTGAACCACTTGGGTCACATACACCCCAATTACTACATTTATTTATTTATTTTTTTGCAGTTCTTTCTTCCATAGCCACTAGTGCTCTGTTGTGAACATATTTTTTTATGGGAAGTCATTTTCCGCGATACACCTATTCTGCGAAATAAGAAGAATTAGAATAGTCCACTTTTTCACCCAAGGAAGTCGCTCAAGCTACTTCCGATAACCATAGCTTTCCCTAACTTAATTCAAATAAACATTGTTATTAAAATATGTTCAGACCATTATAATGCATCGTTTAAGATATCTCTCATGACTGTCGATGTTAGGTCGAAATTTGTATGAAAAGTGGGCAATCACCTTTAGAAGAATGACTTGCGAGAAGCAGCCAGCAAATGCACTTCTTTCAGCCCTGGGATGATTAAGAGATGTCAATGAAAATTGTGTTCTAACCCATGCTTTTAATACTGATGATAACGCAGAATAATGTCTGTCTCCTTCTGCAAGACTTCGAAGTGAGAATGAATACGAATCGGGCATTTAGAACGTGGGTGTGATCAAATTCGAATTGAATGGAAGCTTCGAATTGATTGGGAGAATCGCGAGGATGGTGAAGATCTAGATGAGGATATTTCTGATATATCTGAAGGTCAAATTGTCGAATTTATGACTGCAAGACATGTACACTGTAAAGAATGTGCACAATTCTTGACACAAACCTTAGGTATTTTTCCCTGAAATGTAGGGAATATCTTCAAAAATGTAGGGAATATTCCCTACATTTCAGGTAAAAATATCTAATCTTTGTGGCAACAATTATGCATATTTTGTACAGTGTGTCAAGTCTAATATTATAACTTCGAAGCTAGCAAAGGACAGCATCAATGTATGCTGGGCCTGTGATGCATGCAATTTATTTCCATTGCATGATCGCATATCGCTATATGAGGAAAGGGCTTCAAAGAAATCAGGGCGAATAGTGGCCTGAGATGTATGCGAACAATTTAGGAGACCTGATCAGTGTATCGTCACCGTATTTCTTCACTTCCCTATCACTAGCTCGTTTGTTGATGATCTGGAATTTTTATCTTATACGCAGCATCAAAAAAATAAAAGTTATATACCGAAATGGTTGCGGCGTCGAAATAGCGGATAAGCTTTCCAACCAAATTCGATTTCAACTGAAGTCACTATTTGTAAATATGTGCGATGTCCCAAACAAAAATTAGGCAGTAGTCACGCTGTCCTACATACTTACTACTAAAGATGTTTCTTACGCGAAGTTTAGAGTAAGATCGAAAACATAAAATATTATATTGCTGGAAAGAGTAGAGTAGATTGCATTGACAAAATGCTTGGAACATAGACCATCAAGTGTAGGGTCAACGTCATAGATTGCATCATTCTGATTTGAGCGACCACTTACAACTTCGATTATTCCCAGACATTTCACAACCAGGATAGCCATCCAAAGTATACCAGGACGACCTATTCGATTATTTATTATTATCAAACCAATAATTGCTTTTTCAGATTTATGAAGCATTACCACAATTCATAAATATTACGTGTATTATAATATTTATTTTTTTATAAATCGATAAAAAAATTTCTTTTTTTATAAAATTTTAAAAATTTCTCAAGAAAAAAGGGTTCACCATACGTTTTCAAAGAAAAGTTTAGCATCACCAGCGTGTGTGTGTTAAGTGCGTAAACACTGTAAAAAATAATACGACAATCCTCTAATTTAGGACTAGTTTTTCCCTGAAAATAAATGTAATTTACTCTGATGTAAAGGCAAAATCAGTTTAATTTCCCAAAATCAATGGAACATTCAATGAGTTTAGGTATTTGGTACCAGAAAAACCTACAGAATACGTAAAATTCCGAAATGTTAAGCTGTATTGGATATAAGGAAGAGAACATTCAATAAATTAGTTATTATGCTACATTTTTTATTCATACATTGTTTTTTGAAAACAATTCATATTTTTGTTTTTCAATATTTTGTTTGAACGTGACCAGCGCACCAACATAACTTCCGTGCTACAGTGTAAACAGGCACAAATTGGTGCCATAAAGCTTAGCGAAAAAATCCCTAAAATGTAGGGAATATTCCCCAAAATGTAGAGAACATTCCCTACATTTTAAGCAATATTCCCAACATTTCAGTGAATATTATCTACATTTATAGGGATTTTTTCCTCAAACTTTGTGGCAACAATTTGTGCCTTTTTACAGTGTACTTAATAGTACCAGCTATTCAACCTCATTCTTTTGTTTGTTAAAAGGGGTGGTATTTTATCAGCTATGGTGCAGTGTAGTGCTATCACCAATCCCTACATTTTAGGTAATTACCCTACAATTTAGGGAAAAACACAAAACAAAATTTAAAATTCCCTACATTTTAGGGGGAAAAATAAAAACATTTTTTTGAAAATTACCTACATTTAAGGTAATATCCCCTAAATTTTAAGGGGCCGTAGGGGGGCAAAAATTCCCTACGATTGAGGAAAAGAAACCTACCTACAATTTAGGGATAAGAACCTAATCTACGTTTCCCAAGGTGGAGCTATCCTTAATCTTATCGACAAATACCTAACCTTTGTGGTACAAATTGTTGCCACTCACTTTAGGGAATTATTTTTTACTGTGCAGTAAACAACTATAAGTCTAATTCTATCACATTTAACACATTAACATCAAATTCAAAAACAACCTTAAATAATCTAAATTTACCTAGATCTAGATAAGCTAAATTCGTAGGATCTGTCGATTATATTATAACAGTGACAGGATAGGAAAAACTTCTAAAATCACCCGTGTGTCCTGTTAAGTATGTATAAAAGTTAAATTCATGAAGGATAGGATGATAACCTTCAGCATTTCGCAAATTAAATTACTGTACTACAGCTGTAAAGAACTCTGTAAATTACGGAGGTAACTTGACAGGAAAGAAACCCAAGGAAAACGAGTATTAAAGGCGGATATGAATTGACCATACCAGGAGGGGAATTACGAAGGCAAAGTTTCGATAGGGCGTTTTCTTATATTGCTAATTGATAGCTTTCAGCATCCAAGAATTTTACCTGCCGAAGTTTGGATTTAATTATGTCTGCACCTCAATTGGTGATAATGTTCCGTTGTATAAATAAAACTACAGGCATAGACAAGGTAGTGAATGTACAAATGTCATGTAACAACACTAACAACCCCAGTAATGGGCTTCTGCAACTCTGCGCCTGCTAGAATTGATGTTTACGTTAGACGAAAACAACGCTTGGCCAGGGGGTATGGTTTGTAAGTAACTTGGAAAGCCCTCCTTAAGTGTGTTATTCAACATTTTGTGAGAAACCACTCGTCGGTCGGTCACTTGACCTTTTTCATTTTTTTTTTTTTCAAAGGACCACCGCACACGTCCCATTTATGATGGCTTTTGTTGTTCCATAAAACACTTAAATGACGTGAGATATATTTCTACCAGAGCTCGTTTCTTTACTTTAAGTAATTAGAAATGGGGTTGCATATAGGACGGTGATTTCTTGTAGAACTCCCAAAGGATCTTAACTCTGAGCATACGACTTGGGGGAAGTCAACTATAAACTATAATTATATGGAGTACCTATAGTTCGAGGTGTTGTCTGTTAAAGTAGGATTCTGGTATGTTGTAATTCTGGTTATTGGTGCTCTTAAAGCAGGTAACTTAAGATACCTTCTGCCTTATTTGATGGACTTGAAATAAATGAGTAGAATATAATTTCTCTTCAGATGTTATTACTTTTCTAGACCTAAAAAAGTGCTACTTCACTGCTAGCTGACCCACACAATTTATTATCAACTAATAGGCAAGTTAAATATAGGGTTCCTACAAACTGTAGTAATTAGAAACTTTTAATTGCTCAACTAATTGGCAGTCGTTTCAACCCCCTTCAGCCAAGTCCTCAAATTAATTGAAAATAACTGAACGTAAATTGACGATAGGTAATTGGAGATATCGTTCGGTTTTAAATCAGTGTAAAGTTATTGTGATTAACCAGCGTCTTTTATGTTTATTTGTTTATTAGATTATCGAGCATTAGGGTTTTTATTGCGCATTGACACTCATTTGAGTTTGATTTCTTAAATGATTTTACCAATTTAAATTATGCATAAAGAAAGTGTTTACTGTGATATGGTGAATGGGAGCAGATGAAAAGAGAGATGTTTATTGTACGAAATCACAATTTAGTCGTATGTAAAATCGCATAACCTAATGCATACTAATGCTTGTACAACTGTGTTGTCTGCATACATATATGTATTAGTAGAGTAGAAACTATATTCTATTTTATAAATTTATATGCTATATTTACAAATAACCAACCTGAGCCTAATGTAACAATTCGTTTGAGATTTGAATGCGAATATAGTTGATAACTATCCTCCGAAGCCTATTACAGGTATATTAAGTAAAGGTACTTCCTTCTAGGATTGTTTAACATATTACATTGCTATACTAAACATGCGATCGGACAAACTATCCCGAACAATGAAAATACTGCAAGAAGTTCCGTTTCTATTCCCCTATAAGTTTTATGTATTAAGGTCCGTGTGTTTGGGCATTTCCTTTACTTACCTTTACTTTTCTTGTCAACATTTTTCTATAGAAATGGTTCCGGTATAGTCGTTCCACAGATTAGCGCTTTTAAAGCCTTTTGTAAAGACTACATTGCCACACTTCCACTGTCCTAGGTGGTCACATAAAGTTTGTCTATCTATCAATCAAGCTCAAGCAAGTTAATATATTAGTTGGTCCCTACCCAGTATTTGGGCCAAAGCCTTCTTATGGGGGAACTGAAAAAATATGATAACAACTAGATATCCTTTGGTGTATGAAACCTGGTACGACAGGCCTTAAGTGGCCCATACATGGTCATGCATGTTGGCCAACTCGAGTAGGACAGCGATGTTTTCACACAGATTTGACCGTATGTTGGTCTGTTCGCAGTGTGACACGCAGTGTGTCAAGCGGATGGACGAAAATCAAATTAGTTTGATTTTTCGGGGCAGGACTAAGTGTTTGACAAGATATTGATCTGTGTAGGGCGATATTTGTTACGCATTTGTCATTCTTGAGTGAACTCATTTGTAGAAAAGATAACAATTAACAGTTCTACCAGATCCTGATAGGTGTCCTGTCCTAATGTTGGACAGCATATTTGACAGTGTGTGGAAAAATAGTTTTCATGTGTGGCACGCCAAGTTGGACCACATGTTCGCCGTGTATTGGCCGCATTACGGTTGTAAATCTCTGGAGAAGCATATATCTATCCAAAAGTTTTGCAATCCAAGAACTTTTCAACTTTGGTAGCGGTGTCTGCAATGTATTAGTGGCATAGTCGCCCCTGCTCTTAACGTGACTCAACCTATATCCAACAAATAATATAAATCCACATCATGGTGTGTACAGTGAAACGGATGACTTGACATGCAGGATGACCTTGGTGACCTCTTAATGTATGAGCATAGAGGCATGGAGCACTTTATAGTTCAGTGTGAAAAGACCTTTACCCGCATACCCTATATGAATAAGACAAGAATGGAATTTATTTTTTGCGCAAGAATGGTATTGTAAACATATTTATATTAATTCCGTTTTAATATAAAGTGAAACACCAACATCTTTATAGCTCCGTAAAAATAAAGCGCGCAATATTTTAACTTCATGTTCACATGTATTTAAACAAGTGAAAAAGCTAGAATTGGTCTAAGACCAATTCTTATGATACCCTAGATGAATGCACGTATGAAATTTCGTATGGTCACCCATTTGAGCAATTTTGATTTTCTGCATTGGTTTCTCACATATATTTCTAGAACGGCTCGTCGGACAGAAACCAATTTTATAGGATTGCTTATTCTGAAAAAGTTTTTAGTACAATTAAAATATCTAGGACAGATCGTTTTCAAAGTATTTGTAAAAAACCAAAATTATTATATGGCAACAGCAAGGAGGAGTTGCCCGATTTAGCCCATTTTTAAAATTTTATTTGCTATTAGTATGAAAACACAGCGTACCAAATTTCAGCTTTCTATGTCGACGTGTTCTCAGGTAGTGTCCAAATATATCGTGGAAAACGAAATTTTTGTATGGCAACCCTACGAAGGAGTTGCTCGATTTGTCTCATTTTCGAACTTAATTTTACTTTTTTTTTTAATGTCCGTGTACAAAATTTCAGCTTTCTAGGTGAACGCGTTCTCGAGTTATCGTGCGCACAGACAGACAGACGGACGGACGGACATGCAAAAATCAAAATAACTTCTAATATTATGCGTGGGTGTCCAATTTATTTTGCTCTACCATCATTATTTCGAGGTGTTACAAACGGAATGACAAACTTAGTATACCCCTATAGATTTCATCTAGGGTATAAAAATGTATTATTTTACCGCAGCAGATAGGACTCAAACCTAAGCTTCTGAAATTTTAGAAACTTTTGAGGTGTATTTCATTTCAACTATTTCTCTCAACTGGACCTACCCTACAGAATTCTTCAATTGATCTCACTGAATATCTTAACTATTTATTATTTTATAGTTATTTGAATCGTTATTTTATTATTAAGACAACAGTAAAATTCCCTACGTAAAATGGAGCATTTCCAATTTGCCGTCACTGCTCAAGAATAATAACATAAAAACGATACAAAACAAAAAAGTAAAATACTTTTCCATACAGAACAAACTTCCTGTTAAATGGTTTTCCCTTCGTCAGAAATGTTCAGAAGAAAATATATACACAAAAGGAAGTATACCGGCGTACACCAATTTCAACTCAATATTTGCATATCTTGTTGACTGGGGTTCAGTGTGCAGTGACTGTAAGGTAAAACATTCCATTTTAAGGAAAAAGTGCTGAATGTAACAACCTTGTAAGAAAACAAATGAAGAAAGTAGAAAAATTTATTTAGCGTTAACAAAAGTATTTTTGATGACGTCTGCTATTCTTCTTTTCAAGTCAAATGAAATCCACTCTACATACATATAACATCTGATTCCTTTTGCAGTTTCCTTGTTTTGGCTTGACTGAATATTGTTTTGTGACGCAAATAAAATGCAGCTCGAGCCTTACTTTAAATGTGCAATTTCGAACGCCAGAGGTTATAGTTTCGCTAGAATCAAATAAATAAAATGAGTAATATAATTCTGCATGAGATGAATGAGTTCAAATGTCTGGCCACTTCTTTTAGAAAAATCGTTAACGAGGGAAACAGCTTAAATTTTACTGCGTTTCATTTCTCCTTCAGGATGAATCTGTTTCAATCCATGCCGTTCTTTTTCTCGGGGTGAAAGAATAAGTTTCAATCTGTTATCGTTTTTTTTTTCAACCTCCAATTGGTCCTGAATGCTCGAAGTTTTTCCTTGATTAAAGCAGAACGAATTTGAGTTGTATTTGTGAATGTGTTGTTTACATTTGGGCCGAGGTGGTAATAGTTGAGGTTGTTAGAGTACTAGTAATGAAAGGCAGGCGATAAACGTATGCACAATTTTATTGGATGGCTGTCAATAGCTAACAGAGTGGCTTATATTTTCCTATAGGAAAGAATGGCACAAGTTTTACAGTTTTCTCTTTCGCCCTATGGCAGACTGTTCGAGCTACCAACACAAAATATTCTTACTACACGTTTTCATATTCCATTTGATGTTTTTATGTTGGCTACAGATGCAATCATGGCAGAAAGAATAAGGTAAAGATAGTGTTTACCATGCTCCGTCTATCTTGCCCATAAGCAGGATTCAGTTAAGAATAACTTTTGCAAATTACAGTCGGAATGAGTCTAATTCTTTATAAGCGATTAAAATATCACTTGAACACAAGAAAATATATTTTTTAAGTTTTTTCGGGTGTAAAATTTCATCTGATTGGTTGAGTTTTACATGTTTTTATATAGTAAGAGTTTTAAAGGGTGCTCTACCAGTGATATACAGAAACACAATATTTGTGCCACATGAAGTTGCAAATCGCTCAGTCCATTGTTATAAGTCAATGGTCGGTACTAACTGTCATACGCTTATGTAGGAGTTAGTGTTCATAATGACAAGAACCCATCAGGAAAACAGCAATGCGTTACCAAAAGATCTAATTATGTCTCTAACTACCAAAGACCATAGTTATCCGAAACTCGTTACTTAAGTAGTTAACAGTAATTAAATTCTGAACTGCAAATGAAAATCAATTACGGTATACGTTACTCTCCATATATTACGTCACTCTGCACTACGTGTATTCGAAAATGTAATAGGGGGAGTTCTCGTTTAACTTCTGAAATTTTGTTATGACTCATGTTCTTGTTGCCGTTTGAAATCGGGCAGCAGTAAGTTAAAGTACTTCAGTGATCAGACATGTTCGCATAAGTTTGATTGGATTTTTTCTTTTACACAATGAACTTTTGTGTTTTTTTTGTTATAATGTACTAGGCGGAGCCCGGCGGCGTGCCCCGGCAATAATATAGTAGATAAGATAAGTAATATCTAAGCTATTATCTGAATCGATCGCGCGATTTCGTACTCCAGAGTTTCACCCTGTGTCTGTGTGTGTGTGTGTGTGTGCGCGCGCGCGCGCACGTGTGTGTATGTCTGTGACTGCATGCATGCATTCATTTGTGTTTTATAGTGTAGCTCTCTACGTCGACGCGTTCACATGCAGTGCCCAAATATATAGTAAAACACGATATTTTGGTATGGCAACCCTACGACGGAGTTGCCCGATTGGTTCCATTTTCGAACTGTATTTGAAATTTTTATGCAAACACCGTGTACAAAATATGAGCTCTCCACTTCGAAGCCTTCTCAGGTTGCTACCAGGTACATAGTAAAAAACAAAAGTTGCGTATGGCATCACTAAGAAGGGCTAAGCCAATTTAGCCCATTTTTGAAATTTTATTTACCATTCTGAATGAAATTAAAATTTTTCTTTAAGAAAATCTCGTGTACAAAACGTCAGCTCTCTACGTCGACGTGTGAGGCAGTGGTCCATTTCTGAACTTGTATTTGCAGTTCTCATGAAAACGCTGTATACAATATTTGAGCTCTCCACGTCAATGCGTTCTCGGACAGTTTCCAAATATATAGTGAAAAATCAAAGTTTTGTATGGCAAGATCAAGAAGATGTCCCCGGTTCAGGCCATTTTTGTAATTTTATTTACTATTGCTATGAAAACACCAAGTACCAAGTTCTAATTCTATACGTCAACTCGTTCTAATGCAGTACCAAAATATATAGTTAAAAACGAAGTTTTTGTACGGCAACCTAACGAAGGAGTTGCCAGATTTGTCCCATTTTTTATCGTAAATTTAAATTTTGTTTTAAAAACGCTGTGTACAAACTTTGAGCTCTCCAGGTATACGCAGTCTCAGGCAGTTTGCAAATATACAGTGGAAACCTAAAATTTTGTATGGCAACACCAAAAAGTGGTTGCTCGATATAGTCAATTTTTTTTAATTTTATTCGCTATTGCTATGAAAACACCACGTACAAAATTTCAGCTCTCTACGTGCACTCGTTACCAGGCAGTATCTAAATATATACTAAAAAAACGAAATATTTGTATGGCAACCATACGAACGAGTTGCCCGGTTTAGTCGATTTTTGAGCTTGTATTTGGGGATTTTATTAAAACGCCGTGTACAAAACTTCAGCTTACGACGTCGAGGCCTTTTCAGCCGGGTTTTCTAGATCTCGACAACAGCGCCATCTATAGTGTTCGAAACTATTCTATATATCAAGCTGGAACCAACCAAACACATTCACAAAATTTTATTCCAATCGGTTGGGCGGCTTAGGAGATGAGCGTGTACAAACATCGTGACACTGGATTTTTATAAATGTATTAAGATGTACATAATTCTTTTGATTTTACTAATATGTATAAATTAGACTAGAAAGAAAGAAGGAAAGAAATAAAATTTGTGAAACTATTTGCCATTGTTTTATACACTGTAATTTAACACGTAGGAATGGCTATATAATAACTGGTCCAATAACTACTTCCATAGTTACCGTAACTAGTTATTGAATTAGTCTCGGACGCGGTCCATTTCCTACTGGGAAATATAATTCAATATGTATTTATGTGTGTTGACTACAGAGGTGTACTTAGGGGTTTAGTAATACACAACAGAGGTGAAAACCTCTTTGTTGAAAAATGGTTTTGTTTTTGTTAAAAAAGCAATTTATACGAATTTATATTTGTTTTTGTCAAATGGAAGAAATGCCAAATACTAGAACTTCGTTTCGTTTTTTTTTATGTGCACAAAAGTAAATTATGACATCATTCGAGTCACACAGATTTATTTAGAACGAGAAATAGAAAGCACCTTTTAACTTAACTTAACTTTAAAAACCATAGTAATGTTCTATTTGCGGTAGTTACTTATTATCTATTAATTACTATACTAAATGTGTCAAAGGTTCAGACGGAACTGAATTATCTTTGTCAATATCAGAGGACCGACCCAATGCAGAAATATAGTATAGAAATATGTGTACTCTTAAAAGATGGATAATTTATTTAATTTACTCAAACTATTACACATGAATTACTTCCTCTTTTTATTTAAGTTTATTTTAATTAAATTTTAATTACATTTATTATAATAGACATTTTATTTTATATTTTGTACATAATGTACGCATGTTACTTTGTTGGGGTTTTAAATCTCTTTGAGTTCGTCTAATAATTTGTGGGTGATATTCTTTACATGGCAGAAGCAAACTGGAATGACAACTATTTCATTTTTGTGCATAATAGACTACTGTCAAGATATACATTATACTAACAAATAAAATTTATGCAGGTTTCCATTTCATAAAACTTTTCAAATAATTCCTATGCAGGACTTTAACTCACAGACAAAAAAAAATTTAATCCCAACCGCATCTTTGATCTTTGCGTTTTTAAAAATTAATATTTTTTGTTTTGTTCTATGTTGTGGAAATTTGTTTTCGCTTCTATAGTTCTGGAGTTACTTCGGATTTAATTCAGTGTACTGCTGCATTGAAAGGAACATAACTTGCAGTGACATTTTATTTAGGTGAATTTGTACATTTGTTAACAATTTAAGAAGTATCTTTTAGTATAATTATCAATAAATACTTAATAAATATAAATAAAAAAAATAACTACCTTTTGACCAGTCTCCTGTCAAGAAAAACCAGTCTCCGGTAACCAATTGAACCAAATCCCGGCCAACAGAAAGGTTAGGAATGAATGGCCGCAAAGATAACAAATATTAAGATCTTACTTTTTTAACAAATTTCTCTATTTCGTAGATATGTATGTAGTTTAAAGTAAATAAAATAACCGGCCTAGTGCAAGTCCGACTCGCGCAGGAAAGGTTCCGTACCATCGTACAAAATTTAATAATATGTACTTCTTATTTATTTTTTCAAATGAGAGTAGGCTTCATGTGAAAAAATTTCCTGTCATTTGAAAAACAAATGCCTATTTATGGTAATAATAATGAATGACAATTAAACGAGGAAAAAAAATGCCAAAAAAAATCACGTTTCTTGTATGGAAGCCCCCTCTAATTAAATTTTTATTATTTGTTGTTATAGGGGCAATAGAAAAACACAGTCTGTGAAAATTTCAACTGTCTACCTGTTACGGTTCATGAGATACAACCTGGTAACGAACGGACGGGCAGCGAAGTCGTAGTAAGAGGGTTCCCGTTGTTACCCATTGGGTATGGAACCCTGAGAAGAAACATAAAAATCACAGTTCGTTTGTTGAAAAAAGAAAAATGCAATCCAGTTTTTTCACCTATTTTAGCAATTCAGTCATAGATTAGGAATTTATCAAATCTCCACAGTCGTCACAATAAAAAAGAGATAATCATAAGAACTAAAGTTCATCATTTTCTATGTCGCTTATTAGATCTTCCTCAGTTTTTGACGCTTTTTTGATTACAGCTCGATTTGCTCGCACTTTCTTTTAAGTCTCTCCTCTTTTCTTTTCTTGCTTGCGTCAGCCTTTTCTTTTTTTTCTTCAGAGTCCTTTTTATTTATTACTTGTTGCTTCGAAAAAATGTGGCTACTGCAAGGCATTACCAAATGTATATCAATACTAGGCGAATAATCTCTAGACTGTAATTTAGTGGAAGGCGAAAAAAACAGTGCTATGCTTAGGCGTACTTTCATCAACAAAGATGGAATCAATTGTGATGTCGTTTTCGCTGCTCACAAGGTAATTGCCGAGATCAAGAGCGATGTTGTCTTCATTGCCCATATGAAAATTGATACTTGAAAAATGCAGATCTCTAACGAGGCTACCATCCAGCGCAAGATCGTAGAAAACAGTCCCTTTCACCCACCCAGAGTCGGACAAACCGATAAACCACGAGGAAGAGATACTCTTCGCAACTTATTTTGGGACAGGTATTCGACAAGAGGTGTAATTATTTCTCCACCAGCTGTGAAGGTCAACAAAGCCGTTATAGTCTCTTTTTCATTGCCTTTGATTTGGTAAACATTTCGGCATCCTTTGGGAGCCAGTACTTTTCCTGTTTTTGGGCATAGGCTAAATCCACTTTAGTCGCCGTTTAATATCCTTCTGGGATCTACCAATACGTCCTGTGCATTTATTGCGGTTAGATTGGCTTTCAATTTACTGAACCATGCCTTGTCATATTTTCAGTAACAATAGATCTACCTTTAGTAATACCCTCTGGATCTCTACAGGTTATTTCAGGGTGTCTTTTTAAAAATAGTTGAAACCACTTTGTGCTTGGCCGACTATTTGTAATTGGAGTTTTCCTCTTGTCGTCAGTAACAATTTTTTGAACTGTGTCGAGGAGTTCATCTTTGTTGATGGGAAAGCCACAGCTTGTAAGATTCTTGCACCAATCTACAATTTTACGTTCTTCCGCAGCTGTTAAAACTACTGTCGAAGCCAGATGTTGAAATCGGTTCTGGAAGTTTCCCACTCAATTTATCCTGGAGAGTAATTCGCGGGATATTAAATTTCCGATCTGTTTCTCTAACTGCAATTGTTCCACTCCTAATCAACTTTAGGGCCGTTTCCAGCTCCTCTTCAGGATAAATTCGTGTTTTTCTTTTGGAGTCATTATTTCTAAAATTGAAAATCGCAATTTTTTTCTAAATGCAGCCTTTTCTTTTAGAATTAGTTCAAATAAACTCAGCCTTTTCGTTCAAATTTAACGGTTGGCCACTAATTAGATTTAGGGGAATTTTCTATACCGAATAACGGCCACTCTTTTTTCTCAAAATCTAGAACAATGCAGTTGTTCCAAATGTCGCTTTTTCTTTACATAATGTGTTAGATTCTGTGAATTAACTTAAAAAAAAATTAATTTAAGACCTTATATTAGACAGCGCCATTAGCGGTTTCTTTAGAATTTATTCAAGCGCTTTATCTTTAAAATATGATAGGAAAATTTATTTGTTAAGGTTAAATAAAATAAGTAAAAAACGAGTTTTCAAACAAAACTGAAGCCAAGCAGCATGAAAAAGTAGAAAATAAACTTTTCTTCACACAGAGAGGTGGACTCAGATTTTTTGATTGGGACATTTCTCTTGGAAATTCTTTCCCTTCATGAATCAAATCACTTATTACCTCTGATTGATCATACTGAAATATATCGGTGATTGTAAGAGAATAAAATCTGAGTCCACCTCTGTGTGTGAAGAAAAGTTTTTTTTCTACTTTTTCGTCCGGCTTGGCCTCAGTTTTGTTTGAAAACTCGTTTTTTACTTATTTTATTTTCTGCCTTTTTCCGTTAATTAAATTGTTATTACGTGCTGCACGGCTGAAAAGACACTGATTTACTGAATTTTCCCGATTTTCCATGTTTTCCACAGACGTTTCCTCTTACTATCAAATTTTTTTTTAAATTTACATGAATTTTCCTCGATTTTTCATGCAAGTTTTCATGATTGTTGAAGAGAAAGTATTGATCCCAGTAGGACGGAAAAAATGATTCCGCATAGCTTATAAAACTTTTTTGTCGGAAAATTTTTAGGAAAAGTCGGAAAATTCCGGAAATTCCAGAACATTTGGAAAATTCTGCACTTTTCCTGAAACATATTTATCACTAATCATATCGATGAAATTTTTTCCGATGATTTTTCCGCTTTTCCGGGTTTTCCATGGAATTTTCCACAAAGGCAACTTTATGGAACTCATTTCGCTCTACAACTTTGTCTTAGATTGCAAAATGATCAAACGCTTCCTTGGTCGGAAAAACTCCGGAAAAACGTTTTCCATGAATTTTCCTCGATATTTTTCTGCAAGTTTCCACCATTGTAGGAGAGAAAGTAATGATGCCAGTTGATAGGGAACTTGATCCTGCATAATTTAGAAAAAAAATTTACCGGAAAATTTTCCGGAAAAGTCGGAAAATTCCAGAAATTTTTTTCGGAAAAATCGGAAAACTCTGCATTTTTCCTGAAACGGATTTATTACTAATCAAATTTGTACCAAATATTCAAATGATTTTTCCCGATTTTCCCGGGTTTTCCATGGAAATTTCCTGTTCAAATTTTGATAGATTCAATTGTCACGCGACATGAACTTGTGTGCCAAATTTCAGCTCGCTGTGATAACGAAAAGTGGGTCTACGAGAGTGTCTAAAATAGAAAAAAAGAAATATACAGACAGACAAATTCTTGTAAGAGTTAAAGGGACGGGCTTTCCTTGCTATAAGAAAATTAAAGTTGGTAGGTTTAGGTTTAGAATTAACTTTTTTCTAATAAACTATCGTAGCCGTTTTTAGGTAACAAAAAACCAAAACCCGTCCATTTGTGGTCAGTAAATGGTTTTTTCCGTCTAACTATGAACCTAGTATCGGCCATGAAAATTTCACAATTATTTAAACAATAAAGTTTAGTTTTTTCACGTTTTGTGCTTTTTCAACCTATTCACTAAAGTTATAAATTTTTGATAACCGTTTCGAACTGAAAAACAACCTATGTACCAGCGAAAAGTAACTTAATCCTCAATGACACTGAAAGCAGACTTACGCACGTTCAACTACTTCGCTTGACTATCATGGAATAAATGACAAATGCACAAACACCATTGAACCATCCTTTTTAAATTTTAGCAGTCTGAAATCGTTTAAAGTATGTTTGTTTTCCAATGAGACTATAAAGTGTTTTTAGGATTTGTGTTTATATTCTACCGCATGTAGCCGTAAACTGGTTCTGTCCGCTAATAGGTGCTTTTACCCTATTACTATACGTTTTTAAAATCTGGGTTTACAACTGTTTCATAATTGTTCGTTCTAGGGAAATGAGAAAAAATCATGTTTGCATGTGCGAAACGAACGCACTAGACGGAAAGTAATTATGAGACTGTAAAATTGTATGAATCTTGTCATATTTGTACTTAAATTTCAAGGCAGGACGTGAAAGATATATTTTTTAGCTTGATTTTATATTTCCGCTAATTGGTTTCTTTGTGAATGGTAATAATTGATTTACTTGCGTTTTTTTTAACAGATATATACGTCGATGTACTTACTACAAGTATCAATTATGAGATCAAATAATCTTGGAACAAAAATAGACGCAAATGTGTTAACATGTTCACGTGGGATTTTCTGCAATACTCAATACAAAAAATGTTTCCACGTACTCTTTAAAAAATGTGTGACAATAAATCCACCAAACAGAGCTTTTTCTTATTATCAAAATCTGACTGTATCATCATTACTACCATGTAGGATTTTTATAACATCATTATCGAAAATATTACTCGAAGTTTGTCTTGCGAGCGTGGCTTTTGCTCGTTATGCAAAACAAAATATTTCAGATATAATTCACAAGTCCTTTTATTTCACTCTAAATTCATAAATAATTACCAATAAACCTTACTTTAATTTTACCGCTGGTCTGTAGTTCCATTTATCGCAATCCAATTAGAACACTTTCGCCTGTTTATACAGTTTCACTTATATTCACTGCACTGTCTAAGATAAGAGTCACTACTGACGGTGACAAATGCTGTAATCATATTTTTCAGTAAATTATAATATAAATTGTGTGTAAATTGTCCACCATAGATGTCACTTGACCCTTTTTGTTGCACGTAACAATATTATGTGGATAGGGAGTTAAAAATTTGTCAAAAACTGTGAATATCTGGCTTCACTTTTACAGGAGCTAAAGTTTATATAATATGGGAAATCTTAACTTTTTTAAAAATGTCCTTGATTTTATTTTTATTTACTGAAAGTACAAAATTCGCAGAATGTAAGTTTGAAGTCTCAGCGTTTTTGACTCTGTACAAAAGTCCTTTTTCTGACGCTTTGTTTTTTTTTTTTGAGACTCTAACAGGTTTTAGCGAAATCTCGGCTTTTTCAGAAACTATTCAATATCTGTCCAAATTTTTAACTGATTGCTGCATGCTTTGAAAGTGTCTATAGTACTTGTATAAAGTCACTATCCTGACTAAGAGTGGCATTTTGGGTCTGAAAAATTTACTCAGTATATTCACTATAGCGAGAACTGAGTGAAATGTGTGAAAGGAAACGACGAATTCTGGGTTCGTGATAATCTTTAGCAATGCAAGTGCTACGTGCTATGTGCTTGATCCCTTTTTCCAAAGTTCATTTAATTGGATCATAATTTGCCAGTACTGCTTTTGCAGTTTTCGTAGTGACAACTCCTTCTGGTAACACTTAGATTTTCCATTTTATGGCTGGTATGGATTCTGAGAGTACCTTGTAATTTTTGCAGGCTCGCATGATGACCAGGATGTGAGAGGTGAATGTACAAAGCTTCGAGGCCTTTAAAACATGTGTTTGCTAGTGAAAAATTGGTGCATGAATCAACATCCACGAGATTTAGTTTGTGCGCTAAAAAATGGATGAATATTGTGTAAGGGTGAGTTTCTTTTATAATAGCTTTCAGGCTTCTATTTTTAACATAAATGACGCTGGAACATCGCCCAAATGGTGTTTATTCAATGTATCCAAAATTGATTTGCCAGTCCTTGGGCATCTCTGGTGGTGGAACAATTTGTAAAACCTAGAAATCTTTCGAGAATGTCGAGACCGTTCGCATATCTCATAATTATTGAAAATATTTCTTCTTGGCCTCGACCACACTGAAACAAAACAAAGTTTCTTCAAAAATTTTCTCTAGAGTGAGGTTCGATATCACTTGAATTATTTTATTCTGGATATCTGGGCTGCAGAGTGTAGTGTTTTACAAAGTGGAGTGAAAATTTGTCATCATATTTAGAAAACAATTGAGCAATTTTCAAGAAGATTAGTGCTCCCGGTGCCGTCTCAAAGGTAAGCCCTGGCGAACAAGTGTCAGTATCATATCAATGAGTTAAGCCAAGTATTCTTTGTTTTGTACAAGTTCTTCCTTTTGCTGTTTCATAAGTCGTTGATGAACATCTCCAAATGTAAGAGATTATGACGATAGGACACATGCATTAGGCTGGATTCAGAGTGAACGATGATTCTGAGCGCTTTTTTAAAGCCACTGCTGGTTTTTTCCAGTTGTTAAAACCACTTTTCACAAATTTCGAACCAAATCCAGTACCGAGATTCAGCTAAGTCGAAATTGGCAAAAAGTGAGTGAAGTGAGTCACTTTTCTGCAAATTTGATTCTGCTAATAAATTCACTCACTCACTTCACTCACCGTCAATTTTGCGGTGAGTGGGAGTGAAATCATCGAGCATCGATTTTATTTTAGAAATGGCAAGTAAATTAAGCTGTGTTTTTTTGGTTCCGTGCGATGTTCTACAAAGCACAAGAGATTGCAATTGAATTTATTTGTAGGGTGCATAGAAGTACTATTTTTTTTTTTGAAAATATGGAGAAAATAATCAAACTGCCATAATTTTATAAGAATACATTAAGGCTGGGTCTATGTCATAATTGGGACAACTCGGTACACATTTAGCAAGATGGGCGGGGCGTTAAGGTTTTTGAATAAATCGCAAATAGATTAATAGAATATTTATTTAAACATCTAAGGCAACAAATTAGCGTTTTCTAATTTTAAAATTTGTCACCCAATTTTTATTGAAAATGATTTAAAAATTAAAATTCAATGATTTTTTTTTAATTTCTCTGGTTTGCGGAGCGGGGCTGCCACAAATTTGAACTAAATTAAATAAATTTTTAACATAAGCTTATCGAAGTTAGTAAGTAGAAAAGAACGGTTTCCGATTTTTAAAATTCTACTTATTTTTGTGAAAATTTGATGCAATAGATTGCTTTCTTAATGGGTAAAATGCAGGTAAAACAAAAATATTGCGTCGAATTGTCGTAGATATAAGTAGAACTTTAAAAATCGGAAACCGTTATTTTCTGCTTACTAGATTCAAAAAAGCTTATGTTAAAAATTTATTTAATTTAGTTCAAATTTGTGGCAGCCCCGCTCCGCAAACCAGAGAAATTAAAAAAAAATCTTTGAATTTTCATTTTTAAATCATTTTAAATAAAAGTTGGACACACATATTTAATTTTAAGAAAACGGTAATTTGCTGCCTTAGATGATTAAATAAATATTCCATTAATCAGTTTGCGATTTATACAAAAATCTTAACGCCACGCCCATCTTGCTAACTGTGCACCGAGTTGTCCCAATTATGACATAGACCCAGCCTTAAACCTGTCAAACTTTGTCTCGAAATTTATCAAGCTCTAATTTTACATTTGGATCCAAGAACACAGCTATAAATATTAATTACTACTAATAAATTGATTTGCCAGTGCACAAGGAACCCAATGCAAGGATAAAATATGGGAACAAATAGCAACAAAATTAAATCCTTGTGGTACAGCGAAAACAGCTCCACAGTGGACATATTGGATTTTTTTTTAATTTTTTACTTTGCACATATTTATTATATTCTTTTGATCTAGCGCAGTGCACTACACTTCACTAAAGATTATGAATAAATTGCTTGAAAATATGCAAATGGGAAGTTGAGTGTACCCCACCGGTCCAAAAAAGGTAACATAGTGTATATTTTTCAGTGACTATAAACAAAAGAACTGTGATGTTTTTTAAGCTTTATTAATAAAAATTAAGGAAAATATCTTTGACTTAATAAATTTCTTGCGACCGATTGTCTTATGCTTCCCGCCGCACCAAACACGTCTTTGGTAGGATCCAGATGTAAAGAACTCATTGCTGACAAAATCTAAAAAAGATTTTATCAACAGCTTTTATAACAATAAAAAGAGATAGGTTACTTTTGTACTGGAAGGAATAGCATCACTTCTCGTGGCTTCAATAAGAGATAATGTTAATTCCTCAATAAAATCCATTGCGATGTGTTGTGGAGGCCTGTACAGTTCCCGAAAACTATAAGGTAAAATGTTTATCATTAAAGCACAATTTTGACTCAGGAATATCAAAGGGATTGGTTTCATCTCTTATATTCCTCCGTATTTTCCGCAGAAAGTGATTAGTGTGATAATAATTCGCAGCGGCGTTCATTTTTGAACATAAGATTGGCAAACAGCTGTGAAATTGACATTCGAAGTTAATATTCGAAATACTCACTTCACTTCTTTAAAGGAATCATTTTATTTTCAAAAGTGAGTGAATGAAGTGAGTGAATGAAGTGAGTGAAAGAAGTGACTGAAGTGAATCACTCGCAAATTAGCTGAATCTCGGTACAGATGTACCGACAGTTCACTATTAAACAATTAATTTCGTTGTGTTTGTTCGTGGTGTATGTCCTCATTCTTGCTTCGTTG
The DNA here is from genome assembly GCA_963930735.1 of Dioctria linearis. Classification (NCBI taxonomy): domain Eukaryota; kingdom Metazoa; phylum Arthropoda; class Insecta; order Diptera; family Asilidae; genus Dioctria; species Dioctria linearis. The sequence continues at coordinate 135,370,438 of OZ005743.1, read as the reverse complement.
TAACTTAAATATTATTGATTTATTGATTGGATTTAATAGTTTTGGATTAATTTACAGAAAATGATGAACTGAAATTTAAGTTTGTTTGGGTTAAAAATGGGAAAATTTATTTAAAACGCACGTATGACTCAAATGTCTACTATGTAAGGAAAAGCAAATCATTTGAGCTTATTCGCCAAAAAATAAACTCAGAATGAACATTTACTACCAAAATGTCCGGGGGTTGCGGTCTAAAACTGAAAGTTTAAAGCTGTCAGTTCTATCTAATACTTATCATATCATTGCCCTTACTGAGATCTTCCTACTTGATTCTGTCAATTCAATAGTGATGAGATGTTTGATAGTCGTTATGAGGTCTTTCATCGAGATATGAATCATGAGGCCATGGAGACTTGTGATGGTGGAGGTGTTCTCCTTGCTATCGATAGTTCTTTACAGGCAACTCGTTTTAGTCAAGGTGAGCCTACATACGAGGAATTATGGGTTGTGATTAAATGTAATAACTTCAACCTATGTATTTGTCGGTTATATATTCGTCCATCCTTTTCCCATGAAACTTATGACGAAATTTTCACAAAAATCAGTAATGTTTCCCAAAACGCTGAAAGCAATGCTATATTTTTGATCCTCGGTGACTTTAATCTTCCCAAAATATTCTGGTCAATGGAAATAGATGATTTAAATAATCGAACAACGTTTTCTTTGTCAACTTTTATGTCTTTTTGCCAATTTGAACAATTTAACTGTATTTGTAACTTATTTGCAACTTACTTTCAAACTACATTCAATGTTCAGCAGAGCTCAACAATCCCTCCTACATCCGATGAAATCCATTATAACATCTCTACACATATTCCCCTGATTTGTCATAGTGATGCTGAAATAATTCTTGCATCGTTGGACGTTAATAAAAATGTGGGTTCATACGGTATTCCTAACTTATTTTATATATGCTCTCTGGTCCTATCACATGCTATATCCATGTTAATCAATTCACTTGTTTCCAACCATCCTGTTCCTGATGTTCTTAAGGATCATTTTGTTCATTCTGCTTTCAAAACAGGGGATAAAGGGCTGGTAAAAAATTACCGCCCCATTACTACTTGCAATGCTCTAGCCTTGATCCTTGAAAGAATTGTTTATAATGCTCTAATACAGCAATTAAAACCCTACATCTGCCCTCAACAACATGGCTTCCTACCAGGCCGATCTACGGTAACTAATCTCTCGATATTCACCGACTCTGTTGCTCTGGCTCTTGATGAAGCTAAACAGCTGGATGTTTGCTATGCGGATATATCTAAGGCATTTGATAGAATAAATCACAACGTAGTCAAAAATAAGATAAGGAGATTGGGCTGTGATTCTAACAGTATCCTTTGGTTTGAGTCATATCTCTCGAACCATCATCTAACGGTTGTAATTAACGGATTTTCGTCAAATTCATACATGCAAACCTCAGGTGTACCTCAAGGCTCGATTCTTGGCCGACTTCTCTTCTCATTATATATTAATGATCTCCCTAATGAGTTATCCTCTGCTTCCTTAATATATGCTGATGACACCAAAATTTATGGAGTTATAAATCATCCATCCGATTGACAATACCTACAAAATGACATCCAGAAATTGCTCCCTTGGTGTATTAAATATCAATCAACTATCGTTAAATGTGGATAAATGCAGATGCATGTCCTTCTCAAGAAAGCAAACCAGATTGAACTGGGACTATAAGTTGGACACCGTCTCTATCATGCGCTTATCAGAAATCAAAGATTTAGGAGTACAATTCGATAGCAAACTTCTCTTCGACTCGCATATTAATCATATTACCAACAAGGCTTTTAAAACCTTGGGGTGTCTGTTAAGGTGCGCTAGGCCATTCAAACAGCTTTCTTCGCACATTACTATGTATAATACCTTAGTTAGATCTATACTGGAGTACGCTTCCCCAATGTGGAACCCTTTCTAAACGACGTACAGAAACAAAATAGAGAGTATTCAACGTATATTTACTAGGTACTTGCTTTTTAAACTTACAGGCTTATATGTGGATTATGACGACAGACTGGTCAGATACTCCATGTTATCATTCGTAGCATGTCGTTCCTATCTTGACGAAAGGTTCCTGTTTAAAATTTTTACAAGGTTCTATTGACTCATCTCACCTACTATCTCTCTCAAGAATCAGCTTTCCTAGTCGCCTAACCCGCCAGCCACTTACTTTCCATATCGATGCTCCCCGTACTAACTTGCGCTTCAAATCCCTTTTGGTTAGGATTCAAAAAGCCCACAATGTATTATATAACGATACAGTGATATGCTTAGTGACAGCTTTACGGTTTTTAAACGCAACCTCTTGGTCGTAATAAAACATTTGGATAGCTTTTTACATTTTACATTAGCTAGATCTAGTTCATCTTAATTTTTCTGCTTTCTTCCTCCTTGCCTTCATGCTTATTTGTTATTTTGAATTTTTATTTTATCTTATTTTACTTTTTTTTCTCCCTTTCTTTTATTTTTTTATTATTATACTTTTTAAGATATCCTTATTATCTTTATTTGTTATCTTCTTTCTGATTTTTTGTTTCTATTATCTATTTTTGATCTGATATTGCTGTTTCGTTTTTTTTTAGTAATTAATGGTTTTGAATTTTTGCTTTTTCGTTTTTAATATGAAGTTTTTCTTTTTTTTTCATTGTTTTTTTTTGTATAAATTTTGTAGTTCTTCTTCCTTTTTTTTCTTTTAATTTTTACTTATAGTTTGCATTTGTTTAAGTCGTAAGTAAGTGGATTTATCTGTTTACTATCGTATGAATTTCTTAAATAAATAAATAAATAAAACACCCTAGTGTATGGTCACAGTTAAAAGCTCCCTGTATGCAAGGCCTTTCCAACGACTACTCAACCAGCTCCGTACCCCTTGTCAAAACTAAAAACTTTGGATTTTCTTACCGTTTTTTACTGTCATTAACAACTCTCCCCCACTCCTCCTTAATTTGACTTATTACACGCTATGTGCTGGCTACATCTGTTAAAGAGTTATTAGCTCACAACTTATTCAGGTCATTCCGAAATGACGCGATCTTTTTTTAAAATGACGTGTTTCAGCTTACTTTGAGAATAGGTTTGGGAATAGGTCTGAGAACAGATTAAGAACTAATAACTCTTTAACGGCTACAGAGAGCACATAGGTCAAATTAAAAAGGAGAGTCTACAGTTTATAGTTTTTATAAAAAAAAGTTAGGTTAATGACCTTTTTGCAAAAAAAAAAGGTCAAATTAAAACAAAATGGCAAGAAAATCCGAAAATTAATTTATACAACCATAATTTCATTGGGGAGAGGGGTACGGGGCAGTCATTGCAAAAGTCATGAACTTCTGCATACAATGAGCTCTTAACTATGACTATACACCCTGTACATTTTAAGATACAAGGTGTTTTGTGAAAAACTAACTTTTTTTCTTAATCACCCTGTAACTCCAAAACGGTTGATATGCCCTCTGCCAAACAATTTTTTTTTGCCTAGGTGAGTAGGTACTGTCACCTCATGCTGTATTGACCACATAGACGGAAACACCCTGTATATTTCCGCACGATTTATTCTTTCTAACGCAGGTAACGAGCAGAACTTTTCTACACTTATTTTATATATTAGGCATAACGGCTGGACCATGTGTTCCGATCCCTTGGGATTTCCAAATTCCTGTTCGCCTCTTGTATGCTACTGGTGAGCGAAGGCTATATTAAATTTCGGCTCCTTTCGTCCGTGCTAGTAATTGTTACAGGTTCCTTAAGAGTTATTGCTTCCTCCTTCGAGGTTAGCTCTACTAAGACGATTCCGGATAAGAAGTGTTAAAAAACCAAACTAGCTTAATAGATCGAGGGATCAAGGAATTTATTTTGCATCTCTTCTGGCATAATTCTTGGATTTTAAGTATACTTTTTTTGTATTAAATTTCTTTTTTAAATACCTAATGTTTTTGACATTACAGTCGATGGAAACTTTAAAATGCGCTCTTGGTTTTGAGACAATTAACATAATTGATGCGTATCGGCTATACAAATTTACATATATACCTGACATAAAATTCTTTCATTTAACAATCTTGACCAAATCACGTAACAATTAAATGAACAACATATGCTTTGTGAAGGATTGAAAGTGAAGTATCAGTTTTCAAAATTATCAAATTTTTTTTTAATATGTACTATTAATCGACTTTACTTTAAAATATTTTCCCCATATAAGACAGAGTATGTCCAGCCAGGTCCGACTCAATAACGATTAAAAATATTTTGGATCTTAATATCGACAAGATCTAATTATGTTCAGGGTTGCTGTTCAAGCATTTACCACAATCACAATTTTCTCAAGACATTGTATCTCTGACGAAGTAACGTATAAAAATCTGACCTGTTAACAAACTTTTCTTGACCTTCCGATGTGATTTTATCTTCCTCGGGAATCCATAGTTATTATTTTTTTTTCCGGACGGGAATCCATTTAGAATCGCTAAAAATAAAAGTTCTTAAAATTCTTCTATTCTCCACCATAGTTATTAATTTAAATTGTTGTGGAGAAATTTGATCTCCTACTCTTACAATACTCAGGAGTCTTTTTAATATCGTTCACTGAATTGTCCTGTGGTAATATTCAGAGCGATTCAGCTATGAAGAACATCGATCTTCTTATATGTATGTTATGGAAAAGGAACGATCTGTCATTGCAGAACAGACATGAAGCTACATATTCTGTCGAAAGTCTCCTACGAAATGCTTTGATATATACATAATTGTAGTTAGGATTCCCGATTCCAATTTTCAGAATGCCATTCAATATACCTCCTAGTGGTCAATAGAGCGGAAGGTGATAGTACTCACCTAGGCGAACCAAAAATTGTATGGCAGGGGGGGGGGGCATATCAACCGCTTAGGAGTTACAGGGTGATTTAGAAAAAAGCTAGTTTTTCACAAAACACCATGTATCTTTAAACCTCCAAGGCGTACAGTCACAGATAAGAGCTCATTGTATGCAGAACTACATGACCTTCTCAACTACCGCTCAACCAGTCCCATACCCCTCTCTTATCAATAATTATGGTTGTCTAAACTAAAAATTTCGGATTTTCTTGCGTTTTTTTTTTTATTTAACCTCTATTATTTTTCCAAAACGGTCATTAACATAACTTTTTTTTATAAAAACTGTAAACTGTAGACTCTCCTCTTTAAGTTGACCTATTACATACCAATTTCTTATTCATACTTGTAGAATGCCTTTATTTTGATAATTAAGGCATTAATAATTCAGAATTAGGTTGCCTTAAATTGTCATTTCGGATAAGTGCTACTTATGTCTGACAAACAAAACTATAATCTCTTCTCACTATGACTATTGTACACGTAGGCTATTTAAATTTGAATTTTAACATTATTCGAAGGGAGTAAACTTCATCGGAAAAAGTATACCTACAGAAAAGAAATCCAACAGATAAAGTCTGCAAAATATAAGCACAATTTTACATCTACATAAACTGTCGAGCTGTGTGAAACTAATCCATGGTCTGCAGTAATAATCCATCCTGTCTGTTTCCTTCCTGTATGCATTTTAAACTATGGCGAACATTCAAAAACTTGTATGACAATCGCATTGTTGCACATGCATGGATATATTTGGGAACTTTTCCACTGCCTCGGAATCAGCATAAAATTATTCTTCATACTACCAGACTAACCGTATGTTGAACTTTATACAGAGCTTGGGGGAAAATTCTAGTATTCCGGCATCTGCATTTGTGGTTAAACTCTGCTTTTCGCTGCGGATGATAACAATTTTCCTTCTTTCCGTTCAGGGAATTAAATGAAAGCTCCGGCAGAATTATGGCGTTAAGCAAGTCCAATTAAATAGGGCAACGAGCGAATTTCATATCTTTTGTTAACCTGATTATTCAACCAAATCAATGAAGTTCCTAAAAAAAAAACAAAACTATCGTAAGTGAAAAGTTCCATAAAACCTGCTGCATCTCTTCCCAAAAATTTGGCATTTGAATTAAAAGGATTATTACAGTGTACAAGTAATGCTATGATCCAGATATATACGAAACCCATACGGAGTTTAATTATTCAACAAAACTCGCATATTTTAGAAAAATGTTGACTTGTCTTTCGGTATGTATCACTGAGAAGAATAAATAAAAAGAATCCCATTGCTTATGAAAAGAAAGATTTTAGGATTAGAAGTGCTAACAAAAAGATATGAATAGCATCGATTTTTAATTGTATGGGAAAATTTATATTAGATGAATACCAGTCTTCCATAATTATAGCACGTTTCTCAATTATACTCTTAATCTAAATCATAGAAGGACATTATGTGGTCACTACATGAGTAATTATTTCAATCATAAGAATAAAGCAAACAAATTTTAAATAATGGGTAACATTTAAGGGATTAGTCAGGTTGTAATTTACACTTTTAAGCACTTGGGGTTAATACACGATGAAAGTTTGGGTTACGGCCATGAAATATTTTAAAATACAACTATATAGCTCGAGGGAAAAGTGATGCGCTTGGATAGCGACCTTAATGCAGAGGTCACTCGACAGCACTGAAGCTGTCATTGATTTATATTACGGTGCGATGTCATCTTATGAAAAATTCCCTTACACAGGCCCGTGCCTACAGGAGGGTTTTTCGGGGTTGATACCCGTCCCATGGATCGAAGGGAAAAATTTATATTTTAATTGAATTTGTGCGCATTTTATAGCAATGAGATTCACGGACACATACTACATATTGACGCAGCAGCTCTCGCAAATTAATTCCATGCAAACGTACTTACCTAATTTAGAAAATTATCATCGGACAATTGTTGATACACGTACAGTACGTTTCATGGTACATTGAACGAATGCTATTTTAAATCCAAGCCTTGTGAAAATTCTTGTTGATGGCAATTTCGAAGTATTAATGATGGAAATCCGTCGATTTTTTGTAAAAAAAAACCACAGTTGGAAAGTAGTGATCTAAGTTATAATTATTTTATATTTGTAATCAGCAATACAAAAAAACATTGAAAACTTAGACTTCGTCCTATTTAAATCTTGAAATTGAATTGAAATTTTGAAGTAATTAAAATGCATTCGTAAATGATGACGATGACGGTATTTGTTAGTGAAGGCGCGTTCACATAGGATCGGTATTTAACGCGCCAATCTTAACCGAAATTTTGTGAAGAAGAAGAAGAAGAAGAAGAAGAAGAAAGAAGAAAAAAGCTATAAAATTTTGTGCAACAATGAGGGTGGAACGGCATGAGTGCGTGGCAACTTACGTCGATGTGCAGCTCGCGTTCAATGATACTCCTGAAATTATTTCCTGTTTCACGCCTTTTGTTCACCATACAAAATTAAATTGACATATAAAATGAAAACCTACTGTGAAAACTATTCCGATCTGTGCGACTAGCCCCAGCCCATATTTGGGAGTTGTATTCCATTCTAGGTCTAATATATGACTTGTAGAGGAGCGCTAGATTTGACGGGCTGAAATATTTCTAACAACTTTTCAGAAATCGAAGACATTTCGATGCTTTTTTAGCAACAGAGAAGATGTGATCTGTGCTGTTTAACTAACTGGAAATATTGATGCCAAGAATGCTTAGTGACACGGTGAATCAGAAATTAATGCTCCATCAAAAGAAATGGGTGTGGTTAAGTTATGATCTTATTTTAATGAGATGAGGCAGCTTTTGGTCTTAGATGCATTGAATTCGACGCCCATCACTTTGGCCCAACCGAGGATATTGTTAAGATCGTTCTTCAATGATCTAATCATGCAATCTCGTTTAACACATGAGGCATTCCCCCTGGAGTCCGCAAGAGTGTCAAAGGAGTTGGCGAAATCAAGAGTACTTTCATCTGCGAAACTATGGATGGGATTGAAATGAAAATTAAAAAGAGAGTTGGAGACATAACAGAGCCTTGAGGCACACCGGCATTTATGGGATGCGGTTCAGATGTAACGCTATCTAATACAACACGTATTTGGCGACTAGATAGGAAACTTTCAATCCATAATAGAAGAGGACGAGAGAGACCAAGTGCTTTAAGTTTGAATAAAAGTGCTGGATGCCAGACTCTACCAAGGCCTTTGAAATATCTGGGGCAACGATTTTAGACTCACCAAAATTGTGAAGACTGCGGTTCCAACGTTCCTTAAGAAAGGTCAGCAAGTCTCCAGATGAGCGTCCAGCTCGGAAGCCTTAGGAAGTTTTAGATACTTCATTAATTTTGAGTGAATGATGGATTCAAAAACCTTTGAAAGAATCGAAGTGATCGCAATTGGTCGATAATTTGAGGAATCGCGACCCTCATCCTTTCTTCGGGATAGGCTGAACGTGCGCTAGTTTCCAAGCAGCTGGAAATTTTCCTGTCGAATGAGACAAGTAGAATAGTTTTCGCAGAGGTTTAGCCAAGGATGAGGCACAGCTTTGAATTAACAGGGGCGAAAAAATCATCAGGACCTGCGTCTTTGGAGATGTTGATCCCCTTAAGGACTCTGAACACATCTCTCGTACGTACGTGTATTGGTTCTTGTACACATCCACACGAGAGATGTAAAACAGGTGTTTGTGATGTGGGTGGAAGACGAAATTTTGAAGCGAATCTAGCAGCTAAAATATTAGCTTTATCCAGGTGAGTGAACAATCATTATAATGTAGTGAAGGTATGGAGGAACTGGTGAAGTTGTTCCTGATGGTTTTGACCAGGGACCAGAAACCTTTGCTACCTTTGCAGCTTGCCAAGATTCTTTGTCTCATATTCTGGTCAAAAAGAAATTGTTCTCTCTGGATAATGGACTTACAGGTATTCCGTGGAGTCTTGTAGACTTGTTTCATTTCCGGACATGGATGCAATTGATAGGCGCGAAAAGTAGTGTAGTATGGATCAATGAAGTCAAGATCTGGCGGAGCCGAATTACAGATAAAACAATTAACAATTCTCTCTAGGTTCTTGATATCTGCAGCAAGGATTCATTCCCAAATGTCCACATACCTTCGATGACTATGCCACATGTGACCATACGAATGGGCGTTCTTTTTCCACTCTGCGTCGTCTCAAATCCTATGTAAGGTCCACAATGGGTAAAGTCGTGCAATTCTAAATGATTTTTTTTTAATGTTGGCGTATCAATTTATTTAAACAAAGAAGAAAAGAACTTGTACCTATGTATTGAACATATTCTTCGTACAAGTTTTTCATTAAGCGGTACATGATATTAATAAAGTACTTAAATCTACAAATTCAAAAATTTTGTTTGTAGTTTTCTATATCGACCCCCCCCCCCCCTTTTGTAAATCTGGCGCACATTATGTATATACATATATTTTCGGCGCGAATAATTATTACAGTTTGGCTATCCTGATTCGGGATATGCTTAGAAAGGAAACTTATGTTTATATCTGAAATTATTCGTATTGGATGATGTTCAGTGAGCATAGACGAAAATGAAGAGATCAATAGAGAACCAAGAAAAAAAAAATTACATTCACCTGAAATCATCACAGGTTTGGGTATTCACCGATAAAAAAATAAAAGAAATGCATTAATTATGGATTTAAAAAATAAATTATATTGTATATTATCACAAACAAAGCCTATGGCTGTGTGTATATATGCCGATTACGACTACAATTGCATGCAAAACTAAACCCACGAAAACATACATAAATCCATGCTTCATGCAAAGTAGATTCTTAAATTTCGTAACTTATATACTAAACACAACTATAATTAAGGATATGCAAATGAACTCACCTGTTGTTTATGGAGTGCCTCCGACGATGAAAGTACATGGAAAACAATAGAAAACACTAAAAAACTACGTATAAATTATTTCAATGAATCCGGGTAAAATCACGATTACGATGGCCGCGTTCGACTTGTGAAATTTTTCATGTAAAATGTAATAATCGGGATTTTTTATAAATACAGTTACCATAATGAGTGCGAAAGAGACTCGAAGTGTGAACAAGAAAGATAGTAGCACAAATTGAGAGAAGAATTAACTAAATCGAAACAATTTGGAATTTTGAATTAAATTCTTATGGAAAATTAAGTAAATCGAATGACAACAAAGAAAATTCAAGCTTTTGTCAAGTTCAGTGAAATATTCGAATTTTTCACATTATGGAATATTTGAAATTGAAACAAAATGTGCTACATAAGGCGAGCTATCTCATCATTCGTTTTCTTTTTCACCGAGTTGTCAAAGCAGATAGTGGCAAAAGGTGATACTAGTCACAGATTTGCAAGTTTCTTAAAATTCATCAGTGTCATCAATAAAATGCATAAATTACATACATGAATTATTGGTTGGGTGACGATCATTATTGTATGAAGCGCTTGCCAATTAAGGACATTAATTACATAATATAATATTCACCAAACAATTTATATTTATCCAATACTATTTTTTGCAGTTTTGCATGAGAGTGGTCAATTAATTTATGTAACTATTCATGGGATGAAACTGTTTCTGTATTGGGGTCATATTCACATCACATGATAGCTTAATTTGCATCATTGACAGCCAACATTTTAATTAACCATTTTCTGTTTCAGAAGTAATTAGTTGTTAGAATTTATTAACGTAAGTTTAAAAAAGTAAGAGTTGAATTAAATTTGTTGCTTTCGTTGGAATTAAGAAATTTGAGCAGAATTAGTGCACCTATACATACAATTCTTTTATTTTAAATTAATTGCATAAATATGGTTAGATTTCGAACTAGTTTTTTTTTTATTGTCCAATTTTATGATAGATTTAGTATTCACGGAATAATCTTAATGAACGAACAACCGAAATATAATTTCTTTTAATCCTTACGTTAATCCACCTGAATGTAATTGTTTTCCATTTTTCTTCTTTGGTCAGTAGACGTTCTTACTGTCGTAAACACTAATTGGAAGTTGAACCAATATATAAACGTGATTCAGCACGTCAATTTTCGTAAGGGTATTTTCACAGCTGACATTAATAGCTATTCTGCAGCTAGATGCAGGTCTAGTTTATGAATGCGAGCAATATTCATAGTTCTATTCTTGTGTATAGGACAATATAATGATTGCGAAAATGCTTTCTTGTTATAATGTCAGATGGCTCCACTTGTACCATTTTGAACAGTTTTGCTCACGCTTCAGTCGCTAAAAGTTCTGCAACTGAAGTATTGACAAGGGGTTCAAGGGATAAGTCATAAGAGCATCATCAAACTCAAGCCCGTGAGCACAGGGAGAGGGGGATTTAAGGTGTTGAAACCTCTCTCATGGATCGAAAGAAAAACATTCATCGTTTTAACATTGGCGCATTATAATTGTAATTAAGCATACAAGAAAATAGTGGAAATTTAGACTTTGTTTTTGTTTTTATTGAAATCTAATTTTGAAGTAATTGAAAAATATTCGTAAATGATGACGAAATTTGATCCGACAGCGTTACTTAGCGCGCCAATCGTAAACGAATTTTTGAATTTTGTAAAGAAGAAGGAACAAGAATAAAGTTAGAAGCATTTTGTCCGACAAGGAGGCTTATTGATTCTCTGGAAATTATTTCGACATGGAAGGAGTCAACCACGTCAACTGCTTCTTTTCAATTATTATCAATTCAATTCAATATCTATTCTGGTTCTTTTATTCATGTCACTATTTGGCTTTATCGTTGTGTTGAGGTTTGCAAATAACAAATCAAGACTCGCTAGATGCTACAAAGGACGAAGTTGTGTATAAAGGTAAGAAATCGACAGAGGGTTTCAAGACGGTTTTTCAAAAACTGAAAGTTATTTGCCAAGCCAAGGCTTGAATCTCATTAAACCAAACGATGGAATACAATGATAACACAATTGAAGATTATTATCGTGTAGTGATCTAAAGGTGCTAAGATGGTTTTCTAAAGACATCACTTTATAATCACTATCTCGATTCTGGATTGCAAGCAATTTTTAGTACTTTAATTTTGTATTATTTTATTTTTATAGAACTGTTTTATATTTTCAAATAATACTAACACTTTTTAAATTAGACACCGCTTTTTAAATTAACAGTTAGTTTCCTGTTTTACTCCTTTTCCACATAACACAAAATCTATACGAACATATCAAAAATATTTTCAAAAACCATATAAAAAACTACTCTGAAAACTATTCCGAATACGTAACTCAGTGCTAACGAAATAATTTATATTGTGGAGTGATCCGAGAAGAATGGGAGAAGCGCGGGGATAAAAAATAATTAAGCAATAAGCGTGAGATATAAGCTACCACAGATCTTCAAACCATACTTTGATCTGTTCAGTACTCATCTAGAGGGCCGTTTTTGGAAAAGTAGCATCGTTTTGTCAAACGTAATATGTTTGAAAATTTTAGACGAGGCAGCGTGTGGAAACTATACCTTTACATGGCAAGTCATCTGAAGTATGGATCAATGAAGTCAAAATCCTACGGCGCCGAATTGAAGATGGAAAAATTAACAATTCGCAATTCGCAACAATTCCTAACTGTCCTTTTGAAAATTATGCCACCTGTAACCATAACTCCGAATGGACGTTCATTTTTCACTTTGCGTAGCCTCAAAACTTATTTAAGTCTCGATGCAACTCCTTATGATTTTTTGAGGCCATTCCCTTTAACTCGTACACGAATTTGTCTGTCTATTTAGATATTTCTTTTTTACTATTTTCGACACTCTCGTAGACCCACTTTTCGTCATCACAGCGAGCTGAAATTTGGCACACAGGTTCATGTAGCGTGACAATTGAATATATTAAAATTTGAACCGGAGATTTCCATGCAAAACCCGAAAAATCATTTGAAAATTTGATTAGTGATAAATCCGTTTCAGGAAAAATGCAGTTTTCCGATTCTTCAGAAAAAATTTTCCGGAATTTTCCGACTTTTCCGGAAAATTTTCCGGTAAAAAAGTTTTCTAAATTATGCAGGATCAAGTTCCCTAGCAACTGGCATCATTACTTTCTCTCCAAAAATGGTGGAAACTTGCAGAAAAAATCGAGGAAAATTCATATAAAACGCTTTTCGGGATTTTTTCAGACCAAGGAAGCGTTTGAGCGTTTTGCAACCTAAGACAAAGTTGTAGAGCGAAATGAGATGCATAAAGTTGCTTTGGTGGAAAACTCCGAGGAAAACCCGTAAAAGCCGGAAAATCATTGGACAAATTGTCATATATATGATTAGTGATAAATCTGTTTCCGGAAAAATGCAGAATTTTTCAATTTTTCTGAAAAAATTTCCGAAAATTTCCGGAATTTTCCGACTTTCCGGAAAATTTTCCGACAAAAAAGTTTTATAAGCTATGCGGAATCATTTTTTTCAGTCCAACTGGCATCAGTACTTTCTCTTCAACAATCATGAAAACTTGCATGAAAAATCGGGAAAATTCATGTAAATTTTTTAAAAAATTTCATAGTAATAGGAAAAGTCTGTGGAAAACATGGAAAGCAGCACGTAATAACAATTTAGTTAACGTGTAAATGGCAGAATATAAAATAAGTAAAAAACGCGTTTTCAAACAAAACTGAGGCCAAGCCGCATGCAAAATCAGAAAATAAACATTTCTTCACACACAGAGGTGGACTCAGATTTTATTCGCTGACAATCACCGATATATTTCAGTATGATCAATCAGAGTAAGTGATTTGATTCATAAAGAGAAAGAATATTCAAGAGAAATGTCCCAATCAAAAAATCTGAGTCCACCTCTGTGTGTGAAGAAAAGTTTATTTTCTACTTTTGCATGCGGGTTGGCCTCAGTTTTGTTTGAAAACGCGTTTTTTACTTATTTTATTCTATATATGTATTGAACATATTTTTCGTACAAATTTGTCATTAAGCTGTAAATTAATTAAAGTATTTAAGTTTGTAGCTCTCTATCTCAAAACCCCCTCCATCGAAAAATCCTGCGCACGGGCCTGGCCAAACAACTAGCAAAATCTTGCTACAATATAAATTCAACAATGCCTTGACTTGATATAGGAAGGCCGCAAGTTTTACTTAGAAATTTACTGAAATTTTTTTCTTTAGACTTGTTATGTATTATTGGAGGCCTTCTTCAGGAACTTCTAGAACCTCCCAGTATCTTCTCTCCTATACTCCAAAACATCTGGGACAACAACCAAAAATTGTCTGCTTTTCTTACTAAGGGACATTGGGGTAGCTACTATCAACGCTTGATTTATCTGGTACGTGAAAGCTAGCTTAATCAATTAGCTAAAAAATTGCAAAGCATGGAAATGTTCTAATACTGAGAGTTTTTTTGCTTATTAGCGCAGCCACTTGAGTAAGCAATCGACAATTACGTGAGTAATTACCTCGTATCGTATGGTATACAAAGTTGTTATGTAATTAGCGATTGTAGGCCAACGAGTGACACAAATGCTACAAACGGTAGTAACGTGCCGTCTGTTTATACATCCGCGACGACAAGAGTCAGGCTAACATCTGAGTACGGAGTATCCGGGAAAGTGACTAAAATGGTGTGTTCAGCGCTAAGTTTTATTTGCCTCCAAAGAGTAAACTCCTTGTCGCGCTCGCCTATCGATTTGGATTACCTATAAGCGCCATGTAACTTAGGGTAGAAGTAAAATTAGAGAAGTCGCAGAATAGTGAGTGAATTTACGATAAATAAATATTTTTGTGTTGCAAATCGAGCCGAGTGTTTTATTTTTGCTTATGGGACACCACAATATACATCGCACGTAAATATACACAGTAAAAAATAATTCCCTACCGTGAGTGGCAACAATTTGTGCCACAAAGCTTAGATATTTGTCGCTAAGATTAGGGAAAACTCTACCTTCGAAAACGTAGATTAGGTTTTTATCCCTAAAATTCAGATAGGCTTTTTCCACTAAAATGTAGGGAATATTCCCTAAAATGTAGAAAATTTCCATCTATCATATGTGATAGAACACCAACACCTTTAAAAAAAACATAAGAATCTTATGGCCCATAAAGTGGTACGGAAGTTATGTTGATGCGCTAGGAACACTCAAACAATATATGACTGGTTTTCAAAACAATGTGTGAATTATATAACCGAATATATATTTCCATAAAAAATGTAGCATAATACCTAATTCGTTGCATGTTCTCTTCCTTATATCCAAGAAAGCTCAACATTTCGGGAATATTACGCACTTTAAAGCAGTAACGCACCCAGGATTTGGTGGGGGGGGGTCGGAAAAATAGGGCTCTAAAGTCGCGTCCTGCACTGCACCCATCTGAGCACTTAAGGACTGCTATTGTAGATTAAAAGGTTTTATTTTATTTTATCGGACTTTGTAATAATTTACAGACCACATTTTATACGTAATTTGTAAATTATGTTCAGAAAACTGAATTTCTGGAGGGGGACCGGTCCCGTTCGTCCCCTCTCTCGGTGCGCCTCTGCTTAGAGGTTTTCTGGCGCCAGATACGTGAATTCATTGAATGTTCCATTGATTTGGGAAAATTAAAACTGATTTTCCCTTTATATCAAAGAAAATCACATTATTTTTAGGGAAAAACGTGTAAGTAAATCCCAACTCAACCAAAATTATTCGGGTTTCTATTATATGTAATTCCGACTAAAAATAAGAAATGGTAGTTGGCACATTTCAGAAATCGAGGAAAGTAGCCAAATTATTCCGTTTACTGACATTTAGTCGCAAGGATTTTAGTTCATGGTTGGTATAATTAATGTTAAGGTAAACTTTCGATACAGAAACCATTTTTACCAATATCCTCCTCTAATTTTGATGTTAACCGTAAACCTTTTAAATTTTTGCATTGTTTGGACATTTTCGTTCCAATAAGGAATTTCCGGAACGAATTTGAATAATACTGTTCTGTTGACGTTAACGCAAGTTTGAAGAATACTCGCCGAAATACAAGATCATCGGAAAGTATTTTTTGTATTGGTATACCGAAACCTTACAGCTGATTAAAAATTTGTTCGTGGAGATACCTGCAGAAAATTAAATCGCAGTATTAAGCCTGTAATGCAAACCCTTTTTAATATTCGCTTATTGTAACCCTGTGTAAAAATTACTCACACACGAAAAAATTATAAACAGAAGAGTTGAAATATTTTGGCGGAATACATTAACCGAAAAATGAAAAAACAGGATTCCCGCAAGAATAATTTTAGATTTACATAAACAAATTTTAATTAATAAAGTAAGGATAATTTAGAAATGAAAGTAAACACATTTTGTACAGTATTTTTCTCACGAATGGTTTTTGTAGCACAACTTCAGTCTTATAGTGGGCTCCCGGCCAATGAGTACCATGGAGAATGAAAGGGCTGACCTTTTAGGTAGGTTTTCCCTCCCTTAAACTAACAATCACGCTTCAGGCAATGTATTTGCGAAGTTGGGATGATGTGGTTTATGTGCATCCTTCAAGTAGAAAGTGAGTAAAATTTTACTCGCGGTTATCATTCCAGGGTCAAAATGAACTTTTCTTAAAATTATAGAGGAAAATTATCAAGAAACTAAGCAATAAAGTAAAAAAATTGTTGTTCGATAATCTACGTACATATATGCGAGAAAAAGTACTTTTGCTATTGAAGCACTTGTGATTGAGTGCTTCCAATAAAATGTGTAAAATATATTTAAATCTTATAATTTGGAAGGGTGATGTGAAAAGGCATAAATATTCTTACGGTGAAAGTTGTTGATTGTCGCGAAACGTTTATTTTTTGCTTTCTATGTAATAATTCTTGCGTTTCGATATCCAAATCTTATGGTTAGAAATCTCATGCAGATATTTTGTAATCAAGCTTATATTACTGGATATATTAAATGTATCACTATTTTTAAACACAGCAGTACAAGTCGAATACGATACTGTAACACTCTAATTATTTTAATAAAAAATAATGTAAAATAACACTCCCACAATTGCTAGAAATACTAAAGAGAATATGAGCAGCAAGAGAAGTTGCTCTAGTTCCTTAAAATTACGTGTACAAGTAAAACTGCATGCTTTATTTAAACGAGTTACTTGCTCTTCAAAAGAAAACGTCACAATTTCAGACAACTCAGAAATATGTTTTGGAAAAGCAAACAAACAAAAAAATTGTTTACGTCCACTTAGCTATGTATCGATTGGTATGGCAGAACAAATATCGTTAATAAAATTGTAATTTATTTATTTTTTGTTGTAATTCTTCAATTCAGGGTATTCTTCAACTGCTTAAAATTTATGGCAACCCAGATATACCTTTGCACTGCAATCAAAGTTCTTTGGTAAGTAAATTTTTACATGCATTTATTGAAATATATAACTATATCATTACTATGTAATTGTAAGTTTATACTTAAGTAAGTGTTTCTTCACCACTGATAAGATTATGTCTTGCTTTATATTACTATGAAGTTCAATAGTACAGAAACCCATGTTACGATATAGGAATTTGAATTTAATATATTAAAGCTACTATGACCGACTTTATAAATAGTCTCCGATGAGGACTGTCATAACTTGCAAACATCTGGTTTACATATGATAAAATTGCAGTCAACTAATAATTGTAAAAGAATAAATAACATAACACTAAATATGTATAACAGAAGCTAGTAAATCAGAACATACATATAACATAAATAAATAAATCTATCTCTCATCTGAGTCGAAAGTACTTCATTATTATTTTAGGTGCCGATTTTAATATGGACAATTTTTTGCACATCCTTAGCATGCATCTAAGAGCTTTAAATAATCTACCAACCCAGCTGATGCATCCTTACCTTATTATATATACTCCTAGCTGCTAACAAAACTAATACGTCGTTCATTAACCAGTTGAGTTCTCTTAGTTGTATATGTTGTTTATCATTACATGCTTTTTTTTTATTTTAAAGGCAGGGGGACAGGAGACCCTATCCCAAGCACGGAGGTCATAGCGGCCCATTATGCTGTCCTGCTAGAAATCCATTCACCAAAACCTTCCTGTCCTCGTAATAAAGCGCATCAGGTCTTAGTGAGGCAGGGCTCTCAGCTCATCCACAGATAGAAGGGCAGATCTTAGAGTATCCAGCCTGCACCAGGCGAAGGCCGGATACGCACATAAAAAGTGTTCGGTTGTCTCTGCTTCTCCCTCCGGACACTCAGGGCTGTCAACAACTCCCATCCTTGTTAGATGAGCGTAAAGCGAGCTGTGGCCAGTGATGCCAGATTATGCCATGGATTAAGCGCCCAAATAAAGAAAAAAGATAACCCAAAAGGCGCCGAAATGTTTATTTTTAATAAGGCTGAATTTCTGATAAAGAGGCTGCTATTTGATTAGTTTTTAACGATTTAATCGATTATATAGATTGCATTATACTAGAAAAAGTATACATGCGCGATACTTTTCTTTACAAAAATTGGCGCTCCAGGTCCGAACTTTTGTTTTAAAAAATTTATAAAAAATAGAAATATTCAATTTTTTAAAACTGCTTTCACTGCAATAAGTTGATAATTAAGCTTCCTTAAAATAAAAAAAAAATGTCAATTTAAAAAGTTATGAAAGAAATATTGAAACGGCTTTAGTGACAGTCCACCCAACACCACACCAACAGCCAAAAAATCACTATTCTCGATTTGAGCGGCTGTAAACATTACTGAATCTCACTGACAGTTTGCATAGAAGTTTGAAATTGCATTATCTAACAAATTCTAAATGAATATTTTAACACTTTTGCAAATCCATACATTTTTGGGCCACCCTTACCTAATGTATAATGCTTTTGTTTTTGCTGTGAACTGAACATTTTCTGAACAAATATAAAATATTACCTTAATTAAATTCCAAACTTTTTCCTTTTTAGTTAGAATGATATGTCCAAGAATAATTTAATGTGAATAAAATCATTAATTCACTGTAGTGTAGACAGCAGGCAGTTCAGAGAGCTTCATTGCTGTCCTGATGAGATCGTCCTGCACTGCTAATCAAAACACGCAGTATGCTGTCAAAATTTCTTTACGAAATTTTGGTTTTCGGTTACAACGCCAGTAACTGACCAGTACCCCGATACTTGTCTTTTAAACATTGCACGCGTTAGACGGAAAATTGCCTGTAAACTTGTATATTATACGGGTCTCGAAAAAATAACCCCCTCTTCTATTTAGTTAGAATGAGATATCCACGAATCATTTAATGTGAATAAAACCCATTTTCCATTCTATTTTATATCCTTAAATAGAGCCCAAAAATCGCAGGAAAAGCAGTGTCGCGCCCAATTGGGCGTTGGGCGCTTTTCATGAAAATCGAAGCGGAAATTTTGTAAAAAGATAGCCCAATTTGCGGAAAAGCGCCCAATCTGGCATCACTGGCTGTGGCCTGTGATGATGCCAACCACAGTTCTGCATTGTTTCCTTCCGAGCCCCATGAGAAAATCAGAGATATTCCCATTAGGCCCATCAAGAAACAGTTTTGTACACCTGCAAGTACTCCGGTTCGCCCATCTCTGCTGATGCTTTCTATGCACATCCGTTTTAATGAGAGACCCGATACTCGAGGTGGCAACACCTACGGCCGGTTCCGGTCCGAGGAACGGAGAATCAGACGCAGCCCTAGCTCAAAGGTCAACCCTTTCATTCCCCATGATCCCTATGTGACCAGGAACCCACAGAAGCGACACCTTGTTGTGGATACACAGATTATCCACAGAAGACCTGCAATCCCCCAGTAACAAAGATGTTATAAGTGGGCCACTCAGAGCCAACAAGGCTGCCTGACTTCCCAAGGGATAGCAGTGTCCTTCCCCTTGATTTACATATCAAGGCTAACTTCGCTGCCATTGATATGGCGAAGACTTCAGCCTGGAAGACAGTGGTGTGTCTACCAAGTGAGTACTCCATCCCAATATCAGGTTCAGGAAAGTAGACACCCGCCCCAGCTCCCTCATTAGTGAGGTATACGGAATGATACCTTAAGAATTTCTTTTTCCATGTCGGCTATTATATGAGTACCACATACTGATAAATATGACCACGTATTTCTGCGCGTTGAGTCAGCAAGTGCTGCCGATAACCCATTTTCTTATATGGCTTAGAATCAAAGTACAAGAATACTACTTGATGGCCTTTGTCAGAATTTGTCCCGAAGAGAATCAGGGTAAGAGCGTAAGAGAATGAAGAATGAGGCATTCAGTGGTGATGAAATTCAGAATCAACAATAATGCTAATCCAATTTGCTGCTATCCCAAAAAGCACAAAATTACCCAGGAACATCCCATTCTTGTTCCACAGATCCCATAGCTTTTCCGGGATAAACAGGAAGTATTCATTATGTACTTAGGACCTTATTTCTAGGAGTTATTAAAAATTTCCAATTAGTTATTCCCTGGGAACTACTCTATGTGGGAACATTCTCAGTATTTTACAGATAAATACATACGGGATATGCAGGACAATTTTGGGACAAACATGGGAAAGTGGTTTTTCCCCTTCCAGAATTTATTTCAGTATGTTCTCTGATTCTTGTGAATCGCGTGTATCATTTTTGGAGAACAAAAACGGAACAACAAAATATGTCTTGAAGGAAGCCATGTGAAGCTATTTACATGCTTGTTCCTATATTAGAATTCTATTCGTTTCTGCAATTTCTTCTCGTTTCGCAAAGTTTTTTAGTTTCAGAACGTGAACACATCCGTAAGACGTCGTAGGTACGCTTTCAGCGGGAACGGAAATTTTAAAATTATTGAATGCGTTACCGTACCTAAGTACAACTACAGTATATCCTGTAGGAAGAGCATGGGATCAACCAGGGACATCCCAACCCCGGACATTCGTCACTCCCAGGGATGTCCTATGTTGTTAAGTTAACTGGGACCGGACGGGATTTTCCATGGACAATTTATATGCCTTAGGGGATTTCCCAGTAACATACCGCGGACACAAATGTGCTATGCTATGTGGAAATCCAGTCTAATCAGTGTATTTGTAATTGAGTTATATCCTCCGCAAATCGAAGCCTGGCTGCAGCCATGGTAGACATTGGGATTATTTGGAGCTACATGTCTCTACCAAGCTAGTTATAACCGACCACAGTTACCTAAAGTAATTCAGCTTTTAAGTTTTCTTTTCCTCATGAATCACTTCCGTCATCAATTCTAGAATACGTTTATGTTATGCGGCATTAAATCTAAAATTAACTAACTTCTGAAAAATATTCCAATTCCACAAATAAAAGAAAAAAGTGTAATGTTTTTCTGGTTTGTATCGGCATTTGATCCTATTTGTCTACTTGATTTTATAATTGTGTTGTTAGTCTCAATATGGAAATGGATGTAAGTTATTTCACAGCCGTATGTTATATGCCTAGTGCTCTGTATACTGCGATTTATGACTACGTAATTTGTATATTCCCTGATTATTGTAGCTGAAGTCGGTAAATTATTGTAGGGAGTTTTTAGAATAATCTCTGTTTACTTTCCAATTGAATTGGTCGATTTGTAAAAATAAAAATACTGACAGAAATCTTCTTCGAATTGAAAGAGATGAAACCTTCTCTACGCCATGTTTCTAAAGTATTGTGAACTTTAGCAGCATATTAAGGAGCATAAGTAGAATTCACAGAATTCAGATTCAGTTCATCTAAATCATTAAAATTAATGGAATGACTCATTGAATAAGATAAAGAACACATAAGAACCAAACAACAAAAGATACACATAATACCAATTAAAATGTTCTCCAGCGATAAACTTGCAAAGAATAGGCTAGCAGAATACTAGTCCATTGCCGCATATCGATTTCTTAAGAACAAAATGCTAATGAAGATTAGTTGATATTAGATGCAAAAACTCTAAGCATAATTTCAATTATTTTAATAAATAAATTATCACCGTTCACATTTTCAACAGTAATTACTAAGACCACCCCCATACAATTTACTTATTAAGGATATGCAATCACTTCAGGGATTCATTGGATAAAATACATCCTATTTAAATAAACTTTAAATACCAATAACCATAAATCAGCTACATCTCGCTTAATCCTGGCGCGAACTATACCTAAGCACAAAATATTAAATTAAGATTGACATTCTGATTAAGCAAACTAAATCCAAAGTGTTCCCCTTCAAATGTACGCAAATTTCACTTCACATGAAGCCTTTCCACTGGAAACATCGATCGATTCAAATAACTTCTGATTTCGTGTAAATGCGGGTCAATAGATCTCTGCGTTGGATGTGTGTGTGTAGATATATACATTTGAGCGTACATAATTTATGCCAAAATATTTGCAGAAAATGTTTACATCGAACTTATGCTTTTAGTCAAAATCATGAAACGAATACGTTGCTTTTCTGTTGCAATTCTACTTGGTTCGTCATTGTGTGCTCCAAGCTTCAACCAAATCAGGGTTTAACTAAGCACGTACATGTATCATTTCGACGAAATGCTCACGTTAAATATTAAACAGTCTGATAAATTTTTTTTTCTTACATATACAATTCTAAAATACACATATAGATAAAGTAAACCAAGTGATTTTAATAAATGTCCAAGCTAGCTTTCGGCAAAGATTTTTTAGTTACATATATCGAAGGAAGACCTGGCATATCTGCTTGAGATTTATTTTTAGGGAAATTTTAATGTAACGACACTCATTCATTTTTTACATAACTTCACACAAGGAAAACCAGATCGAGACTGATATTTACATTTGTTATAAAATAGTTTTTTAAATTACAGTTTGTAGCCTACATAAACTATTCCTCGAAAGCGTAACAGGATTTTAACGCAAAAATCGATTTTAACAAAAAATACGCTGCAACCAGAAGATGAAAGTATTATTAAGTCTTGAGAATTTAATAGCAGTCACCACATATCTATTATTAAAAATAGTTTTATAAAAATATATTCTGCATTGCAATGCTCTATAATTTTTGTATTTTTGAGAGAGTGAACGTATATTATGAACAATGTTGTGCCAACTCGTAATACCCTGACTATACAAACCGCGAAGAACGACTAACTATAATAGGTCATAATGGACCGGTTAGCGGCTGACCATACACACTTCTTGTCTTGTCCTATTGCAGGAAATTTTCATATAAAAATAGCTTGGATTTCATTCAAATACCTTCCATAAATATGTTCTACATGCTACTTTTATATCCTAGATGAAATCTAAAGGGCATAGTAAGTTTGCCATTTCATTTGTAACGCCTCGATATAATTATGGTAGAGCAAAATGGATTGGACACCCACGCATAATAAGAAAAGTAGGGTTGCCATACAGAAATTCCATTTTCCACTCTATATTTGCACACTGCCTGAGAAAGCGACAACAAAGAGAGCTGAAATTTGGTACTTGGTGGTTTTATAGTATCGGGTAACCCCTTCTAGGTGCTGTCATATACAAACATAGGATTTTTACGTATACTGTGAAAACGATCAGTTCTATATGGTTTTTATGTACTGAAAACTTCTTCAGAATATGAAATCCTATAAATGGTAATAATCATTTTTTGTGTCCGACGAACCGTTCTAGATATATATGCGAAAAGCCACTTCAAATATCATAATTGCACAGATAGGTGTCCATATGAAATTTCATACGTGCATTCATCTAGGGTATCATAAGAATTGGTCTTAGACAAATTCTAGCTTTTCTACTTGCTTTTTAATACCAACAAAAAGAAAACGTATTGGATTTCATTTTTCTATAGGAGCGATCCACGACTGGAAATCGTAGTTCTTCCACTATGATAGTATAAAAGTATAGGGTCACTCTTATTTCGTGCCTCCGGCCGGCCCACTAATTACTTTTAATGTTGGTGCTATCAGTGGCGTACACACTAAACTACTATGGGGGGGGGGGCTTATGCACATATGTTAAAGTTCTTAATAAATTTTCAAAGGTAAATAAAGTCGTCTTTCGGTATTAGCCAACTCGTCTGTACTTTATAAGTTGATATGCCAGAATATAGGCGATTCATACATCTATGCTGCGACTCTTAACTATTCATTTTGTATGGACAATGACGTTATTTTTCAACTTTTTTTGTATTAGTATCAATGCAAATTATTATAACGGAACGTTCGCTTGTACACGAAATGAATGGGCAAAAATATATAAACAACTGGATGCCGTAAAACAAGGCCGAGCGAAATCATTATATATTCTGAAATTTGTTATAAATCAGTTTTCATAACGTGAATTAACTCCATATTTCAATGTTCGGTTCTATCCCACTTTCATAAAGAGAATTCATGCAAAACGGAGTTATGAAATACGACGAAACAAGACGATTTTTGTTAGACGAAGGAGTCTTACCAAATGTGCATTTTGTTGACCGCACTCAATTGGGATCATTTCAGTAGCTGGTGAACTAGTGAGCCATGTTTGTGTCGGGTCGCACATTTACCAACTCTAGACCTACAATTTTATAAACCTAGACAAATCAATTTCGAAATTCTTGTTTAGTAATACTTAGCTAGGCGGGCTTTTGATAATGTAAAATTAAAAAGGCAATGTTAATAGTCAGGCTCTGAAAAGGGAAGATTAAAAAAAATTTGTAAACACGACAGAACGAATCCTAATAAAAGTCTTTATTAGTAATTTTTTTTATAAGACTATCAGAACCAGCTTAACACAAGCTCGCTGTAGTGATACGTTTAGTAAATAAAAGGTCAATAATACATGCGTTTCATCACTTAGTCGGTTCTACTAAACATAAACGAAGCACCGGATGAAATGACATGCAATGCAACAATAGAACAAAGATAAAAAACAAAATTAAATCTAACTAAAAAGATTTTTGCAAAACATGCTTAGAATCGTCAACAACAAAATACTCAGCGAAATTATTAACAACAGTACTTACGCGATTAATAGGTTCATACATGCCAAAGTTAGACCTTGAGGAGTTTACATGCAACAGAGGTAGCCTTCTCAAATTGTACCTACTATCACGGAAAGAGATTTTCTTAAGTAACAACGAGGAAACAACATTCGCGTTTAAGAGTTGGTGTATGAAAGTTACATCGGCAACCATACGACGTTTCTCAAGGGAGTGCATATTAAAAAGCTGAAAGGGATTCTCATAGGGTGGAAGAATCAATGAATTATTCCAGGGTAGGTGTCTAAGAGCAAAACGCAAGAAGTTTCTCTGAACAGACTCGATACGGACGATGTGTGTACTGTAAAATGGAGACTAGACCTGGCTAGCGTATTTCAGAAGTGGTCTCACAAAGCAAGTATACAAAACGTAATGATATGGAGGGATTCGAGAACTGTTGGTGGTTGTAGACCTGCCCAAAATAAATGCATGTTGGTATGAAGAAAGCAAATTCTTCAGGAAATTGACAGCTTAGAGTAAATGATTGATTCGAATAATTTGGGCATGCAAGATAATTTTGCAATAGGCCTATAGTTAGATATATAATATTTGCTGCCTTTTTTGTGGATAGGTATGATGGAAGAATTTTCCTACAGCTGCGAAAACAACCACTAACGAGCGATTTTTGGAAAATAATTCTCAGAGGGGTTGCCAGGGAGCGGAAACATTACTTAAAAAGGCTGGAAGGATGCCATCAGGACACGTTGTAAAGTCATTTGGAACCCTATTAATATGATCAAGTATATCATCATTGTAGGGATACTGAATGAAATGTTATTGGAGTCGTTCATATGACTAAAGTTATTATTTCGAAGTTGGAAATTTGATGAGGCGAATGAATTTTCCAAAAGTGAAGCAAACATATCATCACTAGCGAAGTCCTTATACCTCATGATATTAGGATAGTTGTCCGTTTTTCTCTTCATATTAATAAACTTAAAAAATATACGTGGGTAGCTAAATAATGTCGCACGCATCCTTTGAATATACTAATCATAGAGTGAAGAGGAAAGTTCTTTGATCTCATTATATGATGTGAGGAAGTTGCTGTGACTTGTAATGTCTTTGTCGCTCATATAACTTTTCCACTATTTATTTTTTCTATTATTTATATATCAAGACGCTTCAGCTCTTTATTGAACCATGGAGGAGATCTGTAGAGAGCCGCTTATGCTCGCGGGGAACGTGAGAGGAAAATAAATTGAAAAGAGTTATGTGAAATTTGGAAATGTCTTCGTCAACACTATTACTAGACAGTAATGTCTTGAAGTCAATAGATGTAAGTCTACTGGGAAAGTTCCGAAAAGTTAGCCTTTCTAAAATTGAAGAAGTATTGTGTTTCGTCACAGTTTGTAATGTTTTCAGTTTCATAGCAATATGTAATTAGTAAAGGAAGGTGATGATTATCAAGAATTGGTACTAAAACTGGGCTAGGTTTGACTATAAAGTTACCCACTGAGTAAGGGAAACTTAATGAGAGTTGCTTTATTAGAAAATCGGTATATTACATATTCGATGATATATGTAGATAAAAGTGGACTAAAATTTGATTCGAATATGTATTTATGGACTTTATATAAGCTAAGATTTTATGGGATTGAAATATTATTGGCAATAATAGATGTTTTACCTCAAAAAATAGCAAAGCGCCTCATAATTAATCAAAATCTAAAAATCTGTATGAATAGTTTTATAATATGGAAGAATATGGGAACTTCTATCTGCTTCATAATTTAGTCCAAATTCATGTATTCATATTTTCTTCAAGACATAATATTTTATATTTTATAAATACTAAATTGGGTGAATTATCTGTATTTGTGGAAATCTATTTTACTATCAAACCTCCACATTAAAAGAAAATAGATGCTTTGCTGTTATATTCTGGATGAATACATATTTTTAATGTACATCATCATATGGTATTATAATTACCGAAGACTTCGCAGATTGGAATAAACTTTTAAAATCCACAAATACTGATACATCATTCTTATTATCCTCCGAAGATTAGTAGACCTTTTAACTTTCTCCCAGTCCATTTTGACAAATAAACACCGAGTGATATAGATGAGTTTTAATGAGAATAATTATCTTGTTGTACTAGTAGCAGTGTCCTCTTAATATTTTATCATTCATAACAGCATCTTTATGTGTTATTTTATACTTGAACTCTTTCAATAACTTTCATATATGTATCATAACACCTTACTCCTCATAAGGACATTTTCTTGAAAGTACATCCCTTTGAGAGTTAGCATTTCATAAAAAAGACTCAATAAGAACATATATTTTCTGTTACTCAGAATAAGAGTATTGTAGGGTAAAGAAAGAATACTTTTTAAATATAATATAATTCTTTAATGCTCTTATCATCAATTCATAAAAATATCTGACAAAGTTTGTACATTGTATTCTGTTTATATAGAAAGGGTCTGGAATACGATGTCTGCGGTATGGTGGGGATGACTGGAAACCATTTGCTTCCTGCATAGCTAAGGGAAATCCAGTGGCGTGCTACAGTACAAAGATGGTCTTAATATAAGAGTCAAAGGTTTAGAAGTTCTAGTAGCATTAATCTCTCATAATAATAGTACTATGAGATATATTTAAGGCCTATTACAAGAATATTGTTATGAGAATATAAAAGAGTGTTAAGAGATTCTTATGAGATGCTTTTGCGGTTTGTAAGAGTTGTTCTATGGAGAGGCCTGGACGACAAATCTACGTCAAACTAACAACACAACCTCGTGTTAACAAGTCAATTGCTAATAATGGATTCAGGTGATTTGGTTTTTCCCTCTGAATATTGTGAAGGTTTTAGCGAAGAAAATTAAACAATTATATCGATTTGTACAAGATTTCTGTAAGAGGTGGATAGATTTGGCATTTGTTCATCAAAATGTTAGTCCCGTACATTGGTAAGTACATCTTACATATTACTAACTCTTGCCTAATGTCATCTACGTTCCCTAGTGAGTGGAAAATAGCAACTGTAATGCCGGTGTCCAAGAAAACCAATGAAAAACCTGAATTTCACGCTGATTACAGGCCAATAAGTTTACTATGTTTTCTGTCAAAAGTACTTATGTACAAGCAAGTACTGCTTTATGTGGAATCCTGCAACCTATTAACGAGTTGGAAATCAGGCTTCCGCGCTTCCCATAGCTGCGAAACCGCAGTCTTAAAAGTATCTTCAGATATAAAATTGGCTCTGGACCGAGACAAGTTCACTGTTCTGGTTCTTTTGGATTTTTCGAAAGCCTTCGACTCTGTAGACTATCGCATTGTTCTCCAGAAGCTGTCATCCTCCTTTGATTTTAGCACCTCAGCTGTTTCCCTGATCAACAGTTTTTTATCTCACCGTCGCCAACAAGTCAAGGTGAAAGATTTACTACCCAGTGCGCGTCCGCTAGAACGAAGGGTTCCCCAAAGATCTATTCTGGGTCCTTTGCTTTTCTGCTTATTTATCAACGATTTACCGAGAGTTGTTTATGATGTGAAAATTCATTTATATGCCGATGATGTTCAGCTGTATCTAAGTAGACCTATTGGCCTCCTCGAGGATTGCGTGGCACGAATAAACTCTGTTTTGGACCGAATTTACACCTGGTCTAACTATAATCGGCTGCTACTAAATCCGGGAAAGTCACTCTGTGCTATCTTTTATAATAGCACACTCAATGAAACCGACATACCGCCTATACTGTTGAACGGCGTTTCATTGCCTATGTCAAATAAGGTCACCAACCTTGGGATAGAACTAAACCCCAATATTAAGTGCTGTGATAACATTAATAATACGATCAGAAAAATCTATGGGGGCTTACGCAGACTGTGGCTTTCAGCGAATATATTATCCAATCGTTCTCGTCTAAAGCTAGTAAAAACACTAATCTTGCCTTATTTCACTTTTGGATGTTTGGTCTTTCCTGAAGTTGCCCTAAATGACTGTGTGAGGTTCATTTATGGGTTGCGTAGGTTTGATCATGTCTCACATCTCCGGTCTTGTTTGTTCGGATGTTCTCTTACCTTAAACGAAAAAACTTGGTTTCTTTGTACAATTTGTTAAAATTTAATAAGCCAGAGTACCTAAGAGAACTTTTCCATTTTACTACCTCCCAACGAAATAGAAATTTGGTATTGCCTCGCTTTCATAAGACTGTAATGGATAACTCTTTTCTTGTCCAAAGCATCCGCCTGTGGAATGATCTCCCTGACAGTATACAGGCGGCTGGTACCATCAATGCATTTAAAAAACTCGTAAAAACGCACATAATATAGCTCCTTTTTCACATTCTTTTCTTTCTCTCCGCAAGGGAAAACTAGTTAGTTGATAATTTCATAGTATACATAAAGATTTTTATTTTTTCTTTAATGTTATACTTGAATTGTAACTCCTACTTAATGATGCTTATTTTTATTTTTATTTGAATTTCGATGTACATGATTCTAGCTCCACTACAATAGATGTGCTCAAGAAGATTTCAATCTTGTGTACTTTACCGAAATAAAGTTTATTTTATTCTATTCTATCCTATTTGCCATTTATAAAAAGTTACAAAAACATTTTTACATTTTTGACTTTATTCCCTAGCAAATTTCGACTTAAGTTCCATTTCTGAATGATAATAAGGTCGATATTTGTCAGTTCATAGATTCCCTCTATTTCTGCGCGGAAGTGGAAATAAAGTCGTTTCGATGTTACTCCATTCGAGCTTATTTCAGGTAACCATTGATTTGCTCGCAAGTTGTTTTTAGGTGAAATTTGAGGCAGGAACAAGAACAAAAAAGCATAGAAAGGCCGATTAGGAATTAATTCAGTTTATGCAACTGAGATAAGGCCGAACCGTGAAATTTGGTCTGATTTCACTTTACTGTAATAACAACGTATTTCAGTCACTCGGCCTTTTTTCATCACACCGAGAATCTGATACAATCCGTATGTCAAAATTATCTTCGTCTTTCGATTTTAAAGATTTGACATATTTCTCAATATAGAAAATAACTGCCGCTACACAAAATTTCCTACTGTAATAATAATACCCGCTTGCTTTATCAGTTTGCAATGAGCTTTGACTTAAATAATATTTATTGCAAAAAATAACTTCAGACATTGAATATACGATAGAAGTTCCAGCTTGACAACATGTCGCCATCGTAATATTTTTCTGCTCCTATTTGAATTTTTCCGAACTAACGCTGTTGAATAAATTCCAAATTCCTCCATAAATGAAATAAAGATGAAAGGTCACGTGATATCATGCCGTAACATTGAAACTTCCCTCAAAGTTTCACCTCTATATATTTATATATTCAGAGCTTCAGGTGAAAATCTATTTTGTAGGTAGAAAATTCTAGTATTCCCAAGGGTGATGCGGGGGGGGCATACTTTAACACCTATGTGTGTGCGCCACTGGGTATGTTGGTCACTCTTTAGTCGTTACTATCAACCGTGTGTAGCAAAGACAAATTCATTTATTTAAATCTGCTGTGTAGTAAACATTCGCGAATTTCTGGTAGAATATCCTTTAGTATAATAACGGCGACACTTTAATGAAGCGAAGTTTCTTCTTTCCTGCTGATGTTGCATTTTTGCGAAAGTAGTTCATAACAGGTATTTCGGATGCAAATTTGTGTTGGCTCTCCTGGGAAATCGAGAATCAAAATATTATGGACATACTTGTTCTCCAAGTGAATTTAACTGTTTTATTTTTGTATCATTTTGTATCTTACTCGCGGGAAATATAAGTTTTGGGTGCTTTAACAACAAGAAGGACATAGGCACGTTCACGTAAATTTTTTCACACTACAACTTCGTGAAACTTAAGCTGATTTTAGATTCCCGAAAGAAATCTCTTCCTTTTCACCTTCTTTTATTTTCGCTTATCTTATCGTACCCAAATAAAATTCATGTTTAATTTTTGAAAGTCCTATCCACGGGGAGCAATAGGAGCATAAAGAAAGTGAGGAGTGCTCTCTATTGGTTCGCCTTTCATTATAATTTAGCGTGGCGATGTTACTAGAAAGCATCAGTACCTACTGCAATATTCTATATACAGGGTGTCCCGTAAGTCGACGTCAAGCCGGAATCGGGTCATAGACCAAATCATAACAGTTACCAGAAAAATATAAAATTAAAAATCTAAGTCATGTATTTTTCAAATTATAGACATTTCTTTTGTTTTCGGGAAAATGTACACTTTTTAGCTCCTGTTGCTACAAATCTTTACTTTTTTTCAATTTTATTTTTCTTATGTAATCCCGAATAGTGCTTATATAACATGTTGCTTTAAATTCTAAACCAACTGTTCCAGCTTGGAAAAAAATGTCACATTTTGCCGAACCAAGAATAGAAAATTAATATTTCACCCAACTTTAACTGACTATAATGAAAAAAAATGTACTACGGCAGTTTGGCAAGTAACTTTAAAAGTTGACGCAATTAATAAGGATTCTAAAATTGTATAACACTTGCTACATTATTTCCTACAATACGGAAAAAAAATTTTTCTTCAAGTAACCCAGTTTCGAGAAATTTCTTTTCACCTACTAAAAATGATTCTAGTGTACCCAAAGCATGCCGTAAGACCGTAACTTTAAGATTCTAGTTTGAGTGAGACGGAGAGTCATTACACGAAGTATGAGTGAGAAAGATAGTGACGCTAGCGAGTCAAATCATCGGGTTTTTACAAATGTGCACCGTCTAGTCTCTACAGAGGGCCGACTTCCAAACCAAGTACATGGTGAAGGAAGAAGTTCCTTACCATACGAGGACGTAGTACTTCAAGCAGTTGAAGAAGACCCAAGTACTTCGATACGTGCAACCCAGGAAAGCACAAGAGTGCCTACAAGTATAGCTCACCGAATTTTACCAAAAAATTAGCTCCAGAATTACGGAAGCAGTTGAATTTGTCAACAACGGAAGATTTGCCCGTCTGATAACCCGATCTTTTTTAACAAGATTTCGATCTTGTATTGTAGCTGAAGGAAGGTAGTTTGAATATCTTTTGTAAATAATAAATCTTAGCATCCAAATAAGTGGTGTTAATTTTAAACTTAAGGAAAATTTATCCTAAATTCAACAAAAAGTTAAGATCTCTAACTTGAAGGCGTCACTATCTGTCTCACTCACAGTTCATGTAATGACTCTCCGCCTCACTCAAACTAGAATCTTAAAGTTACGGTCTTACGGCAAACTTTGGGTATACACTAAAATCTTTTTAAGTAGGTAAAAAGACATTTTTCGAAACTGGATTTCTTGAAGAATTTTTTTTTTTCCGTAATGTAAGAAATAATAGCAAGTGTATACTATTTTACAATCCTTATTAAATGCGTCAACTTTTAAAGTTACTTGCCAAACTGCCTGTTGGCTTAGAATTTAAAGCAACACGTTACATAAGCACTATTCGGGATTACATAAGAAAAATAAAATTGAAAAAAAGTAAAGATTTGTAGCAACAGGAGCTAAAAAGTGTACATTTTCCCGAAAACAAAAGAAATGTCTATAATTGGAAAAATACATGACTTAGATTTTTAATTTTATATTTTTCTGGTAACTGTTATGATTTGGTCTATGACCCGATTCCGGCTTGACGTCGACTTACGGGACACCCTGTATATCTTTACCTTCAGATAAGTATAAAGCGAGCATTGCATATTCTTATTCCCAGATTATTGGTTCCCTATGCCTCTCTCAGGGCGCGCTCGCAATATTTCCGGCTGGCTGGAGAGATCTTTAATGTAACCCAGAAAATAATCTGGTGATCTATTACAGTGTAAAATCAATGTCGGGTATTTATAGTGCGAGAAATTGAAGCGTCCTCAGCCACCAATAATGCACACGAATTCTTAAGAAATATGGTCAATTAAAATTCGAAGCAAAAAATGGATTCTTGTCTACTTTGGAAAATATCTTTACTGGCCTGAGCACACGAATCAATCGATTATATTTTGGTTCGTCCCCATGATATATTTAGCCGAGATCAATGAGTTATTGAGGTTTGCTAAGAGCTCTTCTCATACATGACTTCGTTAGTAGAGCCGTGCCATCGATATTTGGGTATATCTTGTCTGTGCTTCAATTATGTATATATGTTCTGTGTAAACGTACTGCAGTGACTCATTTCTACATGCGTTGAATATTCTCTTCCCAGTTTCTCCAACACCCTCGGCATTGTACTCATAGGTCTTAAGTTGTCTCTCTTAAAACATGACTTACACATATTTTGTTGCTGTATTCCTTCACACTCCATAAATATCGTCGACGACAAAAGTCAGAATATTTATGACCTACTCATTTTAACATCTAATTTTATCCATGGTACTATGGAACCTCTTGACGAATTACTACTTATTGGTGATTTTAATTTAGCCAATATTCAATGGGTACTTAAGAGGAGTCAGTACCAAAATTTGCAAGTTTCATACATTTTGCAATGCGAATTTTTGGCAAACTATTTGTAGCAGAATAATGATTTATATCTTAAATTAAAGGTAACGAAGAGGTCTAGAAAATAACGCCGAGAAAAAAAATAAATGTATTGGAATGGAGATATTAGCTTGAAAACTTGTAAAAAATGGTAAAGAGTGATTTTTTTCAAATCAAATTCCTGTTAGCAGATATTCTCATTTCTTTAGATTGTGACTATTTTAGAAAGATAAAGCCTAAATCTAGCAAATAACGTCGAGTTTTTTCATTTTTCGTGGCGCTTTTTTTACTTGTTTGACTCTAATAGTATTTGTTTTTTCTATCGATATTTCACCGACGAGAAATTGCAATATTTCGTTGAAAGTTGTTGGAATATAAAGCAAAATTGTATATTTAACAATTATGTGCAAAATAAAATTTAGCAGAGTTAATTCTCGTTAAAAATTTTTAATTTCTTTGAACTGCAAATTTTCATTTTCGTCTTAAATTGTCGCATGTTAGGTTTCTGTCTTTTACGCTAGATGTCTCTAATGGGATCTATGGTCTAGGTCTAGGCTAATTTTATATGAATTTTCATTCTTTCAGAACACAAACCAACGTATAGTAAATTTTATTGCCTACAGGCACTTAATAACTTGACAACAAGGGAGTCACTCTTCTGGGACACTATCTCATCTCTTGGTCTCAGCCAAATCAGTAATGTTAAGAATGACATGGGTAGGCAGTTAGAGCTGGTATTTTCTACTGATGCGGGTAACTCATTACAACATATACCACCCCCTCTACTAATGACGTATTGCTATGTAACCGCAAACCTCACATATTGTGACGAAACGCAATATTTTTTTCAATTTTAGAACGGCTAACTTCTCGGAAATTTCCTGTAGACTTCTATTGACCTCGAACACATTATCGTTTAGTTGACCGTCTGTTGATGAAGACGTTTCTAAGTTTTATATAATTCTTTTCGATTTATTTTCTTCATATGTTCCCCGTGACCGTCATCGGTTCTCTAAAACATCACCTTCATGGTTCAATAAAGAACTGAAACGTCTGAAAAATAGGAAGAATAACTTTTGGAAAAGTTATATGAAGGACAAGGACATTGTAGGTCACAACAATTTTCCCACATCCTATACTGAATTGAAAGAACTTTCCTCTACACTTTATGAGTATATTCAAAGCATGGGTACAAATTTGTTTAGTGATCCACGAATATTTTTTAAGCTTATTATTATGAAGAAAAAAACCGACAACTATCCTAATACTATGAGGTCCAAAAATTCTGCTAGTGATGATTCGTCTGAAATTTGTGATATGTTTGCTTAATTTTTATACAATGCCTTTGCCTCGTCAAATTTTCAACTACAGTCATACGAGCGGCTCTCATTACATTTCATTCAATATCTCTTCAATTTCAGAAGAGGATATACTCGATTATATTAATGGGCAGCAAAATGACTTCACAACTGGTCCGAATGGGATCCTTCCTACCTTCGTTAAATCAAGCTGTCTTGCAGTCACAGCTCCGCTGAGAATTTTTTTCCAGAAATCGCTCGAGAGTGGTTGTTTCCATAAAAAGCATAGAAAAAAAGAAATTTCTAACTATAGTGTAGGCCTATTGCAAAATAATCTTGCATTCCCAAATTGTTTGAATCTATCATTTACTGTCAGCTATAATTTTCCTGTAAGAATTTGCCCTCTTGAAACCAAAGTGGGTTTATTTCGGGCAGGTTGACAACCAATAACGTGCTGGAATTTGTCTAGGATACCATTGGCGGGTTGGCAAAAGGCTATCAGACAGATTGTATTTATACACGCTTTAGTAAGGCGTTCTATAAGTTATCGCACTCCGTGTTTAAAATGGAAAAGTATGGGTCTCCCCCAACATTTCTAAAATTCTAAAAATAAAAGTCTTATTTAGATAACAGAACATACCAAATCTAAATCCGCCATTCCATCTATACTGTCTTGAAAGCTTCGTCCGGCGTACCTAAAGTTAGTTACTTGGGCCCGTTGGTCTTTATTCTGTCTATTGACGACATTGTATTTGTTGAGAAGCACTGCAAGATCTTTATTTATCCTGATGGTGTTAAGCTTTTCGCTCAGATTAAATCTGTTAAAGGTTGTGAACAGGTATAGGGTGACCTTCTAACATTTTCGAAATTGATGCAAGAGCAATATTTTGGTACTCTATATCGACAAATGTGCGGTTATGACTTTCCATAGGAATCAGAAACCAATCAGTTATGATTATGAGTTCTCGGATTCCACGATTCGCTGTTTGAATTCTGTCTGTGACTTAGCTGTCAAATGCGATCACATATTGAATTTTCGCTCCCATATAAGCTACATGGTATCAAAGAGTAGTGTTATGCTGGGCTTAATAAAACTTTGGTCCCGAGAGTGTTCAACGGAATTTCCTACGACTTGCTCTCAGGCATCTACCCTGGAATAATTCATTGATTCTTCCACCCTATGAGAATCCATTTCAAGTTTTTAATATGCACTCCCTTGAGAAACGTCACATGGTTGCCGATGTAACTTTCGTACACCAACTCTTAAACGCACGCGAATGTTGTTTCCTCATTGTTACTTAAGAAAATCTCTTTCCGTGATAGTAGATACAATTTGAGAAGGCTACCTCTGTTGCATGGTAACTCCTCAAGGTCTCACTTTAGCATGTATGAACCTGTTAATCGCATGTGTTAAGAAAAGACCATTTTGTTGTTGACGTTTCTAAGCATGTTTTAAAAAAATCTTTTTGGTTAGATTTAATTTTGTTTTTTATCATTGTTCTATGATGCATTGCATGTCATTTCATCCGGTGCTTCGTTTATGTTTAGTAGAACCGACTAAATGATGAAACGCATGTAGTGTTGACCGTTTATTTATCAAACGTGTCCATGCAGCGAGCTTGTGTTAAGCTGCTTCTGATAGTCAAATCGCTGTCTGTCAATTGGCCAACGATTCTTTCTCTCAAGGGTTTTGTTACATATAAAAAAGTCCTGTGCTCCGTTGCATTTTTCGTTCAGAAAAACAGAAATGTTTAACGGAGAAAATGATTGACTTGTTGCTTCGAAAAGCACCAAAAGACTGAATGAATGTTGAAACAATAATATGTATACATAACTGAGGGAATGGTGTTGAAGTCAAAATTTCTCGTGAGTGCCTTTTTACCAAATCCACTCGCATTCCCCTACAATCTTGGTGTCGAGTGCATGCCATTACCGATCGACAATCACGCCACATCATTACTAAACAATGGTGAGGTTGTTGTTTACTCCCTGGAGAAAGCTAATATTCTGACAGCTAGAATCGTTCCTAATTCTCGTCTTCCACCCATTTCACAGACACCGGTTTTACATCCCCCGTGTAGATGTGTACAAGAGCCAATACACAATGTCTTCGAGGCCGCAGTCCTGATGATATTCCCAAGAAAGGAGTTGCTAACGATCTCTTAAATTATCTATCAATTGCAATCATTTCGATTCTTTCAAAAGTTCTTGAATCTATCGTTAAGTCCAAATTAGTGAAGCATCTAGAAACCAATCAATTCATCAACGATGCCAACATGTCTTCCGGATTAGACTGCTATTTGTCGACTTGCTGACTTTTCTTACGGAACGTTGGAACCGTAGTCTTCACAAGTTTGGTGAGTGCAAAATGATTACTCTCTATATTTCAAGGGCCTTTGTTAGAGTTTGCAATTCAGCCCTTTAAGCCAAACTAAAGAAACTTGGTGTCTCCCATTCTCTGCAATAATGAATTGAAAGCTTTTATCCGGTCGTCTAATAGGGGTTGTACTAATTGTCTTTCATCAGAACATTTCTCTTTAAATTTCGGTGTGCCCCTCGAATCTGTTATCTCTCGATCTCTCTTCTTAATTTTCATTAAGGATCAGCTTTCCCCTGCTTTCAATCCCATTCATAGTTTGGCTGATGAGAGGACCTAATATCTCGCTTAGTCTTTTGACACTCATGCTTCCTCCAGAGGGAGTTCACATCTGTCATTCGAAATTGTATGATTATATAACGACATTGATAATATCCGCGTTTGGGGCAACGCGAAACGCGTCTTTACGCACATCTTCGTTATTGCCAACGATGCATGGAAATGTCTTGGATTTGTGAAAAGGTATAACATATATTTCAGATCATCGAATATAGCACTCCTTTACAAGTCCTACATCACACCAGGAATGGGCCGTGGGTGGCCGCGCAGCCTTAGCTTCATTGGATATTGTCCAAAAGTGAGCCCTCAAGCTCTTTGGCGATTTGGCATTAACTTTTCATATCGACTCACTTGAGCACCGCCGCAATGTTGGATGCCTTTCGCTCGTTTAATCTGATTCCCTGTAGAACGATTCCTACATGCAATACTGGTGCAAATTGCACATATCCTTTTACCCTTCAAATTAGTTTCGGTCGTAGAATAAAATTTCCGTGATGCTCTTTTATCCCGAATTGTGCAAATGTGGAACTTCTACCATTTTCTGTTTTTCCTGCGGCAAAGTCTGCGAAAGTTAAAGAGTCACATACATCAATACTTCCGCTAGTCTCCTCACTTCCTTTAATTCCTTTCCTTACATCCTTCCTGCTATGCTGCGTTTTGCATCATGTGTTGGGTATCCCCTGAGTTTGGCTTAGTAATATAAATAATAAACAAAAATAAATATATAAATAGTGTTCGGAAAATGATTAGGATATAGTATGCCAATCGATTGTTGGGCGTCTTACCTGATCAATATTTATTTTGATACCAGGGGCGGATACAGCTATAATGCGCGATACCAGGGGCGGATACAGGTAGAATGCACGGGTGGCGCGATGGGCACCCACCCTCCCCGCCCTTTAAAGACAACTGAAGAAAAATTGCAGTAAATCTTCTGCATTGTACCGAACAAAATGATTCATTACGCAGAAAATTTATTCTACTGCACTTTCTATAAAAAAAACATACAAATTTCTGAACGCTTCCAATTTTGATACGTTCAAAAAGAACTTTTGGCTTGCGGGTTGGATTTCGCTACAATTTAGATCATGTGAGGCGAAACCTATCGTGAAATCAGATACTTGTACAATTGTTTTAAATGAGCGTAGATTTTCTTGAAGTAGGACGCAGTATATTCGGGTAAAAGCGATGGAAGTCTTGTTTCCTTTCA
The DNA here is from genome assembly GCA_963930735.1 of Dioctria linearis. Lineage (NCBI taxonomy): Eukaryota > Metazoa > Arthropoda > Insecta > Diptera > Asilidae > Dioctria > Dioctria linearis. The sequence goes on along the minus strand of OZ005743.1, from coordinate 135,331,955 downwards.
AAACCTCTGCTAAAAGTCCTTAATGGGTCTTCGCTGTAAAGGTAGTTTGTTAGAATTTTATCGGCGGGACACAACAAACATTTATAGAAGACATTATTAGTTGTAACTGGAGAGATTCAGACATGGAAACGAAAAATAAGTAGTTATGTACTGTTGTAGAGAATTATCACAATTAAAGCAAGAGATTTATTTTGGAATACACATTTTTTATAATATCGTTAATACAATAGTTCTACTACAATACTTAGTCCAAATGCTAAATAAAAATAAAATAAAACCAAACTATGAAGCTACGTACACAAAAATAAATAAACGTAATATATTTTTTTGTATTGTTTTAATTCCTATTTTTTAAAGTTACAATTTATGAGGAATTCGTGAAATTTAACGAAATATATTTTCTTATGGTATATGTGATGAATCCACACCACCTTACGCATTACCTCATTGTCCAGGTGCATTATTTCCCATATCAAATCAAAACCTAAAAATAAATCCCAGTTTCATTTCACATAGAAACCTTAACTCATTAACCTATGCACAAATTGGTGTCATGTTCGAACTCCCCAAACTCCCCACTTCCAATATAAAATAATCACGCCACCGCAAATTAGCTGCCGTTGACCAGGGGCCGAATTTACTAACTCGGAGAGTTATGGAGTTGTGGAGATGAGAGTTTCTTTTGACAGTTATCTCTCCACTTGGAATTCTGTAGCTCGTCGAATTTGTATTGAGAATTACCAAACTCTCTATTCCACTCGACAAAACTCTCGGCTGTGTTAGTTGTGGAGAAGTAAGAAGAATATTTTTCAACTGACAGTACTGTCTGTTTTTATTGTCCTTTGTGATGGTACCTTGGTACCTAGGAACTTTTAAATTAAATTCCCGATTCACCGCATATCCTGGCTATACTTACAAATTATGGAAATCCTTGCAATACTTACAGAGATATATGGATTTTGATCTCTCAAGGTACCCGCTAAAAATTTTAAATCACGCTAAAATGGAAAATGGAAGAGGACTATCCAGTACAGAAGAGATGCTATAAGAATTTCAGATATGCACGTTAAAGCTTGTATGTAGGATTAAATCGCATCAAACATTTTGTCTCCTATTTAGATATGTAATAAATTTTTCAGTCGAATGAATGGTTTTGGAGATAACTGCAAAAGAAGTGAATCAGTCCTTCGTAAAATAAAAAATGGGGGTTTTTGGTACAAAAATGGACATATTTTCAATCGATCATTATGAAGAACTGGCAAGTCGTGGAAATTCACTTTCCATGAGAAAAAAGTTCACAACAGAGTACTAATGGATGTGAAGCAAAGAACGGAAGTTATATAGTCCAGCAGCCACCGCCTGTTTTTTTTAGTGAGTGATAACAGGCTGAATTTTCGTGAGTAGGTTAGGTTCGACGAGACGCCAAGTTTTTGCTCTGTGAAAATTTTCGATAGAGGTAGCTACTGTAGTGCGCAGGTATAAAACATGTCGATTCGGTGGAGTGTCGAAATTGTCTGTAAGTTTTTTATTTGAATATTGAGATAATTGGATAATAAATAAACTCGGAAAAACATTTCTCCTACAAAATGGATGGTTTGACTGAACTGTCCTCCACTCCGTATATGTCCAAATAAAGACCTAATAAAAATTATTAATAACCAGCTGATTTTTTGTATGCAGCTTAGTAAATGTTAAAACAAAAGTAAATAAGTCCAAAAATGTACTTTTGCGCTATTTACGTTTGAATTTTTGAAAATTTTCCCATAATCAGTTTTTTAATTTTTTTTTTCAATATAATGTGCAAAGATATTTTGGATTATGTTTGTATATGCATGTGTAACTGTTTTGGATAAATTCTAGGAATTTAAAGTGTTTTTTTGGGAGGTATCTAGTTTTGATCAAACATATTTCACAGCAAATGAATCAAAAACTTTAAAATTATGTTAAGAACTATTCATTTATTAAAAAGAAAAAAGAAAGCATTTCCAATTCACATTTTTATTGTACATAGCAAAAATTATTCTTTAAAATTTATTCCTCTGAACTAGAGTCGCTCTCCAGGTCTGGATCAATACTGCTTATGTTGTTCGCAGTTAAATTTTTATAGAAGTCATGGAACACAGCTGGAATTAGGGGAAGTAATGATAAAATATCCTTCTTTTTTTCGTCCGAAATTACAGCAATTTCCAGATATTTCTCTGTAAGATGTAGAGAAAGTTTTCCTCTTCTATTGAAGCTCACACAACCAAACTCATCGTTTTCCTCTAAACTAGCTTTCAAAAATATTTTCCCAACTTGCTTTCTGTATTGCAACCACTTCACATTGCGCCAGCGAAACAAATTTCCATCTTCATCTTTCTTTCGGCTAACAAAGCCAGAACCTGATTTGAGAAGACGGGAAAATTTGAAAATCTCGTTTCGTTGCAACTCGTGGACCTGAAATTTATTCTTTTTGCCACAAGATCTCACCAACTGATACCAATCATGAGGATGAAATATTTCAGCATTGGAACTTTTATTCTTCTTTTCGATAATAGCGTGATCGCTATCGCATTCCATATGAGTATGTCCGGGAACCAAAAAATTTGTGGTTAACAATTTCTAAATGTGGAAGATCCTTCATTGCTTTCAAAAACATTACAGCCACAAAAGAGTTTTTATATTGGCCTCCACAGGTATCCGAATAATAAGTCACATATCGTATAGTATGAGGTAAAGATTTTAAATGTATATATAAGCAGAAAGCGATTTATCTGCTCCTCTTCCAACTATTCCCTCATGCCACATGAAATGTTTTGAACAACCATCTGCAAGATTGTGTATTGTGAGGTTGAATGTCCATAGTTGTCTTTTGTAGAAAGCTAATGATGTTTTCAAATTTGGTATAGGAAGACATTGTTGCAAGTCAAAAGCAAAGCAGGCCATTGAAGGTTCTTCTTTAGCAGTTTTCATATCTTCTCGTTTCCTCGAATATGCTAACTCAGCCTGCATGTGATGCTCAGTCAATGAAGATTTAAATATTTTTTCATCATCTGCATTTTTTGATTCCTCAGATATTTTAATCATTTTTAGTGTGTTACATAAGTGACAGGTAAGGTAAGGTTGGTGAAGTGGCTCAGCTTTATGCTAGTGGAAATGGAGGCTCGTCTTCTCACAAGTATCAACAACTCCATCGAAAAGTTCAATGACCGTATTGTTGCACTTGAAAATGCTCTTGCTGAGGATATCAACTGTTTGCGACGATCGTCTGATGCTTTGATTAAAGGAGTGAGTGCTGTTTCTGATGAACATCCCCACAAAATATTGCTGAACATCTGCACCGTCACCAAGCACACACTTTCCACATATACTTCGGCCTTTCGCTTCAAGCCCACCCAATTCATCGCAATCAGGGCGTCAGTCTAATTTCGCAATTATAGCTAAATTCTCTTGTCCAGCTGAAAGAAAAGCTTTCTTTACTGCCTTTGCTGAACACCGTGGCATCAGATTAAATGAACTGCAGGGCTTCTCCGCAGAGTCCAAAATCTTTATAAATGAAAGAATGTCTCCAACTGTGGAAGCTCTTCTACGGGAACCTCTTCGGTTAAAATCAGAGAAGAGGCTACACTCTGCATTCACTAGGGATGGTAGTGTGCATGTCAAATTAACAGAACATAACCGTGCGCTCAAAGTTCCAAACCATGATGAATTGATGTCATTATTCTCCTCGCCGGATTTTCAGTCTGGAGCCGAAACTGCAGCTGACGTGGGATGGTAAAACTGAACGCGAACGATGTTTGGTTTTTTAATTTGTATTTCTGTTGATTCTCATTGTTTTTAGTTTTAGTTTAGTAGTCTCCGCAATAAGGCTGATGAGCTCAGCTTTATATATGCTAACACTGATATTCATGTCATCTGCGTCAGTGAAACCTGGTTAAATGAAAACATACCATCTTCATTAGTCTCCATACCAGGGTTTCAGCTGCTCCGTAATGATAGAAAGTTACGAATTGGCGGTGGAGTTGGCATCTACGTGATAGATCACCTGAAGGCCAAAATTATTTACTCCTCGATTAGCAGCGACACGAATTTTAATGTGTGGAGTTGAATAATGGGATCCAGAAATGTATACTGTCAGCTGTATATTGTCCTCCTGAACGCTTTTCTGCTGACAGAGCTTCGGAACTTGAATTTGTGCTTAGTAATATGTCTCGTCAATATAACAATATTATTGTTACCGGCGATTTTCATATCGACATCTTGTGTTCCAATAATAGATCCATGGAATTTATTCACTTCCCTCAGTCCCTATATCTTAATTCCGTCAACTCTCTACCAACATATTTTAATACTTCTAGGACAACACTCCTTGATTTATTTTTTACAAGGGATAAACGTCGAGTCCTTTTTTTATAACCAAATCGACTGCCGTAGTTTCCTCGATCATGACATACTCTTCATCTGTTACGACTTTACAACCCAGTGTCCGGAGCGCTCAAGTTACTTCTCATATAGAGACTTTAATAATTTGGACATGGACAGCTTAATTCAGGTATCCTTTTAGTATATTTAATTGGAAATATTCGCTGTTGCAGCGTAGAAAAGTAAGTTTTACGCAGCGTTTTTGTTTCCATCTTTCGATGTGCAAACGGCCTAACGATATTTTGGTTTCGTGGAAGTTGTGTAGTTGGTGCTTCAAGCTCTTCGATTTTTTCAGATTTTTGTTCGGTCAAAACTACAACTACGGAGTTGTGCGATTTTGACCGAAATAATATTCCGTTAGATAGATAGAGAATTTTTTTTTTCAAACATTTTGGTATACATAACTCAAAAACGCCATTTTTGGACTTATGTACTTTTGAATAAACACCATATTTAATATTGGTACAATGAAATGGCCACATAGACCTACAAATTCAGTGGTACGTTTTCCCAGTCCTACGCTTACAAGTTGTCCATTTCACGGTAACACTTTTTCCATTAATAACTGTTCTACAAAGATAATACGTGTTAACTTAGTGCATTCTTTTCCTAAATCAAGCACTGACCTACCAAACAATGGGTATGTATTGCTCGTCCTACAAGAATATTGAAAATAACATTAGTTCGTTTTATTAAAATTCAGAAATACAATTATAAAACTAATTAAATATAATTTCATTCTTCGTCGGATTCCGATGTCGACGCTTTCGTCAGTTTCGTCTTGAACATCATCATCTTCGTTACAATCGTCAGAATAAATGACATCTGATTCTGTACCCAAATAATTGTGAAAAGTAACAAATTGCAGCAAAATCATCAATACGTAAGAAAAGTAATAATAAAGTACCTTGAACATCTGAAGACAATTCTCTAAGAGATGAACCTTCGTGGTCATCAAACCAATAATAATGGTATTTGCCATCAATTAATGCCCATCCGCAATTTTCTGGATTTTTTTCGGTGGGGCTGCTCATGTGTGCATTACACCTTATACTGAAGATGTATGGATGTTCGTTTAATCTGCTGTAATAGTTCTTGTTTGGTTTGCGGTAGAACTGAGGGATCGTATCCAACATCTTTTTCTTTACAATCTTCTCGTCTTGATTGTTGCATTTGTAACCTTTTTCAAACAATTCGGATCGTCCTTTGTTGACGTCATTTTTGATTTTTAAGGAATACAATCTGCACACGTACTCTTCAAGAACATGGAATACTCCATTCGGTTTTGCTAACTCGACACAGTCGCTGTGCAGTTGTACAAAAGCCTCCTGAAATTTCGTTTTTTTTTTTTTTTAAGAATGTCAATAGGCCTCTTTTTTCCTTTTCGGTAGAAAGCAGGGTTGTAGTCGTTCTCAGTAAAAATGTGGCATATGGCAAGCGACCGCGATAACTGTTCTCCAAGCTTGGCATAAGTTTCGTTGATGTCGAGGTACAAATTTTTCTTTCCCGTGCTTCGATCAACTATTATCTGAATGTCTTCTTTTAAGTATTTGAAATTTGCCAACATTATCACAGGTATATCTGAGTCCGTACAATGTACCTGCACACGATAATTTCTATTCAACTCTAAACTACAAGAAATGTGTTAAATGAGTATTGAACAAACTATATCTATTCCTGGAAATAAATACCATTTTTTGTGTAGGACAGTTATAAATTTCTGTTCTACACTTTATTCCCGATAGGAAAAAATTAAAATTCAGTTGTTATTAATGAAGAAAGTTTTACCGTGGAATGGACAACTTTTAAGTGTAGGACTGGGAAAACGTACCACTTATTTTGTAGGACTATGTGGCCATTTCATTCTACAGCATACACAAAATCAGCTGGTTATTAATAATTTTTATGAGGTCGTTATTTGGACATATAAATTCGGAGTGGAGAACGCTTCAGTCAAACGATCCATTTTGTAGGACAAATGTTTTTCCAAGTTTATTATCCAATTATCTCAATACTCAAATAAAAAACTTACAGTTATTCAGACAATTTCGACACTCCACCGAATCGACATGTTTTATACCCGCGCACTATAGTAGCTACCTCTATCGAGAATTTTCACAGACGAAAAACTTGGCGTCTCGTCGAACCGAACCTACACACGAAGATTCAGCCTGTTATCACTCACTAAAAAAAACAGGCGTTGGCTGCTGGAATAATATATATGCAATATATACGAACTGGGGTGTATATGACCCAAGTTAAAAAAATCCGTCTTTCGGCGGTAAAAAGTCTGTTATCAAGTTAAAATGATGACAAAAAAACTACACCACTCGATTAATTTTGATACCAAACTCGACGGATTTTGGACAACCCCCAATGTGGGATGGTACGACCACTCATCTTCAAAAGTCCCTCCTCAAAATATTGTTAATCTATATTCTTGTACTCTAGAAGACCCTAAATCTGAAGGAAATCCTCTACGACCCTTTCACACAGAGTTAGCCGTCCTTGAATATTGAAATTTCCCTAACTCCCCAAGTATATTAGAGAAGGAAAAACAAAGTTATCCTCATGTGGGTACCTGGACATGAGGGCCACAAAGGCAATGAAATTGCGGATGGCCTAGCCAAAATAGGAGCGGAAACTCAGTTTGTCGGACCAGAGCCATTTTGTGGCACTTCAAAGTGTGACCTCAGAGCTACCCTAATTAACTGGGAGAATAAACAAAAATCCCTGTTTTGGGAAAGGCTACAAGGACTTCGTCAAGCAAAAAAGTTTATCGACTCCTCTGGCGGAAAAACAAAAGAACTCCTACTCCTTAGAAGAACAGAGCTCAAAATGATTACTGAGCTCTTCTCAGGCCATTGCCCCTTGAGGTATCACCTAAACAAGCTGGGTTTGGCTGAGACTTCATCCTGCCGCTTCTGTCAGGATGCTCACGAAACCTCGGAGCACTTGCTCTGCAACTGCGAAGCATTGGCCAGGCGGAGATTACTCCACCTGGAACATGGTTTTCCTCCACCAAGTTACGTATGGAACCTCAAGCCCAGAATGGTTCTAGACTTTATTAACAGTCTAAACCTATAAATGGAGCAAATACAACGGGGACTCACAATAGATCTTTCAGGTCGCAGTGATTGCGAGGCTAACGCCTATACACCCCTTCACAAATCTAATCTAATATTGGAGAATCGCGAATGGAGAGTTAGGGGAGTTGTAATAGGGAAAAACGATAATTCTCATCTGCCAAACTCCCAAACTCTCCGAGTTACAGAATCCGGTCGCCCAAATAAACATGTTATATGATCCCTACTGACGGTCTGGCTAGTACTGCAATGCAATTTCATGTAATCATGTTCATGTTTATTTATGTAATTATGTCTTCTTTCGAACAGAGCGGTCGACGGCCGAGGACTATTCAGTCATAGAAGCAATTTTGAATTTTTTGTAGGAACATAATTACATAGGAATTATGAGTGCCGATCGGCCGCTCTATTCGTACGAATTGTCTTTAAGACTTTATGCTACTGATGACACTAAAAATTGTCTTTAATTCATTTTTGTTATGTTCAGTTTGTTTTTTCGATTTTCATTTTTCGAGCATTTCCGTTCAAATGAAAGTCAATTTTTAATAGTTTTTCTGGTTTTTATTATTTGATCGTTTCCGTTCGAACCAAAATCTGAATTACGATTTTCAATTGTTTTTCTGATTTTGGTCATTTGACCATTTCCTTTAGTTCATACAAAAATCAGAGACATAAGTATGCACATGGAATTGTCTAACCGACAATTCTGACAAAAAAGGAAATGCATATCGACTACATAATTCTGATTGATTAAGGAATTGGTCGATTGAATATATGTAAATACCCCGTTATAGTGAAGCCGACAAAGAGAAGTTTTCTTTAATATAATCTGCAGAGTCCACCTACCCAAGCCAAAGCCTCCAGTGTTTATGAGTGTAATTAAAGGTAAGGAGAACTTTGTTTATCTAAAAGTTCTATTGAAATTTCAAAACATAGTCTTGATAAAAGTACGCTTTTTTATAAAACAAAATAAAAATTGAATTATTAAGCAAAAGAGTTGTACACCAAGAGTGCGCATAATAAATAGAAGAATTTCCAAGAACTTTTATTTTCAATGATTCTAATTGAAATTATAAAAACTTGTGACAAGATAAAAATAAGTAAAATATTTTTGTTATTTTGCCTAATTAAAATGGATTATTTGGAAGCTTTTTGTATGTTTGTCACACTTACACTGTTTACAAACCAAAACAAAATAAATAAATTAACACCTTGTTCGACTTTTGCGAGTGGAAAAAGTTGAAAGTCTATTCGTAGCTAGTGGTAGCCACACTCTAATCAGTTCGATCTTTAAATGATAAATTTTATGGGAAGTATTCTTGAGGGTTTTGGTTAAACACATTTCAAAATACTAAGAAATTGCGTGTTCCAATGATCCGACCCCATTTAAAATTTTCACTTAATGGTTTAAAGAGTTTTGGAAAATATTTTCCAAGTAGCTCGTGACATACGACCAACTCAAACAAACACACAACCAAGTTTGTAGAAGCATAGATCTGACCGTATATCGGCAGAAACGCTTTAATTTTGTAACAAAATAAATTATAGAAAAACAAACGCGGGACTTATGTTAAGTTTTTACATTATCCAGCCACATACAATTTTAATTGTAACCATAATGAGAAAATAATAATTTGCTCAAAGAGTATTTTCATTAATTACATTGAATGGTACAACTTAATACTTTATAACAAACGTCAATGAGCTTAAAAGTTTGGTTAGCACAGCTTAAAGAATGGTATTACTGTGAATGCCGTTATACAGGGAAAAGGAAACTTTATTTTCAGCAATAATGTTTTATGCTCATGTTAAGACAACATAGGAGTGAATATTAATCTGCTTTTAACGAGATATAATTACAACTGAAAAGGCTATGAAACCGACAAATTCTGACGAAATATTGTTTCCAGCATAAAGTTAATTATTGCTCTTTTCGGTTTTAATGATGCGGTCACCTAAAAATGTTAGAAAAATAAAAGTTTATCTGTTAATTAATGGTGCCTTCACCTTCAAGGACTTAAATTTTACTGGCTTCGCTTCGTAGAATAATTAAAAAACTTTAGAGTGAGGTTAGCATATGTACCTACATACACAAAAGAGATAACATGACAGTCTGCCCATTATTATACAGTAATATTGAAAATTGTTTTAGTTTTATTTTATTCCCCATCTTATAAATGACAGAAAAAAAACTAAGATGCTGAATCAACAGAATAGATTTATTATATGGAACATATTCTTTAACTAATGTGACCCCTATAATGATTCTCACTTATATTTTGTGTAGGATGTGAGTTCGGGAACCTAAGCAGAAGTATTTATTAGCTATTTCCCTTATTAATTACTGGCCATAAAGCTGGTTTCCCACGGCCCGCGATTTCAGGAGCCGCGCCGCGCATGCACGAGCCAACGTGCTGTGAAAAGTGTCTAGCCCGAGGTAACGCGAGCTTTACTGTGAAGGCCCGTCTGATCCATTTTAAGTTCGCAGGTTCAAATCGTGGCGTGAACATGCGCCAGGTAGCCCGTGGTGAATCGAGCGAGCGTGTCATTTCTTTATACAAGAGCCCGAAGAAACAGCGATAATTACTTCACCGAGCATTATGGAATGACCACCTAGGCCGTGAAACCACGGGCCGTGGGAAGTAAGCTTAACTTATATATGATCACACAACTTGCAAAGGTTTTCTTCCTCTATTGAGCGATAAGATTCTATCCTTTATTACTTTCTCAACTGCGTCCTTTTTAACATTGTTAACATCAAACTGGGACAAAAGGATGAAAAGTGTATGCATTTTTCGTTGATTTTAAAACGGAATTTGATACAATTGACAGAGCAGCACTCACTTTTACAAGCTCTATCAGATTGGGGATTCCACCAAATTCACGAAATTTTTACAGGGCCTATATAAGTTTACCAGTGCGTAGTGCTAACAGTCTATCAGGGAAATTTTGCACCAATACGGGTCTCAAACAGGAATGCTAGCCCGGTGTTATTTGCGCTATTCATCAATTATACCGATGACCTCATGCATGTCGGAATAAACACATGATGGACATGTTATTAAGAGACTCTAATACGCGAATGATTTACTACTGATGGGTGGCAGAGAAACCCGCAGAACTGCAGAGGATGATAGATAAATTAGAAGAATACTGCCAAAAATGGAGCCTGGTGCTTAAGTCGAAGATAATAATATTCCAAAAAGGTTGAGGTGGATGAGCGGGCGCAGAGAATTCGACTTACCTCGGAGAGGGCATTGAAGTCGTCAATAAATATAAATACCTAGATATCACTTTATCTATAAAACTACCCAACGAAGGAGCACTTTGGGAACGACTAAACGTAGCTAAAGCGACTCTCAATAGAACGTGGAATAGGTTTATAAGGAATGAACAAATAAATCACTCAGCTAAACTTAGGATGTATTCAGCGATATCTAGAACGCTAATGTGCTATGGGGCACAAATCTGGGGCTTCAGGGAGTATGAAGACGTAGAGAAATTACAGCGATTTTTCATTCTACCGCCAAGAAGAACACCTAATTACGCAATTATGTTACAATCCTTGCCTCCCGAACTTATACGTATACACCCTCAGATGCCACTTCAAATACATACTTTAGAGTCTTGGACTCCTGCAGCGAAAGCAGACTACCGAACTTTTCAGCAAGGCCATAGAGAAGAGGGTATACTGATATGGAGGATGGTTAGATCTGGAATGCTCCCGCTGAACGTCAGTCCCTGGCGTACGGAGTATGGATTAAGGTGCTCACTTTGTAATCTGCAGTAGGAAGAAGAGTTGATGCACTACTTAGCAATCTGCCCAATCCTGGTATTCTTAGTTGTTGGTTTTTAATTTAAAGCAATTAGCGCTTGAGATTAATACTTTATATTCAAGTACTAGAATCCACTTTTACTAATAATCACATTAATTATGACGAACGCTTAAGTTACTTGAGTTGCAGTCGGCAGCAGAGTTGATAGAAGACTCAGTGACAGTTAACCAAAAAGGCTTTTAGTCAAACTCAAGGGGTGATTATTATTGATATATAAGTACATGTCAGTGACATCGAGACAATTTTATGGTATCTGGAAATACATTCGATTCAATGACTTCACGTTGATGAAAGACCGTGCTCATCCTAAGTACGATCCGTTGTTCAAAATCAGGCCGGTTTATAATTATTTGAATGACAAGTTTGATTCGGCTCCTGCAGATGTGCTCCTCTCCAAATATGATGAGTGCTTTCAGGCAGAATATGCCCAATAAGGCCCATAAATTGGGTATTAAATTATTTGTGTTATGTGATTCTACTGGCTACTTATATCGTTTTGAAGTATATTGGCAAAAATGATAATGTGGTGCTTCCGAATACTCCCGGTTTGGGAGCAACTGGTAATATCGTCGTTCGCCTAACACAGACAGTTCCAGATTTAAAAAATCACATTTTGTATATCGATAACTTTTATACATCACTTTTGGTTTACTTAAAAGCTCGAAGCATTTATGCATTGGGAACAGTGCGCTCAAATCGGATTTATAACTGCAAGCTGTCATCTAACAAAGCACGTCAAGGCCAAGGCTAGAAAAGATGCTATATGGAGGAGCTTATGGGATCTACTTATGGTGTAGACATAACAACTGTTTTATGGAAGGATACAAAAAATGTTCGACTGGTATCTACAAATGTTGATTTGAAACCGTTTCTAACAGCGAATCCCCACATCCAGCCTGAAAAAATAGCTCGATATGACCGAAAAAACAAGAAATTTCTTGAAGTTAATTGTCCGCGTATCATAAGAGAATACAACCATCATATGGGAGGCGTGGATCTCATGGACGGTCTCATAGGACAATACCACATCCGAATCAAAACAAAGAGCGCTTCGTTGAAATTATTTTATCATTTTATCGATATGACATTAGTCAATGGTTATCTTCTCCACAGACGTATCCATTCTGGAGGAGATACTGCCGAGCTACCGAAATTTCGCATTCAAGTTGCGCAAGGCTTGTTCTCATTACCAACAAATTCCGGAAAAAAGAACACTTGGCAGACCTTCAAAAGCTTCACCACCTACAAAAGCAGCGCCGTCTGGTGTTAAAAAAATCATACGGATTGGGATTGGATGCTCGTTACGATGACATTGGCCATATACCAGACCAATTAGATCGTTCTGCTAAACCAGCGGTCGGGGAACCGGGGTAAATTACCCCAAATGGGGTAAAAATGAAATTATTGGGGGTAATCAGGACATTTAATAAAAATTATTTTATAAACCTGTTATAGTATTTGTTTTTTTTTTGTAAAGATATTCGAAATACGCTATTGTTGATGCGACTAACGTGATAGCTTTTCCAGGAATTCAATAGAAGATAAATTGTAATGAAACCACAGATTGTTGTATGTCTGAAAGTGCTGACTATAGAATATTTCAAAAAAAGTCAATTGAAAAAAACATTTGAATAGTTTGCATTCACATCTGTCTTCCAAACCAAGGGAATACTTTGTAAATTTAGAAACGTATGTCAAAAGGCAAAGACTGAACAGCAACTTCCCAGGTACCTTTCATCAACGGCTAGCTTTGAAGTAGCCTGGTTGATTGCCCGAAACAAGAAATCGTATACTATTGGTGAGGATTTGATTAAACCAGCAGCTGTGAAAATGGCAGGGAACATGTGTGGTTAGAAAGAGGCGAATAAAACTGAATGCAGTGCCCTTGTGTGCAAGAGGTATAAAAGATAGAATTTCTATCTTAGCAGAAAATGTGATAGAACAGGTTATTTTCTAACGAAATCAGGCTAAATATTTTGCTATTCAGCTTGATGAGACTACAGATGTAAGTAGTAATTCACAGCTGATGGTGTATGTTCGCTACAAAGGTGCACATGCAATTGAAGAGGAATTGTAATTCGGTAGTACGGGTACTCGTAGAAATGATGTGTATAATAAGGTTAATGCTTTAATGCTGAAAGCATTAATCTAAAGTGGGAAAATTGCAATGCCGTGTCAGTTGATGGAGCACCAGCTATGTTGGATCATATTAATGGTTTTTCGGCCTTCGTGAAAAAAAATAACCCAAAAATTGAAGTTAATCATTGTATGGTCCATCGCCAGGCACTTCCTGTGAAACATTTGGAGCCTACACTGGAAACCGTCAAGCATGATGTCATCAAGATTGTTAATGCTGTTAAAGGACATGCACTAAACACACAGCTCTTTCGTGAATTATGCCAGGACAGTGAAGTTGATTATATTTAGACCTACTTTATTATTCCCGGGGAAATGTTCTGAATCGAGTAGGTCCTTCCAACCTGAACTTGAAATTTTTATGATTGATCAAAAGCAGATAATTTTAACACTTTTTCATGGGTTGCATATCTTGCGTATTTAACTGAAATTTTAACATTTTTGAGCATAATAATGTGTTGAACAAAGAATTGCAAGGGAACAATATTAATATCATTTCAGCCAGAGAAAAGATGTCAGCATTTGGAGCAAAGCTTCTGTATGGGAGACAAAACGCAGAACAAAACAAGATAACTCCTTTTTCAAAGTTAGCTTTATTTTTGGAAGATTGTGGCAATATTATACTTTTAATGATGGCAAGGATACAGTTATCAGGCATCTTACCAAACTCAGAGAGCGGTTCTCTAATTACTTTCCAGATTTTTAGACCTGCATACTGTCAGTTGGATTATTGATGCTTTAAAATGTGAAGTATCAACCATACCAGAAGAGCCTCAAGGATTGGCAGAAGCACTTCTTGAATTCCGCTGCAATAATGATGATGCAAAACAGTTGTTAAAGCTGCAAAGGTTTCAAAATAGCACATGATGAGACGATAAAAAATTGCTGCCATTTGCAGCGACATACCTTTGTGCGAAGAAGGCTTTTCCACTTTAATGAACATAAAAACGAAGAACAAAAATCTACTGAGGGCCGAAGACTGTATTTAAATTTCTCTTACTTCAAAAAGCCCTAATTTTAAAGTTATTCTGTCAAAGATGAAACAACATCATTTCTCCAAAACGTGTAGTCGTTTGGAATGATGTTGTTTATAATTTCTATATTTACTTATAAAGAGTTTTCACGTAAATTAGAATAAATTCAATGAATAATAAATAAATCTAAATGTACCTTGCTTTATTTTTTGCTTTTTAAAATGTGCGGTAATATCGACTTACATAAAAATATTTTTGGATAATGGCTAAAAAAAGTTCCACGACCGCTGTGCTAAACGAACATGTAATTTGGGCGGTTGCAAATCAGAAACCTAAATGTATTGTCTGAAATGTAATGTAAATTTGTGCCTGTCATCCACAAAAAAATGTTTCCAAATTTATCATACTAAGCCACAATGACCTTTCTTTACTTTTTTTTATTAGATAATAATTACAAAATTTTATATATCTACTTTAATGTTTTCTAATAAAACAGAATAATAATAAAAATCCCACCTGTCTTTTTTATCTTTTCGTTTTACAGGAGGACTACCCGCCTTTTGGCGGGTTACTTATTTTCTCACCTTCGCAGATAAAACTATTCATCCGATTTTATTTTCGACTTAATTTCCGTGCTGTCTGCATCAGTATTAACCAAACATAAATTAATCATTAAACAAGTGAAAAAGCTAGAATTGGTCTAAGACCAATTCTTATGATACCCTAGATGAATGCACGTATGAAATTTCGTATGGTCTCTCATTTGAGCAATTTTGATTTTTTGCATTGGTTTCACGCATATATTTCTAGAACGGCTCGTCGCACAGAAAAAGTGATTATAAGCAATTTTATAGGATTTTTTATTCTGAAGAAGTTTTTAGTACAATAAAAATGTCTAGGACTGATTGTTTTCAAAGTATATGTAAAAAAAACAAAAATTGTATATGGCAACACCAAGAAGGGGTTGCCCGATTTAGTCCATTTTTGAAATTTTATTTGCTATTACTATTAAATCACAACATACTGTTACGAGCGTGGCCTTAGTTCGTTATTTAAAACACAATATTTCAGATATAATTCAAAAGTTCTTTCTTTATTTAACTTTACTGTTTACTCTCACAAATTCACAAATAATTATCAAATCAACTCTTTATTTATCGCTAGTACTGTACTTCTAATTATCGCAATCCAAATAGTTTACTTCGTTCACTTCGCTGTCTGAAATAATACTCCGCCTCCTAGCTGTCAGAGCGCCGTATTTATACTCTACGAATTATCCTAGAACCTTCCTGAATGTTCCGTTCTCCGAACCCAAAGTTTACTAAGATGACACTAACCTAAAGTTGCTTCCATTCCTAACAGATGTCGCTTGATTCACTTTGTGGCACGTAACACTGCCCCCTTCTTAATATTTGTTCGTCCCGAACAACAGATGGTCCACGGTCTTGGTGCCCTCCGTGTTGACCCAAGCGATCTAGATGAACGATTTTTCTTTTGCATCTTGTACCGCGCTGATTCTTGTATGGCATGTTATTAATTTTAGTTTTAACTGCATACGGTCTCTCCCAGTGTTGTGATAACTTTGGAGAACTTCTCGTGGCCTCGTGCATATCAGCTAATCGTTGTCTGAGCTTTGTTACGTAGTCTTCTGGTTTCTTTTGTCCGCCTTTGGGTATACCAAACTTGAGGTCGCTAGGTAAGCGCATTTCCTTTCAGAAAATGACCTTAAATGGGCTTTGTCTGGTAATATTGTAAACAGCTGATATATAAGCCATTAGAAATATAGGAATATGTCGAAACCAATCGCGCTGATTATAGTTGAAGACCTTCCAGAGATGTTTGATTAATGTTCTGTTGAAACACGCTTCCATGCTTTGATTTTTCTTTCGTCTTTTATCTTTGATTCCTTTGTCCTCAAATTTCTTGCCCTTTCATTGTCCTCGCTCATGGATTTCTTTCCTTTCTTCTTTTTACTTTTATCAGCGTAATCATCATCATCTTTGGATTTCTTTCCTTTCGTCTTTCGACTTTCGTTATCATCATGGTAGTCATCGTCATCTTTTTCTTCCATCCGTCCGCAATGTTTCCATTCAGGATTGCATGGACGTTGTGAAAAAGCTTCTGCATTTCCGTGGATACGTCCTTTGCGGTATGGGATTTCAAAGTCATGAGGTTGCAGTCGAGTCTCTCCACGGAAAGCTTGCTCTCTAGCTCGCCATCTTCTCCCTTCTTCTTCTGTTGTTTCCATTCGTCCTCTACAGTCGTTTTGCAGGTGTCCCAGTCTACTACATTTCCAGCATCGAATGACACCACGCGAAGGAGTGGTCTCTGATGACGGTATTCTGCTGTGAGTCTGCTGCCCAACTCGATATCTTTGCCCAGCTCGATATCTCTGCCCTTCTTCTAGCGCTTCCATTCGTCGGCGTTTTCTGTAGTCCCCTTGGAGGTGTCCCAGTCTATTACAATTCCAGCAACGAAAAATAACGCGTGAAGGAGTGCTCTGTGCTGACGGCATTCTGTTACAAGTACATTCCTCCACCGAAATTTCTCTCACTCGTACTGCACTTCGGGAAGCTTGCCTGGCAGATTCATACGCTAGTGCATAGGCTAGTGCTTCTGCTGTTGATTTCTTTCCTGCTGCCTCAACGCTAGTTGTAAATTTTGATCTGCAATAGCGTTCACAAATGCTTCTGTTGCCACTTCATTAAGGAAATCCGCATTTACGCTAGAGTATGAGAGATAAGCTAATCTTTCCACATCACCCTGCAGTTGTTGTAGTGATTCGCCATGCTTTTGAATCCTGTTGCGTAGTTGTAGACGGTATACTTGCTGCATGTGTTCATCTCCATAACGTAACTCTATCGCCTGTACTAATGAAGTATAATTACGTTGCCTTTCTATCGGTATAGTTTGTAAAAGCTCTGATGCAGAACCTCGAAGTGCTAATACCAGAGCTGTAGCTTTGTCTGCATCATTCCATCCGTTTACTTCGGAAGCAGCCTCGAATTGTCTCTTGAAAATATGCCACGAATTTTGTCCATCAAATATTGGAGGTTTCATTCTGCCTGCATTCGATATTTCAATTCCTTCGTGCCGTGGTTGTCGATGCTTCATCTTCTCCAAATCTGATTTGAAGTTGTCAAGCTGTTCGGTCACTTTTTGTTGAACTTCCGCCACTTCTTGCTCGATTCCTTCAATTTTTAAATTTTGTTCCTCTAACGATTTTTTCAGGAAATTCTTTTGTTCCTCTAAGCGATTTTCTAGACAATTCTCCAGAGAACTCTACTGTTCATCTAAACGGGACTCCATGGAATTCTTTTCTTCATCCAAACGGGTTTCCATAGATTTCTTGTGGTCCTCGAGAGAATTCTTTTGTTCCTGGAGAGAATTCTTTTGTTCGTCCAAACGGGTTTCCATAGATTTCTTGTGGTCCTCGAGAGAATTCTTTTGTTCATCAAAACGAGCTTCCATTTTGCTCATTAAAGTACTTAAAAGCTGTTCTATGTTCATTGCAGGCTCTTCCTCAATTTCTGGTTCTTCTTCGAAAACGAATGTCTCAGGATTCTTTTCTTCCTCTATCAAAGCTTGTCTAAGTCGCTCGACTAGAACATTCTTTAGGCCAGTCGTTTGTAATGACCGCTTCCCCAACTCCACTTTCAATTCCTCTATGCGAAGCTCCTCTAGCTTGCGTCCCATTGTTGCGTCTTTTGTAATTCACTCACAGTTTAATATAAAATTATCTTTCGGAATTTTTACACACGATTTCACAAAATTAATCACTCTTTGAACTTCAAATTCAAATGCCACCACTTTATTTCGCGATTTTATCCCACTTCTGACACCAGTTGTTACGAGCGTGGCCTTAGTTCGTTATTTAAAACACAATATTACAGATATAATTCAAAAGTTCTTTCTTTATTTAAC
Source organism: Dioctria linearis (assembly GCA_963930735.1). Taxonomy (NCBI): domain Eukaryota; kingdom Metazoa; phylum Arthropoda; class Insecta; order Diptera; family Asilidae; genus Dioctria; species Dioctria linearis. Next base: position 135,313,598 of record OZ005743.1, on the reverse strand, counting down.
TTTACTGTTTACTCTCACAAATTCACAAATAATTATCAAATCAACTCTTTATTTATCGCTAGTACTGTACTTCTAATTATCGCAATCCAAATAGTTTACTTCGTTCACTTCGCTGTCTGAAATAATACTCCGCCTCCTAGCTGTCAGAGCGCCGTATTTATACTCTACGAATTATCCTAGAACCGTCCTGAATATTCCGTTCTCCGAACCCAAAGTTTACTAAGATGACACTAACCTAAAGTTGCTTCCATTCCTAACAGATGTCGCTTGATTCATTTTGTGGCACGTAACAATACCAAATTTCAGCTTTCTATGTCGACGTGTTCTCAGGTACTGTCCAAATATATAGTGGAAAAGGAAATTTTTAATTTTATGCGTGGGTGTCCAATCCATTTTGCTCTACCATCATTATTTCGAGGTGTTACAAGCGGAATGACAAACTTAGTATACCCCTATAGATTTCATCTAGGGTATAAAAACATAAAATGTCCTGCTAGAGGGTTAAATGAATAAGTGCATAGCATATCAACTAGGGTAGATATGAGACGCAATTCAAAGGATAAAATTTAATTTGCTGCTACAACACCCACGGAAAATACTTTATTAATTCAATTTAATTCATTATGTTTTGGGCGTAATGCGACTTCAAAATTTTATTCCTCTGTTCACGTTCATGACGATAAGATTTTCCAAAAAAACCAATTCCATTTTCTACACGGAAAAATTGCTATATGTACTGCACTTTAATGTAATTGAGCTTTCGGTGACTGCAACAAGAAACCACTTTTCAATCACATATAAAATGCGAAATCTCGTATATTTCTATCCTGAAACTTTATCGGTGACCGGGGCGAGAGTATTGATTGGACAGGAGATTCTAAAATTCGCTTTCCATGGAAACCCATTCTAGATGAATAAATAATGTTCACAGAAGATAACAGAAGTCTGCATGCTTCAATTGGGTTGCGGTGGACATCAATATCAAACAGTAAGCAGGATAGGAGGAGAGGCTTATCATTGTTCATACGTTGAATACGTCAGTGTTGGATATACATCCATATAACTTGTCTATATTTTATGCAGTTCGTATTTTTCACAGGCCTTTTGATAGACCAAATTTAATACAATTTGAAAGAGAAATATGTATGAAGTGTGGCGGTAGCATGTACACCAGTACATTAAGCGAATAAAACTTTTTTTTTCTGTAACGTTTTTATTTACTTTTTTTGTAGCAGTTTTATGTCTGTAAAAAAAAAAACTCATGAATTTTATTGGTTTTCTATAAAATCGCTGTTAAAGCGCTTTATGATGGAAACAGTTTTGATGGGAAAAATTGTTAAATTCTCACAATGCAATTGAGATAGTTTTCCATTACTGGCGGTTGTGCTTTTTGTGGATTTGTATTGCTCAAGGCATAATGATCCCAAAAGTTCAGATATCCATCCGCAATTCTGCTGGCAGAGTAAAAGTTCCCCCCCCCCCCCCCCCCCCCCAACATTATAGGGTTTGATTACAAGGGGACTGAATATTGTATTTTACATTCTCTTTGTGTTAAATGATATTTTCTTCCTAAATTGTTTCGAACATTGGAATATTATTTACATTTAATAAAAATTTTCTCATCTAAATTAATGTTAGCAAACTATGGTCGCTTGTAGCTTTATTTAAGAAAGTTGAACATCTTCAAATTGAATGGTAATGCCTAAAATTTTAACTAACAAGTAAGATATTCTGTATACTACGCGTTAAAAATTTGACTTTTAACACACGTAAAAAAATTAATATACATAAAGGGTTTTCCAATAAGAGGTGTTACTTTAATATCCAAAGAAAAATGCCATTTTTGAGATAAATGATCGGATCTTTATTTCATTATAAAGAAGAAGGTATGCCGTTAATAATGGAAGATAACATCAGCCAAATGACCACCACGACCACGACTACAGGACCATATCCTTTTCATGAAATTTTCCATAAACAAATCGCAAAGTGGGTGCCCTATGTCCTCGATAGCCTCACGAATTCCATTTTTGAGGTCTTGAATCGACGCTGGGCTGTTGGCGCAGACTTTCTCTTTCACGTGGCCCCAAAGGAAGAAGTCGCAAGGTGTTAAGTCACAAGATCTCGATGGCCAATTGTGATCACCTCTTCGAGAGATAACACGGTCCGGAAACTTTTCCCGTAAAAGCTCAATGGTTTCGTTGCTTGTATGGCACGTAGCGCCGTCTTGTTGAAAGTAAACGTTGTCCAGATCAATACCATCCAATTCTGGCCATAAAAAATCATTAATCATCTGTCGATAGCGCAATCCATTCACCGTAACTGTTGCTCCAGCCTCATTTTCGAAACACTAAGGTCCAATGACCCCGCGGGACCATAAATCGCACCAAACAGTCACACATTGAGGATAGAGAGGCTTTTCAACAGTAACTCTTGGGTTTTCCGAGCCCCAGATGCGACAATTTTGCTTGTTGACGAAGCGATCGAGGTGGATATGGGCCTCATCACTCAAGATGAGTTTTCGATGGAATTCCGAATCATTTTCATGCATTTCAAGGACCCAATCAGCAAAGACTCGACGTTGTTTATGATCGGCCGGCTTGAGTTCTTGTGTTAACTGAACTTTATAAGCCTTAAGACCCAAATCTTTATGCAAAATACGGTGTAATGACGTACGTTTGTGGAATGCCTAATTCCAACGAACGACGAGGAATGGACAAACCTGAGTTTTCTTCAACACTTTCGGCTACAGCAGCAATATTCTCGGTTGTTCTTGAGCGACGTGCACGGGTTTTATTCTCCACATCACTAACTTGTCCGGACAGCTCAAATTTTTCTACCAATTTCTGTATTGCGGTCCGACAAGGTGCTTCACGACGACCCAAAAATGTTCGAGTTTTACGAACCGTCTCTGCCAGATTTTCACCATTTTTATAGTGAATTTTAATTATTTTAATGCATTTTTGAATCGTATATCGTTCCATTTTTATTAATGGCGTAGTTTCTACTTGTCAAATGTCGAAAAATGACAGCTCCAAAAGTGACATCTACCGAAATAGCGGGCTAATTAAAATAACACCTCTTATTGGAAAACCCTTTATTATGATTCGAAATTAGTACCTACAAATTTTACTTTAGCTAGAATGAGGCACTCGATCGGTTTGTACTATATTAAGCGATAAATTAGTGTTTCTCTTATAAAAATGTTGGAAAATGTAAGGTCAATTTAGATAGCGCCACACCATTAGTTTTGTAAAGGGGTATGCAGGCGTGAGGTTAACGATCACTGCGATCAATTTACTTCCTTTCTAAGTTCTGACGTAGTCTAGCGCGTATATGATCTAGTATGCAGATTTATATTTGCACCTTGGTATGCTATAAGACTACCGGCGGTAGTTCTCAAGCCTCTCCTAGCCTAAAGGGCGGATCATAACCTTCTCGTGGTCCACTACTGGCACTTTTAAGTGCTAATATGATTAAGCCCGAACGTAGTTACCAGTAACGTTTAACGATCTGCATGCAAGGTCCACTGGGAGTATTCATGATCGTTGATTATGATATACGAAATCCATACCAATTGGGTAGCCGACATTGTTAACTTGGTACTACGGGAATGAGGAGCCCCAGATAGAGCTGCATTAGTAGCAATATTTGCCTCATCATTGGGAAGGCCCCCTTGTGGGAGCATCGTAGTGGCTGGTGGGAGCCCATATGCGGGCAGAGTGAGATTATCTGAGTCTGCATGACTTAGGCGAACATTCTTCTCTAATTAGAGTAGTTTGTTCTTTTGTATAATTGCATGCTGCGTCCTGAGGATTTGAAGGATGGTCGCTTATAATTGTATGCTTAGAGGATTGGCTCTCGGCGTGGAGTTACGCTAAATCAACCGAGTGCCGTGACCCACAGATCGGAAGAGATTTTAGGTAGGTCTCGCTTCGACCAGTAAGTCCAATGTCAAGCATGCACTGACTTAAACTGGTACTCCTGAAACAGAATATAATATATTCTGCCTCTTGAGGGCGTTGATTGTCGCTTGTCTACTAATCCGTGCATTTAGAGTGCCTTGATATTAAGCCATAATGGCAGGTGCTCACGTAAAACCATGACAGCTTTCTGTTAATAAAGTGTTAGTGATGGGGGGAAAAGTAGTCTGTGAAGCGCAATGCTGAACAAGGTGAAAGCTGCATAAGAGGAAAGCATGCATACTTGATGGAAGGAATTTGTTGAATTTGTTGGTTTATTGTGGTGTTTTGGTGTTTTGTAGATCGTTTTGGCATCTCCCAGGAGAGTACGTACAGTAGTGAGGTATAGTTAGCAGAGTTCTATAAGCACGAATTGGTACTTCTCAAGGCAGGGTAACGTTACCTTAGTGAAATTAAAATTGAGATTTTTGACTGTGTGGGTACTCTAGTAATGCTAGGCAGATGGCCCGTGATGCAATGAAGCTCTGTGCTCATGTAAGTCAGAATAATAAAATCTCAGACAGAGTAGTGCGAGGAGTGAGAGGAGAAAGACAGACATAGCCTCTTGGGCAGGGGGCGAAAGGATGTCTAAGATGATGAATAAGTTGAATAATACCGGAAATCAGGTGTGTATATTAGTAGTGCTTATATGGTTAATATGCATGGTCAGCTATAAGATCCAAATGGTGAATCTCGAAGCCTATCCAGACAGAATTGGGCACATCTTAACCTTCACGTTTTGCCCTCTGACAGCGCCCATAAGGGTTGTATTACCTGTATAGGCCAAATACAATTCTTTTAGACGCTGCTAATAAGATCTAGGCCCGAACGGAGTTATCAGTACCATTCAAAAAAGGTATCTAGTATGAAAGATTGAAACTGGGAGTATTCATGGTCCGTTGAAAGCCAAACCAAATGGGCGGCCCGACATTGGCTAATTTGGTACTACGGGGTTAGAGGAGCCCTGGATAACATGGTTTTATCCACCTAAACTTAGGACGGCCCGTTTATGGGAGCATCGTAGTGGCTGTGGTGTAGGGTGCCGTGACTTGAGATCGGCAGAGATGGGATAGGTCTCGCTTCTAACAGTAAGCTGATGTCATGTCATGCACTTTTGACATACTGGTACTCATTTTTTCGACACGAGGAACTTGATTGTCCATTACAATCCATGAAGAATGCCGTGAGATTAAGCCATACTTGGCAGGTGCTCACGTAAAACCTTGAAAACTTTCTGTTAATAAAGTCTAGAACCATTCTGGGATTGAGGTTCCACACGTAGTTTGGTGGAGGAAAAGCATGTTCGAGGTGGAGTAGTATCGGTCTGGGCAATGCTTCGCAGTTGCAGAGCAAGTGCTCCGAGGTTTCGAGTGAGCATCCTGACAGAAGCGGCAGGATAAATTCTCAGCCATTCCCAGCTTCATTAAGTGAAAGCTCTCAAGTGATAATGACCTGAGAAGGGCTCAGTAATCATTATGAACTCCGTTTTCCTAAGGAGAAGGAGTTCTTTTGTTTTTCCGCCAGAGGTGTCGATATACGTGTTTGCCTGACGAACTCATCTTAGCCTTTCCCAATACAGGGACTTTTCTTTATTCTTCCAGTTATTTAGTGCAGCTCTTAGGTAACTCTTTGAAATGCCACAAAATGGCTCTGGTCCCATAAACTGAGTTTCCGCTCCTCTTTTGGCTAGACCATCAGCAATTTCATTGCCTTTGTGGCCCTGATATCCAGGTACCCTCATGAGGATAACTTTGTTTCTCCTTGTTAAGGCTTTGAGGGTTTGGAGACATTCCCAGACTATCCCTGACTTGACTTCTATATCCAAATTAAAGCACATCTGTCCCGCTATGACGGTTTCATGTTGGACCAAACTGATGACGTTGATGATAATATTGAGAATACTCCACCAGATCTTCTAAACATTTTATCACCAGTGCTCAGTCACAGGATGTCTGAAAAGAAGATTTTCAACATTTTAGACCAAGAAACAACATACCACATAAAAACTCCCAATCGATATTGATAAGTAGAACTGAAAATTGGTCTTCGAACCAGCCTGGAAAAATCATTCCAAACCAGCTCTTCTGGGTCTTGAAAATGCCATTTTCTAACGTAAAAAACCCAAATTATTTGACTAATTTTCTACTGAACCGAACACAAATAGAGCACGACAGAGTTTTCTATTCGCAAGTCAGTTTTATACACAGTATACGTGTGGATCAAATGGAACTTTTCCACTGAGCCCAGCAATACGAAGTTAAAATGTTGTTACGCCCCACATTACTTTTATAATTTGGGATTGATAGGGCCTCCTGGCTCACTACGAAAACTTTTGAGACTTACGTTTCTACTCTCCACAGCAGTTAATGTTTTTTACGAATTTTTTTGCAGGATTTCAACGAGTTACCGCAGCCTATCCGAAACGTACAATTCCCTAAACTTATTTCTACAATATTGAAATATTAAAGTTCATTGAAACTTACGTCAGTTGGTCTGTTTATCAAATGATAATGCTCATTTCGTATTTTTCATCATTTATCGAAGTGGAGATAATACTAGCTCAAAGATCGTTTATATATCAAATATATTCTTAATTAACACTAAAACTGAAAGAAATAGTAGCAAGCCAATCGGAGAGGGCTGTAATCTCGGTTAATCGAAAACTCCGAAAAGTATACTAATATCATACTCCTAAGATTTTTTAGAGGCCTACATACCAGAATCAATCCAATATTAATTTTGGTATTAGTTAGGGTAAAATTGTAGCGCTGATTGATAAATTTATCTTTTAAAAATCGGGTAGATTATTATTATCTTATGTTACATTATATTTGCCTGATGGGGGAGGGGGGAGGCAAACGAAATCTTGGACACTAAACTCAGTAGCCAAAAGTCTCTTACGACAACGACCTCGGCAGGTGGTCAGACGGAGTTCTCTAAAAGAAATGATTCCGTCCTGCCTTCGCACGCGTCCCTTTTGTTGGCCACATCTTTTGACACTTTGTACAAAAATAATAGGTGTTCGCAAACTAACATATCTGCTCTGTTTACTGGCATTACTACATCTGCCTCTTCCGTACCATTTGACTTGAGTTTGAAGAGAAATGCTCCTATTTCTATGGAGTGTTCCAAGTCAATCCGTGAACAAAGCATCCGTAATAATCGATCCCGGAAACGTGTACCTGTTACGAAGGGAAGGGAGCCTTCCATAGTAGCGAATGGTACTTCATCTCAGTCCTTTTAGGGAATGGTAACGGTGCTGCTTTGAGAATGGTACCAAAATTATCTTCCATGCCCAAATTATTCGAATCAATCATTTACTCGCAGCTATCAATTTCCTGTAAAAATTTGCTTTCTTCAAACCAACATGGGTTTATTTCGGGCAGGTCTACAACCACCAACTTATTGGAATTCGTTTCTGATACTCTTGGTGGGTTTGCAAACGTCTACCAGACAGATTGTATTTATACTGACTATAGTAAATATTGTCTAAAATGGAAAAGTATGGGTGTCCCCAAATATTCTTAAAATGGACGGAGTCTTATATAGATAACAGAACATACCAAATCTATTGCCGCCATTCCATTTCTAGTGTCTTGAAAGCCTCGTCCGGCGTACCTCAAGGGAATTTTTTTGGGCCCGTTGCTCTTTAATCTATCTACTGACGACTTTTTGCCTGTTATGAAGCACTGCAAAGTCTTCATTTACGCTGACGACATTAAACTTTTCGCACAGGTTAAATCTTTTAACGATTGTGAACAGGTGATCTCCAGAAATTCGATAAATGTCGGGTTATAACCTTCCATAGGAATCAGAAACCTATCACTTATGGTTTCTCGAATTCCTCGATTCATCGTGTTAGTTCTGTCTGTGACTTGGGTGTCAAATGTGACCAAAGAGTATCAAACAGTAGTTCTATGCTGGGCTTTGGAGAGTTCTTAAATCCCACTATTACACTGCGTTTGTACACTTGCTTTGTGACACCTCTGTTTGAATACGCTAGCCAGGTCTGGTCTCCATTTTACGGTACATACATCGACCTTATCGAGTCTGTTCAGCGGAACTTCTTACGTCTTGCGCTTAGTCACTTACCCTGTAATAATTCATTTATTCTTCCACCTTATGATGATTGCAGGTTGAAGCTTTTAAATATGCACTCACTACAGAAACTTTGCATAGTTTCCGATGTAACTTTCGTGCATCAACTCTTAAACACGAATATTAACTCTCCGTTGTTACTTGTCAAATTTTCTTTTCATGATAGTAGGCATAATTTGAGACGGCTACCTCTGTTGCATGTTCAGTACTCAGGGTCTACTAACTTCAGCATGTACGAACCTAATAATCGCACATGCATTACTGTTAATAATATGGCCGAGCATTTTGCTGTTGACGACTCGAAGCATGTCTGAAAAAAAGTCTATATAATATTTAATCTTTTTAGTTAGATTTAATTTAGATTTTTGTATTTTTGTTCTATGTCGCATTGCATGTCATTTTATCTGTTGTTTGGTCTATGCATAGTTTAAGATACTAATACTAACACCGACTAAGTGATGAAACGCATGTATTTTTGACCGTTTATTTATTACACGTGTCACTACAGCAAGTTTGTGTTAAGCTGGTTCTGAAAGTCATTTATTTTTAGATATATCCAGTTTTCTCCGATGAAATAACACCCTAATTGTATTATATCATATAAAATCTAGTCCGAAATTTTATGGGATTTCATGCGTTATTAATTTTTAATTTCCGGGCACTATTTCGCCGGGCGATATTTCCTTGCGCCGATATTTATAAGAAAATTACTCAATGATTAACGAACAACAATGAGCACCAAGTATTATTTGTGAATAATATATTTTTCTAACTTTCCTTACGAAAATTTTGATTTAAATTTGTTATTTAAATATATCACATGAAAAGCTTTAGAAAGCGGATACTCCCTATTTCGTTATTTTAATATAGCAGCTGAAAACAAATCTTATTAAAAATTTGACAAATTATAAATCAGAGCAAAGGCAATTTTAGTTTCAACGGGAACTATATTGCATTAAGATGAAATTATAAAAATATTCGCATGCATCTAAGGACTTTAATCTCGTTGCAGCCAGACCTGTTAAGAAATAAGTTAATTACTGATTGAACATAGATTGTTATATACATATGTATGTTACAGTTTGAGCTTTGGTTTTCATTTGTATTATTATATTTAACAAATATTTGTTGCCTTGATTTTTTTACTTATTTATTTACTTTGTTTTTATATATTTTTATTCAGGATTTCATTGATGAAGGGTCAGGTGATATTATGGTAGATTTTGATAGTTATAATCTGGTAAGTTATAAAACTTTTAATTTTATTTTGATTACTTTGAATTATTGTTTTTGTTTTTATAAAAAAAAATCTTTAATTACAAAATATAATATTTACCAATTACATGCATCGCAATAAATTTGCCTTATGGAGTTAAATGAGTTAAAAAAGGCATAAGAGCTAAAAAAGGCATATTTCCCAATGTTTTTTTTTTCGTATAATAAATAAATAATTTTATTTAAAATTTTAAGCATATAAAAGATCAACATTTAATGAATATTTTATAAAATTTTCATTCAAAAATTTCGAAAAGTCAGACCTAGTTTCCGGAGACCCCTAAAAAAAAATGTCCTCGCGTTGGTCAGAATAACTCATGACAGCCTTATCAGAAATTAAAAAGTAACTTTTTTGTCTGCTAGTAGATAAGCATAGTTCGTGACTTAACAAAGGATTTAAAAAGAAATTGACACTTGAATTTTTGGCACAGTTGTATGCAAAAAAGTACAATTTAGACTGCGTATAGTCTTGTAAAATTAGTTGTAATCAAAAAAAAAGAAAAATCTCGTTCAGTCACTAGTCAATCCTATTCTGAAGAAGTGTGCAAAATTTCAATAAGGTCGGTGTATTAGTTTTTGAGATATCGTGTTCACCGTGTTAAAAATAGTGTTTTTAGAAAAAACTCCTAGTGTTTGTAGAGCGACAAATTCCTTTATTGGCCACTTGGCTTGGCTTAGTACAAAACCAATCCAATTGTAGAAAGTATGTCCCCAAGTACAAAACAAGTGCGCAGTGAAAAGATAACCCAGTCGGACTTTTTAGGTACAATAATGCCTTCTTTAATTACTCATTAATGAAAACCCGCATTATTTATACATTACGGCGAGATTGGGAGGTCAAGTATATACGTCCCAGCTAGCTTTACACAGATGTACTTACACAGTAAAAAATTCTTACTACTTTCAAAGTAGGCAATTTAGTGTTTACTCTTAAAGTAGTAATTTTCAACCAGTTGAAAAAAATTACACATCCTTCTTAATCTTAATACTCAATGTAAGTAGTAAATGAATTACACACGAATTCGTAAATTACACATTTTTATAGTAATCGAATTCAAACATACTTTGTAAAATTACACACACGATTGTAAAAAATGCAATAAGATGCGTAAAATTCAAATGAAAATTTATGTGTGGCTACTTTTTTAAAGTAACCGCTCTGCTTATTTCTTAAGTCAATTTTTGTCGCGAAATAACCAGTAATGAAAACTCTGAAAAAGTAAAAATTTGTCTTTTTTCATAACATCAGTAGAATAGTATTCTCTTGTTTATTTTATGAAATATTGCAAATTTACAATACATAAGTTTATCCATGATAAAAATAGGTTCGATTTGCATTCCACACAATACAAAAAAGAATACAAAGCTCAATAAAGTGTTGAAGAACTAAATTACGAAATCGAAATTCTTATAGATTTTTTTGTAGATTTTTTTTTATTAATATAAATGAAAATCTCTATAAACAAAAACAAAATAAACACAAATTTGATTTTAAAGCTATTTACATTTCAAGGTCAGTTCAATATTTTTATAGCAACATGGAGTCAAATTTATGATGGAAAAATTTACATAAAATATATTGAAAAAATAAACAGAAAAATACTCATTAATCCAGATTAGTGCAAGAAAAAAGTGTAAAGTGCACACTTTTAAGATGATTTTACTTGAGCAACAGCCACAGCATTTAAATTTTTCTTTTTCCTTCGTGTTATATCTCTGTGGATTTCGAAAAAGTACCTTTGTATGAAGTCCCAAGTTTGTGATGCTTCCTGATGATAAGTCTTATTTAGAATAAAATAAAAACAGAATTCCTGCAGAATCCCTTCTTGAATATTCTTTGAAAGTGAATTAGCAACTTCTTTTTCAATGAAAACATAAATAGTATTTCGCTCATCACTTGTTTCTATATTTGTATTTATAAAAAATAGTTTATAAAAATTGATTAAAATTGATCTAAAAATAAATAAATAACTACAATTGTTTGCATTTCTAACGCATACAAATATTTTATACTTACATCATAAGTTTTGCACAAGAAGTAAAAATTTTCTTGAAAATAGTGACACAAAAAATCCAGAGCAATAAGAATATCCCTGGATCGTATTTTATTTATTTTGTTTAATATTCTTGGTTTCTTAGTTTCCCCAAATTTAATGATTTGTTGGACTTTTTCATGAAATGTTAAGGTGATATCAGATATTTTTTTTTTCTGTTAGACTCTCAAAATGCCTAAAGACAAATTCTTTTCTCAAAAGTAAGGGTCAATTATCCTTTATATCCCCAAAACTGTGTACAATTTTTAAGTTGTTGAAAAATTTTCTTTGTTGAATATAACATTCATCCACTAATGACTGTATTCTATTATGCTCATCTTTGGTAAAAGTTGCTTGTTTATTAAATCTTATTAAAGTTTCCTTTATTTGTGTAACTACACACTTGAACATATATTTTAAAGTTTCACCCACTTTTATTATATAAATTCCTTTGAAAACATAAATACCTATAACCGCACAATGAAAAATACTTCTGCATCCCATCACGGTTTTAACAAATCTGTGGTGACACTATAAGCTTGTTTCAACTTGTCTGGAAAATACTATGCTGTACTTGAAATTTCTAGAAAACCAAAGTAATTTTAAGCATAAGAATTGGATTTTACTATCCATGAAAGCAATTTTAAAGAACTAATGTCAAATTTACAAACACATACGTACTTTCACACATTTAAGTTGAATTTTGCCAATTAGAATTAGTAAAATTAAGCATTTTATGTATTTTACACACAAATGCGTAAATTTTAATGTCAATTTATAAAATTCCTACTCTGCTTTGTAAAATTTTACTACTATAATTGAAGTAAAATTCAAGAAATTTTTTACTGTGTACATAACGCATTCTTCTACATCGCCTTATGGAAGATGTGTTTTTATTTCTTTTTATAGAATGAGTGGTAGAGGAGAAAAAATTTTATAACAGAAGAAACCAAAGAGAAATATTATGTTTTTAACAATTATTAAAATTCAGATTTTAGGAAATAATTATTTACATTTTAATCTTAAATTATGAGTCAATTCAAATAATACAAGTATAAAAGTAAAAATTTATAACATTTTATAGAAACACTTTAATAAAATAATGCAGGCACCAATTCAATAAACACTAGCGCCAACTTGCTTTCACTGAAAACTAAAACTCAAATGACTTATTTAAAAATTTTATGACTCATTTAATTCGAAAAATCACAATAATAACAAAGAGATTGTGTGCCCTTTTTCACTAAACTAGGTACTGTTCAGAATAGCTGAAACCATAAAAAATATAATGAATACGTTACCTACTCCCTTTTCAGAGAAGTGATTAAATAAGCCGGGTAAAGAGAAGGTAAGCTGTAAGATATTTTGAAGTATTTTCAAGTAATGAAATAATCACTTCTCAAAACAAGTACAGCAAAAAAGTCCGACTGTACGAAAACAAGTACAATAAATATAATTACTAGTGTCTAGCTACAACACCGATGCTCTGAACGTACATATATAGATGATGATATAGAAAAACAAAACGATTTCTTCTAGTTAAAAAATATAACTGCTTTGTTCTACTTAAAACTCTCTCTTTATAAAAAAAGTTTTAATTATCAATATATGTGCAACTAAATTATTGCTTATTTAATAAATCGATCTACAGGCGAAAATACATTTCAGCATAAAATGCACTGACCTCTTTTCACGCGTCGCTTTCTTAAACAATGTAATAAGGTTCTCAAGAATTGTAGTCGCGAAATTTAGTTCTTTATCCTTTACCAGTGAAAAATTTTGTGATAATAGAAAAGAAATGTTATGCTGTTTTATCAGGGGCGGATCCAGGATTCTTGTGAGGAGGGGGCGCAACTATGGTTTAAAGACGGTATAAGCTGGAAACAGATCAAAAGTTCGATGACACTCGCCACCACTCGCAAATATCAAATGGACAAAATATATCATTTAGATATAGAAGATTGGGTCGAACAGATAAGCTACCACTCTCAACGAAGACAGTTACTCAATGTTATACTTTTGCCATCTGCGAACGTCAAAAGAGGTGCTAAATTATTTATTTTGTTTTGGATTGTAAATGGTGGGAATGTAACTCTTCCGAAGAATCTATTTCGGTTAGTAAAAATAGCAAAATACATTTTGTTCAAATTCACGAATTTATCATAAATTGTAACTTTGCAAAATATAAGAATTAAAGCGCTACTTACTTTACGTCTATTTAAAATAGCTGTCACAGTACAGATGCAATGCAGACCATGTAAGTATATAATTTCATAGAAAAGTTATGAATGTTTGTCTAATAAGCAAAGGTCAGAAGATACCCTATGATGCAAAGCACAGCATGGTAGGAAGGACATAGGGAAAGGAGCGAATGGTATCGACCATTGAGGCGGCGCTAGAGAGAGTCTATATGACAAGTTATTGCCAAATCGCCAATGAGCTAGAAGGCTGTAACATCTAAAGCTGTGAGACCAGTTCCGGCCCAGATAAGGAAATTGTATTGCATTCTAGATCTGATGTAGGACTTGTAGAGGAGCACTAGATTCGATAGGCTGAAACATTTCTTACATTTTACTAGAAATCCAAGACATTTCGATGCTTTTTTGGCAACAGAAAAGAAGTGATCTGTCCAGTTTAACTTACAGGAAATTTTAATGTAAATCAGTGCTCCATCAAAAGAAATGAACCTAGAAGAGTCATGATCCTATTTTATAGAGATGAAACAGCTTTGAGATTTAGATGCCTTGAATTCGACGCATTTCGCTTTACCCCAAGCGAGGATATTATCACGGTCGTGAATCAATCATTTAATCACGCAAACTCGATTGAGAGATGCGAAATCAAGGGTACTGTAATAGACAAAACTATGGATAGGAGTAAAAGTAAGGAAAAGCAGATGATTAAAGAAAATTAAACAGGGGGATGGAGAGAACCCTGGGATCATCAGTATTTATAGGGTGAGGTTCTGGTCAAACGCCACCTAGTACGACCGGTATTAGGCGATCAGATAAAAACTAAAAGTGCTGGATGCCAGACTATATCAAAGACCTTTGAAATATCTAGAGCAATGATTTTGGCTTCACCAAAATCGTGGAGAGTACGGTTCCAACGTTCCGTAAGAAAAGTCAGCAAGTTACCAGACGAGCGCCCAGTCCGGAAGCCATAGTGGCGATCATTGATGAGTTATTTGGTTTCTAGATACTTCATTAATTTGGAGTTAATAATGGATTAAAAAAAAATTCAAAGAATCGAACGGACCGCAATTGGTTGGGAAATTTTCCTGTCGAATAAGACAAGTACAATAGTTTCCGCCAAGGTTAAGCCAACGATAAGGCACAGCTTTTAATTAACAGGGGTGAGAAACCATCAGGACCTGCGGCTTTAGAGGCGCTGATCATCTTAAGGACCTTGAACATGTGATGTGTATTGGCTCTTGTATATAAGTGAATGTAAAACGAGAATTTGAGGCGAATCTAGCAGCCAAAATATTAGCTTTATCCAGTGAGTCCACAATCACTTCACCATTGTATGTAGTGAAAGTATAGACTATACAGTAATTGGTGAAGTTGTTCCTGATGGTTTTGAGCAGGTGCCAGAAGCCTTTGCTATCCTTGAGGCTTGGCAAGATTTTTGCTCTAATATTCTGGACAAAAAGGAATTTTTCTTTCCAGATAAAGGACTTGCGTGCAGTATTGTAGACTCCTTTCAATATATATGGATATAAATGCAATTGATAGGTGTGAAAAGCAGACTCTTACGTTGTTATTACTTGATTGAATTATCGTTAAATCCAGAGCGATTTTGCTATTGTTGAGACTTACTCTAGGAATAAGAAATGTATTCATGCATGCAAAGACTTAGAATGGCACTAAATTCTAATGTACATTCATCAACATCGCTCAAAGCAAAACAGACCGACCAATAAATTTGTCTAAGATCCTGATTGAGAGTTTCCAAATACGCATTCATATTTTGTTTTTACTTAATGTTTGAGCTAAGTATTTTAGTAAAACTTTTGAATTTTACGAAGTAATAAAAAAATATTCTAACATAAATCTTTTGCTTTAATGGAGAAATAAGAATTTTAAGAACTTTTATTTTTTAATGATTCTAAATCAAATTTATAAATACAAGAAGAAAAAACAACCGCCTCGTCCGGGATTTGAAACCGGGACCTTCCGCTTGCCGGGCGACTGCTCTTACCACTGAGCTAACGAGACAGATGATTTTCCTTCTTGCATTTATCAAATTTGTAACTAGCCTACTAAGCCACGTTTTTGCTTTCAGCTGGCATTAACCAGTAACGATGAAAGCGCATAAATAAATTGTAAACTCAATTTTATTTATTTTTCCCGCGGATGGGAATCGACGGGAATTTCTCCATCATTGACCGATTCTAACAAGTGTAGGTTCGATTCCCGTCCGCGGGAAAATAGGCTATGAGTTAATAAGTGTTAACGGCTACAGTTAAGACATAGAGTGTAATAGGTCAAATTAATTTGCAAATTTTATACAAATAGTTATGTTAATGAGAATTTTGCAAAAAAAAAAAAAAAATACAGGTCAAACTAAGAAAATCCGGAATCTTTCGTTTAGACCACAATAACTTCTGAGAGGAGAGGAGTGCGGCGCTGGTTAGGCAATCGTTGGAAAGGCTACAAAGTTGTACATACAATCAGCTTTAGACGGTGGCCGCGGTGCCTATACTTTTTAAGATACAGGGTGTTTTGTGAAAACCTAGCACAATTTTTTAATCACCCTGTATCTCCCCAACGGTTGGTGTGGCCCCCTGTGCCATACAATTATTTGTTCGTCTATGTGAGTACCATCACCTCCCGCTCTATGGACCACTATGGAGGGAACATCCTGTATATTTGTGGAATTTTTCGACACTTAGTAATACTTCTTTCCGTTGAAAACAAGCATTTTGAGATAAAAATATTTTTGGTCTTTCTACTCCATTTTTATAAACTTGCAACAAAAATGACCCAAACCTACGGGGCTTGCATCTACCACTATTTTAATTTTAGCCATGTCATATGCTAGTAATTCCTTGATCCTACCAAATGCCATGTGCTGTTTTCCAATTAACTCAAATGATGCGGAGAGTAATTCATAAAGTGAAGAGGTCTCAGAAGCTAAGTTTGGTACAAACTGTCGGTAGAGGTTCACAGCTCTTAAGAAGGACTCACGCCGTGGCTAATGAAGAACAGATAGAATCTTGGCTAAATATTTATGCAGTTCATTTTTACATATGTCCTAAATAACATGGTTTTGCGGAAAATTTTGCATTTGTCTTTCGCTACCTTTAATATTGCATCCCTTAATTTATCTGACACAATTATTAACGTTTCTATATGACTAGTTCTACTGCAGTTATCAGCACATCATCGTCTATAAAGACCGATACTCCTAGAATACCCTATGCGCTGATGCTATACCATACACTAGCCACGTATAACAAGAGAGACTTTTAGTAGTAGAAATAGTTGTTAGATATATTGACTTTCATCTAAAACTATCTGCTGATATGCCATGCGCAAATCGATTTTTCAAAACTCGGTTGCTCCGTATAATTTCGCTAAAAGTTCGTTGATTGTAGGTAAAGTAAAAGGATATTTGTATATTTTTGGTTGTGGGTTAAACGTCACTGTAAAGTCACCACACAACCGAACCTTATTGAAGCATCTTTCTTCAAGATAGGCACGATTGGATCGCCCCATTCACTATACGGAACTAATTTCAAGACTTCTGTTTTTATCAATTTCTGAACTTCGTTTTCCGCTCTGTTTTTAATGGTAACTTACGTGCTTGAAAAAATTCGGAACTGAGCTATTCTTCAATAGATGCTTATTAAATGCTTCCAGTATAGTGTCGAACACTTCGGAATACCTATTCAGGAGCTTCGCTATATCGTGATAATTTTTATCCAGAAAACTCTACTTTTGCGTCATCCCATATCAAATAAGCAGCATGTGTGACATCACCATCACCAATTTGGTTGAAATTTTACATATTTGGAGGGTTTGTGAAAAAAAGGATACATATATTTTGCGGCGAGTTATAGCATTTCCAAAATTGGAAAAATGCAGCTCTGACTTTCTTTAAAAATTCATATATATTTTTTTATTCATGCTAGGACAGTGAAATATGGTTCGTTTGAAAGATAGGATTTCAAGCTATCTTAAAAATATATGCGAAAAGGAACAACTAGAATAAGGATTTTATCCTTTATGCTTCAATATGTACTTTTGATTTTATTCTTCCTTTTTTTTATATTATACCTTTTATTATCCACTAAGAATTAACTCTAAAATTAACTTAAAACTTTAACTAGCAATTTCAACAGGATCAAGGTGTTAAAAATTGACAAAGTTTCAAAGTTTGCTCATAAAAAATTCTTAGGTTCTTGAAAATTAATTAATTATTTGTAACTGATGCGAGTTGATTAAACAGGATTCTAGATTCTATAAAAATTTATAGTTTTCCAGAAATTTCCTGACTCATGATAATGATGTTGACTTTTCGAGTCAATTTATGAACAATATGAAAGTTGCGAAATTCACAAAATCACTTTTAGGTCATATCGGATGAAACATTTTTAGATCTGTACAATTTTCCAAATCATTTACAATTTAGTTAAGCGCTTTTCCACACCACTGTAGAGGTTTTAACCAGGTGATTTTAAGCTCGAAAATTTGTTCTACGTGCAGAAAAAAGACATTTATATGTAAATGATATTCAACATCGACAACAGTTTGATAATGCAAATATTAATACGGATGAAGACATTGGTGATATTGAAATTGAGGATAAACGAGATGAAAAAGAAGGTACATATAAAGCTCTTAGCGCTTAGTGAAGGTGCGACATTAGAAGCGAGATTTACCGATCAAGAGGCAGTATTAAAATCAATCAATGAGTGCCTTCGGTATTTGAGGGAAGAACCATTTGATAGGAAAAGGCTTGCTAGTGTAAGTTATATATTTATTTTCATTTGGTTAATAAGATAGTACACAAATTAGTCCAATTAAGATACTGCCTTAAGAGTTAATTAGATAAAATATAAAGAAGACAAGCAAAAACAAGGTCAAGTGAAATAATGAGTTGAAAGTAAGGAAAAGAATTATACATAGCAAAAAATAAAATAAAAGTAAAACAAATAAAAAAAAGATAAGAATAATAATTACTAAATAAAAATAATAAATAATAACAATAGCAAATTAATTTAAGAAAATATTATTATAGTGCTAGTTTACCACATTTATGTTATACGAAACTACTAGTAAAGTAATTAGAAATATAGAATATAAAAATAATAATTAAGAAACTAAGTTCAGAAATAATATTATAAGTACAAAATTGAATAGCAAAAACAAACAAAGAATAAAAAGATAAAAAATAAGGAAAAATAAAATAAGAGGCAAAGTAAAAATAGTGAAGATAAAAATGCCGAAAAATAAAAAAAATAAATTAAGAAAAATAAAAGGCCAAAGCAAAAAAGCAAAAAGAAATGCAACAAGGCAAAAGAAAAGCAAAAAACAAAAAAAAATCTCTAGAAATTATCATGACGTAGCAACACAAAAAATTCCTCTCGAATCGACCATACCTTGTTATCTTTATATCATGCATTAGGGGACGAAATTTCGTCTCTGTACGGTGGTCATGTCACTGTGACTCCGTCGTTAAACGCCGTGATTGATAATTATGAAATCAAGCCGAAATTCACTTCAGTTACTACGGATAGTCCAAGAACAAGATCTACCAGAGATGACAAGCTTGAACGCACAGAGCTTTATATTGGACGCACGTGATCTATGTACATACTAAAGTTTATCCAGTCTTAGATAAATAACCATAAATTACTTAAGTTCACTACGCGCTCTTATCCCTTTCCTCGTCCACAAAATAGTCTTACTAATTTCTTTTGAACCTTTCTTCCCTCTGAAATAAAATAAGATAGGATGAGTCGGAGTGACCTTTAGTTACTTCTCGTCATCAGGGTGTGCTTTCGCAAGGGGGGAAATGCGTTTACTGGAAACACCCTCTTCAATAATGTAAAAATCTTTCAGCACTTGAAATTCCACGATCTCAGGGCAGGCCACGATGTTTACAACAGAATGCCTTGTATGGAAATCATGAACAAAATTCACCAGACTCCCGTAAATTAAAATACAGGTTCGCATTTTTGAACGCACGATATCCTTGAAGACCCCCAAGGAAAACGCAATTTTTGTTCTTTCTTTACGTGTCCCAACAGAGACCTAGTAGGTAGAAAAACAGGCAGTTGAAATACAACAGCGCAATTAGAAAGCAACCAACAAAAAGACACCGTTCAATCACTTTTCTTCTCTGTATTCAAAGTTTTCGCATTCATCATATAGAACGGAATAGGATTTTGTTTGCGTTTCAAGAAAAGGACTACCAGGGAAAAGCACATTGGAGCTTGAATTGCCGAATGCATTTGCAAATTATCCACGCACGCCTTCTGTTAAAACAATTATAACATCACAATTAGTACAACATATAATAAGTAGTTATATAATATTTGTGGAGTAATTTTGTATTTTTCATGTTTTTTTTTCAATCCGTAGATTGGAAACATCGCATCGGTACAGCTTTAAAAAGGCAATTTTTTTTTCATTTCTCATCTGATCACTGATCCCCAAAAGTTACACATTAAAAGAAGGTATTGAGTCAAGTCTATCAAGTAAGAAATCTTGTGCTGAAATTTCAAATGGAATATATAGAAGGCCTACATTCATCTATCTCTCTCATGTTAAAAAAATGATACTAAGTGAATAAACTGCGAAAATCAAAAACTTGTCCGAACGCCATCTTGGTGTGTTATTGCCAAAAAATGGAATCGTAGTCTTCTTCAACTACCCCAGAACTGCCTAGAAGGATAATAATATGGAGTGCTTACTTATTTATGTAAACCCCAAATCATTAAATCTAATGTATTGAATTATTGATATTTATTTATAACCAATTACTTGAGACATTCTCTGTGAAGCAAGGCACATAGTTGTTCTTTTTTTTCATTTCTATGTATGCTCGCTTACAAATATGTGAACAGAATTCTAAAATGCCGCGCTATTCTATCTGAACCTAATAAACTAAGTTCATTAGCTTGTTTTACCCAAATATGACACATTATCTATCCTACGCTGTTGGAAAAATAAAAGCAACTTTACTCAATACACTCGAGGCACACAAAGTCTTAAGTTTCTTAGCTGCAAATATGTATCTTTTGATCCAAAAAATTTGTTGAAAGATAAAGCCACAAAATTTATATTTCAGCCTCTAACCAGAAACTTACTTTCACCGCACAGAATATCATGACAGTTCATAAATTTGCTTGACAAGTTATTTGTACCAGAGCTTGAAATTTTCTTTTCTCCATTTAATATCATTTATCAAAGTGTCACCCATTTTGCACTCTTGATTCAAATTGATGTCCTTGCCAGAGTATTACCACGGCTTAAATCTATAGTGGTATATATTTGCACACCTATATACATATCTCTTGGGAATTTTGAATTTCTGTTCAAAAATTTCGCGATTTAATTAAATTTTCCCCATTGCTTCTATTGGGATCATTGACATCTGCTCCAGATAATTAATATCTTTCTGAATTACTGGTAATTTTCATTTATGGGTTGTAATTACTTAATCAAGCGTATGCATCCATTTTAATCTCAACCATTCAAAAGTAAGTACGTGTACGTGTGTATATATATATTATGTATGCTTGCTCACATACGTATGTTGGTTCTTTTACGTAGCTGTTCAATATGCTTTCATTTATTTCCTATTTCATGTGTCATTATTTATTAATGGAAATAAATGCAATTAACGTATAGGACGTAACTCGTGTTCATTCAAATCTCCTAAATATATGAAGCATATTGAAGTACATTTTAGCGTAGCTTATTTAAATACGGTAATCCAGAAATTCTACCCTCAAAATTCGCATCAGAGACTCCTTTTTGTATTGTAATATGTAAAATTTCCGGCAGTGTTATGCTTAACGTACATATTACTTTATTTTTTTACTTTCTTGGTTAATTTTAAATCTTTCTTTAACCTTGAAATATTACAACCAGATATTATTGTATTTCTACCATTGCTCTAAAAATTCACAATTATTACTTATCTTACTTTCATATATAATTTATATTATCATAATAAAACAGATTTCGCGACATATTTTAAATATGAGCATCTAGACATGGTTCTTCGTCATCTGATACCTAGTTATCGATATCGACTATATGCACTATATGTCCCCATATTTGGTGGCTCCAGTTATGCTATTTGTTGAGGCCGAATCTTGAGCTGCTAAGGATAGGAAAAAGGACTGTAAAATAATTGTTATTGGAGGGTATTTAAGGATTGATTATTTTATCGGTTACTTCTGAATAGTTGATTTTGGTTCACGGGGTATACACTACATATATGTAAAATAAGGGTTTTACAGGATAGCTAAAATTGTCAAACCTGACTTCTGGAAACTTATTTCGAACACACGAGTAGTCAGGACATTTTACTGCGTCACCCCATCAACTGCGAGCAATGAGAATTACCAAATACTATTCGACAAAAACATGCGGAATAACTCAGCTCCATATCCGCAATTCACACAAATAATGATTAGAGACAATGAAGGACAGAAAAATTCGTAAATTTCCATCAATCAATGCTTTTTGCCAGATACTCCTGATATGGAGCTCTATGTAAAACCTTAGCAGGTAAGTACAGAACCGAGGCTGCTAAAATCTAATTTCGAGATTTGCGCGATTATTTACAGAATGTGACTTTGATTTTCATTTTCGGAGATTCCAAGATCGATCTAAGCGCCTAACACAAGAGCACACATCGTTATACCAATTGTAAAGAGGCGAAACGGAACTTTGATTCCACGGGGACTTTGTGAAAAATTTAGTAACACTCGGAAATTCATTATGCTCAAATCTATAAAACATGAGATACACAGAGGGCGTGGTTCGAGATAGTGATTGTAGGTTAGGTTAGGTTAGAATGGCGGCATCGCATAAATATGCGATCAGCTTCACTTAGACCATCAGTGGTCCATGCCACCCCTTATTGGAACCCTACCTGATAAATATTCCTCAAATTTCAGTTGCAGTGTCCAGTGATAACTGCAATAAGAATACACACCTCTTTGATGATAAGTTGTTTTCAGCAGCCTTACTTTTTTACTGGTAGTCACAACCTCCATTTGGAACACACTACCCTTATCCGGTGGGCGGTAAGATTCTTGTAATTCAAGGAATACTGAGAATACACTGACTACACTACCACTCCCGCATCTATTCTTAAACCACATACATATATCAGAGTCATTTGTCAGAGAAACTAGGTATGATATTTGTGAAAGCTGTTTGAAAGTCTAATCTAGGGACAATGTAGTTCGTAGCTTGCCATATATAGTCCTCAATGTACATGATCAATATTTTGCTGTGAATAACGTCCATGGTTATCGAGCAGCCTAACTTTCTAAGCTTTAGTACACGTTTTATATTTATACATTTCCATGGACGTCAAGGGGCAGGAGTCGGAGTACAATCTTGATTGCACCCGGTAATGTTCCCACATAGCAGAAATGTATCCGAGATATGCTACTGGGAAATCCTGTTAAGATATATAAATTGTCCGTGGGAAATCCCTTCCGGTCCCAGTTAATAACTTAGGACATCTCTGGGAGTGACGAATGCCCGAGGTTGGGATGTCCCTGGTAGATACCATACCCTTCCCACAGGATTTCCTGTGGTTGTACTTAGGAATAGTTCACACATTCAATAATGTAAAATTCTAGCTACAAGCGTACATAGGCCGTCTTACGGAAATCATTATTTGGTAGCAAGATCTACGAGGGAATATCTGATGATATTGTTTAGTATTTTCTGGGAGTGTAAAACTTTTTTATGGGTAGGAATTTTTACAAAAAATAAATACTGCCTGGAAAGTATATGCCAGAGGTGATACACTTGCACAAAACATAAATCCAATATTGTTAACACAGGCAAGGTGAATTCTTATGACAAAATTCCTAAAAAATCAAGTTCTAAAATGTACAACTAAAAAAC
Source organism: Dioctria linearis (assembly GCA_963930735.1). NCBI lineage: Eukaryota > Metazoa > Arthropoda > Insecta > Diptera > Asilidae > Dioctria > Dioctria linearis. Next base: position 135,290,117 of record OZ005743.1, on the reverse strand, counting down.
TTTGCCAAAACTAGGAGAAATTTTCAGAAGCGGATAGATATCTAGTATAGCTTCACGCATGTAGCTGGGTGCAATCACTCAGTTCCCAAACGGCTTCTTTCAATACATACTTTTTATTATATTTTTGTACACCAAAAACGACACACCAAGCAACAAATTAGTGCTTTCACCAGAGAGCCACGAACCATCAGAATCAGAGAACAAACCGAAATAAATTCTGGAAGGGGAAATATTTTCCCACGTTTGTCCCAAAATTGTCCTGCACATCCTGTATATATTTGTCTGTAAAATACTGAGACTGTTCGTATACAAAGTACTTGTGGGATATCCCAGGGAATAACTTATGGGAATTTTTTTAATAACTCCTAGAAATAAAGTCCTAAGTACATACATCCTAAGTACATACTCCTATTTATCCCGGGAAAGCTATGGGATCTGTGGGACAAGAATGGGATGTCCCTGGATAATTTTGTGCTGTATGGTTTGTTCGAAGAGCTTCTGTAATATGTAGACAGACAACTCTTTGTATTTTAGTAAGACTTTCCAGGTTATCGCTTTTTGTAGAGCATTCCACAACACCCAGATTCCATAGGTGGGGATAGGTCTTACAATAGCTGTGTACATCCCGTGCACAATACCAGAAAGTGTGCCCCATATTTTGCCAAAAGTTTTCTTGCAGGCATAAAGTGAAATGGCCGCCTTCTTTATGCGCTAATTCACATTTATCCTCGAATTTAATTTGGAGTCAAGTATCACTCCTATGTATTTGGCTTCAGTTTTAAATTCAACAGTACTGTTACCCAGTTTTGGGGGAGCGAACAACTCTTCTCCGTGTAAAGAGGATTTGTGCAGTTTTTGTGGGGATAAGACTCGGACCACAACTTATAGTCGAATTAAGAAGCGTTGTGCTTACCTTTTGGGTTAGTTCGCTGATCGTCAATAAGAACATTCGCAAGATAAGGATAACAAAATCATCAACAATAGCCACCGCTTTTATTATCTCAATTGAATTAATCTATCTGCGTAAAAAGCATTCGACTCCTAAACTAGTCAGGGCATCCTGAATGGCATCTAGTTTCACATTCTAAAAGGCTCCGCCGATATCAAGAAATGCACCTATAGTGTATTCTTCTTTCTTGTTTGATTTTTCAAGGGTTTCCACTGCGAGATGTAGCGCAGTTTCAACCGATTTACCTTTTAAGTATGCGTGTTATGATCTAGAAATCCCACCCAATGACACTGCCGGCACCATGTTTGTAATGCCCCTATAATGATCTGAAAAATAGAGGAGCGGATCTTATTCCACCTTCCTCTATCAGCCTGTCAAAAGGCATCAGAAAGAACGATGTGAGGCTGATGGGTATGAACCGTAGTAGTCATGTGCACGCTTCGACCTGCCTTGGGAATGATGATCACTTTAGTTTGCTTTGAGATGCAGGCGACATAGGAATTTCAACAGTTGGAATAGCCACCTGTTATAGGTCACCATTACTCCGAAAATAAAATTTCTAATATGTTTTGTAGGATGATAGGCATTTTCGATTCCTGGTGATTTATAGGGGCAAAATATTGTATTGTCCACTCCATTTTCTCCTTGGTTACTGTATCCCATAAAGCCTCTAAATTCGGATTATTTTCGGACTAGTTATAGCTGTTAGTATGGTTGGCTCCGATTTGCCAGGAAAATGGGTATTCATAAGCAGTTCTAGAATTTCTTCGCCAGTCTTGATCCAGGTAACGTCCCTCCTTTTCAGGAAGGAGAGAACACTAGGCTAAGACTTTCTGAACGGATTCACTTGTGTTCTCTATGGATTCACAGTAGTTCCTCAGCAAGAGAGCTTAGTGCTTTCGGTTGAGTATTCATTGTCACTGAAACCTGCCTTATACTGCGCCCACTTTTCCTGACTTTGACTCGCCATTTTTTGTCGTTTGACTCACTGCGGGGTATCACATCTAATATTAATAATTTGTGCCATTTTTGAAGCAAGAACCCTCAGTCCATTCTTATTATATTTTACTGACAACGACACACATGAAAGTATTGTATCTGAAAATAACTCCAGTCGGCCATTAAAGTGAATAAAAATTCTGCCAAATATTTTCTGTAAATTTAGAAATTAGTAATGAACGCTTATTGAACTTTTACGCGGAACACTCATAAAGTTGTTAGCGGCCCAAGCAGCCGTTGTCGGCCTTCATTAATGCATATAAATTTCCAATAAATTTCTAGGAAAAAATTGACGCCTTCGGCGAGGCATCGTTGATTTTATATTGGAGCGAGGAATTACTGGCTTACCGTTAGGGCAAGTCAGCAAGCCGAGGCATCGTCGAGGCATCGTCGAGGCATCGTCGATTTTATATTCGAGCTAGGCTTTGCAGATTCTTGCTCTACTTGTCCAGTCTTTGTATATAATGCTTTGTTTATGACCCAGCAAACATTGCAAGGACAATTCGAATCGCAAAAATATCGCAAAATGCAACATAAATTTCGCTAGTGAATTCAAATGAGATATGAAAGCGAAACCATGAGCGGGAGCAAATGTTAACTGAGCATTGTATCACATTGGTGGTATCACTTGAGATTCACTTTGTCTTTATTTTTCGACAAAATGTGATAAATTTAAATGTATCCAAAGTAAGTATTAATTTACTGTGGTACCGATAGCTTTAGCGATTCGCAAATGAACTTATTTCTCAATCATTACCGATATTGCTCCGTTATATTGGTGGCAGCACTTCGGCTTTGCTCCGCTTCTCTTTTTGACCAAATGAAAATATCTCATAGCTATTTTAGTGCTATTGCGATACACTATATTTCCATTACCGTCGTCGAATTTTTTAGTACGATACCTACGGGAAATTTTCAAAGATATGACTATTTCCTATATCGTCACCAGTTCAAACAAATTGTAAAGCTAGCCAGGATGCCAAGTGAATTAGTGATATTGCAATCATTACTTATGTATTAAACCGATGCTCTAGCGGAACTCTTATGGTGAATTCCTTGTATGCCATGCCCTAATTTGAACCCTCGAACAAAGAATGAAATATAATAGTAACAAATAGAGCATAGTAAGGTACTTTCGGATTTTTTATATACAGGGTGTCCCATAAGTGGTGTAATAACCTAAGGCTATGGATAGGTCAAACTTAGACCAGCAAAAAATTGTATAGTTGGGGGGGAGGAGGGGATGTTATGTGATGTCTGCATATTTCTTGTATCTGTTTTATCCTTATTTTGTTCGTGTGACCTTTTGGTTACGCGTAGAAGTCCATCCCTTGTGTCACTTGGCGAGTTTTCTTGTGTGTGGGTCTCCTTCGGTTGTTGCATGGAAGTGTAGGGATAACGTTCCCTTTAAACCATTCAGTTCCGCAAAAAATGGTTGTATACATAAAAGCTCTTTATAACCAAAGTTTTCGGTATTTGTTTCTGTGATTGAATTCATTAATTTTGATGCAGTTGGCAAACTTTCGCCTGCAAATGGAAATATGTACATTACGTTGTCAAATTTCTGTTGCATATAATTTCAAGCCAGCGCGCACCCGCACATTCACTAATTGAGAATAACTTATAGTCTCATAGTTTTCCATTGTTCATCTACTCACGACTAAAAGAAAACAGGAGTAAAACGCAGTATTTTCCCATACATTTCTTGTGATTGTAACTTTATGGCCAAAAGTATTGATAGGTAGGAGTAGTTATATATATATAGGAAACTAATTTTTAGGAAAATTTCCAGTTCTAGAAAGCATGAATTTATGGTATGAAAATTAAACCACCCTCCTCGTCTGACAAGTAAATAATTTTTTCCGTTATGTCATTACAGGAAAATTGTTCATACCCTTGTGACAGTGTTAACTGCTCAGAATAATAAAATCTTAAAATCTTGTATTTACTGGTTCCGTAAAGAATGCACTTATGCCTATGAGAGTATTTCCTTCAAACAGTGGATTACAATTCAGGTCCTTAAAAATTCGTTTCATATTTACAACAACATTACTACCAGTCAAACAGTAATTATTAGGTGGACTTACAGAAATTTTTAATTTTTAATTAGATCGACTTGTATATCATATTATCACGAGTAGAGATATTTTTTTACAACATATGTATTACAGTTATTACTTAACTCTAGTTGTCTATTGTATTGTTGAAGCAAAGTTTCGTAATTAAATAAACTAAAATATCCCAATGGTCTATACCTTAAAACATCTATGTGCAGATGAAGAAAACTGTGAATACTAATTATATGTTCAAGAATCAACTAAATAAAGGCAAGAGACTGACTCGACAAAACTTTTCAATAGATTTGCAGCGCACTCGTTATTAAAAATGCATTTTTTTCATGTAGAAATATTCTAACAGCTAAGATTAGTTTCAAAAAATGAATATATCTTTCGTTGTAGAGTACCTTTTTTTAAAGAAAATCCCCAAGAAAAGAGAAGGAATTGCCGAAATTCTGTTGCTTTCCATCGTTGTGGTTCTCCTTAATCTCGAGGAAGTCTACAGAACTCGAAAGGGATTTGACCTTTCAGTCCCAACAGTTTTTCGGATAAGTAATCTAATTCCACCTGTTTTAAAGAGTACTCCTTTTTCCTTGTTTTTATCCATGTTAGTAGTACTTTTTTGGTTACTTCCAAGCATACAACGTGGATGTAATCTAATATAAATTGTGTAATACAGCCGAGATACATAAATTTTAAAATATTTGGAGATGTTCACGTTGAGAGAGATTTTTAAAGGAGCAGTCACTTCTTAAAGGAGAGAAGTTCTTGTGTGGAAATATTAATCTTTGATTATGGTATTGTTTCCCCTTTCTGATTACACTTTGTATATGAATAAAATCCACTATGGCTTTTTTTGCTTAGAATGTAAGCCCAAGCAGGAGCATCACATATAAACACCCTTACTTGAACAGAAAATATTTTTCCACTAAATACAATACCGTTTTTCGAAATCTCTCCATTTTTCGAAATTCTTCTACACATCTAGGCTTCGAGTTACCTCCAAAAGTACATATCATAAATACTTGTATAACAATGTTACAAAGAATGGGTCAAACTTGATTCTTCGAGTTTTTAGATATCGGTAGGCCATCATTGTTAAAATCAAAAACTGAAGCATTTTAACATCCTTCATTTTTCAATAAAAAATCAGTCAACGCATCTTTAAGCATCAATATTATTTGATTTAATACTTTTAGGAGTATTCTTAAGGGTGCGTAAGTCTTTTGGAATACCTTCAACTTTAGAGCTTTAAATTGACAAACATTCATTTCCTGAATCTGTTGAAATTAAATGTTTTGTTGCCCATTCTGCTAACAGATACCTCAAACCACGTGAATTAGCATGATTTGCTAAGGAACCATTTAATTGACTAAGTCCGTCAATACTTTTTGTAATTGAAAATGTACTGGTTTGATCTACGGTATTGGAATGCGAGTTAGGAAGAGGAATTTGGTGAGGAATGGTAGAGAAATTAGTAGCTGGATTATTTATGAAATTAGGTATCTTGTCACGCAAAATTTTTACTTGGTTGCTTTTCATGATCTGTATAAGTTGTTAGATATTTTATTACCGCATGATGCAGTTTTTTATTTATTCTATGAAAAAATGAAAAAATTTGTGAAAAAATGAAAAAATGAAAAAATCAAAAAATTGAAAAAATTGAAAAAATGAAAAAATTGAAAAAATTGAAAAGATAAATAAACTCAAATAAATACTTACCTGAGAACACTTAGCTAACAACACAATAGTACACAAAATAAAAATAAAAATAAATACATAACACAGTACACTGCATGAAAGCACTTTATTAGTAACACAATAAATCTTAATAAAAGAAGAACACAATACAACACTCTAATCCACAAACTCTTAGTCAATAACACAACATAACACACAGAAAATAGAAGCAACATACAACAGAAAAGTAGCAGAACACACCTAAATTATTAAAGACCTCCAAAATAGATCTATAAAACAAATGATAGGGATTAGCAGAGCTCTGTTCGGGTATAACATTACCATGGCATACCAAACAATAAAGTAGATTCAGTTCCCGCACAAATAACACAAATAACACAGATAACTCTCACACATGTACGCGAATTTCTGCTCAGGTACGATGTACGAGGCAAAATGCATTCTCGTACGCGAAAGTACGAGAATTTGGGTGTCAAATATTTTCCAACCAGAATTTATACACTGCGAAAATACTACTAACAAAAGTGGAGTAAAAGATAGTTTAAGGGGGTATTCTAGTCTAGAGGCCCGAATTTTAGGTGATTTTTGAAGCGCCGTAAAAAAAAGGCAATCAATATTTTTCTATCCATTTTTCTATGAGTTATTTATTAACATTACAAGAATGCAGAAAAAAATTAAAAAATTAAAAAAGTTGAAAATTCAAAAAATTAGCAGCTGATGAAGTGGGAGTCTCAAAAAATTGGCGCGTGATCATGCCCACGATTCCAACCCGCCTAGCAATCCGAAAAAAAATAAAATAGATTATTAGTCTAGAGTAATGTCGCTATGTCCGGAACGAGGGAAAAGTTGAAAGAAAATTTTTTTCACCAAATGGCCGCTGCCTGAAAAAAAAACAATTTTTGTACCACTTTTTTTGACTTTTTCGAATTTTGTAAAAATAGTAAAAATTGAAATTTGGGGATGCTGCTAAATCGATCCAGTAGAACTTGCAAAATCGTGGGCATCGCCTTGAAAAGGGCAGTTTCGAGAAAAACGCGTTTAATGTGTAACACCACTGTAAATTTCTTGAAAAATCGTTTTTTTTTTATTGGCTTAAAAAATAGTTTAAACCCTCTAGAATAAGAAAAAAAAGGGCCCGTGCGAGAAAATGTTTTTTTTCCTTTGAAAATGGAGGTCGCCACCAAGCGCGTCATACTTGCTCCGAAACATGGCCCGGGAAGATGGCTGTGGAGCCGCCATTTTGTTTTTTTCGCTGTCAAAAATTTATCAATAAAGTTCAATGTATGCCCTATAATACCCTCACAAGTTTTTTATTCAAACACCTTCAATTTCGCGAGAAAAAAATTCGTGAAAAAACCTTTTTTTTTAGCCATTACAGTGGCGTTACCCCTTAAAGTCCATACGCCCACGTGGTTTGGAAGTTAGAATTCAACTGTTGGCAGCTGGATGCAAGTGAACACTAAATATAAAGATACAAATTTGAAAAATCCTCTTGTAGGCATATTCTTGAATAGTTAAACTTTGAAAATATGAAAACAAAAAAAAATCGATTTTCTCGAATTTCTAGACTAGAATACCCCCTTAAGAAAAGTATGCAGAACCGTAGCCCCCGGAATATAGAATGGCTTGTATATTCCGGGGGTTACGGTTCTACTTATTTTTTTAAAGAGACTTGAAAGGAGCATAGCGGGCGAAATTACACACTATTTGCCTTGTTTTATTGCACGAGTTTTTCATATAAAAATAGCTTGCATTTGGTTCAAACACCATAATTTCCATAAATTGGTCCAACATGTAATTTTTTAAACATCATTAGAAAGAAAACATATTGGGCTGCAATTTGTTATATCTAATATTATTTTTCTGTGTAAGCGATAGCTTTAGGCTCAAGGTCGGATCTCAAGATACCGAAACGATACTCCATTATTGATGTTTTTATGTAACCTGTGTCCTATGGCAAAGCCGCCAAACGCTTATACCCAGACAGACTGCCCATAATGACATAATTTGAAATTCAGTCATTTCAAGGAAATAAAAACGTCACAGATTATGGACGAAAATTATTTATGCTATCACGCAAAATTTGCGAATATTTACCGTAGTTGCAAAGCATTTTGAGTAGAAGAAAATTTTTGTTGTTGAAAGAGACCAAGAAGAGATGTAAGCGACAAAGAAATTTCTTTCATGATCAGCTGATTGCTGCCACTGCTAACTTTATTGGAAAAACTTTCACTTTCCAATAAATTTAGTTTATTTTAATGACGGTAGGTGGCAGTTTTACTGCTATTTCATTAAATGGAGTAAAATTTGGTTCATTTAAAACGAAGCGAAATGTTGCAAGTGGGTCCTTGATGGACTTCTTTTATGTGACACACTGCATATTTGACTCAATTCAATTAAAAATTAAGTCATTATGGAGGCAATCTGTCTAGAGTATAAGAAACTGCAGTAACTCGATGACAAGTGTCGACTTATTTGCTTGGACCAACTTCCTCCATACATCACTAAAGAAAACGAAGTTGACATATTTTGGCACAAGGTTTCCCGAATCCGCACTGCTGATGAAGACCACAAACATATAGTTCTACCTCAATTTACGCTATCCGTTTTCAGAGCTGGGCAATACTTAAGTAAAAAAAGACTTAAGTACTACTTAAAGTACATTTTCGTTACTTAAGACTTATACTCAATACTTTTGAAATGCTCCTATTAAGTACTTGTTTCTATTTACTTGTACTTAAGCCAAGTGTACGAGAATTTTTCATGACGTACGAGATTTTTGTAAAGCTGGTACGAGAATCCATCTGTTGCAGTCTAGCAACCGCAGGGGTTCACTGGTGGATAAACTCCAAAATGTGATGGTGGAGAATAGTGCACCACCTTATCACACAGCGCTTCACCAACCAACGGCACCTGCCATATGTAGGGTCGTAGATACATCTACGAATATATGTGGTGAGGGGCAACTGGCAAGACATCAAGCACTAATAATTTTTTCAATTTTTTCATTTTTCCATTTTTTCCTTTTTTCATTTTTTCATTTTTTCATAATAATTTTTTCATTTTTTCATGCTTTTGTTTTTATCTACTAGTCATTTCTGAAAACTGAAATATGCATAACTATCAGAGACATTTGGACTAATGCAGTTACAATTTATAAAAAGCTTAAGGTCATCCCATATCATAGTCCTGAGGTCTCTGTGATTGAAAAAATTCGGCACGCGTTTTGCAATCTGAGAGGAGAGATTTTCACGAAAATTAACTGCACTTGTTTTCAGTTGAAGGCAATCTCAAAGACAAAAAAAAAAAACTTGCATTTCTTTGATCAGAATGTCCCATCGACGTATGAATAAAAATTTATTTACATGCTTATAGGTACCTTCTTATCTAACCCAGTCTCCTATAAATGTATCCTCTCATTTTACCCTTAAGTGCAATTTTAATTACTCGCCATTTTACACGACAAATTTCTGATCTGTTCACGCCGAAATGCAAACTCAGAATGGAAAAATAGTACCGAAAATCTTGAAACTATAAAATTCGCAAAAGAAAGAAAAAAAAGATAAATAAAAGAGAACAAAATTTATATTCGCGTTCGATTCGCTTTTATATCGTTTTGATGTAGTAAATAATTTTTAGGTCTGTCGCATTTACTCTCATGTTTCGCATTGTGCAGCTCTATTGTCGCTTAAGTTTCGCTGTTGCGGACGTTCGCCAAATTGTTTGCCCTTGACAGTAAACAGATATCCATATGTGTCCGTTTTAGGCCGTCTCTCTAAAATGTTTTATATTAATTCTTAAGGAAAAGTGACTAGACATTGATTTTATATATGCCGTATAGAGCCTAAATTACTATCCCCACAGGAAAATAGCCTCATTTTAAGCTTGCCTCCTTACCTTCCCAAATGCTACACTTACTATGTACCTATATACCTTACTTAATAAAATAATAAAATAGTTTTTATTAAAAAGTAACCTTACCAATTCAAGCTCAATAACACTCAGTTGAGTAACAGTTCCAATAGTGTTTGTGTGGTCGCAGATTGATTCGAATTCATCGGTACACGGCATATTCGCGTGTGCAATTATTACTCAGCTGAGAGTTTTTGTTTGGGGAATCGTAGCCATTTGGTTAGGATAATTTTTATTAAATAATTTTGTTAGGAAAGATATATAAATTTGATTACGGTTAAGAAGATAAGACAGTAATCTTAAGATTTTCAGAAGAAAATTTTTCTGTATGAAAAGTGGTTTAGGGCGGAGTAGCTATTCAAATCAAACTTTTGCCAGTTTTACATACGAACACTACAAACATATTTACATTGTTGTGCATTCTAAACGGTTCCGTAAGTTATTTTCGAATCTTTACTTTTTCCGGTCTACCGTCAAGTTTATATCTCATTTCCTCTCAAATAGGTCGCAACAGGTGATTGTTGATGGGTTAGCATCTGCGCTCTTCCATTTGTGCTGTAGTGTTGTAACGTCGGGTGTGATAGTGCGCGGATAGCTCGGGAGTAGTCCAGGGTTGGGTTTCTCGACGTTTGTGTTACTAATAATACTCTTGGGTAATTGTATATATTTTCTTTATTCACTGTTGCTTATCCCTAACAATTTTAGTTTAGCACTAAGTCTTATTTTGTTAAGCTTATGTATTCTAGTTTATAGTTCATTATTATTCCACTATTAATTCTAGTTTACTATTCACTAATGTATTTCACGGTTATTAATACTACATCTAGTTCACTATTGTCACTGTAATCTATAATCCATCTGATATGTTCTTTCCTGGTTATTCAGGATTGCACTTACTCTACTCACACTTCGTATACCCTAGTGAGTATATAACGAGGTCGGGTGCCTTAGTATGAGTGTAAGTGCGGATATTCTTGCTCAGACTAGTACGAAGGCGTACGCATGTCATAAGCAGAAACAGCACGGGGCGAATATCGGGTAGTTGTGTGCGAATATTCTGTCCCAGACCAATGCGAAAATCGTACGCACGTCTTTGGGCAGAAACAGCACGGGGACGGGTCGACACGGGGAAATTGTGTGCGAATATACGAAAATCGTACGCACGTCGTCGTAGGCAGAAACAGCACGGGGACGGATAACTGGTAGAATAGTGTGCGAATATTCTGTCCTAGGCCAATACGAAAATCGTACGCATTGGAAAATTGGTAAAGTAGTGTGCGAATATTCTGTCCTAGACCAATACGAAAATCGTACGCACGTCTTAGGCAGAATCAGCACGGATAGTCGGGAGTTCTTGACAGTCTGATTGCTGGGAGGCAACTGACTGATCACTGGTGATCTGGCTTTACTTGTACCTCTTCTGGTCTGGTCTGGTCTGGTCTGGTCTACTCGGACGGACTGGTCCTGGTTGGTTCAAAGTGTGGCTGTACGGGACTGGACTTTGGACTTCGATTTGCACTGGTTACTGGTAGTAGCTGGCACTGGAGCTCTGCTCTGCTCGAGCTCACGATCAAGACTCCGATTTTATCTGGTCTCCGGTAGTAGCTGGCACTGGACGAGCTCACGATCAAGACTTGGATTTTATCTGGTCTCCGGTTGTAGCTGGCACTGGAGCTCTGCTCCGGTCGAGCTGACGATCAAGGCTGATTTGTGGCAGCGGCAGGCCCCTTTATATATGCGCGGTCAGCAGTAGTGCAGTGTGTAATAGACCTGGCGGCGCTAGCTTTGTCTATTCTCCCACTGCTGGTTGACTGGCTTCTTTGATCAGCATCTGTGAGGTACGCAGGCGCAGTGGCATTGAGTGTATGATACTCTGTCATGCCCTGGCCGCGTGATCGGCTCTGGTGTTGCTGATGTATTTTTGGTATGATTTATTTCTTATGAATAGAGAAATTAATCATATAGATGATAGGAATTTGGATGGATTCTTGCATTATTGCATATAGATAGGGAAAATGGGATGGTAGTGTAGGTGACAGGCATGTGACTTCGTTACAGTGTTCTCCAAGGCTCAATTTTAGGACCCCTCCTGTTTAGCCTCTTCTTTAATAATCTATGCAAACGATGTTCAACTGTACCTAAGCAGAGCTCTTGGACTCATTGAAGACTGTGTTAGTAGAATAAATAAAGACCTGGCAGAAATCTGCAAATGGTCCTCTTCAATGCCAGTAAATCACAATGTATAGACTTGTATAGCTCGAACCTTGATACTAATAATTTTCCTCGTATTATCCTCAATAATGTGAGGCTACCTTTTGTTGATTGTGTGTTAAATCTAGGAGTGAAATTTAACACTAGGCTGAAATGCTGTGATCACATTAAGACCACGGTTAGTAAAATCTATGGTGGTTTTAAAAGATTGTGCCTATCCGCCAATTTTCTGCCCTTGAGAAAACCTGAGACTGGTTAGGGTGTTGCTAATGCCCCACTTTACCTATGGAGCCTAATCTTCAATAAACTCAACCCGGTTTGCAAACGAAAACTTGAAGTTGCCTCCAACGATTACATGCTTCGTGTTCGGTCTACGTGGGTCTACCCATATCACGCTTTACAGATCATCGCTTCTTGGCTTTACCCTGGACACATACTTGAAGATAGAGGCCCTCTTTTTTATGCATAATCTCTTTAACACGCATACGTAACAGTATACAGTTCTGCAATCCCCGAGAGGGTGTAACATCCTAATTTTCACATTTCTATATATCCATTTTGGAAGGATCTTACTTGTCCAGATTGCTCGCCTTCTGAACTCATTTCCTACTAATTTACGTGGCGTAGCCACTGTCAACGAATTTAAAAAGCTCATTTGCAATTTCCCACTCTTGTAAATAAATGAAATTGAATTGAATTGAATTGAAATATTTTAGAATGTTAGAACTAAGTTGGGGCTCTTATGTAGTAGTGAGGGAGTCTGTTTGGTGGCTTAGGAAGTATTTCTCGAGGGTTTTGCATGGTGCAATCATGCGTAGGTGTAGTGGTAGTGTTGATTTAGAATTTTACCATGTCAGATCTGTCAGTGACATTGTCACGTATTCTAACGTGAATCAGATTACTTCCTTATTACTGTTTACCAATGAATTGATGACGGGGTAAACAATTTTACTATTATGAGTTGTGAATATTTATTCCGGATCATATTACGTTTACATTTCGTTGATTATTTTTCCTTTCAGGAAGAACTAGATCACTTTAGACGTGCTCTTTATGAATTGGGCTAGGCGCAAATGAGTGTACAAGGGCATAGGGCTTCCACAACAAAGCTAGAAAATATCTTTTCCGAAGTGCTCTTTTAACATAGCTAATGGAAACTTTGCGGAAGCAAACCTCTTTCCTGAGTTTGGGCTTATTCGTTTATTGTTGTGAAAAGATGAATCATATGCATCTGAAAGCGCAGCAGAAGTTTCAATGTTTTCCAAAGACCTCTCTTATCATAGCCAAAGGAAGCTTTGCGGAAGCAAATCTGTTCTCTCAACTTAGACTGACTCATAAGTTATGTGTTTTTTGTTGTGAAAAGATAACTCATATGCATCTGAAAACACAGCAGAATTGTCATTATTAAGTAGTCAGTTGAAGTGTGCGGTTAATTGAAAAGTAATTTAATTTAAAATTAAACGGAGCGCATTCAGAAAAAAACTGAAGTTTTTAATATAGCCCGTAGATTTATTTCCTCTATATTCCCTATAAGCGCTTGAAGAACTTTTTCCCTACAAGGGAGCGTTCTTGCATCCCATTTTGAGTGCTTCTATTTCCCGCTGAGATGAGATAGTCATGTTTTAGGGCATTCATAACAAAGGCCTGGTCGTTTACAATGTCTTATACTCTCAAAATTTTGCCTAGCCATCATTATTAGAATTATTTTCAAGCTCTGACTTTTAGCTATGTGTACGTGTGTTAAATTGTTTGCTATTAGTTATAAATTAACAACTAAAATAAAGAAAGCAACCAATAATTTTTTTTTTAATATTTCCTTTTGACAAGTGGTGAAAATCGTTTCGGCTTGCTCTACAGGGATTTTATAACATATTTCTGTTTCTTTGGGTTGTTCTCGTATGTACAAACCAAAACATGTCGGTATGAGCTGAAAAATATAATCCAGAGATTATTTTTATTTATATTTACAGTTTTGAATTCTTCCTTAAAATGATATTTTTGGGCCGATTTAAGAATAAATAACACAGGACTATTGTATTTACCCTGTGAATAACATAAAATATCTTACTAAATGTACACTGAGAATAAAAGTCACATAAACTGGAACAAAAGTAAAAAGAAATCCCTACGGTTTTCATCCAAACTGCTTAAAGCAAAATGGATTTCCATCTAAAACTTTTGTGAGACAATTCAAGTAGATATCTAATGAAATTTATATGATATTTTAATTGGACGTCTTCTTATTTCAAGGTGATCACATATTTTAATAAACAGGAAATCTCCTTGGAATAATTAGGAAATCATGTTAAAATAAATAAGCAATGTGAATCCTTTTTAAAATAATAAGAAGTCATAACTGAACTTTTAATATGAAATAGTATATTGAACTCGCTTTTTAATATAGTTTAATATTATTTTATTTTGAAATATTCTTATCTACATTTAAAAGAAATATTTTTCATAATTATGAACTTAACAAGTTTATATAATTATCTTTAAATAAAACAAGATCTCTAAACTTCATTTAAAATTTATTATAATTTTTATAATTGTACATATTTGCATAAGTTATTGCAAATGTATAAAAAACTAAACAAAGAAATCAGACAATTTCAGCAAAACAATAAATAAATAAATCAATTACATTCAATGTAATATACTACAAAACAATATATTTCAATATATTTCATGTATTTTTGTAATCGTAATCTTAATCTTACACTCCTGTCTCAAAATTAAAATATATACAATTTCAAAAACTGACGGTAAATTTCCACTACCGGTTATTGTTAATACATGTTTAGCTGTTCAGCTATTTTAAAGCTAATGTCACAAATAAAGCAAATTAGTTCTGACATATTGGTATGAATAATTTAATATTAGCGTTTTAATTTGTTTACTAAATTTGAAATTGCTGAGAATTTCTCTGAGGTTAAATCGAAAAAGTATTGTTCCAAAAATGTCCAAACTAACAACTACATAACAAAGTTTTATAATTACATCTAAGCATTTAGTCAAAGTAGCCAATTTATACTTAACACCATCACAGGAAACATACAATTCCTTTAAATCGTATAATTTCTGCTTAACAACGATGATCTTTGGCTGTAATGTTTTTTTCTCCTTAGAATATTCTGCCCTTAATATCTCCAGTTTGGGTTGAAGGTCATTAATTTCGCATATATATGCAGCACAAAATCTTCCTGCCCATCAGCTATTGTAGGCTTATGTGCTTTACTTTTTCTTTGCGGCTGCAGAACAGAAAAAAGCAATAATGCAGCAATACAATCTCTAGAGCCTGTAAGTAATAAATGTTAAAGAAATCTAAAAAAAAAAAATATTTTTAACTTACTTTTGCCAATGGCTGCATTATTTAGAAGAGCTAGCTGCTCCCTGAATAATTTCGCTTTTATTTCCTCGTTATAATATACATTGATTCTATCTACAAAATCGTCATAGTTTGTTAGCAATAAATTCCTTTTTCCAGGATATAGATTGTCAAAGTCTATTTCCAGTTGTTAGTAGATGAAAATCAAAAATTTTACTTCAGTCAGTTAATAAATATAAATAATTCTTACCAATTGATATCCGTCCTATCACTAAACCTTGACCATTCTTTCAAAAATGCTGCAAGGATCTTTTCAGCTCTTTGGAATTCAGATATTCTGAAAAACGAAGTTGCTTTCCATTTCTCACAAACAATTTCCCATAGAGATAAATTAGTTTGTAATCAACATTTATACTTCAGCAATTCCTCTAGGGTATGATATATTAATTACCTAATGCAAATTAAATTAGCAATCTTAATTACCTGCGAAAGACGCTTTCTAATGGAAATGAGGTTTCATTAGGTTTAGTTTTTTCTACCAATAATGGATGCTTGGTATTCGACCATCTAGAGTGTAGTTTGCCTGTTGGATTTTTCTGTCCGGATATTCTGCTCATAAAATATGTTTCCTGAAAAGCATTTAAATATGAACTTACTTAAATCAGCAACTTGACTAAAGTTGTATTTACAGCTTTCTCATTCGGAAAATATTCCTGAATAGCCCTTGCCTATTTTCTCATACATATCAGCATAGCTCGTATAAATATTTTTTGTGAGGAAATAATGAACTATACAGTGGGTTAAATTTTTTTGCATCCTAGAATCAAGCTTCTTATTTAATTCATATTGTGCAAATATCATCTTGCCCTTAATTGTAGTGCTCAGTAAGATTTTTAAATTCTCTGAGGTTGGAGTCAGATCTTCCGTTTCTGATAGCACTGACAGCGAAATTACTGCCACTTGACGCATAACATGAATGCGATGAAATGCTTGTAGAATTTTTTTCAAGCCAATCTAGAATTTTATTTGTTGTGGCAGCAGTAAAGTAAAATTATCTTCTTTTTTTAACTTACCCGATCTCTTCGCCACTGCATTAAACAATTTGTAAATAACATTTTGGTCGCCGACAAATCCAGAACTATCGAAATTTGAAAAGAAATCCTGAATATCATTACATTCCATAGCTTCTAAATATATTTTTTTGTTTATTCCGTACGAATTCAACAGTATGCACGCTGCATCAGAAAGTCCCCATGATTTATGCAGCAATTCTACTTCTTTCGCTTCACTTACATTACACTCTGCTGCATCCAAAATTATTTGAGAATCCACTGCACCTGTTTGAGTTTGTAAAAGTTCACTAAATTTTCACTTTTACTACAAATTGACTTTAGATACTCCGAAAATTACTCAATTCGACAGCTTGAATGCTCAAAATCAAATGAACTTGCACAGACATTCTTTATCATTTCCAACAATAGGGACTGATCTACTGTTAATGTGATTTCCCTATTGATAAACTATCTCAATAAGAATAACTTATAAAATTAAATGTTTTGATATCAAACATCTCCGTTAGTGCAACTGATTTCTAAATTGCTCATATTCAATGTGAATTCACATATTTTTAATATGATTTACAGACAACAATGTGGTCTCCTTTTAATATTAAAATGTGTTCTAATAAAATGACGCAATAAATTACAAGAAGATATATGTATCATCTTATTGTAAAGAGACTTCTTATTAAACTTTAAATGTACTTGTTATTAATTTCGTAAATTCTATGTGAAATCTCGATATTTTGGATTAATACGTGAATCCTTTTAATAATATGTGGAATACTTTTCTCAGTGTAGTCTTATTTGTTTCTTCAGGTGCAAAAAAAATGTCACTGTTGACTAGCATCTCATACCAGATATGATATCTCTGTAGTATATCTTTCGAAAGCTGTCGATTTGTTTATGATACAGAACTTAGCTTCTTTGGCAAAGATAACACCAATAATATTTGCATGTTATCATAGATGGTACAAGAACTAGATGTCGCTTGCAATACGAAGAATGGCCCACAACATTTGAAATGATGTATACGTCGATTGAATCATATTTTTTCGTATCTGAAGTGTTGAGGAAGTCTATGAAATGTATAAAAAACTGTTATTAGAAAAATAATTGCTTTTCGCACGCTCTAAAATATATTTTGGTCTATTCCACAATACACTACTCATTTCACAAGCTGTATACTCAGCTCTGGTATGCCATGCAACATCTAGTTCTTGTCCCATCTATGATTCAGTCAACTACATGCATAGTAGTTCTCAGAAATTTTTCCACTACAGCAAAAGTTTTTCATTTATCGTACCAAAAAACTTCCCTAAATCCCATAACTGTAATGTTTTAGTAACAATGCGACATTGGAATATTTCCGTCTGAAGCTAATCTGATTATTTATCAGATAATTAGTACGAAATTTTCCACTTATGCTCTTTAACAATGTTAAAAAACTGAGGGGGACTATATCTTTGTCACTCATATCAAATAAATTTATTTATATATTTGCTATAGGTATTATGTGGTTTAAGAAATAAAAGCGAAACGCACATCTACATAATTACGTATTCAAAAAGCGTTAAATACAATAAACTTCCTGACTTATCCGACAAATTTTTATGTTACAACTTTTGCTTTCGTGCCGAAGCAGCAAACCCGTTTGCGGCTTTTCCCATTGAAATAGATTTGCACATAATATATCACAATTTCCTTATTATTGTAAACACAGAATATCTGATTTGGCGTCATTGGAAGGATTCCAATGACAAAACACAATACGGGTGTAACAATTTCTTAAACAGAACTCTCGTAAAAATGGAAATGAAACAAACCTTCGAGGGTTCTTTTTGCCAGCCTTTTCGCTACTTGGATCAAAGAGGTATGGAAAATCGAAAGCTGGAGATGATATCTTCCATGAAATCAAGCTCTTTAGCTTCACGAACGTGCTGTGTATTGTATAATGAGCTATATGTAGAATATTGCGCTTAACATGTGGGGAGCATATGTGTGAAGGTATTTTAAAACCTGAAAATAGCTGTAGTTAAAGATCGAGTTATCGTCGGTTATACTGCATAATCGCGAGGCTACTACCACGTAAGTTAAGGGTAAAGTCAAATTTTCAGCAGACACTAACTTTTTGTTTTTTTTTTTTGTATTATTATAATGATAAAATTATTGCTAACGGAACTCTAGGATAGGACGATAAATATCAAGTTGAAGTTTCTAGGTACCTACATTATATCTGTAATACACATGGGATAAATTTAACTGGTTAATTATTATGTATTCTGACAATTTCCCAAAAAAAAAAACAAACGAGTAATTTCGGGGTACTCTATATCCTCAAGAATTTCTGGGTAATTGCAATTACTCTGACAACAGCGCCAACTGGTAGTCGCTAGAAATATAACATTTGTGTGAGCACATATTCAGCGATAGACAGTGACAAGCCAAAATCAAAGTAGAAATGAAAAGTGACAATTTGAAAAATTATTATCTGCATCGACAACTGACGCTTCACTAGAATTAATGCAATTATGCATCTATACTAAACGTCAAACATGCGCATTTCCATTCAAATTACCCCATTTATGTGTATCAGGGGTCTCCAGTTAATAGGAGTCAGTACTCAGCAAAAATTTCAATTTAGATACCAGCGAGCCTGTAGGCATTAAAACTTACTATACGTAGGTTTGTGTCATGAAACTATGAAAATTCCTATAAAATTAGCCTAGACCCAGACCACAAGTCACATTACAGACATCTAGCGTGAAAGACAGAAACACAACATGCGACAATTTAAGACAAACATGAAAATTTGCAGTTCAAAGAAATTAAAAAAATTTAACGAGAATTAACTCTCCTAAATTTTATTTTGCACATAATTGTTAAATATACTATTTTGCTTTATATACCAACAACTTTCAACGAAATACTGCAATTTCTCGTCGGTAAAATATTGAGAGAGAAAACAAGTACTATTAGAGTTAAAAAATTAAAAAAAGCGTCACTAAAAATGAAAATGCCCGACGTTATTTGATAGATTTAGGCTTTATCTTTCTAAAATAGTCACAATCTAAAGAAATGAGAATACCTACTAACAGGAATTGATTTAAAAAACTTCAATTTTGACCATTATTTTCAAGTTTCTGAGCTAATATCTCCATTCCAATACATTTTTTTTTTATTTTTTCCGACGTTATTTACTAGACCTCTTCGATACCTTTAATTTCAGATATAAATCATTATTCTGCTACAAATAGTTTGCCAGAAATTCGCATTGAAAAATGTATGAAGTTTTTTGCGGCCGACCCGACTATTTCCGATTTTGATGAAACTTTCACAGTTTGTTGGGAATACCAAAACAGTTCACCTATATTTTTTATTTTTGTTTCCCCTAACATGCCCTCGCTAGTGCGGTTAGAAATTTCGTGATTGTATGATGAAACGTCATTTTGAAAAATCATATCTTGAGAATAGAGGCAACGGATTTTTCCGATTCAAACGCCAACTGAAGCTTAAGATTTATACTTTTCATAAAAAAATATAACAGTACCGAACGAAAAAAAGCGTTTGTTGACAACAGTTTTTTTTTCAAAAGAATATTATTATTAACTATTGTGGACTTCTAGCACTTTTGTTTGTACTTTTATTTGAAACTTGAAGCCATATCTATTTACGTACAAAAGTTGCTACAGCATTCGCTCTCGTTTTTGAGATGTGAATTCTTAAACTCACCGTATACCCAAAGTAACCTGTATTTGGAGGCACTGCACTGAGAGGAATGTATTGTTCTTTTTTATACTTGGGAGTTCTAACCCTTTTCTTTCTTTTATTTTGAAGCCATATGCCAAATCTATCTATATGCAAAAAATTGTTATGGAGTTCTGCTTTTTGGTACATGCAGAAATTTGGCCGTGATGACCGTGTTCGTTTCGCGAAGTTTTTCGCTCAAATCGAGATATACGGAATTTTTCATTAATTAATTCCCACAATGAGTGCGAAAGAGACTCAAAGTGAGAAGAAGACAGAATATACTGCAATCTGTCAGAATAATCTACTACATCGAAACAAAACATAGTGAATCGAGATTGTATGGCGAATTTTACAAAAATTAGTTAAAATCAGTTAATTTTTCCAAGAAAGGCGTCAAAATGTAGATCGTTAATTAAATTTGCTATCGATTGACAATAAGAAAAATTCATTATTTTGTCATCTTCAGTGAAAATTTCGAATATTTCACTTTATGAATAGCGAAAATGGAAGGAATTTTTCTGTAAAAAGGAGGTCCTTTCGTTCAACCATTCTTCTATTTTCAACAAACTGTCAAAGGGAACACATCTGCTATTCGGTCATGGTGCTCTCAATGTGCAATTTATTCAACATAAGTTTTACATAGAGCTTTTGTAAGAGGTTTTTTTTTCGATTTTAGTTTTGATATTTTTAGATAAAAATTTGTTGGTGTCAATCCTTTTTTTTTTACAATTCATATAGAGTCTGCTTTTCAGTTTTCCTTTCTTCATAATTTAATAAAGTTTTGTCATCTTAGTTTATTTCTTTTGGTAAATTAAATTTATTTCAATTTTTATTCGATCAATAATTTAATTTTCGTTCACATCATAAAGAATTTTCACAAAGTTCGATGTGGTTTGAAGGTTGCATAGAGCAGCAATTCAAGATATTTTAATCTAGATAAATAATTGGTAAAGGTAACAGTCATTAACTATCATCGACAATAATATAGAATTAACAAAACTTTAATTAATTTGCACAAATAATTAGTATAGTAAGAAATTTTGAGCAGAATTTAGTAGAATTAATTTAGATTCAGATGAATGAGTGAATTGCAATCAAGTTAGATTTTGAAATAATCTTATTTATTGGTCCTTTAGTGATATAAACTGATTTGTAAGGTAAGGGACCACCAATTGTTTGAGAGTTGATGTTGAGAGTCGGGGAACGACTGCAGCGTATGTCAGCGGTATCAATGCGTACCTAATTCATGAGAATTTTGTGCATTCTAATAGTCGGAATGTAGTCAGTCCCGGTGGATGGAGGTTGTTAGCATCGAGGGTGTACTTGAGATGTGAGACTTTAGCTCACCCTAAACGTCCTGAGTAGGAGTCGCTAGACGACCGAGACTATTCTACGTATAGACTGAGTATAGTAACAGCTCGTGAATGAGATCTTGTCATAAAGAACGACGGTGAGCGATGCCAGTTGACTTAAGCTGTAGAATTATCTTAAAGCGTAGCCCAAAAGGCGCCTGGGATAAGCCCTCCGTATGAAGAACAGGTCGTGACTACTGCGCTCGCTCCAATCCCTGAAAACATGTTCACGATAGAAGACTTAAGGTCGATTCACACCGCCGGGATTGCGATTACGATAACGATCGCACTAGCGACACAATTCCTTTCACACCAATGTGATAGATCACAGCGATAGTTACATGTATATGCCTGAACTAAATAAAGACATTTGGGAAAATCTGAATATGGGACAAATTACAGTTTCCCAATTGTATTGGCTAGTATCGATGGTGGACATGCTACTATTATGTGTCAACTCAATGTGTACTAGCTCGACTTATTTTTTAAGTTTGAAAAAGTTTGTGTTACTGATCATCGTTGATATCGAATATACATTTTTAGACATCGACCTTGAAAGATATGGAAAAGTAATAACGTAGATGCTTTAAATGTTTCAGCATTAAAGATGAAATTTGAATACGGTTTGATAGAAGAATACCACCAAATGATTGCCTGACCAAGTTCAAAGAACACCTCATATACCTCGATTGTCTATTAAGGATTCCCTTTGAAATTTTACTTGTTGCGTTCTTTCCCAGTATAATAAATTTTAAAGTTAATTGAAGAAGACCAACGGAAGAAATATTCCAAATCCAACAAGGTTTTTGTACTATAACCTCACTTCGTTTTAATACTTCCCACTTGTATTTTAGGCTCGATTTAGCCTGTAGGAAAGGACACAATAAATCAACTCTGGTCGTGGTGTCCGCAGGTTCCCAGTGGCCCAGTCGCCAATACTCTTAAGCTAACCCCAACCTGTATTCAACTCCTGGGCAATATCAACCACAACTCTGTTCATTTCTTTTTATTATTTTTATAATGTTTTAAATTCAGGTCATATAAAATTGGGTATTCCTTCATATGATTTTAATTCATTTTTCAACACCCACTTGAATTTTCACTAGCCATTTTGATCTCACAGCTCGCGATAGACGACTGAAATTGTGCATGCAGCGATGGACAATTCAATCGTTGATCAATCGCTACAGTAATTCTTTGTATCGCTGTGATCTATCGCGTTGGTGTGAGCGTTTACATTCAAAACTATGTGTAGCGATCTATCGCTCTCGCTTCATTATCGCTATCGCTACGTTATCGCAATCGCTATCGCGGCGGTGTTAATCGCCCTTTAATTTCTTCGGCGGATGCATTTTGAAGATGTTGGCAATCCGAAATTAGCGTAAAGAGCCAGTCAACCCTATGTCGAACTAGCCAAGGCTAAGTGACAGCGGCTATACGTGAAGACTATTTATTCTAGCCCTATAATTTTCCTGGTGAACCATCAGTTGAAGACTGAGCTGGGTATTGTTGCACATACATGAGTGTTGCGAACGGTAATGAGCCCTTTGATTTTTACAGAAGCCGCTATTATATACAATTTCAAACTGATACTATTGCACTGGTTAAACAGGAACTATCTCTCCAAGGGGAGAATCTGAAAAGAGAAGAATATTCGAACCGTTGGTGGGAGGCTTTCATGAACATACATCTTCTTCAACATGCAATCAATTAAAATCCTTTTGTTGCTTGATACTTTATACCGCCTTCTGTATTGTTTTATATTTTTTCCCTTTTTTAGGGGTCTTTTAAATGGGAATATTCCAAACGATATAATCGTGTCATTTACAAAGCAAACTTCGCGCTCTTAAAACTGACATCAGAATAATTTTAATTTTTTATAATTTTTCCTACCTAAAATCAAGGCCTACTATGTCACGTCCTTTTTAGTTCGTAAAGTGGCTTTTCGCATGTATAGCGCAAACCTTACAAAATGTGGTGAGGTCGCCCAAGGTAGTTCACAACGCGTTGTCAAGTTGCCACAGTCCAGTTATAGTTACTAAAGGAAATTTCAAGCAATAAAACTGAATAAATGATCAACCGAACGATACTTTTTCATTATCGCTAAACTACCGCCACCTGTGAGTGTTATTGTGCTCCACTTTTGATTCCTTTCTATCTTTCGCATTGATTGAGAGAGGACACTGGCGCTTGCATAGTGACAGCTCATTGGGGGCTACACTTTTGCATAGGCCCATATGCTTCAGCTTCAGTTTTGGTGTATATTAGACCACTCTGTCTGGGCCCGTACGCTTACGTTTTTGGTTGTACAGTAAACAGGAGACGTTTACACTAGTGTCAGCTTATTGGAATTTGCACTAGTGTGTAAACGTATGTTGGCGCAACCGTCGGTTTTTTTCATTTATTATTTACAGGTGATAAATACAGGAATTCAGCAACAAATATAGGAATCCAGCAACGAGGAGCTAATTTATGAATGGACACAATTTATGTTCTATGATAGGAACGTTAGAAATTGGGCACTTCAGCTAGTTTCATTTCAGGATTTTCAGCTGTCGATCAAATTGTCAGTAAGAACATTCTGAATTCAAAACAGATAGTGTAACCAAGAAAATGTTTTTGGTATGGGCATGTCAAGTCAAGTGTAATCAGTTTTGTGCTATTTTCTACTTAAGACTCTCCTTGTTTTCCTCGATGTTCTCTTTATTTTTATGGTCCTCTTGGTCATTGCGGCTCATCTTCAATTCACTTTCAAATCGGTTAGATTTCTCTTGGTAACTATCATCCTTTAGTCCTCTTTGTAACTTTACGTTTCGCTGTCGTCATTTCCTTTACGAATGATGTGTCAAGTTACCCGTACTGCATGTCATTCTCCTTTTAGGTTTATTTGTATCGGAAGGGCGGGGGAAGAAGAAAGGAGAGGATAGGATGTGGATTGTTGGAAGAGTTTAGGAATCGATGATTCCTAAAGAATTCATTTTGTTCAGAAACATTGGGTAAATACCTAGAGAGATACACCTTCTGATTTTTCCTTCATATACAGTAATCCCCGGATAATAACAACTTGCTCTTACCAAAACCCTTTTATTATCATATATTGTCGACGCCTGCAACATTTTCCTAGTAATTTCGAATACTTTGCTCTGTTAATAGCAACCCCGCTTATTAACAATACCCTTTTATAACCTATAATAACGCATCTTAAGTTTCTATTTTTAATGTAAATTTCCCCCCATATTGTAACAGTCAATATCAACTTTTCTGTTCAGGCCCAAAAATGTATGGATTTGCAAGTGTTAAAATATCTGAATGCTTCAGAATATGTTGGCTAATGTAATGCTAAATTTCTATGCAAAATTTTAGTGCTTAGAGGTCGTTCAAATCGAAACGTTTTCTCTTATAACTTTTTGATTTGACAATATTTTTTCTTAATTATTTTTGCAATTTGTGGAAAGTTAGTTATATAAACCTACTGCAATAAAAGACTTTTTAGGAAATTAAATTTTTCCGATCGGACATAACCCTATCGAGTTAGAGTCAATCTAAGGTGCGACAATCTAGCACTCCAGTTCGAATAGATTTAAGACTTAGTACCGTTTTGAATAGAATTTTAGCATGATGCCAATGGGATATCTCAATAAAAATTTACACGGTAAATATAGACAATGAAATGGGGAAGTTTTTAAAATCACATTTGAGTGATAAAGTTATGGTGACTATTTTTATAAATTGCCCTCAAAGATTTTGGCATATTTTATTATTTTGAATTTTATGTAATTTAAAAATTTCTTTTGGCGCTATGGTATGAGCTACGGAATTAAATGTTTTGCATAGAGTGGGCCTAACACTCAACTAAATTGAAAAAAAAATCACTAATTTGTCTCAATTATTCAAGTAACTAGACAAAAAATATCTGCGAATTAGTAGTTTGGTAAAAAATCACGAAAAAATCATAACTCGTAAACTAAAAAAAATCTTAGAACATACACGGGGTTATTCGGTTACCCCTAAGAGTGCTCTACCTCTAGACATCCGCTTGAAACTATTCCTTGGATACCCTGTATATATGTACATTGCTCTTGAATAAAAGCATTTCTTGGCAAACTTATGTTATTTTTTCAAATTTAGGTATAAGCAGCTAATCTGTATGAAATAGTTCATTTGTTGTATCTTAAATCGCGAACTTTTTGTAATAGCATATATTGTGTTTGTAGTCGGCTATCGCTTACTAGCAAAAATTCGAATATTTTTGTGCTCTTATTCAAGGATTTTTATAAAAGCACATTTTGCGCTTATAATCGCTCTTATTGATTATAAGCAACACCCGCTTAAAATCACAAAAAATTGGGGCTCATGTGCTTTTATACCGGGATTACTGTAGCTCACATTGAAAGCTTATACTGAATGCATGTATGTGGTCTAGCTTAGTTTTCCCTTCTAACGTCTATGGCAGGCAGAAAGTCAGTCGTACTGATGAGTACAGCATTTCTGCCTATATGAAATGCTTTTTCTTTGCTCGAGAAAAAAATGAATTTATTTTTCATAGCACATAGATAGCGTGCCTTATGAAATTATTTCTTACACATTTAACTGAGGAACTTTAAATTATTTAAGCACAAGATGGACAGTCCAAAAAGTACAAAATGTGCACTCCAAATTTAGAGAATTTCAAAACAAGTTACTCGTTCTTTATACAAAATATCAAGGGCAGCTTGTGGAAATGAGTTTTCGTGTGGCTAACTTACTTATGTTAGTTTCTTCTCCATGTATGGCATTCAGTTTTTTGGTGATCGGTTCCCTAAAAGAACGTTAACGTTATAAGACGCAATGAGGAACATGTGAGAAAACAAAAACCACGCAAATTTTGAAGATAACTGTTAATTCAAACGCATCCACAAGGCCTAAATGGGTCTATTTAATACACAAAAGAAATATTTTAGTTATGAAATGTATACTTTGGGAGAGGGAAATAACGCTCCAGGAAAAAGCAAAATCTTAAACCTAAGGGTTTATTTATTTTGACATGAGCCACCATCTTATAAAAATTTATTTTTATATCCTTTTTTAAGAAAATTTTCTAAATGGAATTTTTATCTCGAATTTATTTTTAAAATTGTAAACTAAATTTTGTGAAATGAACCTTTTAAATAAACCCCTTCGTTCTTTAAGTTTTGTAAACAAAAGGATTTTATAACTGACGACTATTCACATATAAATCAATATCAGTTTTTGCTACTAACAATTCTCGTTTTTGTTTGTTTTTGTTTTAAACCCTATCAAAGAGAATACTGACATTAAACAAATTTCCAACACATAAGGGCTGGCCTATTCTAAACACAATTTCGAATACGTAACGCAGTGTTCACGACAGAATTTTTAACGAAATAGTTTGGATTGTGGAATAGTGCCAGAGGAATCGCAGGAGCGTATAAAGCATAATTAGCAAGAAGGACATATTGTGAACAACAAGAAAATTGTTTAGATATAAAACTCGTAACGGAGGGCTACATCGATTCTAGCCCGGCGAGCGTTTACTAACAAGAGTTATCCCTTGAACAGCTGTTCAATACCCATCAGAAAAGGCATCGTTTGAAAACAATAAAATAAACAGTGAATGCAAATTCTATAAGAAAAGGATTGCATGTAACATTTAAAGAAATTAGCATATGTGTGACAAAGAGAAATATACTTCTTTTTTTATTTTCAAGGAGAAATGTTTATATTTTTCTATAACCAACCACTTTGTGTTTTACGCACTGACGAATAAAAAAAAGGGGTTTATTGATAAAGTGGTTTCTGTTTCAGTATATGCTTGCTATTCTAGACCCGAACTTCAATTACTTCCTCTCTTCAAATCTCCGGCAAATCAACAGATATAAACGAACCTTTAATATGAATAAACATTATGAATCCTCTTTCGGGTTAAATTATTTTAACCCCTGTCGCCTCTAACGTCTTTTGTTTGCATTGGATGAAATTGAAACAAAGAATGAATGAATAGTCTCATCTCACGGCTCAGCACAGCATACACTTACATTATACATATGTATGTTCCACAAAAGAGTATAATGAATTTTTTAAGTTCTTATTATTACATTGAAATGATTGATGTAAAATTTCTCTTCGAGATTCGGGGTTCGAGGCTGACTTTAATTTAGCTTTTTTTTATGTATATATGCTCGGAAGTTCGAAAATATGGTGAATTTCTTCCCATCTCTTTATTTGCATGATTTGAGAAAATTACTCATTTTAAATTTTTTTTAAGAGAGCGATACAAAATTGTTTAATTGCTTTAAGCTACGTTAATAGCTCGTGTTAATGTTTTGCGTAATTAAAATAATATTGGTAATAGATTTTATTTTTATCTTTAATGCATCCCTATTATTAAAACAAATCTGGTGGGGCTAAGCCCCACTAGCCCGAATGGTCCAGCCGCCACTGCAAAACACATAAAGTTACCCGTTGTTACATATATATGTAAGTCTAAAGTAAATATCACAGTGCATATGTATTCGTATCACAGTCAACTAAAATTAGGTAGGTACCTACTCAAAAGGGATCAGTCACGTACAGTAAGTCAGTAGAATAGCAACAGCGAGGTCAAATAACCATTGTGTAATTAGTATATTAAGTTAGTAGTAATGAATTGCAATTTTATTTCATACTTCATTTAACACCCGAGTAAAATATGAAAACAAACTGGATGAACATGAAAATTAATGTACCTACCCGTTGCACTCTTACTTAAATTTAAATTAAATTTAATAGTGTCCCCCTTGAGTTGTTTTGTACTTTAGGTTACCTTGTTTAAATTTTCCGAGATAATTTACGGATTTAGTCTGGAAATAAATGGACTTCAACAGACGTTAGTCAATCGCACCATATCAGAATTTGACATATGATCTTGAAACAACACAAAATCATGAAACGTAGAATTTTAGGTTCTACTTAACGTAGTACATAGTTAACCGGAATTCATGCACCTACCACTGGTATAATAATTTTCCATCTAAGCTTTGGTACAAGACTACCTATATTGATGCAAGGAGAGTCCATTATACTCTTGACCATGATAATGATTAACTCGCATGGATGAGAAACAACTGGAGATGCATATATGGTGAAGAAATAAGATTTCAGTATCGTTCTTATATAAATTAGAAATAAATTAGAACAGATCTGCATATTAAAGCTGTTTCCAAACATGAACCTTTGTTCTCATACGTAAAAATTCACATAGTATGGCAAAATGGATCTAATACCCATTGCACAATAATAGAATAGAATAAGTTTATTCGTGGTAAAGTACTATAAGAATACAAATTTCTTTCTTTAGTACAAAAACAAAGCGGCAAAAAGAATAAATAGAAACAAGTAAATATTAATATAAAAGTAGGAGAAATGAAATTAAAATACAAAAAATAAATTTTAAATAAATTAGAAATTCAAAAAATTTAATTTAAATTCGAAAAAATATATGCTACTATCAACGTAAAATAAAATACTAAAATATTACTCTAAATCATTTTGTAATCTGATGTTTTAGAGTAATATTTTAGTATTTTATTTTAAGTTGATAGTAGCATATATTTTTTCGAATTTATATGTAACAACTAATAACTAGAACACACAGAGCCAAAACCACCGGTGCTGCAGCGCGTTATTTACTCCATAAACCCTCGAGTCGAGCTCGTATGCTGAATTTAGGATGGTACATTATTCCAAATTCGAACAGCACGAAAAAAGAATTCTCCGTTACTGAATATTAAAAATGGTATCAGCAAATCGAACCGCATTGCGGAGTTTAAAAATGCCAAATTATTAAACATATACTTAGCTTGGCTCTTTAGAGTGGATGAGCTTATGAAGAGATGCCAGAAGCCTACGTAAAAGATATAGATTTAAGGAGCAACCAAGTAGATGATAACGATGTTGCGAGATATGATCGAATCTCCTTAAGCAGCAGACGAAACTTGTGCAGTCGTTGAACGCCACATTTAGATTAGTGGATCAGGATGAACACAAGTGAGGCAAATGGAGACTGCCATAAGAAAAGTACGGGAGAAGCAAAGATTTGATTAGCATCGAACGTGTTCGTAGACAAGGTTCCCGAAGACAACCACAGCCGACGAAGCCCACCATAAATCCTACCAGTCATATTATTGACATGATCACAGCATTGCATTCTGGAATTGAGGAAGATTCCAAAATTTTTTACAGGACTCGAAAATGGTAAAACTGTGTTATTTAAAAATACAGGTGGAAGATCAGATACCTCAACTGCTCTGCGATAGAAGGCAATGCACTGCGACTTTCCAGCATTAAGCAATAAAAGATTGTTATCAGCCCAGTGTGCAATACTGCGCAAGTCGAAATTCAGTCTATCAATGCAATCCTCCGCCATTCCTATTGGTCGACTGAGATACACTTGCACATCGTCGGCATACAAGTGAATTTTACAGTCCACAACAACATTAGAAGGTCATTTATATATAGGCTGAAGAGCAAAGGGCCGAGAATAGAGCCTTGAGGGACACCATAATTTAGAGGCAAAACAAGGGACATACAATCCTTTACCTTAATCCGCTACAATCTTTTGGAGAGAAAGCTGAGGATTATGGACATAGCAGAGGGATGAAAAAGGAAGTTTCAGGTCAACTTTTCAAGCATATTGGAATGATTGACCATGTCAAATGCTTTGGAGAAATCAAGCAGGGCAAGAACTCACAGATGGTCCATGTCAAGCGAGCGACGTATATCATTCGTAACATGAATAAGGGCTGTCTCGCAACTACGAGACTTACGAAAACCAGACTGGAAAAGACTTAATAAGTTAAAGTATGCCAAATGATCAATTATTTGCTGTACCATCAATTTTTCCAGAACCTTAGCAAGAAATCCCTACAGGCTAATCTGTCGAAAATCACCGGGAACCCCAGCTGCACTGATCTTAGCCACCGGCACAACTGTAGCAATTTTCCAACCTGAAAGAAATATCGACATAGTAAGGCAGGTGTTAAAAATATGTAGAATCGGCTGTATTATCCAAGGCAGAATAATCCTGATAAGCCTAGGGGGAATAACATCAGGCCCCACAGCATCAGATTTGACAGCACCTATTGCCACAGCAATCTCCCTGGCATCAACACATCTAAAACTAAAACAAGGCTGATCATTACTTGAGGGAAACATGAGGCGATTTAAACCCAGCTGTCCATAGCTACGTGCAGAAAGATAGGGAGAGAAGTGAAATGGGAATTAAGTATATCAGGATCCAAGTTACACTGAGATTTATCTCTGCCATACACAGAGGTCTTACGCAAGTTTTTCCACAAGATTTTGGATGATAGTTGGGGGCAAACTTTTGGTTAAAGTATCGTCTCTTGGCTGCGCGAACCCTAGAGTTGACCAGATTTTTAACCAATTTGTAATGCGGACGGATTTCATTGGTCTTTAATGTAAGGTATCTGCGATATAAAAAGTCCGCTCAGCAATAAGTGACTGGATTGATGCAGAGAACCACGGGCAATCATCTTCTCTGATTCTGCGTGAGTGAGTTGGAGCACATTTATCGTGAAGATAATGTTGAAGTTCATAAAAGCCATTAATTTTCTCATCCACTGAGGTATACAGAGTGATGTCATTCCAGGGCAGCGACACACACTCATCTCCCAACTGATATAGATCAATATCATCATATTTCCTATATGATATATCCTTGTACTTTCTGCATAAAAAGGAAATCATGATCGAAGACGGCAGGAGAACCAATTTGGTTTTGAAAGCTAACTGAATCATAATCAGCAGTAACAAGCAGGTCAAGCAAATTGACATAAAAATCTCCTCCCAAGACAACATTTGCATATCTTTGTGTTAGATCAGAGAAAGCAACACGGAATTCTGCTGCGTTTTCAATGGAAAAACAATTTGGCGGACAATAGACGAAAGATAGCAAACATATATTAGTGCCTAAGATTACTTCCACACACAAAAACTCCAAGGGGGTACTTTCAGAAGAGTAAACTATACGGGAGTCATAGCAATCTCTGACATAAATAGCCACGCCACCACCAATACGACCCATCCTGTAATTTTAAAAATGTTATAACCAGGAAATCTAACTAGGGTAGAAGGTATATGGAGTTGTAGCCAAGTCTCGCAGACTAAAATAACATGAACATCAGAACCTACAAAAATATCACATAATTCGTCGAACTTTGGTCTAATGCTTCCGGCATTCAAGCTGATTACATTAAGACCTTCTGACTGCCGACAGAAAATATTAATTAAAGTTCTTACTCTGTGTGGCGTAAAGATGTTTTCATTCATAAAAATAAAAATAAACAAAAACACGATCAGCGCCAATGAAAAATGACATTATCACCATAAAAACTGAGTGGACTATAATATAGGTATAAGATAAGTGGTCTAATACTCTGTGTTAACAGAGTATATTCAATGCAATTCAATTCAATTTATTATATTGGTAGAAGTACAAAAGATCTTAACTTAGTACATTATATAAGAGGAAGCTAAGAGGAATGAGGAATAGAGACTACGACAAACTAAAGCTAATTTATTTCAAACTAAAAATATTAAAGATAGAAGTAGTTTAACGATTGAAAAAAAATAAGAGGAGAAAAAAAAATTGTTATGGCCCAATATAAGGAAAATTCTTCTAGGAGCCAAGGGCGCATTCTAGCGAAATAATTAGCAATTGCTAAACAGTAACCTCGCATGGTATCTGGTTCTGCAACTGTCGGTTATTTCGCTGATTAGCTCAAAAGCTGTCTGCGATGAGCCCGTAGTGGAGCAATCGACGATTATGATAATAATTTACCTCGCACGGTAATTATTATGTAAGGCGATTATTTACAACTAAGCAACTCAGGTGCTGCAACCGGTAGATCAAACGATAAGGTTGTTGTCGTTTGTTTACATCCGCGTTGCGAGTAAAAGTTTACTTTCGAATATTGGGGCAAAAAATACCAATAACTGGTCTGGCGAGTGCCGTTCAGTATTCAGTTATAATAGTATCAAGTTTCTGTTCGGTTCGGAGTACTTTTAGAATTATTAAGATAGGTCAGTTATTTGCGTAAAATAAAGACTTATATATTTGAAATTTGAGCGTTGTTATTATTTGAAGAAGGTTTACGGTTATTAATTAATTGCTTCTTATTTATTTGATGGTTTTGTGAAATTTCTTAATTGATTGCTTTTGGGACACGACAAAATGACAGGTAAACAAAAAAAAACTAGCGAAAGATATACAAAAATAAAAAATTAATTAAATTTCAGTTGAATTCAATCTTGATTTAATTCAACCAGACACCCCAAAGAAAAGGAAAGGAATATACATAATGTAAGATAATTATCACAAATTTAAGTCAGAAACAAGTGAAAAAGCTAGAATTGGTCTAAGACCAATTCTTATGATACCCTAGATGAATGCCCGTATGAAATTTCGTATGGTCACCCATTTGAGCAATTTTGATTTTTTGCATTGGTTTCTAGCATATATTTCTAGAACGGCTCGTCGGACAGAAAAAATCATTATAACCAATTTTATAGGATTTTTTATTCTGAAGAAGCCTTTAGTACAATAAAAATGTCTAGGACTGATCGTTTTCAAAGTATATGTAAAAAACAATAAAAATTTATATGGCAACACCAAGAAGGGGTTGCCCGATTTAGTCCATTTTTGAAATTTTATTTGCTATTACTATGACAACATAATGTACCGCATTTCAGCTTTCTATGTCGACGTGTTCTCAGGTAGTGTCCAAATATATAGTGGAAATCGAAATTTTTGTATGGCAACCCCACGAAGGAGTTGCCCGATTTGTCTCATTTTCGAACTTAATTTTACTTTTTTTTTTAATGTCCGTGTACAAAATTTCAGCTTTCTAAGTGAACGCGTTCTCCAGTTATCGTGCGCACGGACGGACGGACAGACGGACATGCAAAAACCAAAATAACTTTTAATTTTGTGCGAGGGTGTCCAATCCATTTTGCTCTACCATCATTATTTCTGTGCGTTACAAACGGAATGGCAAACTTAGTATACCCTATAGATTTCATCTAGAGTATAATAAGGCGCCTGAAGATGTTAGAGCTAGCCCTCTGGACACGAACTGGAAGGGAGTTCCACAATCGAGCGACTTGAACAAAATAAGAAGCCTCACCTGTCATAGAATGGAAACGAGTGTATATGCCCATCAATTGACACCTCAAAAACGTGTCAACCTATAAAAGTTGAAAATTTTCTTACGATTATTTTACAAAAATTATAGAAATTAGAAATTTTGAAAAAATCGAACTGCTCCTAAATTGGATTACCATACAAAAATTTCGATTTTTCACAATAGTCCTGATCCAAAAAACGGAATTTCTGCTTCTAGCGCTGCTGTAAGAAATTTCATTACTTGAAAATCATAGAGTATTCGGATTCTCATAGACGAATTCATGGTCCTTTTTAATAGCATGGGATAAGTAAACTGTATTATAGTTACGTACTTTTTTCTCCATTTCTGTGTCATATTTTGTAAGTTTCATTGTTATTTTGTAGTCATTGGTGCGATCCCTCATTCGCGTTTTGATATCTCTTATTGTATCCCCAATATACCATATACCTTTGTAAGCTGAACTGGGCTAGGGGTTGTTCAACTACCATTTCATTAAGAGAAATCTGAACACAAGGATTTATAAAGATGAAAGAGATGATTAGAAGCGGTGTAGGATTAACGAATATATTTATTTCAAATTTACTAGATTTAGCTCGACTCAGTCACAACACTTGCACAATGATTGCTTCCTACCTTCGGCCGTCCTGCTACCAAATGAACTAATTACTAATATAATTCCACTCACATTTGAATTATGCGCTTTATTTAGGTTGGTTATATATTTTATGTATTGTTTATTTAAGATGTTATCTATTTAAGTTATTATTATGCATATAACAGGTGCTACTTAAACTTTGTAGTACTGCTCC
Organism: Dioctria linearis; assembly: GCA_963930735.1. NCBI lineage: Eukaryota > Metazoa > Arthropoda > Insecta > Diptera > Asilidae > Dioctria > Dioctria linearis. The sequence goes on along the minus strand of OZ005743.1, from coordinate 135,255,806 downwards.
CGAAACGTGACCGGTCTCGTCCTCACCGCGCTGATACTCTTTATCAATCCTGCGCTGGAATCTTGCTTGTGGAGCCCTTTATTGAGGCCGGAGTTTTAGGATCTAACTTTTCTCTTCTTGCTATATTATTTTCGACTTTCTTCAAATTTTAAAATCTGTTTGCTTAAATAAACTTTTCTCTGCAACACCACTCCTGCTGCTCTGACAGCCGTCGTACCAAAAAACCGGAAGCCGAAGGCCATCCAATGAACTCTCTCTGGAGCCAAAAGCTGTGTTGAGTTATACTGACAATAAGGCACGACCACACTGCCGGTATATCAAATTCGCTGTCAATTAATTAATCGATTTAATCATTTTAAGTTTTGCGGCTTGATAAAGGCTGCGATTATTAAATATTACTTTATGTTTTTTTTTTTTAATTAATATTATTTATTTCGCTTTTATTCTATTACTCATTTTATTAAGGTTTAATAAATTGTATTTATTTTATGTTATAATTTTATTAAGATTTTGTTACAGTATGCATTACTCTTTACGTAATGCTAGCTTTAATTCCTAGTCAAGCAAAATCTTTCATTTTAAAACTTTCGGTCCTTTATTGGACAAAATTAACAAAAGCGTTTAATTTATAGGGCTTTTATACATTACACCTTATCACAATTGTCTGTTTTATATGGAACATTATACATTTGTGTCATAACTCATAAACGGTGAAAGATACAAAATGAAAACAAGTGCGTTTTAAAGAAAACAATCTTAGCTTCGAATTGTATGTAGTAAGACAGAAAAAAAAATTATAAGGTTTTTATTTCAGTTTTTTTGCTTCAAACACAAAACAATGAGGTACAAAAGATGAAACTTGAAGTTCTAAACTACATACTGTAGAAGAAGCACTGACACATTGAATCAAAGGGCCTGAGGTTCTCTATAAATTAGCACCCTGACCATCTTTCTACTGTTTGTCGTTTAGGAGATATAATTGTTTTAGTACAAACCTACGTTTCACGTACCCTTAGTCCTTTAACCCCGATTATCTCGGAAAGGGTTGAGAATGCACCCCCCTCTGCCATAAATTTTTTTTCATTTCTCGACATAACCTATCGCCTCCTTCATTATTATCCACCACTTGTGAAACACCCTGTATATTTCTCCTAGGTTAGGTGTATTTAATTTTGTTTTTGTGTCAGTGAAAATAAAATGTTTTAATTTATGCAGTGGTTGCAATCCAAATTCCAAGTTAGTGCTGTTGATACGTTTTAAAATTTGTATATCCCAATTTCCTATATTGCGTGTGCGTTGTGAATTTCCTGTACTACGACTATGTGTAGTGGCTGACTATTTTTTTGTGTAGTAGTAGAATGATATCTTGGTGCGTATCTTATCTTTTTGAGGCCAGCCCGTCCCTTTAACTCGTACACGAATTTGTCTGTCTGTATATTTCTTTTTTACTATTTTCGACACTCTCGTAGACCAACTTTTCGTCATTACAGCGAGCTGAAATTTGGCACACAAGTTCATGTCACGTGACAATTAAATCTATCAAAATTTGCACCGGAAATTTCCATGGAAAACCCGGAAAATCGGGAAAAATCATTTGAAAATTTGGTACAAATTTGATTAGTGATAAATCCGTTTCAGGAAAAATACAAAGGTTTCCGGTTTTTCCAAAAAAAATTTCCGGAATTTTCCGACTTTTCCGAAAAATTTTCCGGTAAAAAAGTTTTCTAAATTATGCAGTATCAAGTTCCCTATCAACTGGCATCATTACTTTCTCTCCGACAATGGTGAAAACTTGCAGAAAAAATCGAGTAAAATTCATGTAAAACGCTTTTCCGGAGTTTTTCCGACCAAGGAAGCGTTTGAGCGTTTTGCAACCTGAGACAAAGTTGTAGAGCGAAATGAGTTGCATAAAGTTTCTTTTGTGGAAAATTCCATGGAAAACCCGGAAAAGCGGAAAAATCATCGGAAAAATTTTCATCGATATGATTAGTGATAAATCTGTTTCAGGAAAAATGCAGAATTTTCCAATTTTTCTGGAATTTCCGGAATTTTCCAGTTTTTCTGGAAAATTTCCCGAAAATTTCCGGAAAATTTTCCGACAAAAACTTTTATAAGCTATGCGGAATCATTTGTTTTTCCGTCCTGCTGGCATCAACACTTTCTCTTCAACAATCATGAAAACTTTCATGAAAAATCGTGGAAAATTCATGTAAATTTTTAAAAAAAATTCATAGTAATAGGAAAAGTCTGTGGAAAACATGGAAATTCGAGAAATTTCAGTAAATCAGTGTCTTTTCAGCCGTCATAAAATTGTTTTAAAATATCTCTATGCAGCACGTAATAACAATTTAGTTAACGTGAAAAAGGCAGAAAATAAAATAAGTAAAAAACGAGTTTTCAAACAATACTGAGGCCAAGCCGCATGAAAAAGTGGAACATAAACTTTTCTTCACACATAGAGATGGACTCAGATTTTATTCGCTGACAATCACCGATATATTTCAGTATGATCCATCAGAGGTAATAAGTGATTTGATTCAGGAAGAGAAAGAATATTCAAGAGAAATGTCCCAATCAAAAAATCTGAGTCCACCTCTGTGTGTAAAGAAAAGATTATTTTCTACTTTTTCATGCGGCTTGGCCTCAGTTTTGTTTGAAAACTCTTTTTATTACTTATTTTTTTACTATTATTTATATTCATTTTCCGGATAGTCATTGACGTGGTAAAATTTGTGATCACTTAAGCTTACGACCCTTCCTTCGAACGTCACTGCAACGTTAAATCTCAATTTTCCATGGATGTGATGCGTTGTAATTAAGTAATCTCCCCAACGCCATGGGCTTCATATACCGATCAGTTAAAATTTTATTGTTTTCCCTATGTAATAACATGTCGAGGAATGGTATATTATTTAGACATTCATCTTCTTTTTCCATTGTGAATTTAATGCGAGGGTGCTTGTTGTTATGGATATGCAATGTGTGTTCAATTGCATGTTTTGGCAATACCGTAATGATATCGTCAACATATTTTTTTATGAATAGTGGGTCACCACAATGCAAAATATTAGGGTCTTGATGAGTTGAGTACGCATTTGGACAGTCTTGAGTGCTGTTTTATTTCAGGCTATCTCTTTAGTACACTAGCGATTGCGTTTTCATGTGGGATGTTTGTCAATAATTGCGTGACGTCAAAAGAGAGTAGGCGATCGTTAGACTTTAAGGTCACATTTTGAGAGAATGCTTGAAAGAGTACGAGTTTGACACATTGTATTTTGTGGTTTACGGACCTGAGATAGGATTCCATTAATGAACGCAGAGTACGTTAGCTGGTGTTGAGCGTGTTGTAACTATAGGACTATGCGCTTTCTGTCATAGATCCGTGCTTGTATGGTATGGGCTTGTGTGCATCTTAGCATCTCTTCTTTCGGAATGTTTTTTTTTTTTGGTTCATCTCCTTCACTATCTCATTGTTTTTGCTGGTCAGCTGTTTGATAAAGTTTTTGTCTGTATTTTGCATGCGCTCGTAGGTGTCTGTGTCATTTAGATGTGCCCGCATTTTGCTATCGTATTGCTGTTTATCGATAATAATTGTCTTAGATCATTATTGTCATGTAAAAACTTGCGCGTGGTTCTAATGCGGCGATCTTTGGTACTAAAACGAGGTGGCTTTTTGAATTTCCAGGTCAGTGTATGGGCGATGTTGCCTCTTGTGTTTATCTTCCAATCTTCATTATCGTTGTCATCAATGTCAGAGATTATGCTTATGATTTGTTTTGTGTTATGTGTCACTTTAATGGAAAACTGGGGGCGTAAGCCTAGAGTATAGAGCACGTCAGGCGGGATAGTTCTATTAGGTTCACGCATCTCTCTATGTTGAGTGTTGGTGCATTCCTTTTTATGTGCATGTCTGAGAAATTTTCCCTGTAACCGACTATTTATTGTGTGTAAGATATTTCTGCATCTGTTTTGTTGTGTATGAATAAAGAGGTCCTGTGTTGTACCAGAGAACATGTAAAATGTTAGATGTTCTTTGGTTGTACTAAGTAAATGTGTTGGTACTTGCAATTCTGTATTTCCAGTTTTAAATATCTGTTCATTAAGTGTTCTCTAAATTTATCTATTTTATGCTTTTGTTGATTATCCAGAGTTATATAGGCTTATGAAAACTTTGACTTTGTCGGCGATAAATTTTGGGATATTTGATGGATATTTGAGCCAAGTTGTATTCTTTGCTTGGTTTTCAACAGAGTTTGCATATTGTTTCATGATGATGACTATTGTCTGACCATATGTCCGACGGATGTGTGAAAAGCTGTTCGTGGAGCCATTTGATGTAATTAGTTTGAATCTCCATTATGTGTGATATGATTTAAATACTTAATGTAGTATATTGAATTTCATTACAACTACGGCCCTTATGAAGTGGTACCAACATGATAACGATTTCATTTCTCCTTAATAGTATTTGGAGGACTTGGAAATACTTCCCAATTGTCCTTGATTTAATGATGAAGGACTTTAAGGCTTTGGAAGCGTCACTGATATAAGATACTGAAATCATAAACGAGATTTCCTGATTCAAATAGTTTCTCGTTCTGTAAAATTAATCCACCTGCACATGCAGGGGTTAGGTTCACTAAGCCCTTCTAGATAAACCAGTCATTGATTTTTTTGCAGTAGAGCCACAGTTGCCTTTTGGTATGACGAAAGCCACGTAGATGCCCATGGACGTAAAAAACTTGGTACATATTCAATGCATCATTTTCGATTTCAAACCTCATATTCTATATTCGAAATGACGAACCATGTAGATTGTAGAGCAGCCCTACAATTATTATCTGTCATAGGTAGATGCTAGTAAATTTTTCTTTTTCATGGGTGATCACTAGATAATTCACTTTATCAACATATCGAACCGCTAGTGTTAACTTTTCTCTTATCATAAACGGAGCTAGGCAGGTTTTCTGTGTCTAGTCAGGATTTTTTTTAATCATCAAATGATGGCTACATGTAGTCGCTTTACATAAAAACCCAAACCGTAAGCTTGAGGAAGAAAGCGGATAGACTGATGGAACGACAAGGCGGGGGATTTGGACCTTTTCTCATTGCAGAAGGTTATTCATTATTTTCTTATAAATACCTTTCGGGTGTTCTATTCGAGCCCCATTTTATTCTCCCCAGCTATTAGAGAATTTACTTAATAGTTTTGTGAACTCCATTTTCTTCTTGAGTTTTCTGCTTCGCCGTTAATGATTAAAAGAACAATTAATTCCACCAAGAAACATGTTTTACTGTCAATAGCTTTAATTATTTTCATGAGCACTCCTCAGAATTTATACGAACAAAACTAGATTGAATTTAAAACTACAATTTCCGAATATGTAGTGGTATATCATATTTTCTAACTATGTATTTATTATAAAAATATTTGAATAAGCCTTTAATTAATTGTTTTAATTAGCTGCCGAACAGAATTTATTGCGAATGGCGTGAAAATCACTCAATATACAGAGGAATTAAAGTCGACGAGAAAAGAGGACATACTGAAATGATTTGATTGACATACCGACCTACATGTCCTCTGAGTTGACTCATTGAGTTATAAGCATAAACATTTCCACTAAGGTTAGTCCTTGCATATGAAAGTTCACCCAATTGAAAGCACACCAACTAGGCTAGATGACATGCAATATTGCTGTAGTTTATGTCAATATGCAGAATTGCAAATTCCAGTGCTCTACTTCGCCGTTTTTTATAGCGACTTCTCCATCCATGGATAAGCCTTTTTGCTTGCTGCATGTATTCATTCATCTAGACTTACAATAATTTCATGCATACCTGAATAGTTTGTTCGAATAAAGTGAGCGAAACAAAACGTTTTCAATCCTAAAATAAAAGTGATATGTTGCCAATGCATGTAGGTACTAAAGGCTTTCAATTGTCAACGGATTTTCAATATTCTCTTATATTGCTGGCATATTGGCTTTAGACTTTGCAAAAAGGATAACATTGGTAAAACTTTGATTGAATATGTTTCTGCTTCCAGATTTTTATTCACCTAATAATAATTCCTGTGATTTTAATGAAATTCTGGAATTGAATTCTGAGGGCAATAGTAAAACTATAATTACTGTGCGTGAATTCTGCTGCGTCATATAACTGTTTTCGTACTTAGATGAAATTTTGTTTTAAATAACTTCTAGCTAAATTGCACTAAATCTTTCCTATAAATAACCGTATTCAACAAAATTTCATCTAATTACGCAAACAGTTATATAGCTAAAAAGATACTATTAATTTGTGCTCTGTTAGTATTAACTGGGCATTCTAAATTAAATGATAATGAACATTTTAATTGTTACAAAATCTACAATTAAAAAAGGTAGAATTCACTATTTTCTCCGCAAAAGCAATTCGTTTGCCTCCTCTTTCATACCTATGGATGGATGGATTGAATAGAGCTTGAGTCCTCCGGGGGGAAGATTCTGGAACTAAGACCAAAGCAAGGCCCATTGTTCATCCTCTAGACCTTTGAAGAATAGCTCATAGGTCCCAGTGGGACGCCTTAACAAAATTCAGAATTGGACCCCAACCATCCCTGCCTCCTTCATTCAGTTCCTCCAGGAGGTGTGAGCTAAGGAATCTGTAGCGCTTCCTGGAGAGAGCCGGACAGTGACATAAGAAGTTAGTCACTGTTTCGGGTTCTTCTCCGTATACTCTCATCTTGTGCAGGTGAACCCTGAGAAGAGAGTGCACAGTGAGGATTGGCACCAGTGTTTTCAGAGTTGGCTTGTCTTATGTTTTTCTTATCTTTTTCGTCAGATTTGGGTGAGGTTCACCCCACAGTTCCTCAGTAATTCTCCCCGTGCGATCATCCTGCCAGAGGCGACTGTGTTGGTAGTCAGCCCAGCCCGAAATTTTTAGTTACAAGAATGTTTGGGGCAGTCTCGATTATAGAAGAAGATTTCTCTGAGGTTGCACCAATACGAGGGAGCTCATCCATCCTTTCGTTTCCGCTGATATCGCTGTGACCTGACAACCACACAACGTGTACCCTATTATACAGCTAGAGGGAATTTAGGGTGATTTTGCACTCCAGTACTAACTTGGAGGTTACGAAAGGTTTTGACAAGGCTTTTAAAGCTGCTTGGCTGCCCGTGCAGATGGCAATCTCCTTGTTCGCCATATTCTCGTTGAGGAGGTACCTTCCCCCTTCAAGAATAGCTGTGACTTCAGCCTGGAAAGCCGTGACATGTCTTTAAAGGTAGGCGGTTTCCGTACGAGGCTGCTCACAGAAAATACCTGTTCCGGTATTTTCTTTAGTTTTGGAGGTCGTCTGCGTAAACAATAGGGTTTGTTAATGGTTGAAGCACCGAGGACGACGCCCAATCTGCCCTAGATGGAATTATTAATTTACTCATACCTATTAAAAACAAACAAAAAACAAAATTTCCTAACTTTTTGTTTAAAATAGCTACTAGCTACTATTTGGAACAAAGTCCTAATCTATTAGGTAAGTGTAATCATATTTCAACTCAGGTCGCTGTGCTATCAAACCATCTGCATTTATATATTAGATTCAATCCCTAATTGGATACGTTCTGTTTTATTTTGCGAAATTCCAAAAGTGTAATATCTAGGTGAGTGTCGTCAGGGTTGGACACTCTTTTGAATATGCCCATAAATTCCGTTTATATAAGAATTTGGTCAATCAAAGCACACCTTTGACAAGGTCTGTGGAAGAGGAACACTTTTGCTAAATATTGCAGATTGATTGGGTGCAAAATGAAAAAAATATAGGATTTCAAAAAGAAAAGTGAAATGCTGTCAAGGTTGGCCAGTGGTGAAGTCGCCGAAAAAATGTGTTGAAATGATTGAAAATGACCTGGAAAAATCAATTAAATGAAATAAAAAGTTGAATTTGTTGAATTTTTCTGCTTTGTAGCAAAATTTGAATGGCACATTATTCGAATCGCAATTTCAGCAAAACGACATTATATTAACGCACTTGAATTGAACTCTCCTGCATTGTCCTAAGAGTTCATTTTCTGCGCTTTTTTTGCGGGCATCTTCCTTTAGTTGGTGTTTTTATTCACGGAGTTCGTTGGATTGGCACTGGAGGTTTTTTTTTGCGCCTTCTAAGCACACAGTAACACTGGACCAATCCTGACAACACAACGCGGCCAACTTTGCCGACAAGCGCCATTGCTGCATCACGTGACAACCACAACCAAACATGTTACAGGATTAAATTTTCCTCTTCGTTTATTTTCAAGCATGAACCACAAAATAAATTCACCATGCTAACCTTGACGATTGCATATATTCCCCCTCACGTTCTGACCGTATTCACTGCTGCTAAAAAAAACTTTGTTTGAAATTTGAAAACCACTGAATGCACAACACATACTTTGTGTTCAAGCTCCAAATTTGTAATATGAGGTAAAGCTCGATGTTCCTGAAAGGTGGTAGAGGCGCTAGTGGTTAAAACTAAAAAAAATCGCAGATGGCTGACCTAAACGACCAGGGCGAACCCTGAAGACATTCTCCTACATATTGCATTTGATTGAGAAAGTTAATTTTGCGGTAAAGTTGAGAAATAAATATAAAAAAAGACTAATACGCAAAAGAAAATAAACACAGATAAAATTCAAATTCATCGAGGTAATTCGGGTTCATTTCTCTATCGCCATTTTCATTCCTGGAGTTTGGATTTTATCTAAGATATTCCAATGGACTCAATTACACTCACTGGAGATGCCTGGCTCCATGTTTACATAGTTGGAGCAGTTAAATACATTGTTTTTCCTTGACTAAGATAGTTTTTTCATTGACTTACCTTGTGCTGGTAAGTTGTCGCCGTGAATTGGTTGCTGCCAAGATTCGAATATGTGGTAGCCCTATCCCAAGTAATATTGGACATTGAATTTCCTATTGTAGGAGGACCGATCGACCTATTGTGGTTAATATTACGTAAACTAGACTTAAGAATTTAACCTCACAGACCACTCTCCTTTAAGGTAAATTAGGAAGGAAATTTTATTTAATAATATCTTAAATTAGGCCTTCAAAGTAGTGCCCTAGACACACAGCGCTCTTAATGAAGAAATAACTAACGACTCATTAGTCTATAATGATTCATTATAAACTGCAGACACACAGCCATTTCTTTAATTAAGTTGTACTGTCAAACTGGTTTTGATAAACTTATCACATTAAAAAAGCAATATGGATCGAATTAGCGCGTTAAACTTGTTTTTATTTATTTCATTTTTCAATTTAACAATTTACAAATGAAAAAAAAAACATTATATTAAAAAGAATATTGATAATATAATTTGTGATTTGCATTTCTTTGCATTTCTTCTTCTTATTTTTCAAATCGGCAGATGCACAGCGGAGCTCCAGATTTACATTATATGCCAAATCTAGCACATTTTTCCTCATTATAGCTATAATGAAGGAGGAAAACACTTCATTAGTGTACTTCATTATGATCTGATTTTCGAACCATAATTACGCATACTATGGGACACACGGCATTTTAACGAATAGTTAGTACTAATGATTCATTAGATCGTGCTGTGTGTCTAGGGTATAATCTTGACTTTCTAGTTAATTAGGTATTAGGGAAAAATAACGTAATAATTCCTTTTTAACTTACCTCATAGGAATGCGGAAAAATAGGGAAAAAAATTAGGAAAATTTTCTAAATCTAAGGCAAATTTCTTTACTTCTTACCTAAATTTTACTTTATTTTGAAGTCAAATTTAAGGAAATGTATGGACTTTGTAGTTGGATCTATTCCCAAGTGCAAGGCAAAAAAATGTAAATAATTCCCTATGCGATTATGTTCGCCCTCAAAGTCCGGATTCTTAAGAATTAAATTGGATTAAATTGGCACTTTTAGCGAAATACTTAAAATTACCTGAAATTACGTAATAATACAACCAAAGATTAAAGTTCATTATTTTTTGTATCGCTTCAGTATAACTGGATTTAATGAACTGTTCCTAAGGCTCTGGAATACCACTTGCATCTTTTCTTAATGAAGCTGCACTTGATTTGGGCCAACAATTGATTATTTGCTTCACAATCATCCGGATTACACGCACATTCAACTGGGTTTGCATTCACCCGCTTTTTAACAAATCTTGTATCCATTTGATAATGTTAATGACATCTTTTTTTTTGTTTTTTTTTTTTTTATATATATATTATGAAGCCTAGCTCAGGGGATACCTTATGATGCAAAGGACAACATGGCAGGAAGGAGATATGGAAATGAATTAGGAAATGAAAAAGGGAATGGTTTACTCTTCTAAACATGTTAATAAAATATAGAAATTAGTCACATCGAGATATCCTTATCGTCTCTCTGTTTGACATTCAATTCAATTCTTTCAATTGTCAAATCTCTTTTATCTATTTAAGGCGAAATTCAATAATTTAGGGCGAAATGCCGTATTTTAAGTCAAAATTTCTTTATAGGGAAAAAGTATCATTGCCTTTGAACACAAAATAACCTGAACAAGATTTTTTGCACTCAAAGTCGAAAATTTTGGTTATTTGACCTTCCCATCCAGGAATGTCTATAGTCCGCGCCACGAAAAATGAGCTATCAAGGTCAGGGAAATTTTAGTTTGGGATTGCCGCTTTATCAATTTAGCCTGAGCAAAATTTTGTAATTTTTCTATTCCAATTTACTTATTTTATTGATTTTCTACAATGTCAGATAAATTTCATTCCCCAAACATATTTTGCTTTATGCTACTTAAATTACTACAGTTTATTTACAAATAAATTTGCTTATTCTAATCAGTTCTATACCGATATTCTACAGATACGCCACAGATATTTCTAGGTTTGGTCTTTGATTACAAAAAAATGCCTGATTGAAGTTTATCTTCAATTCTATGCTAAAACCTCTTGGGATTTTATTGGTGAAGCTTATTGATTAAAAATTTGGTTTTCAGACAATCATAAAGATTTTCCTTTAAAATATTTCGCCAGGCCTTTAAGATACTCCACAAATATTAGAACTATTTAATAAATATAAATATTTATAAAAATTTTCATTTTTAGAATTAATGCTGTCTAATAAAAAGAAAGCGTTTATTTTAGACACAAGCCATTTAGGATATTTAAACTGTCATTCATTACGCACTTTTATTTGAGACACAAACCAAAACCCATATTTAAATTCTTCATGTTGCTGCATCGAAATAATTTATATTCATGGAAGTCGTAAATTAGAATTACAAATTACTTGTAGAAGTTTTGTGACGAAATTTATTTATAATAAATAATTTTTTTGCAAGACTGAAAGAAAAGAAGTTATTATGAAGTCACAACTATTTATTAAAATTACAAGAAAATTCAATTTGAATGAAAAAATATCAAAATTTAATTTTTTTTTTACTGGCAATGTCCTTTGAAAGCCCTTTTACCATTGGGAATGTACACAATGGTACAAACGTATAAATTTACCTGTGAGGACCTTGATAGCTTATTTTTCGTGTCGCGGACTATAAGTAAAAATTTTAAGTCAAACTAACTTTTAGGTCGATCATACCTAAATTTAATTTTTTCCATAGTTACTTGAGCAAACACCCAAATAAATGAATTTTTCTTAATTTCAGAACGATTTAAGAATATATAAGTTAATCTCAAGTTTCTAAGTGGCAAACCAAAGAATAATTTAAAAACCTTTAAAATTATTATTTTTTAAATATAAAATATTTTTAAAGCGCGTTAATGTTTTTCGAAAAACTATTTCCATATTTATCAATAAAATTTTTGTCGTTTTAAATTGAGCGCTTAGAAGCTGAGAGAATTAATTTTTAATATGCTCATAATATCTATAGATTTTATTATGAGAAGTATTATAATCATTCAAGTTAGAATTATGTGCTTTGTTCATAATATTTACATTAAGGAAACTATACACGCACATTTCTTATAAAATGAAATTCCTTTTACATTAACACAGACGTTAACATTTAAAGTTAATTTACGTAAATTCGATGTGAAATTTACGTTAAATTTACCAAATGAAGGAAATGTGTCCTCTGCCCAATAGGGAAATATTCTCTAATTTCCTTAATATTTACGTTGATACCACGTCCTCTAATTTTCCACTTATGTAAATCGGACGTAAATATTATGTAATCTCAACTTAACCACAATTTACGTTGAATAGATGATGTAAACTCGACCTAAAAAGGAAGGGGGGGGGGGGGGAATATTGCTTGGGATATTACGTAACACAATGAGAACGACGCAATAAGTTGCCAAAAAAAGTTTGGAAAAATCCCTAAATTTGTCGCCAACTAAATGGACATTTCTGTGTGGACATATCTTAATTGAAATTCGTGTGTTATATGGATGTGGTTATTTTTGTGAACCATATGAAATTAAAAGGTAATAGTAAATAAACTTATTCAAGACTTTAATAAAATTAATTTCTTTAATTTGTTTGAGCAAATATGGGTTTCGAGGAGAAATTAATAGAGAAAATGAAGGAAAAAAATATGGTTTGCAATTTTAAATAAGCCAGATAATCAACCCATGTAACAGATCTGAATTCCAGCGGGAGTCTATCGGAACTCATTTCCCCTCCCAATACTGAAACATGCAGAATTCAAGCGGAATATTTACGGAATTCCGGATTCCGAAATTTTAAATTGCAGAGGCATTGCTGGAGTACTGAATTTAAAATCGAAATCAGTACTGAATTCAAAATCTATTCAGTACAAAACTTAAAATCCATTCAGCACTGAATTAAAAAACTATGCTGTACTGATTTTCAAAACTCTATTCTGCTCGAATTTAAGTAAATATTAACTACTATAACGTAACCTGAGTTTCCCAAGGAAAGCAGGATAAATCCGTGGCTTGAAGGGTTATCCCATGAGGTCTAGGGGCACAACAGACCCGTTGGAGGTCTAAGTGAGGCTGGCTAGTTGTCTAGCGGCAACACTGTTACCTAACCTAACCTAACCATAAAGTAACTGAAAACTAATATCGGTATAGTACTGAAAAGATTGTTTTTAATTAAAAAAATATTCTTTTTTTTTTAATTTATTCAACTACCATAATTTTTTTTCCGTTTACGGTTCTCAACTGCAGGGAAGAATTTATTTGTTCACATTATTTTTAAATTACATATCTGCTTGCAGGATTGAACCCAGAACCGTGAGCTCGGAAGTTCATCGTATAAACCATTGTGCTATTTCACCTTAAGGCACTTTCACATCAAAACCGAAAATCGAAAAATGTAAACCGAAAAACTCAATTTATTCCACTTTAAAACAAGATTTTTGCTCCATTGATTAATAAAATCATGCGAAATAGGATAAACTAATAATTTTACTAATAAAATAGGACATTTATCTCAGATTTTTAAGAAAAACACAACTTTTATATTTTTTTTTTCGGCCGAAAAACGAAATTTCGGTGTCATCTATCAATTTCTTTTCGGTTTCCACATGTGGAACGTTTCGGAACGAAAATTTTTTTCCATCGTACTAAACCTCACTTTTGTGTTTACATTGAAAAATATATTATTTTATTTTATTATTTATTATATTATTATAATATGGATAGGGATTTCGAAGTAAAATTAAAATAAGTTTTATGTATGAGCTCTCATTATACAACTTTTATGATAATTAACTGTTATTTCTATTTAACCGAAAATTTTTTTTCGGTTTTTGATGTGAAAGCAAAAGCGAATTTTCAGTGTAGAACTTATCGGTTTTCGGTTTCGATGTGAAAACTTGTATGTATACATAAACAAATTCATATTGCCGTGAAAAATCAAATACTGAAGTAGTACTGAAATATTAGGTCTGTTCACGTACTCGAATTTGTGTGAATGCATTAGCACATTTTCACCCAAACGCACCCAAACTCTGTTCACGTACTCAGAAAATGGGGGAAAAAATGTAGACGTCATATTTCCCCTTCAATAAAGTTTTAGCCCAAAACCACCCAAGGAAAAACTCTGTGTAACTTTTGTAACAACTGTCAAACACATTAAAATTTGAAATCGAGAATTGTGAGAAGCTCAAACTGTCAAAGGAAAAATGGAAAAGACAGCAGAATTTGCAAATGATGAGTACTGTTTGCCCAGGTCGTATAAAAATTTACAAAATAGTAAGTAAAATGAATATATATGTTATGTTTGGTATTTTATTTTCAAATTAAAGTTGTTAGCTTGACAGTTTGTAGTTGTCACTTTCGCTTTTTGCCCAAGAACACACAAAAGTTGTTCATGTACTTTCCAAATTTGATAGCTTTCCCTCCTGCACATTTTCACACAAAAAAGCTCAAGAACGAAAACACCCGAGAAGTACGTGAACAGACCTATTATTCCCAGGGCGGCGGTAATATAATGTCAAATGTCATTGTTAAAGGAAATGACATTTCTCAGAAAATAGCATAGTAATATAGTATTTTAATTTATTCAATCAATTGAAAAATGCCGCGAAAGAGTCTAATATTGAGAAAAAATAAATTGCTTAATAGCAGACGTTTAATAAATCATGAAAATCATACTTACTCTACAAAGGCATATAAAATTGCTTACTGTAATATAAAATTGTATGCAGATTGTCATAAAAGTAAGTATACAGTCACAAATTTAGCTTTAGTTATTCAAAACTGATACGTAAATTTAAATATTGTTCTATCTAATGAAGGTGACAACAGTAACAATGAAGTATTTGAAGAAATAATAACTTTCGATAACGATACAACAATTATGCTGCCGTACCAAGAATATATACAAAATCATTCAATATCGCATGATAATTCATTTTTATAGAAATTGAGAACTTGGGTTTCTTCTTTTAATATAAAATACAGTGCTTTATCTAAATTATTAAAAATATTGTCGGATCGTCGTTGTTGATCTTTTCATTAAATGCCTTCAAATTTTCAATTATGTTCAAAGGAAAAAAAACCAAGTTCCTTTACAAGTTCACAAACTGATCATCGTCGATTATTCCTGTAAATTCCACTGTTCATTCATAATGGAAATTTCTTCTTTTATAATACTTCATATATCATTTTTGAATGAGATTGAAATGCTATTAGTTCTTTTATAATTACATATTTTAATGTCTTATTTATCTCTTGGTGAATGTCAGCATAGTTAATGAAATTTACATAAGAAGGGCAATTATCAACTCAGACCCCATCATATTGCTGCTCTTCTGAAACGGTTAAAATATTACAATATATACAATATAATAATGAAAAGAAATAGAATCAGCAGGGTGCAAATCATGCAATTCGATATATGGTATATAAATACTTCTAAATCCGATGAAGGATTATTACCATATGAAAATTTATTAATTTAAATTTTTCTGTGGTGGAGGAAATGGTTTCTTCTGCTTTAATATATTCATGGTCCGAAGTTTCGATATCAGTCTTCTGAGAGAGTATAATTTCTGTTCGTATTGCACTTCTGTAATTATCTGATAATATATATATATTAATTTATATATAAAGCTGCTGCTAGTGTGTAAATAGCGATACCTTAAACTCTGTCGTCCAACGCTATGACTTTAAAAATTTTCCATTTTTGTGAAGGCCGCTTTCCGCTTGCAGTAGCATTAAAAGGTGCCTGAAAAGCGATTCGTAATTCAAACTCAAAACTCATGAAAACCATAAATCGTCCTACGAACTGATATATTTTATACATTTTGTTTAATTTAAACTTTAACAAAAACCACAATTTTGACACTATTTATGCAACTGTTCTAACTAAAACGCAATGCGAAAATACAACACGACATTACAGTGAACACGAATATTCATGAATGACTCACTTCCAATATTCAGTACTACCAAGGTACTGCATAGATACTTATAGAAATAAGAAAATCAGTACTGGATTTTCAGTAATATAAATTGTTCCCTGAGTATAATGCTATATTTAAAGATCTTTCTTAATTCTTTCCTTGTTGTCATTTCTGTCACAGTAAATAAAACAGCGCCCGCTGTTAAACACACTTGTCGCTTTGCGTTCACTGTGTTTTAATGCGACATTGTCGCCAACTAAAAAGCCAAAATTGTTTTGTTGCTCTCACTGTGTTTTGGCCTTAAGAGCCACAGTATCGCTTCAAATTATTGTAGCGCTTGAGGACAATACCTTAAACATTCATGTGATGAAAAATCCGATTAAATAATAAATTCCATCCATTGAGGAGTAGGAATCCAAAAATATATTTTTTTTAAAAATGTCGAACCAATAAATAAAAACTTTTTAATCCATGTGGTGATCGAGATCAATCGCGACCTTGGAACTCCCGGGTTCTAACTGATCGAGGCATCAATTCGAGAAAATCGACGTCAACGTTTTATTTCCTTACAACTTGTTTCCTAATTCATAATTTCATACTACACAGAATTTGAGTGATATATGAAATTTACTTTTCTGTTTCCGTACGAATTAGTTCAACCCATCAGATATTAAAGCAATTCTTTAAAATCAGATAGAACCTTTACTTAAATTTAAGACACATAAATTAATTTTCCAAAGTTGTATCTGTGACTTAGCACTTTGCGATTTAGATTCCCAATTGTCGTTAGAATGCAAAGTTCTAACTACCTCTTGGTATTTTAATCGTATAAAAGTAAATGAACTGAAAATTAAAGTATATTAGAGATAACAAGCACTATATTTAACAAGTGAAAAAGCTAGAATTGGTATAAAACCAATTCTTATGATACCCTAGATGAAAGCCCGTATGAAATTTCGTATGGGTACCCATTTGAGCAATATTTATTTTTGCAGTGGTTTTTCGCATATATTTCTAGAACGGTTGGTCGGACAGAAAAAATGATTATAACTAATTTTATAGGCTTTCATATTCTGAAGACGTTTTTAGTAGAATAAAAATGTCTTGGACTGATCGTTTCCACAGTATACATAAAAAACCTAATTTTTTATATGGCAACACCAAGAATGGTGCTAGTACAATGAAAACACCACGTACCAAATTTCAGCTCTCTACGGTGACTCGTTCTCAGGCAGTGTTCAAATATATAACGGAAAACGAAATTTTTGTATGGCAACCCCACGAAGGAGTTGCCCGATTTGTCTCATTTTCGAAGTTAGTTTTACTTTTTTTTTTCGAAGTCCGTGTACAAAATTTCAGCTCTCTAAGTGTACGCGTTCTCGAGTTATCGTGCGCACGGACGGACGGACATGCAAAAATCAAAATAACTTTTAATATTATGCGTGGGTGTCCAATTCATTTTGCTCTACCATCATTATTTCGAGGTGTTACAAACGGAATAACAAACTTAGTATACCCCTTTAGATTTCATCTAGGGTATAAAAATATACCTTTGTCGAGTTTATAAACAAAATGAGGCGGAAAGGAAGATATTAAAAATGATTATAACAACAACAATAAAGTCAAAAATATAAATTGGTTTTTAGCGACTTTTTAAAGGATTTTAATTTTAGGAAAATATCGACGTCAAAAGAATTAATTAGTTAATGTAAGTAGGCACGCAGCATTATTAAAAAGGTTCGTTTACTATTAAAAAAATTATACACAGAGTAGTTCACCCTGGAGAAAGACCGCTGGTACCCTTCCAATAAAAGTACGGATGAATTTGAAAAAACAAAACAGCGGATACAACAAATTGTATACGTTCACGTAAAAGAAATTTATATAATATTTTAATTTTAATGCCGACTTCAACTTAGACTTCCAGAAACTTAGTACGATAGTGTGTTGTTGGAAATATGAAATGAATTCCTCAGCTACAAGCAAAACAAAGAATAACAAGAACATGTTACACCAAAAAGTAAATGCAAAAACGAAATAGAAGGGCTTTTTCCTTGGAGACGTTGCACAAAACATAAATTTGGCTTAAATAAAAACATTGTATTAAACAGAAAAATAAGGTCTTTTTCAAAAGAAAAAAATGTTACATAACCTAGTAAGGTACAAAGTTCATACATTTATAAAAAAATAAGTCATTTAATTCAGTTCCTTTTTGTTCTTTTGTGCGTTTTTCTCGGTTTCTTTCGTTTTTTTTTATTGAGAGCTAGAGATGATGATCTCAAGCCTTCATATTCTGTTATAGGTGTACCTTGACTTCCATTGTCCTCGTTTCGATCTACAAAAATAGAAAAAAAATTGTAATGGTTAATTAAATATAGTAAATATAAATATTTCTTACTCCGTAGTTTTTGAAATGAAATGGTACTTTCCAACTTGGTCCAATTTATAATAGTTTTTAAAAAGTGACTTCCGCTCCTCTATTGGTACCAATTTTCCACAATTATACTTACATTTTTCGATGCAATTTTTCTTAACAATAATACATCTTTCTTTCCTTATTTTTCCCCTGGCATTCAAATGTTCTTCCCCAGCCTGGTAACCCTTTTTTTTATGTTCTTTATCCAGTTTTCACTTTTTAGTACATGTTTTTTTGGTTTGGCTAAATTTCACTCATTTTGCTCAGGGTCGTTTGCAATGCCCACCGTTGAAGTAATATTTGTTTCCATTGCAGCAGGAAAACCGAATTCGAAAAGAGCTTCTCCAAGAACAGCATCTTCCTCATTTTCATCACCGGCTACTGGCAAATTTATTTAACGTGACGTGATCCTAATTGCTGGAAGTCTATATCAGTTATATCAGCAAGTTCACCACCTAAAACGCAAGACTTGTGAGCTTGAAAATCCACGAATCCTATACGTTTTCCATTGAAAGTCTTCACAATCCTTCGATTACCAGTTTTTATTACTTTAATAAAATTATAATATTATTTTTACCTCTTATACAATGAATTAAAGTAAAACACTTTAACTGGGAATTTTACGTTTAACGTGTTCAGACCACGAACTACGCCGGGTGAATGCAAACAAGTGTAAACTACCCAAACGCCAGACACATATATTGCGACAAAGTCGTATCTGCATAACTTGATAGACGTTCTGTGCCTCGAGGTTCTAACTGATCAAAATATAGCAGCTAGAACTTCCTTGCACCAAGTTTTATACGTTTGGAGTTCACATAGAACTAGACAGCATGAAATATCTGCTAAACCGTTGGAGATACAACTTTGGGGACCATATTAATCGAAAGAGCATGGCCGAATTAGTATAACCACATAATTAGCTCAATTTGTTCAAAAATTTCAGTTAGAACTCGGGAGTTCCAATGAATTTGCACTAAATTAAAAAAAAAAAATTATTGAAACATATGATTTAACTGATTCGAAACTATTTTAACATAACATTGAGGAGTTGAATTAACACAAAATACTTTGATTAGTATACTTGAAAAATCAATCACATTTTGTTGAGATTATGGGTTGCGATAGTAATTTACAAAAGAATAGAAGCTGTAAAATGTTGTTGGTATTGAAAACCGTGTATAGTCGCTGGAAAACTGCCAGGTTCTTCGAATTGTATACGACTTAATTCTTAGTTTTTGAGGAATATGAAGAAAAGTAGGATGCAGGATTCAGAGCTAGCAACACTCAAAGTTGTTCACTTTTAACAACAGAAGGTGTGTTATTGCTGCTAGTAAAATGTTATATGCTCATTTTAAGAAAAATTCTGATTAATAAGCTTGAAGATAGAAGAGATGATTTAATAATTCGAATACCAATTTACGAAAAACAACTTTCCTGTTACCTTGTTGAGTACATGATTGCCTCTCTGATCAGTAGAACCAATACCTTCCCTCTACACTCTTCAACCTCCTGAAAACATATTTGCAAAGAATTTTTTTGAAGATAGAAATAAGAATTCATTAATTCGAATACCCATTTGCTTGCCAAATTTGAATACTTTTTAATATGCAACTTTCTGATTTTTCAGGCGACAGATGAAGACTTCGAAGCTGGAGGAAGCTTACAACCTCCGATGCCTCCACCACCTCCTGATCGGGGTATGTATTGTGGTGACAAATTATTATATACTCGTATATTGAGAATGTTTTATTTTTCTATATCCACGTGAGATCGAGTATCATATAAATATCAAAGCTTGTAAGGATAATTAAGAAAAGCATAGACATAGATATATCTCCCTACATGAATAACTAAATAATATTAAAAATATTTCAAATTTTGATGACCAATATACATAAGTGCAATTTTAAAATAAATTATATTAAGGTATGGAAACGATTGAAATGAATTTGAAACTCTAATTTCAGCTCGTTGTGATTTGCAGCAGGCAATATTAGCTTTCAGTTCATGATTTTAGTTGACTGTAATTAGTGTTGAAAAAAAAATTGTTTAATTAAAAAACCATGGCGGTTTTATTTAATAATATCTTGTCGACTGTACTTCAAATTTTCTCTATCACATTTCACAAAATTGCACTGATATTCAACCAACATTTTTTACATGAGATAATTTTTAATACCCTCATACACTTATGTTCCTTTTTTAATCTCGTGGAATTTTTACTATATGAGAACCAAAGCACGCACCTACCATTAAAAATATTATCAAAATAAATTCCGTAAACGTGGCGAGTGTCAACACTCCATAAAAGATACATACATAATTTCATATCGCATTTGCATGGTGCGAAATTATTTATTTGTTTATTTGTTTATTTATTTATTATGTCTTTAACTTTTACTGCTTAGAACTAAAATTTAAATTTAAATTATAAACTGATGTTTTTTGGCCCACGGGAATAAATTAATTTTTCATGATGCATTCATTATTTAATGCATAATTTAGTTCATACTGCAATTACCATAAATGTAGCTATTAATGATAATCACAATACGAACTAAATTATGCATTAATTTTGTCTTAAAATAACAATTCATTCTTACTAATGTGCATAGTATATGTGACACAAGAAGATAGTGGCTTTACATCTGTCTTAAAACACGTGTGTTGAGGCGCTGATATATCTATTGTAAATCTATGAAAGAATAATATCTTTCAATAGATAATGTTACATGGCGACCCTGCAAATCGGACCAACAACAGAACATCTAGAGGACCCAACAATTAGAAAAAGAACAGCACCTAGACGCCTCACAACTCCAAAACAACAAATAATCATACAAAAACCGAATGCTGGAAAAACTACGGAAGAACTTTGGCAATCTGTCAAGCAAAAAATCAACTTGGAAGCACCAACTATTTATCGAAAGAGAACACACATAGAGGAAACAGAAACAATAGTGACAAAAATCCAAAAAATTTCCATAGAAGAAGCCATCCAAGAAAATCCAGAAGTAGGACCCAAACCGATTACTATTTGTGAATACAGACAGAGATCACAACAGGACAAACAGCCAAGAGAGGAATATACAGTACAAAAGCACACAAAAAAGAAAAGAGGCGGCGTAGCTGTAAGACTTAGGCCAATGCCACACCAGCTTCAAAATGACCGCGCGTCATGATGACAAATTCGTTGTTGTTTTATTCACTCTACCGAAAATTATGTTGTTCTGCTTTATAGCAATTTAGTTTCATTTTAACTTTTGATCAAAATGGATGTTCAAAATAATGTATTATTTTTATATACTGTTTCAAAAATTTTGAAAAAGCCCAAAAGGGAAAGAAAGTTTTGAATACATCTACATAACAGCGAAAGATATTTTACAGTGCATTGTGTACTTACCGATAATATGTTTGTTATTTTTGTCTTTTAAATCAAAGTCCTCGAATAAACAACGGCAGACTTCCAACCATGATTCTTTTTTTTTAATGTGGTCCTTGTACTTTTCGTTGCTAGTATCCCAAAGCTCTGGCCTCTTGCGTATCTCTACTATCATCCTCTCAACATCAGTTTCTGCAGTATAATGGAAAAAATTTAACACCATATAAAAACACTTCACACTCCGAGCATCTAATTCAAAATGACGCGCGACCATTTGGCAGCTCGTGTGGCAATACAGATGCCTAGCTATAGTCCTCATGACGCTCTACAGTTCGCGCGTCATGAGGGGAGAACGCCAGACAAAATTGGTTCGCGCGGCCACAGCGCGGCCTTTTAGTCGCGGGGAGCTCGTGTGTACAGTTCCATTATAGGTACATACTCTCATGCCGCGCGGCATACGACGCTCGTGTGGCATTGGCCTTAGGCAGCAAATCGCAGAGCTGTATAGGGTGATCCCCATGACAGCAGATAAGAATCTAAAGAAACAGCTAATACAGAAACTTAACGGATTAAGATGGGAAAACCACAATCGAAAGAGATAATAATAGCACAGAATGCAGCAGCAGCATCAGGAACGACACCGCAATCTATAACCATTCACGACCTTCTGCATGGACCAAAAGCCGTGACTTTTCTAGTAATGATCATCCTTCTAGCTATCACGTTTTACTTAGGGAAAAAGTTTGTACAGAAGTTAATTAATAAAAGTGTCGCTAGACATGTAAACAAGCTTGCTGCAATTTAAAAATCTTATTAATAGTAATGTAATTAATAATAACAATATTATTTATTGGGACTCTATAAATAGATAATCACTAAGTTAATTTCTTTTAATATTCTATAACACTTTAATCATAACTACAAATAAATACATGGAAAATTGCAAGAGACTTTTTACTGAGATAAGGAAATTGCTAGAGACATTCACAAAGAATCCGCAAAGCACATTTTCAAGCAGGAATTTATTAAAAAAACAAGTTGCAGCCAAGCAAATCAAAAAGGAATTTGATGCGAATATATGCACAAATAAAGGAAAGCAAGCAGAAGACTTGCAGAATAAATTTAACACAAAGTTCATAGAACTTAAAGTGATTTTAGAAGAAACAACTAAAACGATTTTGGATAACACAGAAGATTCAGAAATTGATGAATCAGATCTAGAAGAACCACAAAATAAAATAATAAATAAAAAGGTTACTCTTTTGGACTTTTTACCGGGTTAAACTTAATTTTGTTCAAGAAAGATTTTTTTTTGGGATTCTCCAGTATATAGCAAAAGATAAAAAATTTTCTAATTTGTTATTTCATCACACAACCCATTAATTTTTCGTGACAAGTTTCAAGTCTTGATTTGACTCTTCAACTGGTCCCAAATAGCGAAATTGGGTGATTTGAAAAACAAATAAAAAAAATGAAAAAAAGAAGAAAGTTTTTCAAATCAACCAATTTCGCTATTTGGGACCTGTTGATGAGTCAAACCAAGGCTTGAAACTTATCACCAGAAATTAATGGGTTGTGTGATGAAATAACAAATTAGAACATTTTTTATCTTTTGCTATATACCGGAGAATCCCAAAAAAATTCTTTCTTGAACAAAAATAAAATAAGAAAAATGGGCTCGAGCACATTTGACCTAGCTGTAGCAATTAAAATATTGCCAGAATTTGGAGGCAATCTAAAAAAATTGTCAAATTTTTTTAAGCTTAGTAGAGATGTACGGAAAAACACTAAAAAACGAAGAACGGCCACAGCTAACAGAATTCGTATGGCTAGCATGCCTGAGTGAAAAAGTAAGAAATAAATTGTCCGCAGTTGCTAAACCAACAATACTAAAAGACCTAAAGACAGCCTTAAGAGGCTTTCAAGCAGGGACCGAAAATAACTGTTATTATTTTTTTGTGAGCGAAAAAACTCTTTCATAAAATTTTCTAGGAAGTAGCGTAGTACAAAAGAGGTCTATGTACAGCACTTAGACCAGCTGCCTACGTTGAAATCAAGAAAGTTTCGGTTTTAATATATAAATCCAATCCTAACTGTTATTGTAAGACATATTTTTTTATATTTCAATTTTAACTGTTAAAAAAAATACTTATATTATTTTACAGCGATATAAAACTCTTTGCCAGAGTTTTACATATTTCGTCTATTATAAGAATTAAAAATGAGTTTTATATTTTCCTCGTCTTATAACAGTTAAAAATGAGTTTTATATTTTCCTCAGGAAATAAAACTTATCAATGGACGTTCTCTATTTTTGTTCTCATATATTTGTTAGAAGATACAATTTCTCAATTTTTTTAAACAATTTTGAATAGCAACCGTACGAAACAGTTGCCCGATTGGTCCTATTTTTGAACTTAAATTTACATTTTTTTTAAAAACGGCCGTTTACAGTGAAAAACCAAAGCTATATATAGCAAAACCAAGAAGGGGTTGCTGATTCCAATTTTTCTTTCCCTCAGAACCTTACTCGGACAGATTTATTTCTTGAGGGAAATAATAAAACTCATTTTTAACTGTTAAATGCTGAGAAAAATGATAAACTCAATTAAGGAGTTCTATTTCTTGAGGAAACAAATAAAACTCATTTTTAAATGTTAAACCGAGAGAGAAATATAAAACTTAAGATAAGACTGTTATTTACTCGGAAGAAAATATAATTCTTTTTTTAACTATTTCATTAGAACATAAAATATAAAATATCAATAACAAAGTGTTAAAACCAGACTTTTAAAATATTTCTAATAACTCTTTCGGTCCCTGCTTTCAAGACAAGAAACACCACACAAAACTAACAACAAAAACTAGCAAATTGCAAACAGAATGGAATGAAAGTTCAAGATTTCTCAGACAAGATATTGGAAATAATTACAGAGCTAAACAAAGTGCAGATAAACGAAATAGGAGAAGAACACAGGGAAGTGATCTGCAAACTAAATGACAAAGTTGGGCTGAGTACGTTTCAGAATGGACTAATTGATTACCTCAAACCAACAATTATAGCATCACAGCCAAAAACATTAATAGATGCCATAAGCCTCGCAAATCAAGTCGAGCAACCCTTAACAAATGAATCAAAAATACTCAATGTCAACAGAAATCAATACAGTCAACAAAATAGACACCGCAATAATTACAATAATTCCAGAAAGCATAATTACAGAAACAACAATTAGAATTAATTCGACTATCGAAAGGTGTCTTTTACTTCTCCTAATAAAATCGGCATACTCTGCCATCCTACTGTAACAGCGGCATACTCTGCCTCAGAACATAATAGACATCGGGATACTCTGCCATCCCATCTCTAAAGCGGCATATTCTGCCTTAATAAAAACACAGCGGCTTCTCAAGCCATCAAAAGTAAGTTCGTTCAAATCAAAGTTCGTTTACTATATTTGATTAATCATGGACAGCATTTCACAACTCCCTGAAACAAACTTTACATGACACAATTATTTTAGAAGTTAATATTACAATATCCATGAAGTAGCCTTTTTCATTATTTATTCTCCTATCCACTTACATATGTCGTTCCTTGCACCACACTTGATTCCCTAAATGGCCGTTTACTATTCTAGCATAGTAGCTAACATATAGGTACAGATCTCCCCAAAACTCTATCTAGCTTTTCCTGAACTGTTTTAATTTTATGGTCTATAAATTTGCCCAGAAAATCAAGCCGATATTTGAAGACTTTTAGGAACCATGAAATAATTCGGTAGGGGCACCTATGAACTTAAGGGACAGTAACACTGCGAAACAAGTCTGTGTTTCCTCATAGGTTTTTAATATCATAGGGTAACTGCACCAGTATTCGTCCACTTTGCTAGAAAATTTTAAATAACAAAAGATAGTCAATGACAGTTTTGTTAAAATTTAAACCCTGTTCTCTCTTTAATGTCCTCACATACATAAAAACGTATTTTTATGCATAAATATAATCAGAAAAGTGAAAGTAAGACAATCATTTACCATCAGTTTTTTTTTCAAGTGAAGAAGTGGTATTTTTTAAATATAAATTAAGAAGTCGTGTGACCATAATCTATGAATATTTTATTCTCTGTAAGTTTTTCGTATACTATTGCACCATTTGCACATAATTAACAGCTTAGAAATTCATTTTTAATATATTTAAAAAGTCAAAGATGTCTCTAAAAGTTAGTTTTTAAGGTGGCCGGACTACTGGAGCATATTTCCAGGTAAATTCCAGTAGTCGGCCAGGGGTGGTCGAATACTGGTACATAGAAATTCCGTGTTCCAGTAGTCGTCCAGTATGTCAGGAATTAATAAATAGTAAATAAGTCAGGGACCGTAACTGTTATGGGACTTTTTGAAAAATTCTTGAAATAATAGTTAAAATTTAACTTTTTTTTAGTTCTATGTAACTGTTATAGAAGACTTTTAAAATTTTAGATCATAAGATAATAGTTATTTATTAAAATTTTTTCTGTTACCGAAGGTTTATATTTATTTAAGTCTTAACAGTCCCAAAGGAGTTTTAGTTTTTTAAGTGTGATAATAACAGTCTTAGTTGGCTTTTGTACTTTTAGCTCAGTACTAAGAGTTATCATAGACTTTTATTAATAAAAGTTTTTTCATAAAACTCCCATAAGGCTTTTAATTTTTTAGTTTCAAGTTAACTGTCTTAAAAGACTTTTATAAATTTCAGTCAGTCCATTGCTGTTACCAGAGACTATTATTTATTTAAGTGCTATGATAAAAGTCTCACAAGACTTTTATCTTTTCAATTTTTCGATAACAGTCTGATCGGGACTTTTATTTTTTACAGTCAGTTATAATAGTTATAGAAGATTTTTATTTATTTAAGTCTCATAATAGTTATCTTACATTCTTTAATTGTTGCAGATTTTGGTATTTGCTATTTTAGTATAAAGAAGGACATAGAACAATAAATATATTAAATATCAGAACTATCTATTGTTTTAACCCATTAGCACCCAGTGTTGTATATGTATCCACGCTAATATGAGTATTTCACCTCTTTTCAACAAAACACTAACATTTCTCCCATAAAGTTTTATGTGGAAAAACTTAAACACTAGGAAACCATACCCGCCATATCCCTACGTATTTTAAAGACATCTTTGAAATTGTTTAAACATTTTTGACATAATTGGCGAATGGCGGTAGAAAAAAAAATATGTTAACCATTCCGCTATTCGAGTCACACTACAGGTTTTAATAAACTTGGCGCTAATGCGTTAATTTACAAAAAATTGGAAATTTTTAGTAATTAAAACCGGAATGCCCCATTACAATAAGAAAATATCAAAATTCAACTTATTTTATTTCACTTTATAGGGGATAGGTTACATTTAATAATTACTGGAGCGTGCATTGGAAAATAATATGGGGCCTAAACGTGAAATCCATAAATATAAAACAGAAGATCTTCTTTCTGCTATTGCCGAAATCCGAACTGCTAAATCAACAATACGAAGTGCAAGCAAAATGTTCAACGTTCCTCGATCAACAATCCAAGATCATCTTAAAGGGAATGTTGCGGCAGGATGTCAAAAAATGGGTCCAGAAAAGTACTTAACAAAGATAGAAGAAAAGCGAATTGTGGACTGGTGTATTACCTTGGCTAAGTGTGGTTTTCCCATTAGACAAAATGATTTACTGGATACTGTTCAGAAAATCATAAAAAATGACAGTAGGACAACACCTTTCAAAAATGGTCGACCTGGGCGTAACTGGCATTCCTCTTTCATGAAACGACATAAGGAAATAACATTAAGGCAACCAGAAGGACTTACAAAGGGTCGTGCTGTAGTAACAAAAGAGTACATTCAAAAGTGGTTTAGCGACTTAGAGGAATATATTAACGACAATAATTTAGAACGAATCTTTCTGGATCCACGTCGTATATTAAATGGGGATGAAACCGGTTTCAGCTTATGCCCGAAGTCAGGTAGAGTGATTGCTCCTAAAGGGTGGAAAAACGTTGACCAACCTAGGCAATTAGAAGGATACTGTTACAGTTTTAATTGTGTTTAATGCCAATGGAGAAATACTTCCACCTAGGTTGTCTTTCCAAGAGATGTCGCTATGAGCGTGCCACAGAATTGGATTATCGGGAAGTCAGAGACAGGATGGATGAGAACGGAAACGTTCTACGAATATGTAGCTAATACAGTTGATAGTTGGATTGAAGACAACGGCATACAACGTCCAATACTTCTATTTGTAGATGGTCACAAGTCTCATATGTCAATGGAACTGAGTGAATTTTGGTTTGAACACGATATTATTCTGTATGCATTCCCTCCAAACACGACTCATTTAATGCAGCCTGCCGATGTAAGTGTCTTTAAGTCACTTAAGGATGGATGGAAGGAAACAGTTAACAGTTGAATTTCAAGCCACCATGACATAACAGATAAAAGATTAACCAGAACGACATTTTGTCCAATGCTGGAATCTGTACTAAAAAAAGATGGTTTAGTTAATGCTATGAAAAATGGTTTCCGAAAATGTGGCTTGTATCCGTTTGATCCATCAGCTGTAGATTACAGTAAATGTATTCAAAATACCATTCAAAATTTAGATGTGGTAGATAGTGCTATTTCTTCTACAATCACGTATGAAAAATTTTCTTCTGCCGAGCATGTTATAAGTTCATTAAGATACAAACTTTCGGAAGCTGGTATTAATACCGATAAAGTTTTGGAAATAATTCAAACAGCGAAAAATGTTGATAACCATCAGGAATTAGATGAACCAACCTGCGCAGCAAGCCTTCCCATTCTCTTTAAAGATTTGACGCCCTGTAGCTTGTACAATTTAATTTCGGAAGGCACACTTGTTCCATCGAATAGAAAACCTTACCGTATTGCGAGTTCAACATTTACATCAAATCTCGAATCAACACCGATCCTTGTTCACCCGTCACTTACATATCACAACCCGGATGAAGAATCTACAGTACCCCCGGACTTAAATTTTGATGACCTAACACAAATCTTACAAACGCAAGGACTTCTCAATACAACTAGAACTATGGGAGCAAATGCTCAAGAAAAACTCGGCGAATCAAATCTAACAACAGAACAATTGTCTAGAAATGTAGCAGGACCAAGTGCAGTACATATAGGAAATTGTACGTCACGTAGTAGAGACCGCGCTTCATCAAATTTAGAAGAAATAAAAACATCCTGCTTCCCCAATCTGGAAACACATTTTTATTTTCCCAAACCTTTAAAATTTGCAAGGAAAAGGACAAGTAAAGTCAGGGAACCTAGTGCTATATCGTCTAATGAATGGAGACAATTTATATTGAACAAAGAGAATGAGAAAGAAGAAAAACAACTGGCGATTTTACAACGAAAAGAAGAAAGAATCCGAAGAAGAAATGAGAAAACAAAGATAGTAGCTAAGCGACGAAAGTTTGTCAAGAAAAAATAGGAATAGGGTATTTTGTAATGAAAACCTAACAGGCGACATCGAGAAAGATCAGCTCAAAAATATGGGCTGCGATGAATGTCCAAGATGGTTTTATTTAAAATGTTCTAAGTTTGCAGGAATATCCTATAGTTTAGTTTATAATGAAGCCTTCAAATGTAACAAATGTTATTGCCGTATCAATGATTATTTTTAAATTTGTACTGAATTTAGTTATTTTTAAACTCAGAAGAAGTTATATTTTTAACAAACGTAAAAAATGGTGTTTTCATTTCGACTAATTTTTTTTTTTAATATGAAAAAGCATAAACTGTAAATTTTCACAATCTAAAAATATGAATGAATATGAAAAGTTCAATTACGAAGAATTCAGCATTATAAGTTTTTGTTATACAGGGTTTTCCAATAAGAGGTGTTATTTTAATTGGCCCGCTATTTCGGTAGATGTCACTTTTGGAGCTGTCATTTTTTGACATTTGACATTTGCTTGCTTGCCATGTTAATTCTTTTCTGTCTTTATGGAGTAATTATGATCTCAAATTTTCTTATGGCCGACCATTGGAACAAGCATGGCCGATGAATGGAACTTATTGGCCGACCACTGGAAAACTAGTAGACCCTTAGAATTTCCTATCTCTTTTTTCAGTTGTCGTTGTCTTCTTCTTTCATTCTCAGTTTTTGTATTGTAAAGCTTTTATTCTGTGTAGAAAATTACAAGTTGATAGACTTGCATAAAAATTCACTTCAGGAATAATCTTTGAGCGTGATATTGCTCTTAAATGGCTGACTACTGGTACAGTTACCCTATGTAATTTTCTATGTGAAAATTGACTGATAATATAGAATATCTGGAACGGAATAATTTGAATTTAATTTATATTTTTATTTTTTTATTATAATTATATAATTAAAAATTGGCAAAAAAAAAGAAGAAGAAAAATTAAGCACTTCACGCGAATTCTGTTCATTGCATGCCACTTCAAAATGGTTCAGTTTTCCACATTTGGCACATCTTTTCTTCTACGCTAAACACTTTCCTTTCCGGTGTAGTAATTGCAAATAAAAACTGTATTCTTTTTCAGTTTTATTCTCACTGAACTAGCAACCCTAAAATTATTAGGAAAATAAGATCTTTGAGAATGAGAACACATTTACCTCTTACAATTTAGTCCTCTTTTACGAGCAGCCTCCTCCGAAGCGCCGGCCGCAAGCAATGCTAAACACAATCCCATCTCTGAATAGTAAGTTGTACTGCAGCTCACAAGATCCCATCAACTTTTTAAAGTCAATTAAGTAGGTATCAAAAGGGAATGCTGTACATTTACTTTCTATTATGAAAGACTTAAATGATTCAGCATCTCTTTACCATTGGGTTTTTCTATGGCATTTAAATTAAAATTATTAAACAGCTCCACCATCGTACAGAAATGTATACAACTAGTTTTTTTATCGAGTTTAAGAGCTGAATATTATTATTCTGCTAAAACGTTCGCCAGTCTTGTGATACGTTTCCATCCAAGCTTATTTTATCAGCTTTTCTAAGAAAATCCATATTTTTTCGCTATGATTATAATGGGAACTTTGGAGGTCAACCATGTTATAGTTTCTCTTTATCAGTTTCTTTTCGTTAGCGTTTTCTGATCTCCATATATTCCAAGCAGAATAAATGCACAAAATTCTACTTGCTCATTTAGCTGCTTAATTTAAATATAAGATAATCGCGTTACCTCTGAATTTCTGTCCTAATTAAGAGGAATGAGCTGTCAAATACATACAACAATTGACAGCAACTTGATTTTAATTTTATTAAATTATGGGTAATCGGATTTTTAACAGATTAATTATTACTAATTTTGCCAATCTTCGAATAGTCCAGTCAGCAGGGGCTTTTGCCCTACAAACAGTGGGGTAGTTTTGATTTTTATTTATGTTATTTAGCTCCGAGCTACGATAAAAATCCAAGTTTTCACCATTGGTGGGGGTCTGCGCGGTCCGCCATACTCGATTAAAAGTACAACTAATTTTTTTCAAAATAATTCCTCAACGGTTGATCCTACGAAAAAAATAGCTGATTCCAATTTGAAGAGGACTACTTACTCTCCGAACAATTTTTGTATTAACACTCTTTTTTAGAGTCTGATGTGTAACGAGTTACAGCGACAGAAACGTGAAAATTTTTCCAAAAAAATTTTTACGTATAATACAGGATGTTTTGTCCATGGTGGCATACATGACAGGGCGTAAAAGTAGTCACCTAGTCAAGCACAAAATTGTATGGCAGGGTGGGGGGGGGGGCATATCAACCGTTTAAGAGTTTCAGGGTCATTAAGAAAAAAAATTTAGTTTTTACTAAAAATCCTGCATCTTAAAAAGTCCAGGGTGTACGGTCAAAGTTAATTGTATGCAGAACTTCATGGCATTTCCAACGACTTCTTCACCAGCTCCTTACCGCTCTCCTGTTATAGCTGTCTAAACTAAAAAATTTGGATGTTTTTACCTTTTGTTTTTATTTTGATCTCTAGTATTTTTGTAAAAAGCTGCTTAGCATAGCTCTCTTTTATAAAAACTGTAAACTGTAGACTCTTCTCTCTAATTTGATCTATTACAACCAATGTTCTAACTGTACCCGGTAAAGAAGTTAATAGCTCATAACGGTCACACCGAAATTAGACGATATTTTTTTTAAATGACGTGCTTTCAGTCACTAAGGAAACAAATTATCGTTGAGAATAGATTTGAGAATAGGTTAGAAGCTAATAACTCTTAAAAG
This sequence comes from Dioctria linearis, assembly GCA_963930735.1. Classification (NCBI taxonomy): domain Eukaryota; kingdom Metazoa; phylum Arthropoda; class Insecta; order Diptera; family Asilidae; genus Dioctria; species Dioctria linearis. The sequence continues at coordinate 135,223,929 of OZ005743.1, read as the reverse complement.
GCTACAGATAGCACATAAGTGTCAAATTAAACAGGACAGTCTATAGCTTAGAGTTCATATAAAGTAAAGTTATGCTAACGATCTTTTTGCAAAAATAAGAGAGGCCATAATTAAAACAAAGGTAAAAAAATCCGAATGTTTTAGTTTTGGATAACCATTATTCTTTTGAGGAGCTGGTTGAGCAGTCAGCTCTCAGCTGTGATCATACGCCCTTTCCCTTTTAAGATACAGGGGGTTTTGTGAAAAATTACGTTTTTTTTGTTAATCTTTCTGAAACCCTGTTACGGTTGGAATGGCCCCCTCCCCCAAGACATACAATTTTTGTTTTGTTTATGTCAGTACTATCACCTCCCGCTGTATTTACCTCTTAGGCGGAAAGTTCTAATTTTTTATACGGCAACACCAAGAAGTGATTGGCCGATTTAGCCCATGAACTTATATTTACTATTTTTATAAAATTTAGTGAAAAACCAAATTTTTGGATGGCAACCCAACAAAGGAGTTACCCGATTTGTCCAATTTTCGAACTTAATTTTACTTTTACATCTGCGAAATTTCAGCTCTCTTAATACAAGCATTCTTGAGTTATCATAAAGATGGACAGATGGACAGGCGGACGGACAGACGGTCTGATAGACAGACGAATGGATGGACGGACGAACAGACGGACGGACGGACAGACATGCGGACATGCAAAAATCAAAATAACTTTTAATTTTATGCATGGGTGTCTTTGTTTGTTTGCACACTTTTTCATTTTATCAAACAATTTATTTACATTATTTACACCAAACTAGTTGTTGAGAAATAAACCAATTTGTGTGGAAAATACCGTTTTATTATATATTTGACTACTTATCCCTTTTTAATAATAATCCATTTTGCTCTACCGTCATTATTTCTAGGTCTTACAAACTTAGTATACCCTATGATTTCATCTAGGATATAAAAAGAAATAGAAAAACCAATCGTAACCTAAAATAAGTTAGGTCAGGGCATGGGAAGTGGACGTGGGGGAACCTTTTGAGAAAGGCAAGGGATTTCCTACAGGTTACGTGCTACAGGGTGTCTAGTAATTCAATAACCGAAAAACTCCAAGCGCCTTTATTCCAACTCCCTCCTCTCCTCCCCAGTTACAACGAAGATCAAACGTGGTATAAATTCTTCTTTTACAAGGACAACCTGTTGTATACTGAAGATTTTACCATCAACAGTTCTAAATGGTCAAGCAGTCCGAATGACGGAATATTAGGTAATGTTGAGCGAGGTTGGGCTGAGTTGGAATTTATACAACCTTTGGTAATATCTCCAAAACTGTAAGTTGTATGAACTTGAATCTTATTTATTTCGATTCACATTAACAAAACTAACTACACCATGAATTTTTTGTCGACAAATCAACCATTTTGCACCACTATATGGTGTACGAACAGGTGGCCGGTCGCTAATTTTTTTAATATTTTCGATATTCCAGCTCTTGCTTCGTATATAATTTACACGGATAACAACAAAGTAAGCTTCCAGTTCTTCTTCAAAGTTATCAAAATAACACATTTAAACTGAAAAAAGTACGAAAACTTTATCAGAAATATTCTATTTTTGGGTCTAAAGCTAATACCTTTTTTAGCGAGCGACGTGGTACATTTGTACTAATGACTGAAATAAGGCGACATACATATAAAATAATAAGACAAAGCCAAAGGAAATAGTTTTTACATTAACGTTTATTGAATTATACTATAATTATAAAACAAAATAAAATGGACAAGAACAACATTTTACAAGGGAACTTGAGTTCTGGTCACAAACGGAACGATTGCACACATTACATGTCTTCTGAGTTTTTCGGTAACTCTGTGATGATCGGCATAAATAACATGTGCGTTCGAACTCTGGACGTTTGCTGGGATATCGCTGGGCTGTACCGGATCAATTCAAAGTTTTTCTCAGCATACATTCAATCCCAGACTTACAAGGAGAGGGTCCCTACTTGTCAGCACCAATTTCGTCCAAATTCACAGTATTTATTGGGCTTGACTAGAAATGAAATTGACGAGAGTAGGAACCCCAGATGGCCAAGCGAAATCGAGATAATGCATAATATAGGCGAACCCGGGCTTAAAAATAACAATTTTTAGAAAACTTTGATAATTATCATCTTTGCAACATTTAAGCCAGTTTCTTTTCGTTACAATTATCTACAATATGCTATCTTTCATATACAGAAAACCAGAAGTCATTACCCGAATTAGATTAGGAGCATTTTCTAAAATCACATTGCGAGGTTTGCTAAATTACTTTCAACTTACACCAATTAGCAGCATATACTGTAAAGCTATCACCGTTATCTTTGGGCCAAATTCCAACCGATTTTCAAAATTCTTTTTTGAAACTATTTGTACGGCAGCGGGTTACAGAGTGGTAGCCCGTGGTGGGTTACTTATAAAAAAATATAAATTATTTTTCCAGAGGTAGGGGTATTTATTTTATATTCTACCATCTGTGTAGATTATTCGTAAACAATCTCATCAAAATCGGATGATAAATTCAATGTCAAAAGGTCATTTATATACACCAATGGGAAAAGTCTCTCGTGTCCCCAATTCCGGTGTTCTGAGGAAGGTGGGGTAAATATTATCCGATTTGAAAAATTCCATTTGCTGATTTATTTTGTGACCTTTTTCTGATTTTTTGAATATATTTTCTCTCCCCTTCTGATTAAGTTGCGAAATTTAATTTTCGACGGCCAAAATTCTGTCTGAAAAATTCATTTCAAAATATTTTTTTACAACTTATTGATTAATCCAATTTTGTTTTCATATGGATTCGCTTTTACTAAGAGATTATCTGTACAAAATTTCAGGAAGCTCGGATGTCAATTACAAATTAAAATAAAAATCTATAAAAATTGTGCATACCCACTAACAGAAACGAAAATCTACATACATACCTTCTCTGTCGTTGGCATTTTATCCGAATGAATTTGTCACTTTCGCACAAGTTCTGTTGCAATTTGAAAGCGAAAAGTCCCGCAAAAATTTGCAAATTTGAGCATCTCCCAAGGGGTAAGCCTACAAAACTCCGGGCTCCCCTACATTATGCATTATTTTGGTTTCGTTTGGTCATCTGGAGCTCCCACTTGCGTCACTTTCATTTCTAGACAAGCCCTACTTATACTGTGAATTTCCACGGTCAGTGGTGACGAGTAGGGACCCTCTCCTTGTTAGTCGGGAAGTGTTGGAAGACGCGACGATTTTGTCATCGTCCCTCAATGGATGACATTGCCAGCTTTTTTCCGGATTCCTCAGGAAGATATGGCGACTATCGGTGCTCCTTAAAGACATGGGGTTGTTCTCGGAAAAAAATTTGTAGACTGCAACACTAGCTATATCTATTATATTACAAAACAAATCTATGGCCGTAGTATTGTTTTCGCATTGTAAAAAAATGTGTGACCATGTTATTCATGTTGTCAATGCCGCATTTTATTCTGAATAAAATTTATTGCTCCACATTTATTTTAACACGAGTATTAAGGTTGAGATAATTTTATTCAGTAGCCTAAAAACTGGATAAATATCGTAAGGAGTTTATTTTATAAAAAATCAAATTGTAAACCTCTATCTGGATAAAAAGTGAATGATTTATTGATTTTAATTTTCAACAGCTTTTCGTGGTAACGAGAGGATCTAGTAGTACAAGCAAATACTCGGTTTTATACAACGGGTGGCTTAAAAGTACTGGCACTATAGAAATTACTTATAGTTTTTTTATATGACATCTCCGGCCATTCTGATATTGAAAATTCTGTAGTAAACAAATGTAAAATTACTAAAAAGAACGTGGAATAATCGTGTCAATGTTTTTACGGAATAATTTATCAGTGATAAAAACACAACGTGAATTTCGTCGACGATTTCCACCCCGTCCGGCACCGGTGTGTGCATCCACCCTGGAGGTCACCATTTAAGAGATATCAGCTTCAAATCCTAATTTGAATAGTACTTTATAGGCATTATTGTTAGCATTGCTAATGTGATTAGAACGGAAGCTCACGCTACTACTTCATAGTTTAAATATGAGCAGCTCGGAAAGCTTTATTTTCTGCCAATCAGCCTTAATCCACAGTTGCTTCCAGCTGTCAGTAACCAATAACAATAAAGGCGCACAAGTAAAATTGTAAAATTTTGCAATTTTATTTATTTTATCTTGTCCCATACGGGATACGAACTCTCAATTTTTAGAATCCGTAATAGAAGTTTTCAAAAAGTCTATAAGACAAGATAAAAATAAATAAAATTGCAAATAATTGACTAATTGGTCAAGTTAAAAAGTGACCAAATGCGTTGAGCTTAATTGTTGGAAAATGAACAAATACTGTACAGTTCTTGAATTTTTTGTTGTAGAAATTCCAAAAAATTCTATTATATAAGATTGACGACATGCTACCATATGCAATGCAATATTTGTGTATCTAAACTTCTCTACATCCCCAAATATTTTTTGAATTTTGTGAAAATGGTCACTTTTTGACTTGAGAAGAATTTTTTTCAGCTTTTTATAATCATCATGCTTGATAATTGGGATTGGCATTAATAAAAACCAACATATCAACATAACTTCAACCTTTTTTATTAAAATAAATAAAAAGTACAAAATGCTATAAATCATAAAATAAAAAGTAAAATTCAAGGTGCAAAGTAAAAAGTATATGAGTATACAGGGCGATTCATATCAAGATACCTTCCGGTATACCATGCTATTCCTTGAGGTAAGCTGCACATAAAATTATTCCACATACCCCCCCCCCCCCCCCCCCCCCCCCGAAACCTTCCTTTAGGAGTTGTGGTCAGTTGAAGATTTCGCCAATATTCGTGAACATATATGGGAATAAATGAGTATAACTTTTGAACCACGCTATAGCTTTTGGTTATTGTTGGCTTATTACATAGCCAAGAATAGTAGCTGTCGAAAAGTGTATTACTCAGTATATGTTAATTATTCTCAAATATTTCCAAAATTTTAATTTTGTTACACACAAAAGTTTTTGAAATAAATAACGGTATTTATGAAATTTGTGTGTAAAAAAAATCAAAATTTTGGAAATATTTTCAGTAATTTAAAGATGCTTCATTAGTAAATACAGAGTAATACACTTTTCGATAGCTACCACTCTTGGCTATGTAATAAGCCAACTATAACCAAAATCTATAGCGTGGTTCAAAAGTTATACTCATTTATTCCCATCTGGGTTCACGAATATTGGCGAAATCTTCAACTGGTCACAACTCGTAAAGGAAGGTTTCTAGAGGGGGGGGGGGGGGGGGTATGTGCAACAATTTTTTGATCGGCTTACCTCAAGGAATCGCGTGGTATACCGGAAGGTATCTTGATCTGAATCACCCTGTATTTGCTATTGTTCGTTGTCATAGTCTTCTTCTGGTTGGCTGGTTTCTACAAATTTAATTTGCCGATAATATGCTTGTTCAGTATTGCTGAGGTATTTGAAAAGCTTATTCAAATCACCAACTTTTTCTTTTTTCAGGGGGTACTGAAAATCATTCACTTGGTAACCGACTTAATGGCATGATTTAGTTATTCGGCGACCTTTATTCCCACCTTTTAGCAAACAAAATTTTGAAAATACATTACTTGCAGATACTTGCGATACTTGAATGCTACTACTATAAACAAAACGAAATGTCCGTAAATACCATTAGGTATATTATGTTTTTCGTTGAAGGCGTCAATCCAATCGTCCGGCACACCAGCTCTTTCCTTTCTTCTTTTTAATTTTCCAAATTGGGCGACATCTGCGTCGCATGGTAGGAAGGAATGTCCACGCGTTGAAAAAAACTGGTAAATCACCTAGAGGTGCTTACAAAAGCTGTTATAAAGTGAACCATCGCGTGATTCCTGTCTTGTCCTATGCAACCGTCGCTGAATAGATATAAGGTATTACAAGTAGAGTTAACAGTATTATTATGCTTTGCGTCACACTCATTTCACATGTAAAAGTAAGGTTTGTCTTCGATCACAGAAAATCTATGGATACCGAAGGTGTAAACCCACAGTTGCCTTAAGTAAAATATTTCATTAACTGTTAAATGAGGAACTGAAACATGCTGCATAAAGTCAAAAACTAGGCATTCAATTTCTTCATTTTGAAAGTTTTTTACTTCATTAATTTGTGTAAAATGCATTCGCCCTAGTCTTATGAACTTTTAGTTGATTGTCGAGGGATTTAGGTAATACGGGTCGGGTGATGGGTTATTCAATTTTTTTACTTTAATTTCTTCACAAATATTGCAAACATGAGTCTTTGACCTTCCAAAACTATAGTTAAAGTTTTCATTGTAATAGTTCCGGTATATGTGTAATTTAACTACGTAGCATACTACTTTTTGCTCGGCCCCTTTCTTGACAAACTTATACCAGCATGGGTAATATTTTTCCAAATTCATCTTGTGCATCTTCGCCACGCTTAGTTCTGACGACAGGTGATACTACAGAGACAGACCCATAATGGCTTAGATGAGGATGGAATGATCTAATATGCTCATCAATGCTCTTTAATATATCCGGATCATATCTGTTTGGGCGATCGTGATGTTTGCCACGTCCTTCACACAGTATTATTTCCTGAGCTTCTAAAGAGCATAATTTCTTAACACGACCTGCCCTTACTCCAAATCGTCTGTAGTAAGCAGGAATTTCACAAACCTCGTTTTTGATAGAATAATAATAAGAAACAGACTTTGGAACGACAGCATTACGTTTTCTTCTCTTAATAGCAGCAGGTTTTATTCCGCCTTGCAGATAAATATCCTGCTCTGTTTTATTGGCCATACCATTGAATTTAAGAACTCAAAGGAAACGACAGTAACAAATATGTTTTCACCTCCGCTATTATACATTCCATAATATTATAAAATGAGAATAATGTTAAGTAAGTTGCTAGATGTATGGTGGCCATTGAGTTCTTATAGGAACAACTTTTCCTTTCCAATCTTCATGTTCCAGTCCTCCTGCTTTTTGTTTGGGCACTTTATTCCGTTTCCAGAACTCAAAGTTTGACTTGCTTCTCTTATTTTTTCTTACATTCATATCACTCATTTTTTTAAATATTAAAGGCAATCACTAAAAGGGAACAATAAAACACATGTTCTTATCATACGCATTGCACTCAAAATGTTAACTAACAAGCAAAACGTGTGCGCATGTTATTCTAGTGAGAAAATTAAAGACCTGTACAGAGTTGCCAATACAAACTCAAGAACTGACCAAGTTGCATATACTTGGGCGGTTCTTGCCTTGAAGCTGAATTTTAATTCCATATAAAACACCCAGCAGAGGTTAAATTTGGTCTGTTCTTGTCTTATTTAATGCCTTTCAGGGAAATAAAGAAAACGGCGGTAATAACTCATTTTCACAAAAAATTTCACTTAGTCACCTTTTGGTTTGACCGCTTTAATTTATGTGTACGCATTCATCATTACTGGTTAATGCCTGCTGAAAGCAACTGTGGCTGTCTCGTAAGCGGTTGTTTTTCTAGGCAGCCCGTCCCTTTAACTCGTACACGAATTTGTCTGTCTATTTATTTATAAATTCCTTTTTTACACTCATATAGACCCACTTTTCGTCATCACATTGAGCTCAAATTTGGCACACAGGCTCATGTCGCATGACAAGTGAATCTGTCAAAACTTGAACTGGAAATTTCCATGGAAAACCCGGAAAATCGGAAAAAATCATTTGAAAATTTGGTACAAATTTGAGTAGTGATAAATCCGTTTAAGGAAAAATGCAGAGTTTTCCGATTTTTCCGAAAAAAATTTCCAGAATTTTCCGACTTTTCCCGGTAAAAAGGTTTTCTAAATTATGCAGGATCAAGTTCTATATCAACTGGAATCATTACTTTCTCTCCGACAATGATGAAAACTTGCAGAAAAATCGAGGAAAATTCGTGTAAAACGCTTTTCTGGAGTTTTTCCCACCAAGGAAGCGTTTGAGCAAAGTTGAGACAAAGTTTGAGAGCGAAATAAGTTGCATAAAGTTGCTTTTGTGGAAAACTCCATGGAAAACCAGGAAAGTGGGAAAATGATATGGGATATGATTAGTGATAAATCTGTTTCAGGAAAAATCCAGAATTTTCCAAATTTTCTGGAGAATTTTCGGACAAAAAAGTTTTATAAGCTATGCGGAATCATATTTTTTTCCCGTCCTACTGGCATCAATACTTTCTCTTCAACAATCATCAAAGCTTGCATGAAAAATCGAGGAAAATTCATGTAAATTTTTAAAAAAAAATCATAGTAATAGGAAAAGTCTGTGGAAAACATGCAAAATCGGGAAAATTCATGTTATATGGGATCAAGTTGGAATACAGCTAAAAAGCGCTGTTTAAAACATAATTTGAATTTCAGAAAACCGTTGCGGTACTTCAACGATTTGATACTCGAAAGATTTATGTTTTCGGATTGGCACCAAACATGAATTAAAAATTGTTTTAAAATATCTCCATGCAGCAAGTAATAACAATTTAGTTAACGTGAAAAAGGCAGAAAATAAAATAAGTAAAAAACGAGTTTTCAAATAAAACTGAGGCCAAGCCGCATGAAAAAGTTGAAAATAAACTTTTCCTCACACACAGAGGTGGACTCAGATTTTATTCGCTGACAATCACCGATATATTTCAGTATGATCAATCAGAGGTAATAAGTGATTTGATGCATGAAGAGAAAGAATATTCAAGAGAAATGTCCCAATCAAGAAATCTGAGTCCACCTCTGTGTGTGAAGAAAACTTTATTTTCTACTTTTTCATGCGGCTTGGCCTCAGTTTTGTTTGAAAATTCGTTTTTTACCTTTTTTTTCACTTGTATTTATAATTTAATTTAGAGTAGTTAAAAATAAAGGTTTTAAAATAAATCTGCAATTCCATCATGACCGCTTCTAAAAATTGTTAGTTGCAGTCCTGTATAGGATAAGATAAAAATAAATAAAATTACAATAAACTGTTGTAACTTAGTCAAATAAACTAATTTAAAAATTCAAAATCTATGTGTAACGAGTTTGACAAATTTTATTCATTTCACCCAAAATTGAGTTATTATAAATGAGGTTTTGTTTACTTATTGTGAACTGACCGGTATACGGCCTTACCACGGTTATTGGCAACGGGTATTGGGATGTTTGGTGCTATTAAAGCCAGATTTTTCCTCCTAAATACTTGTTTTTTACCCATTATATATACCGATATGAAACTGTTGTGAGAATGGGGATGGATTGACGTGAAAAATTTCCAGGAACCGAAATTTGCTTTCAAGTAAAACGCCTCAATGAGTACTCACGTAACTGCTCATTGCCCTTAAGTCAATGAGACGTGTATCATGAGTAATGAACATCGAACTTTTTTAATTTCAGTCGTGAACTCTTGCCACAACAATTGAACTGATTGAAAATAAAAATTCGCACAATTTTGTAAAATTTTGTGATCTACCTTAAAATCGCACTGCTACCATATCCAGAATGGAAGAAGGGCAGTTAGGTTATATACGGATTTCATAAAATTCACTTTTTTCTTGTTTTTATAAAAAAAAGAGAAGAAATAAGCTTTGAATAATTTATCTGCATGATATTTGTCCCCCCTTATTGCGCCATAATGTCATACTGCTTTAAAATGTCCCTAAATTTCACTTAACATTCTGTCATTGCCTGAAAAGCCAATTTCCTCCCGGAGGCTCTTTCTGATTAGGAAGGAAAGGAAAATCGAAATTAGGTGCCCTTAGTTGGTACCCAAAATTCTTGCCAGTATATGTATAGCAACTGATAGAATTAAGATATCAAATTCCCGGATCTTGTGTGGCGATGCTTACCATGAAAACTCAATCGGATATAAAGAGAAAATTATGAGGCTTCAATCTGGGTTAGTGATGGCAGCAGGAGCAAAAGCTTATCCTCAATTATATTATTTGTGGTTGAGTAACTGTATCCTGGCAGGAATACAGAGACAACATATATATTTGAAGGGATACAAGAATGCAAACAAGCTCAGAGGTTTAAGGTATGCTTGCTTTGTGCGCTTGTGGGTAAGTTGTAGTTAACAAGATTCATTAACCCTTGTTGTTCACATAAAAATTACACATTACATCCAGTTAAGGTATACATTTTAGTTAGGATGAAAAGGAACTTAAAATTTAATCTAAATAATTATACATCACGTATTTGTAGGAAAACATCATTTTAACCAGCTTAATGCATCTCTACAAGATAAAGTAATGACTGAACAACGAGCAATTGTTTTTAATAATATATAACTAAAGTATGTGCAGTAAGTTAAGTTAAGATTTGGTTTTAGTTTAACTTTATTTATGATTATAGAGATAGATGAATGGAAGGGTGGGGTGGGGGGCTTCAAATTTGTCAGCAAGGAGAATATAAGTAAGGGAACCAGTAAAAAGGTTTTAAGAGCTTGCGCAACTCAGAGCCGGAAACATTTAATTTAACCGTTCTAATTGATTTTAATCTGTATAGTTTTAATTAAACTATTTCACGTGAATTGTTTGTATCTGGATTTGAATCACGAATAAAATCAAATAATATAATGTATTTGAATAGCATTACTAATATATCTGACAATAATCCATCCATGCTTCTGACTAAGGAGTAAAATGCTTCTATGTCCACTTTATTAAGAGCAACAATAGATTTGCTTAGGCATCTTTTCTGTTATGAAAGTTAATTTGTACTTCTTTATCATTACTAAGTCCAGTTTCCCCGCCTTCTTTAGCTTGCCATACGAGAGAGAAATTTTCGACGGATTTGATCCAATTCATCATGTTAGTGAGCAAAACGAGTGAATCATTTCCGCGGAACAGTTCCTTCCTGAAATGGTTATGTTGATTTAAGTCCGTCATCGGCCATTAACAGCGACTTATTGCAGCAAGAATTCTGTGGTCATTTCAGTTAGGTATACTAAAATGTATATTAATGATATTGTTTTGTAATGTAGCTGCAGTTGATAACTACAGCTAGATTACGGCATTTAGGTGGACAGTGTAGCGGTATGAAAAAATAGATAGGTGTGCTTGTGTTTAATGCTGTATTTATTGAATAATTCTTTTGCGAAACACTCAAATTCGTAAATTCACTACAATTTAATTCTGTTCATTAATTGCTCGATTGCACGTGTAGTTATTATGCCGTATTTTGGCATATATTCAACTAAATGCAATTTATAGCCTTTTCTAAAGTTTTCATGCTTTATGCACTTATTTTTAATTCACTTTAAACTTATTTTAACTTAACTATTTTGTTGCGCTGCATATATTCTTAAAATGCCAGATTTGACGTGTGTTTAAGTTTATGCCAGAAACTTATTTAAATTACGCACTAATTAGTATTACACAATATTTATCTGAAAATCCAAATCCAACAAAACTTTATGTCCCTTGCCAGCACCAATTGCACCACTTTCCAGCATATATAATAATGTACCTTGAATTAGCACTTTTTATTAGATGCTTAATTGCTGAAAAATAAAAATTCACTGTCATTTGATCGGATGCTAGTACATGCATATCTGATCGCTTGAAAAAAACAGAGATCTTAGGGATTGCCTCCTTTTTATAGGCTTTAAGCGGCCATTTCGACATACGTTCCACAAGAAAAATGCAAATATATTTTTCGACTTTGCTTGACTTGTATAATTATGTCAAATTGTGCCAATTTCCTTCAACTATTTATTTTTATTAAATATTTCAATTTTTCTGAAATTTATCAAGATGGCGGCTCCCTGCCATATTATGACAATTTCCAATGTGGAACGCAAATAATTCTTCATTTCTTTTGCATCTCGTTTCCACATCTATCTCTTTCCCAATTATTATGGGAATTAATTTTACCTTTTTTCGCGAATATTTGCTTACCTGGTAACTTTCGGGGTTTTTAAGTATTACCAACAGGTAGCGCGCAGCCAATTTCACAAAAACAGCTTTTCACCGTGTCAAGTTGACAGTCGCGATCGCGATATTTACCAGTGAAACTTTCGTGTTTGTTTATGTGTTTTTTCGGACAATTTATGGATTAATTAATCAGGTAAGTGTAGTTTATTAATTTCTAAGTGTTGTTTATTAATTATTGATGTGTTCCCGTATGAATAATTTGCAGAAAATATGCAAATCCTGTTAAATTATTCATGTTGGAAAGGTGATTTCTTGAAATGTCAACAATGGCATAAATTGTTGCATTTCATTAATTATAATGTATGTGCTTGTTGCAAGTTTTTATGTTTTGCATATTTAAGCATATTTGCATGTTTTGCAAATGTTTATTATGCAGAGCATATGAATTTTGCGAAGAAATTGAATTATCTACATTTTGTATGTTTTTGTTGTTGTACTGCCAAGAAGTTCGTTTCTTCGCAGAATTTCTATCTAATATTCCAATTTTGATTATTTGTGTTATTGTTAACTGATATATCATTATCTTTTCTTTCAGATCATTACTTGACGCTATCAGGGGGTTATTTCAGGACATAGGACTTGAGGACTTAAGGGAAGTAGTGAATATTCCTTTGATATATATTTCATGCAGTTTTATTTGCTTTTAGCTGTGTTCAACAGATATACCCAAGAGCGACATTAACAGTGCTTTACTTTAGCAGCATCATATGACTTGCTGTGCAACTGGGTCTTATTCTGATAACTCGCCTGGCATAACAAGTATTTCATCTTCGATAGGAATTCAACTGTATACTGATACATTACATCCATTAAATACAAAAGAGTATTGAATACTATATTCTAACTATATTTGTATTACCTATTGCCGTTTTACGAAGTGCATTTCAATTACATTTTTTTATTATTCTAAAGGGCTGTATTTTATTTCAAAAAAATTATAATTATGAAGTGATTAAAATTACATACCTTCATATACTTTCCCTTGAAGTCTTTGAGTATTTTCCCACACGTTTCTAGACTTATAGATCCTAAACTTTGAGCAGCAATTCCAGTCGTAAATTTTAAATCCCCATACGATCTGCCAGTTGTGAAAAATCTCAGAGTGGCAATTAAACATTCATCGGGAGGTATGCATTGCCGTATTATAGTGTTAGTTTTCCTCAAAAATGGTTTAAATAAGTCATAGAATTGTTTGACAAATTTTTGCTAATTTTTATACGCTAGGTAAAATCTATAGGCTATACTAAGTTTGTCATTCCATTTGTAACGCACATAAATAATGAAGGTAGAGCAAAATGGATTGGACACCCACGCATAATATTAAAAGTTATTTTGATTTTTGCATGTCCGTCCGTCTGTCTGTCTGCCTGTGCGCACGATAACTCGAGAGCGCGTATGCTTAGAGTGCTGAAATTTCGTACACGAACTTTAAAAAAAGTAAAATTAAGTTCGCATCTGACAAATCAGGCAATTCCTTCATTGGGGTTACCATACAAAAATTTCGCTTCCATTATATATTTGGACACTGCCTGGAAACGCGTCGATAATTTCGGTACGTGGTGTTCTCATAGTAAAATAAAAAAAATTTCAGAAAGGAGCTAAAACGGGGAGCCCTTTCTTGGTGTTGCCATATAAATTATATAAATTTAGGTCTTTTACGTACACTGTGAAAAGGATGGTTCTTATCCATTTGTATTGTACTAAAACTTCTTCAGAATACGAAATCCTGCAAAAATTTTTCTGTCCGACGAAGCGTTCTAGAAATACATGTGAAAAACCACTTCAAAAATCAAATTTGCACAGATACGAAATTTCATACGGGCATTCATCTAGGGTATCATAAGAATAATTTGTCTTAACTACTTCTAGCTTTTTGACTTGCTTTGTGTTTCATGTTCTAGAACTCCTATATACGCTAGAGAAGAAATTATTCTGTCGATTGAAGCGAACTATTTGTACTGTTCGTTTCATTTAAATTTTTCTATAAAAATGTATGAAGCGTTCTTCTGTGTATCTTGTTTTCTGCTCTGTCCAGCGTATACAAAAGAACACAACTATTATTTACCTAAAAATAGGTTAAAATCTGTCTCAGTCATACATAGATAATTTTTGAAATCGTCTGGTTCATTTGTCCGGAGCACTTTTATTAATTTCCTATGCCCAAAAATATTCTCTTCACTTAAACGCTTTTAACCCATTTCGATCTTTCCTTCTGCTTTATAACTGCATTAAAGCAAAAATACCTGCAGCCACCACAGCGTTTTTTCTTGCTCTACTGTGTCATTTTATATGTCTAAGCATGAATAGATAAGCTATAAGAGTTCGACGGGAAAATCCGATGTTATTCCGCCTTTGATTTTGGCTGGAAATAAGGTAAAGGTCTACACTCACGCAGTAGTTGTTTTATGTTCATGCTGGCTCAGAGTATTGGCTTTCATCAACTCCCTACAGATGGTCCCACAGGCGCTAAGTATAACAAAGCTTCATTTAGGCGCGCCACTTAGGCAAATCCTGGACACAAACCGCACGTAGCCAGCGCTTACACCTGAAAGCCCCCCACACAAGTACTCATACACACACACACCGTCCTACTAAGAAATTTTCGGCCTTAGCCCGGAGCCGGCTGAATACTCTAGGTTCTGCCTTCCTATCTGTACAGGAGTTTAAGAGGAGTCAGTACCAAGTTTTGCAAATTTCATACATTTTTCAATGCGAACTGAAGTCTTTTAAATCAAATTCCCGTGAGTAGGTATTCGCATTTGTTTAAATTGTGACTACTTTAGAAAGATAAAGCCTAGATCTAGCAAATAATGTCGAGTTTTTTTCTTTTTTAGTGGCTCTTTTTTTAATTATTTGATTATAATTGTACTTGTTTTTTCTATCGATATTTCACCGACGAGAAATTGCAATATTTCGCTCACAGTTATTGCAATACAAAGCAAAATATCATATTTAACAATTATGGGCAAAATAAATTTAGGAGAGTTTATTCCCGTTAAAAATTTTCAATTCTTTTGAACTGCAAATATTCTTTTTCCGTCTTAAATTGATTGGTTTTGTCGGATGTTGGGTTTCTGTCATTTGCGGTAAATGCCTCTAATATGCTCCGTGGTATAGGTCTCGGCTAATTTTATATTAATTTTCTTACTTTCAGGACACAAACCTACGTATAGTATATTACAGGTTCGCTGGGATCTAAATAGAAACTTTTCCTGAGTACTGACTCCTCTTAAACCAATACATTTGTTGAATTGACAAATTTGAACTTTTGCTTTGACAAATCTTTTTCAATATCAATTTCGCTTGGACATTTTAAAGCTCAATTCGTAATTTCGACTTATACATTCGTGAAATCAACAAATGAGAAAGTTTTGCCCCATATTATTCACACTTAGAACTTATACTGAGTGTATATATGTGGTTTGCTTAATATGGTCTTCAGCGTGTATACAGTAGGCAGAAAGTCTCAGTGGTACTAATGGGTACACATAGTTTTTGTCCATACAGACCGCTTTTTTTCGTCTTTATTATCTGCGGGCAGATAATAAAATCATATAAATATAATAATTGCAAAAATAATTAAATTCATAGCATTTTATTATTATGATCAACTAAAAAATTAGTTGAACTTTCCAATTTCATTACATATTTTAACAAATTCGATTAGTTGATTACTAATATCTTAAAACTAATGTTTCAGTTATTTTAAATAATGCGGTATCAGTTAGTTAATTTGGAGAATTAAATTAGTTGAAAGAGGAATATTAATTAGTCATTGTTCTAATAAGTGCTTCTAAAGACTGGATTAAACAACAACTGTTTTAGCTGATAATCCTATTTTTTCGTAACTCATTATATAAAAATTAGTTAATTCAACAAAACAATTAGTTGAAAAAACAAAAGATTCTGGGATACGCAATTCTGAAAGATTATCAAAGCTAACTAAAGAAGTACTTAGTTGAATTCACAAATGTTATGACTTAACAAGATTAGCTAAATCAACTGATGCCACTAAGTTTTCTCAACGAATATGATTCGTAAGCCGAAAATTAACTGATGTTATTTGTTGATGAAAGAAATTCATTGGCGTAAAGCAACTAATCTTAATTTTCAGTGTATGTGTCAATTCAGTGTGTATTAGCTCGACTTATACCGGCTCGACTTAGTTTTACAGTTTGAAAAAGTTTGTCGTCGAATATAAATATATATAAAGTAGTGACGCAAGTGTTTTAAATGTTTCGGATATACAGATGAAATTTAAATACGGTTTGTTCGAAGAATACCACCAAATGTTTGCTTGATCAATATGAAAGAACACCTTGTACCTCGAATATCGATTAAGGATTCCCTTTATAATTGTACTAGATGCGTGTTTCTGCAGTAAGGTATGCTCGACAAGAGCCTCAGAAAAATCAGTACAATACTTAAATTTCAGCAGCCTTATAAATATATAATTGAAAATGCTTTTGGAATTTTGGCGCACAATAGAGCATTTTTGTCAAACCTACTGGAACACAGCCTGAAACAACTATTAAAGTTGTTCAAGCCCTATGCGCTCTTCATATTTTTTTACAAGGCTCGAATGAGAACGATAATTATTACACGCAACATTTAGAGTCCTCTTAATAAAAAAATAGGGGGGGGGGGTTGAAAAATTTAGAAGTTAATGCAAGAAGACCAACGGAAAAACGTTTTTGTACTTGTACAACATATTTGGACACTGTTTGAGAAAGCTTCATAGAGAGCTCAAATTTTGTGCACACAGTTTTCATAAAAATAGTAAATATAATTTTCTTGCCGTTGCCATATAACAATTTAGGATTTTTACGTATACTGTGAAAACGATTAGTCCTAGACCATTTTATTGTACTGAGAAGTTCTTCAGAATATGAAATCGAATGAAATTGGTTATAATCATTTTTACTGTTCGTCGAACCGTTCTAGAAATATATGCGAAAAACTACATCAAAAATCAAACTTGCACACATGTGTGACCATACGAAATCATAGACGGGCATTTATCTAGGGTATCATATGAATTGGTCTTAAACCAGCTCTAGCTTTTTCACTTGTTTTTACTATTTTTATAATGTTTTAAATTCATATCATATAAAATTGGGTATACCTTAATATGATTTTAATTCATTTTTCAACACGCACTTGAATTTGCACTATCTAAAAAAAAGCTCGCGATAGATTACTAAAATTGTGCATGCTGCGAGCGATAGACATTTTAAATCGCTGAGTCAAACGCTGCAGAAATTCTTTGTATCGCTGTGATCCATCGCGTTGGTGTGCGCGTTTCCATTCAAAACTATGTGTAGCGATCTATCGCTGGCACTTCATTATCGCTGGCACTTCATTATCGCTATCGCTACGTTATCGCAATCGCTATCGCGGCGGTGTGAATCGGCCTTTAAGCTTTATTTGGAGTTTGAATAATAAAAAAATCGGTTGCTCCGTTGTCGTGATATGACTTCTTTGAAAATGACGATTCATCGTACAATCACGAAAATCCTATAAGTTATGTTTATAATATTGAGTTGAAATAATTTTTTTTTCAATTAATATACGTTAAAATTACATTATTTAAATTTTCAACTATATGCCAATTTTTTAGTTACTGAACGATCGATGTATTTCGCTCCGCCTAGTAGCACAATCAAATACGAGCCACCGGATACGCGCCGCCCGATGAGTCAGTCCTTTGCGACCCACCGATGGTATATGCTGGCGTCAACATGTTCAATAACCACATGAGTTTCATTTATTGCATTAGCCATGTCAATAATAATAAAACAGCCGACGAAGATGAAAGAAAAAAAAACGTAAAATTTGCTAAATTTTTTAATAAAGTTTTCTCCATTTATGTCCGAGTTGTACACAAAAATAAAAGCAGAAGAAGTCAAGAAGCTCGCAGTGTATGGAAATTTCAATATTTCAATAATTATTGAAATTGAAATATAAAATAAATAATTCATTTCGTATGTACCTACTTCCATACATATTTCTCAATCACATTTCTGGTCAACGCGACTGGGGCGCCAATTTCAATTTTCGCCTACACAAATATTTTCCATTGCAGCTTGAGTGCAACATAAACCCCTGAGTTGCCTATTTTACATACGCATCTATCTGAATGCTTTTTATGCTTTTCCCACAATTAGTGCTTGATGAGCATTTTATTATTTTTTTTCTCTTGGTGAAGACAAAAACTTCCTCGTATCTTGTTTAATAAAACAGTTCGGGCTGCACGCACCCCAAATATCCCAAAAGGGACTTCATCATAGTTTGCTAGTATTTTAATTTAACCAAAATTTTCAGTATAAATTAATTCTGTCGTGTTTTTGTAAAAGTGGGTTAAACTAATAAAATAATTAAAGTCCTTTCTCTTATATTGAAGTAAAGTGGTGTTTTGTTGATGACCATTCGTCAGATATGCAGAAATCTAAGGTAATAATGAATAATTAAGCCGTTGCTGTGGTAGATCTGCGGATCGCATGAAGCAATTTTCTACGTACGACGTTATACATATATATAAAAACTAATTGGTCCTGAGGCGTACAAAGTCCTCAAGACTACTCTAACAAAAGAAAATCCGTCATAAGAAATTACGATTAATTTAGTAAAACTGCCCTAAAAAAAGGTAACGCCTAACAAAATCATTATAGAAGAGGACTTTTAATTTTGTGATTGTACCAATGATGGTGAGGAAGTCACCGAATGAAATGTTAGCAAATTAGTGTAAATTTGGTGAATTTTTAGATCAGGCGCTGAGAGACAAATTTATTTGTGGTATGCATAATACTTTATGGCAAGAAACACTTTTAAAAGAGGATGATAACACATTCCAGTAAATCTGCATGCGAGCATTGAAATTTGAAGCCGTAGTCAAGCAGTCGGAGGACATGAAATTTCCACAATTAAATGTATTGAAAAACAGCCAACAAGAATGGTAACACAAAGCGTCTAGTAGTCAAATGGCAAGTCAATGTTTTACTTTTATATCGTTGTCATTTTATAAACAAAAATTAGCCAAAAAGTGAGGTGGTATGAGTTATTACACGCATTGATTCCTTACCTTAGCAGCCTATCGGCCGAAAGTTGTATGCTAGTAGTCCAAATCGATCCTAAGAATTTTCTGTGATGGCGCTCTCTAATTAGCCTCAAGTTAGTAGTTATATTCTCGTATCTTAGACAACGTCAGCTCACGATCTGGGGGCTGATTCCGATATTTTGTCGTACTTTAATGTTAAAATATACGCCTAAATGAAATGAACTTTTGTATTGATTTTTTCATGTTTTTTTCAGCTCAGAAAGCCTTGCATTATGTAGAATGAACTGAAAATGACACTTCACATAATAAATTCAAAATATTATTTCGAATTTAAGCAGTTGTATTGTTCTAATTACTTAGGTGTAGAATATACATTTACCACAGCATAACATTTTTTTCACAACTTCGGAAGCAGTTGACTAATTTGTTGTACTTTTAGGAGCATATTATGACATTAATTCATTACAAATTCATTTTAGTTTATTTTGTGGTTGATGAAAAGGATAAAAGAAAATGAATATGGTGAATATAAAAGTACGACAAATTTGAGGTAAAATGTCAAAATATGTGTAAAATATACGCCAAAGCTATGACAAAGAGATCAGAATCACCCCCGCCTTCTTGCAGGCACTCATTATATCATACGAGCAGAGTACTTCGTAGGATGTTGTGTAGCAATATTTTCAAAAAAAAAAAAAAAAAAAAGGCAAAATATCAAGAAAACCAAAAATAAAATGAACTTAAGGGACCATCTCAGTGTAAACGACCAAAAATTGTCAATTTTCGGATGGTTAGGAGGGGGGATCGAGATAAGTTTTTTTGTACGAATAAGATCACTTTCTAGCAATACAAACATTTTTTTTCATTAGGTTTTAATTTTTTTTTATTTCTTGTTAATAATTATTTTAGAAAGTGAGTTAGAAAAATGGGGGCAATCGGTGTCCACGGTTGTGACCGCAGTTTGCATCTGAAAGAAAAAAATCAAATTGATTATTAATCTGTAGGGAAGCCGCTATGGAAAAAGTACGAAATTTAGCTGTTTTTGTGCTGTTGTGTGGAAAAATAGGCAGATTTTAAAAAAAAAACTTCCATAGGGACATAAAGAATGAAGTAACGAAAATTCCGTAAAAATTTCAAGTCGATAGCTTGAAAACTCTCCCTCTGATAGTTGACACCGTTTGTAAAAAGGGCATTTCGAGAAAAAACGCGTTTAAAGAATGCGTACTTCTCTAGCCTTTTCGGTCTTGCCTCACAGATTCTTCAGACGTACGTCTATCCATTCTGAATAACAAGACGAAACTGACCAAATTGACCACTCTATTTCGGTTATAGAAGTGCAGGTAAGAACCCTAGGTAGGATGTGTCGTTAGGGACGGAACAAAAAAATGACGGTTGAACGGTAGGCCGGCCCATCCGCGCGTCGCCTTACGCTCCAATCTCTTTTTCTAAGAAATGTTGTAGCGACCGTAATAATGCGAATTTTAATTTGAAAATTTGTCAGAACACGCACAACTATAGGCGCTTTCGACAAGCACATTCTCAGTGAGACAGTGAGATTTCTGAGTTGGCTCACTGAGACCGCACTTTCGGTGAAATGTCTTAGTTCCATATTGAGCTACAAAATTCGAACGCAACCACTGAGCAACTGAGACAAGTGAAACTGAATTTTCTTGTCTCAGTTGACTCAGTTTCGTTATTTTGTGATTTTAATTGCTAATTAAAGTTTAGTGAGCTATTTGAATAAACTAACAACACTTTTCTCAATTTATTACTATCCATTTTCTGTGATCAAAATTATTTAAATGTCAAAACTGGCAAAGCAGCTGATTGGCTTGAACTGAGACAACTGAGACAATACAACTACCTAGGCTATCAAAGATATTCAAAAGTTGTAAAAAATATCAAGAGATACTATTGTGTCTGGAAAGTTGGAGAGTTACACCAACACCTAATTCGACTTTCCTATATTTCCTACACTCATACAGACAGCTGTCATCTCTCCGGCATGGAAGGTTCGTGAAGTTTACACTGCGAGGTCTTATTGTGTGTTGTTTGGGGTGTGTTCAAACTTCACCAATCCGACATATATGTATATATAGGTCTGTGTTGGGATCAATTATTAATCTTTTTTTATAGTTCATCTTATTAACTATTTGTGTTGAAAATGTCTAGTCAGTAAGTTGTTAAACAAGAACTTAAAATGGGGGAAACTGATTCTATAGGTGAGATTTATTTGCGTTAATACAATTCAAATTTTCTGTTCTACAATTTTCTTAGATGAAAATTACTAAGAGAACTCTAAGCAAAGAAGAAATTGACTTCTTATCAACTTTCTCCATGATTTAATGCTGGACCAAACATCTCACTGTAATTCGAATATCTGAACCGTATACGACGAAACTCTTAATTTGAACTGAGAGGTCAATTGGTGGAATGCAACACGGTTGTCTTCACTAAAATAGACAATTGCCAATCATTTTAAACGCGATTAATAATTTAATTTTACTATCCGCAAATAAAAGTCATAAATTATAGCACACTGACCGCAGAAACTCAACAACTGAAGGTGTAAATTCTTATGTCCTTTTCTATGTTTGGAGACTCGGAACCATCTAAGTTCATTAGGCTGCTTAGTCCGAGTATAATCAGTATAATTAGCGGATTATATTGCTACCAATTATATATCAGTGACCACTATACACTGCTACTAAATTCAGTAGCAATAGTATCATAAATTCGCATGACATAAATAACATTTGGAAATAGTTTATTTTATTTACTTATGTATTTTTCTTTCTCGTGAAACAGCCGCTAGTGAGTTAATTTTTTTGAACATGTATAATTATAAATTGAGCGATTTTACCAGTTATAAGTAAAATAAAAATAAAAGTAACTAGATTTACAAAACTGACGAGTTTTAAGAAAATATATTGGTTATGCTAGAAAAAGCACGTACAAATATTTTGGAGTTTCCGTAATTCTGCTTCTAGCAGGAAGACGGAGTATGACTGCATATTTGTTGGAATGTTATGGTATGGTATTTACTGTGGAAAATTATGCACACAATTATAAAATCTTACATAAGTGTTCCACTCTTCGAAAAATTACTACCAAGGATTCAATTTATATTCTAAAAATAAAATTTCAAACCTTATCTAAATCTGAAGGAAAGAGCAAAAACACAGCAATAAGTAAATCAATAAAAATTTCTTCCAATAATATGTAAGACTAAAATTAACTGACTGCTTCAATCGAATCCAAGCTAAAGCACTGAATATGAGACGGTGAAGCATTCCAGATATATTATGGAACAATGTACACATGGCTACTTACGTTCGTAAATAGTTGTTTAGAAACGAGAAAACAAATAATTATTGGCTGTAGATGTTTTACCAAATTGATTGGTAATTTAATATACTTAATTCAAGGTGTGCTGTAACATAATCAATCTTGTTGAGTTCCTTTTGCTACCGTGAACCATATTTAATGAAAAAACAAAAGAAGAAGTTATAATTGTAATAATTCCAATAATATTATACCTTAGATGAAAATACAATTCAAATAAACTGAAACCCCAATATTTTGTATGGCAATACCAATAAGGTGTTGCCGTGTTAGTTCATTTTTTAAGTTTTAAGTTTAATATTTTTATGAGAACACTATGCACCAAAATGACGCATTCTCAGGCAGTGTCGAAATATGTAGTGAAAAATGAAATTTTTATATGGCAACCCTACGAAGGAGTGGCCCGATTGGTCCCATTTTCAAATTTAAATTCACTTTTTTTTTGTTTGAAAGCTCGTGAGTAAAATTGCACCACTCTAAATCAGGGGTCTGCAACCTATGACCCGCGGGTCACCGAGAGACCCATTTGATAATTTCAAGTGACCCACTTAAGTTCCGAAAATAATGTATACTATATAAAAATAAATTATAAAACATAAACATCAAACAAAGCGAGAGAACGTAGGATTACCCGAACAATAAAATTATTGAATCTCTCAAAATCCTAAAAAACTATTTATAATAATCTGCATCGGGTCGGACTATCTCAAATTTTTAAGAAAAAGATAAATTTTACTTTGGTCAAGATGCTGAAGGGAGATGTAAAATTTCTGTCAAATAAATTCTCATTTTTCCCGAAAATATCAGAGAATCCAGCATGAGTATCTCCCACTTAATCTCTTCAGAGCAAATCGAATATAAACAGAAGCACGTGCTGCTCAAATACCATAGAAATTACACTAACAGACATTGGTTATGCTATAAAAAACATTTCATATTTCTCATAAGATTTCAGAAAACCTGTTTTCAGAAAAGCGCGGGAACATTTTATGAGAGTAAAATATGATAACTCCACTCCTTTTCGTTTATTTATGAAAATGAATCATCCGCCATTCTGTTTCGTTACGCAGCTAAATAATTGCTACCTAGTGAAATATATATTATTATTAAAAAAAAATTACCATGAACAATCAAAAAGCAAACAGGAGATTATTTCAAGATGTGTGGACAGAAAAGTATGGGTGTATCGAAAATGGTGACAAATTGATATGTACTTTATGTACAGATATAATTACCGCCAGGACTTACAATATTGTGCGACACTTTTCTTCAAAACATAAAGATGTGAGTAAAATGGCAAATGAAGATAAAGCTAAATACATTGCTAAACGTGTATTAGATTTTGGAAAACAAAATAAATTCTTAAAGAGTTTTGTTACCAGCAACAATCACGCTACTTCTGCCAGCTTTGTTGCAGTTCTAAGCATTGGTACCAACGGAAAACCATTTACAGATGGCGAGTTTTTGAAAAACGCATTCATAAATTGTTCCAAACACTTATTTAATGATTTCCCAAATAAAAAACAAATAATTGAGAGAATCAAAGAAATGCCATTGTCAGCTAAAACAGTCCAGCGTCGCGTTGGACATATGACCAAAAATATTGATGAACAGATCAAAAATGATTTGTTATCTTGTGACATACTTAGCATTGCAGTTGATGAAAGTAACGATATAAATAGTATTGGTAGGCTTGCAATAATTATTAGATTTGCATCAATAAATAGCTCGAATTTCAATGAAGAACTATGCGTTCTTGCTTCAATGAATGACACGACCAAAGGCACTGATATTTTTCGTCAAGTACAAGAGTTTACAAATTTCAAAAATCGGCAAGTATTGGATTTAAAAAGTAAATTGTTTTCCTTAACAACTGATGGTGCTCCAAGTAAGAGAGGAAAAAGTGTTGGTTTTGTAAAACTAATGGAAAATGAACTTGGCCGCTCGCTTTTATCGTTTCATTGTATCATATGCACATGAAGAAAATTTATTTGCAAAGGCTTCCACACAACAACTTAAGGATGTGATGGAAAAGGTTGTGAAGCTCGTAAACATGATAATAGCGCGATCAGCATTAACACACAGGCGCTTTAAAGCTCTTTTTGGAGGAAATTGAATCGAAATATGGAGATTTGTTATTACATTCTGAAATACGATGGTTAGGTCGAGGCAAAGTTCTTAATAGATTTGTAGAGTGTTTTGATGATATACAAATATATCTTCACGAAATCGGTGAAAATGATCTCGAGCTTAATGATAAACAATGGTTTTTAAGACTCTTGTTCTTAACAGATATAATGAACCATTATAATGATTTCAACGTACGACTCCAAGGAAATAACCAAACAATTCTGAAAATGTATGAGGAATGGAAGAGTTTTACGTCAAAATTGATATTGTTTGAAACTGACATAAAAACTAAAAAATTTCATTTCTTTCCCTTGTTAAAAAGGGATCATGATCTGATGAAAGCAATCTAAATATGTTCGAAAGTTGGAAGTGAATATGGAAGTCGGTTTCAAAGTTTTAAGAATCATGGAGAAATGTTTACATTTATAATAAAGCCCGAGGAAATAGAAGAAAATGTTTTAAATTTGCAGGATTTTCAATATCTAAAAATTGATAATTTTAGTTTAGAAATGATTTATTTTAAAAGTTCAACGTTATGGACGGATAAATTCAAGAAATTGCGGAAAGAATTGGAAAAAACAGAAGATAATCATCCTCTCATGATATCAACATGTTGGGCATCACTTCCTACGAAGTTTTCATCTTTGAAAAAAATTGGCTTTGCCATTTTGTCCATATTCGGTTCAACTTATAAATGTGAGCAAATATTTTCACAAATGAAATTTATATTAAGCAAGAACAGGAACAGGTTAACTACCGAAAACTCAGATGCTTGTATTCGTCTTAAAACGACTAACTATAAATCTGACGTGAATAAATCGACGTCACAAGTTCAACATCAGGGAAGCCATTGATATAGAAGAGAACGTTTATAAATAAAGTTCATTCAACTATGTTTGTAATTATTTTCTTAATAAAATATATCTTATTATTTACTAAAAGACTGTTTTAATACGAAAATATCTCTGATCCAAACGTCTCTTTAATGCTCACATTTTGGTTGATTTTCACCCGCGGCCAAAAAATGTTGTCGACCCATGCTCTTAATGAATGCCTTATCGAGTTATCGCGAAGCGGACAGGAAAGCAGGCAGATAAACAGATGGTCGGACAGACAGACGAATAGATGGACAGACAGACATGCAAAAATCGAAATAGCTTTTAATATTATTCGTGGTTGTCCAATCCATTCTGTTCTACATTCAGTATTTCTATGTTTTACAAACGGAATGACAACTTAGAGGTTATGGTCGTAGCATACACAGTGCAATATGCTGCTATATTCCAGCTGACTGTGCTACTAACATTAAGCTGCAGCCCTATAGCCGCAGCGTACATAGTAAAGTATGCTACGAAGTTCAACCTGTTAGTGTTAACAACATCCGGCTCACACAGGAGGAGTGCGTTCATTGAAAGGAAACAGTGGAAGGAGGGTCTGCGGCTTTTTTTGGAACATGAAAAATGACGTGGAAAAAAGTTAGAATTGAGCAAGTAGTAACTAAAATGAGTCGGAGATTAAAGCTAAATGCTAAAATCAACCAAAAAGGTGTCTGTGCTTAAAATCGGAGAAAAATCGTTGTAAATGGCGACGTTTACCGCATCAAGTTTTGTACAGATAACCAAGAAGAAAAGGTAGAAAAAGATAATCAAGGTGGAAATCAAATACTCTTGGGTCCTGAGAAGGAAAAGGAGGGAAAACTGAAGGAAAAAAAACAAGGGTATCTGACCGAATTGGTAGTGGAGCCCACGCCGGCGCTGAAATCAGGACAAATAAATGATAATAATTTTTTTTCTTTATGAACTCATATCAAGTCAGATATGTTTATAAATTATCGTATATATATGTACAGTCGAATCAACCTATAGTGAACTCGCTTGTAATGGAAATTCGTCTATAATATACGAGTTCTCAAAGTCCCGGCTGAAATACATCTAAGATCCTTGGTTATGATGGACTCGCTTATAATCAACTTTCGTTTATAATGGTTTGAAAAACCTTGTTCTTGTACATTATAAGCATAGTTGTTCGCGAAATCCCACACATTCGCGTGATGAAAATAAGATGATGCAATCCCGCGCACAAATACAAAATAAATACTTAAAAATTAATTTTATTGAATTCTATTTGAATTTTGATTAAAAGGACAAGTTTTGGCATAAGTAAGATTGTTCTTAATTTTTCCACGCATTTTTTCCTGCAGGTTCTCATGAGATGGACACTCGGTTATAGTGAACTAATTTCAACGGTCCCTGGAAGTCCATTATAAGCGGATTATATTGTATATATATATGTATTTGTAATTAAAAATTTCCGCTGTGACACCATACGATACTTGAGGAAGGTATTCACAACTAGAGTAGAAATTAGCATCCTCATCGTGAATAAATTCATTGGTTATCCTGGTACCACTTATAGCAAATATGAAAACGTGAAAATAAAAAATTTGACAACGAAATATATCGCAAACAAACTTTTGCTGACATTCTAATTCCATTTTCTTCTGATCATCCTCTTAACATTAAGAGTTCTGCTTTCCATTCTATGATTGACAGATTAGTTAATATTACTTTAAGTGTGATAAATTACGATACTTACACTGACTTAAAATGATATTGTAATACCACTTATGTATGTATATGTATCTATAAACGATAACTGTCGGTTTTAATTTAAATTTATACTGAGTCAGTCTCATAATTTTTACAAGTGTTTGAGGATGCCTAATTAGGGCAAGACACGTCGCAAAACTTTAAGTAATTATTAAAATTAAAAAATTGTTTTTGTGGAATGGAAAGAATTGTTTCATTTTTAACATGTTTTAATACTATTAACAAGTTCAATCAAGTGCCAACTAAGACATCAATTATTTTGATAATCTAATTTTAGTTAGAAAATTCCAATAATCATTATAGTATCAACTTTGGGTTCAATACTTGCTTCTATGCATTTTCAATTTCAAATAATCGTTACTGGGTTCTTTAGGTTTTTTTTTCAATTTTATATTTGTGAGATTAGACTTATAATTACTAAGTTCTATCCTACAATACAACGAAAATTAAAAACAAAAAAAATCTATTGAGCAATTTTATACTAAAATAATACAATTTCTCTTTATAGTCTGTAACTCGGACAGTTTGGGAGTTTTGCAGATGAGAATTTTCGTTTTCCCCCGATTAAAACTCCCTAACTCTCCTTTTGCGATTCTCTAAAATACTTGGGGAGTTAAGAAAACGTGAGAAGTATCGCAATATTGAAGGACGGCTAACTCTGTGTGGGAGGGTCGTAGAGCATTGTGGTTTTTCCTTCGGATTTAGGGTCTAGAGTACAAAAATATAGATGAAAAATATTTGGGGTAGGGGCCTTTGGGGTTGGGGGTCGTACCACCCCTCATTGGGAGTTGTCCAAAATACGTCATGTTTGGTATGAAATTAAAGAGGAAGAAGTGGGTAATCGAGTGGTGTAGTTCTTTTTTTGATCATTTTAACTTCATAACTGACTTTTTACGGCCGAAAGATCTGATTTTTTGCACTTGGGTCATATACACCCCAGTTCCTATATTTTGAATATATTTCTTCCGTTCTTTGTTTTACATTCATTAGTACTCTGTTGCGAATAGTTTTCTACTGAACATTGAATTTCCACGTGATGTCAATACAGCAATTACCTGTAATGCATATACTTGTATTAATCCCAGCTCTTTCGCCAAATGAGGTGGCGGTATCAGGACCAAGGGCACTAGTAAGAACACGTCGTTACTTTACTAAACTTCATTTAGTACTGCGCTAAGATCTAGGTACATTATAGGAATCTATCTTATGCAGGTTCAACACCAAATTTTCCGCCGTGCCAATAGCAGTCTGTAGTACTAATTTAGGTTTGTTGCTTGGATCGTTTAGTATTTATAACACAGTGGGTTACAACACCACGACTTATCAGTTCTTCTTAATCATGAGATGAAAATATATCCATTTTTGTACGAAAAAAACGGTCATTTTTTCATCTTAAGAAGGACTGATTCACTTCTTTTACAGTTATCTCCAAAACTATTTACTGAACTCAAAAACTAAATACATACCGAATTAGGGGACAAAATGTAGATGCGATTTCATCCTGCGTACAAGCTTTAACGTGCATATTTAAAATTTTTATAGTATCTCTTCTGTACTGGAAGACGGACAAATTGACCATTTTCGCGTGAATTACAATTTTTAGCGGGTACCTTGTGACACCAAAATCCTTATTTCTCTGTAAATATTGGAAGGATTTCCATAATTTGTTTTTGCAATTATAGCCAGGATATGCAGTGAATCCATAATTCAATTTGAATAATTTCCTAGGTACATTGGTACCTTCACAAAGGACAATAAAAGAAGACAATACTGTCAGTTGAGAAATATTCTTCTTACTTCTCCACAACTAACCTAAGAGAGTTTGGTAGTTCTCAATACAAATTCGACGAAATACAGAATTCCGAGTGGAGAGTTAATTGGCAAAAGAACTCTCATCTCCAGAACTCCACAGCTCTCCGAGTTAGTGAATCCGGCCCCTGGTGTATATTTATATAACTTGTGTGATATGCTTGTTCCAGGGTGTGGTGATAAGCTGTCTATGATTAATTTGAATAGTAAAACGAACTTGAATTTTAATTAAAATATGCAGAAGACTGCCGCACTTACATGTGATGGCTAAAGAGCCACTTTGATTTTTTATTATAGTGGCAGGAAGTGCTGGATATACAATGGCAGAATGTGACGCAGTTCAGATTGCCTTTTGGCAGAGTTTTTCCGATGCTATATTTCAAGGCAGAGTATGCCGCTGTTATGTTTAGGCGGAGTATGCTTCATAACATTGCAATGATTGCAGAGTATGCCGAAGTTTTAGCGAGAATTGAAAGAACACTTTTGATGATCGATTTAACTCTGAATTTTATTTATCAGTCACAGGTCATTTATACAATTGTTTTCCATATGAAATGACAATACTATGGAGGGATTATTGCAAAATTTCAATAATGTATTTAAAAATCATTAATGTTGTTTCAGCTTTTCTGATCACAACACTCACATCGAAATATTGCATGATTCAGATAGAATTATAGAATTTGTCATGTGGAGCGATGACCTCAGGCATGAATATTTTTACGATTTAAAATTATGCTGGCACAGCAGAATTTGCTTACGTTGCAAATTCTTCTTCCGGTAGAGCATTTTGTTTGTTTATATTTTCTTTACTGTTTTGATTATTGTTTACTTTCATTGACTGTGGTCATGGCTTTACACTTGACTCAATTTAAGTATTTCAAGTGAATTATTATTATTGAAATATAATAAATCAATTCATTTCTTTGATACAACAACTACATATATGTGCATGTTTCAAATGGATCAGTTGGCCGAAGAGTAGTTTTATACATTATAGTCACTAGATGAAAATCGTTTCGACTCTTTTACTTGACGACCATATTTCGTCCTTGTACTTTTGATATTTTCTTGGTCACATTACTATCACACTGGCTATGCAAATTTTCATTTATGTTATCATGTCTCACTTTTTGATTACAATTTGAAGTGTCAATTATGTGTGCCCGATTTCTTATGTACCTAAAGATGTCCTTGACTATCATCAATTAAATATGATCTGAGCTCTGTACACTTATCAGGAATAAATCCTGGAATCCTGTAATAAATGTATACATTGCTAGCAATCAAGAAAAATTTGTAAGAAGTTGTACATACTCAGAAAATCCCCTCATTAGTTGTTTCAGCCAAGGCTAGTAATGGAACAGAATTAGGCCAGTTTTTCAAACATCTTTATTCTATTATTAGTTTTAATTTTTTAGTTTTGTTTTTAGTTTTTTTTTTTAGGTTCTGTAATTTTTCCTCATCTAATACTAATTCATAATAATACCAAATGATTTTCCATTAGTAGTTTAATTTTTTTCGAGTTGTATGGTAAGTTTGCCGGTCTCTGACACAAAGTTTTTCAGCAATCCTAGCCTTAGAGATTTTGTAACACAGCATAAATAAGGAAATGAACGAATGAATGGAATCCAGTGAATATCTGCGGTCTTTTTAAAATAGATTTTTTCTCCCTTATTCAATGGCTTTAAATTTTTTGTGTCCCGATTATAACATTTTATCATTTTATTTTTGGATATATTTATACGTTTATTATAAATTATTGTGCTGACTAATTGAAGCCTAAAATTACTTTTTAGTATTGGTAATTTTGTTCTTAGATTTCTGGACATTAACAGTTGTGCTGGGGAATTATGATTTCCTTTGGATGTGTTCCTATATTTCAACAAAGTGATATAAGGATTCGACTTAATTTCTTTTAACCATTAAGTTTTTAATAGTCTGAACAGATCGCTCTGCCAGCCCGTTTGATCTGGAAAAATTTGGACTCAACTTAATATGCTCAATATTCCATTTTTCACAAATTTTTTTGAAGTTGTCTGAAATCATCTTTCCCGGAATACAATGCCTAGAATATATAGATTTAAGATGTTTTCTAACTTTTGTACTTGTATGGCTAATATTCAGGGATGATATCTCTATATATTTAGAGTAGTAATCAACAACTATCAAAAATTGTTGCCTATCAAAGTTAAAAAGGGCTATACCGATTTTATTCCAAGGTATGTCCTCAACATCGTGTGGTATGATCGGCTCTTTTCGATTATATTTTCAGTATCGAAGGCATGCCTAACA
Organism: Dioctria linearis; assembly: GCA_963930735.1. Classification (NCBI taxonomy): domain Eukaryota; kingdom Metazoa; phylum Arthropoda; class Insecta; order Diptera; family Asilidae; genus Dioctria; species Dioctria linearis. The sequence goes on along the minus strand of OZ005743.1, from coordinate 135,192,719 downwards.
TTGACTAACAACATTATAAATATCGTGATTAATATTTGGCCAGTATATTTTCCCTCCTAGCCCCACTTTGACATCTTTCAATCCCGAGATGACCTTCATTTATAATATTAAAGATTTCAAAACGTAATTTACTAGGTGTTATTAAGCTATTTCCTTTGAGAACAAGATTATCAGCGTAATGAATTTCATCATGGAAATTGAAATATGGTTGTGCTAGAAAGTCTACTTCTTTCTTACAATTGGCCCAACCCTGCCGACAATATTCAACAATTTTAATCAAGGATATATCTTCAAATGTTGCACGGAAATAGACTCAAGCCAGAAGATGAATTTGTATATCCAGGTATTTTTTGGTTAATGTGTACCTAGGTAAGCCTGCTCGTGTATCAGCAGCATGCAGGCTTGTAAAATAAATCCAAACCGTAAGTCTGTAATCGCATCATGATTCTTTGCAGTTTGGATGGTACTCTATAAAAAGGTTTTTTACCTATTACTATTAGTGGTTTATAGTCCGTTTCAACTTTAACCCTTTGTCCATAACGTATTGATGCAATTTTACGCACCCGAAAAGAATAGCAAGAAATTCTTTTCCAATCGACGCGTAATTTAACTGGGCGGCTATTAGTGTTTCAGATGCGCTGGCAATTGGATTATGGTCATGGGATATTTCAACACTAAGTGCATTGTTTGATGCATCTACTGGCAAAATCAACTATTTGTTTGGAGATTAAAATACGTTACAATCGGAGCATTTGTAATTAAATATTTAATTTTTTTTTAATTCATCTTCGTGACTAGAAGACCAGTTCCATTTGGAATCCTTTTTCAATAATTGTCTTAAATTACTTGTTTCGAGAGACAATTCTTTGACGAAAGATCCTAGGTAATTGACCATATCTAAAAATGTTTGCAGATCTTTAGCACATTTTGGAGAAGGCATTTTGCAAATAACCTCAACTTTCGAAATGTCTGGTTTTATACCTTCATTTTTAAAAATATGACCTAGATTTTTCAAATCAAATTAGTTTATTAATATATTTCACATTTGAGCTAAGCCTCTTCTGCATTAAAATTACTTATAATTTCATCAATCAATCAAATTAACAATAAAATAAAACAATAAATAAAATCTAAGTCTATTACTACAATCTACTAAAGCTTGGATGTGCAAAATTTACTGACAAGCAAATAATATTAAACAAGAGTTCATTACTTTAAGAGAGAGAAAAATACAAAAAAATTGAAAATATAAATAAGGATCACGAAAAAAGAAGAGAGAAAACAAAATAAAATTAATGAATCGTGCTAAAATTACATGTTCCATGCATAACAAAAAATCAAGTGAGACTTGCAAAATAATTAAAAGCTGCTTCTTTAAAACTGCTTAGGGTTGCTAAACGTTTCACATTAGTAGACAATGAGCTCCAAAGTTTGACACCGTAAACGAAAAAGGATCTAGCACTTTGAATGAAGTTACTCCGAGATATAACTAATTGAAGGCTACGAGCTGATCGAAATTGACATATTTTCCCATGTAAATATTGTGGAACATAATTCTTGCATATCTTGAATACCATAAGGGCAGTGTGATATTTAAAATTATTATCCAATGTACAAGATACGATAGGAGTATTCAGATATATGGCTAAATCGATTTATATTAAAGACGTACCGCACATACATACATACATGAATTGTACGCTACATTTAATTTTCTTCGACTGATACTGTCTAAAGAACACCAGATCTGACAGCCATATAAGATAACGGGTATGATTAAGGCTATGACCAGCCGTAGTCTAATGACCTGGGGAGTAAATTTTGCATAAAACCAAACCTGACGGAGAGTATCATATATTTGTCCCACAACTTTGCCAACATGCATATCCCAACTCAAGGTGTGACTAACTAATATACCTAAACTATTCACCGATTAAGAATAAGGAATCACATCATTACCAAGGTATACAGGACTCAGATCGGAGCTTGTTTACTTGCAACCAATTTAAGATCCCAGGTCTTCACTCACTCTGAAGACTCCATCAGATAAGTCAGCAAGAGGAGTGGATACAGAAAGTTGGATATCATATGCATAAATCTTAGCATTCACATTATGTAGACATTGAGGTAGATCGTTTTTGTACAATAAAAACAGCAGAGGACCAAGGATTGAGGAAATAATTTTGTAGCCCGATTCCAACGATGAGGTAACAACTTTCTGAAAACGATCACTTAAATAAGAAGATATTAAACTTATTGCCGAGTTGCCAAAGTAGAACTCCGATTTGATTTTATAACATAATCCGTTAAAATTAACACTGTTAAAAGCTTTTGAGAAATCTAGTAGCACAAACAAAGATGCCAGACGATTATCAAAATTGCATCTAATGTAATCAGTATGGTAGAGAGTTACGTTGTTGTGCTATGATGACCTCGGAACCCCGACTGAAATTCATACAATAAAAACTCATTAGTTAAAAAGCTCTTGCTCTGATCACAGAGTAACCTTTCAAGGACTTTTGAGCAAAACGGAAGTACAGTAATTGGTCGAAAGTCTTCCTTACCTTTTGAACTGACCTTTTTATTAGTCGAAATAACTTTAGCAAGCTTTCATCATGAAGGAAAACAAGATGTTGTAACGCAAGTATTAATAATATGCGAGAACCGGGGATTTATATTATCAACACCCATCGCCTCCGATTTGATCGATTTAATGGTAGGAATTATATCATCAACATTATCCGCAGAGAACGAATAATCTTCAAAAATAATCCCATTATCAAGGGCATTAATAGCAAAACTCTCACTGTTGCTATCACCACTAACATAAGCCTCAAGAAAGTAATTGTTGAGTACCTGTGGATCAATATCACAATTAACAACTGAATTTCGAAGACCGAGGTGTTTAATATTCTTCCACAGGCATTTAGATGGAAGAGATGGATCAAGTTTACAATCAAAGAGTTTCTGCTTGGCGGCACGAATAGCTTTTCTAGTTAAGTTGCGATACTTTTGATAGTTAACTAGAAATAAATCAGTATTAAAAATTTTCCAAAGCTTGTAAGCATAGTCCCTCTCGCGCATAAGGCTATTATAGTATTGTTTAACCAGCCTAGTCTATTTCTTAACACCTTGATTTTATCGAAGTCATTGTATAGGTATAAAATTATATAGTTAAAGTGTTCAACCTGAACGTTAACATCGCCTGTTGCATAGATGGGACCCCAGCGCTAGCTTTAACCAAAGAACAGAAGTGTCAACATTGTTAAAGTCTCGGAACTGGAAACCAGAGGAAAGATTCGGAACATGAAACTTAAATGAAGCAATAACCACTTCATGGTCCGTAATCCCTGCTAAGGTAAATTGTCGAAGATTTAACAGAATATCATCACAATTCGATATAATAACATCTAAAAGAGAACTACCTGAGCAGAAATGTCTGGTCGGAATACTGTTAAGCACGTTTAAATCACTTCCATTGATGGAACTTAAAAAGATTCGATTTTGACTACCATCAGACAAAAAATCCACATTTAAGTCACCAAGAATTATAATGGAAGCACATTGACTCGAGAATAGCATAAGCTCATCATAATAACTACTAAGAGAAGAAACTCTAGGTGGATTATATACACACACAAGCAACAAGAATTTTCTCAGCAGAAAAAGTTACCTCAACGAAAAGGTACTCAACCTGGACAGCTTAATAAGGAAACAATACGTGCATGGATGCCTTGACGAACATATATACCAATGCCACCACAAATTAAATACAAATACATATATTTGACCTCTGTAAGATAAAATTTTGACTTCTCTTTAATAAATTTTGGAGCTAAGTCTTTAGCCCTTTTAAATACCATATTTAAAATCATGTTCTTCAACCATTGAACCAAAGAGCTCAGTTATTTCTGAGTGTAAAATTTCCGGAGCCACATTTATACCGAAAGGCAATCTTAGAATCGGTATCCTCCGAATTGCCTTATAAACGCACAAAGCCTACTGAAGTAGTCCCGAATTAGCATCTAGGGTCGTAAAAAATGTTGATCCACTTAATTTTGTTTTGACTTCTTCTATTGTAGGAAATTGCAAAAACGCTTTAATTATATGTTTATTAAGATGATGGGGATCCAAACACAATCTCAAACCATCATTGACTTTTTTTATTAAAATAATCGAATTCACCCACTCAGTGGGCTCTTTTTGTTCAGTTCTTTTTCTAAGCTATGATTGCAATTTAAATTGAATTCTTCTTGAACATTCTACGACTCGGAGAGCATCTGTTTTTAATTTAAAATGACACGAACTCTGCAAGCGACCGATCACACGTAAATCTGCAAAATATTAGTTTTATAATCCTTTTCAATTGCATATTTTCTTTGAATTAATTTCAGCTTGATGCAGGCAATCCAAAAGCTGTTGAACACTCAAAATCTGCTACACAAAATTTAACAATTCCTTTTTGACCATTTAGTTCAGTTTTAATATCACATTCACCCACAGTCTTAAGAATTTCACGACTGATTGTTAAAATGTTTAATTGTAGATTTTTTAATTTCTTTAATATTGAGCTCTAATTCTTTAAATTTTTTCAATGAAAGAATATTTGTTTGCGCCCCTGTATCCAGCCGAACTGTGAATCCTTTATTATTGAATAAAATATCTGCAATACCAAATTATATTATTATCAGTAGCAAGAATGCCAATGAGTAAATCATCTCCTGAAGTTAATTGTTGCATGTCTACAATTTCCACTCATTTGACGTTTTCGAGTTGCACATTCGAGCAAAATGATTTTCCGTTTGTATTTTAGACAAACAATGCCAATAGCTGGACACCGAGTTCTATGCAGATGACCACAGCGACCACATTTTCCTTCTGACTTTTGTTGCACTGCACTACTCTTCATATAACGTTGAGATATTTTTTTTATATGAACTGGTAGTTGGTTGAAATTTTTTGTTCATTTTATGAAGCGCTTCTACAAGGTTGGTCTGTGTAGTTTGTATCATCTATGTAGTTGCTGCATTTGGGCTCTGGCGACTTCCATTGTTTTTGCTGTTTCAATCGCTTACCTAGTGTGATATCCCATCGTTTAAAGGCTTTTCTTTTATGTAACAAAAGTTGTCTCTTAGTCCACAAATGAACATGTCACGTACTAGATTTTCTCGCAATGACTCAAAAGAACAACTCAGACTTAGATTTTTGAAAACGTATTCGTCTATAGTTTCATTTGTATGTTGAATGTTGATACCTTGTGAAGAGCTTATGACGGTCTATAGAAATATTAGCTTTGGGTATAAAATATGCGTCGAGTTTCTCAATTAAGTCTACATATTTAATTTCATCGATATTTTCATTAAAACTGTTAAATATTTTTACACTCTTTGAGCTCGTGTGATGCAACAGCAAGGCAACCTTTCGGTTCTCTGGTCAGCGACACACGCATGCAGATTTTAAATTGGTTAAGCCACGTTTTCTATGCAGCTGCTTTATTTTGGCTGTATTAAATTTAGAGGCTGTATTCCCAAATAAAAGTTTTCATGGTTTTTCTTTATAAATTTATTTATATCTACCTGCAGTCATTCCACCTGGTGTAGTGCTAGATGATTGTTTATTGTACCACGTGCGTCGTTTTATTTTTCGTCGTTACATTTTCCCAGGTTTTGGCACGTCAATTTTGTTTATGCTTCACTCCACTTAAAAATACTTGACACCTTGATAAATGAAATATGGAAATATTCTTGTCTTTTAAAATAAAATTATATTTCATTTCCACTAACTTAATCTACTAATTACACAATGGTTATTTGACCTCGCTGTGGCTACTCGATCGATTCGTCCAATTAATTAAATTTTTAGCTTATAAGCAAACACTTATGCATAACATTTTTTGACAAGGAGCCGATATGACAAATTAAATGGTTTTTCAAGGAATCTGCAAACGGATTCATATACAGGGTGTCCCGGAAGTCGACGTCAAGCCGGAATCGGGTGATAAGCCAAATGATAATAGTTACCAGAAAAATATAAAAAAACTCTAAGTTATGTATTTTTTTAAATTATAGGCAATTCTTTTTTTCGAGAAAATGTACACCCTGTGATGGTTTTTTAGCTCCTGTTGCTGCAAATCTTTACTTTTTTTTCAATTTTACTTTTATTATGTAATCCCGAATAGTGCTTATGTAACCTGTTGCTTTAAAATCTAAGCCGCAACTACTCCAGCTTGGAAGAAAATTTCAGCTTTTTTCCGAACCAAGGATAGAATATTAATTACTTCGCCCAACTTTAACTGACTGTACTGAAATAAAAATGTACTACGCCAGATTGGCAAGTAATTTTAAAAGTTGACGAATTTGATGGATGGATCGATTGAAGAGAGGTGGAGTCCCCCCAGGGGAGGGGTACCCCAGAACGTAGGCCACAGCAGGCCCATTGTTCACCCTCCGGACCTATGACTGATGATCACATGTCCCAGCCAAACGCTCCTTATAAACCATAACAATACCGGTTTCCTGCAGTTCCTCCAGGAGGTGTCAGCCAAGGAATCTATAGCGTCTACCGGAGATAGCCGGACAGTGAAAAAGAAAGTGAGTCACCGTTTCGCATTCCTGTCCGCATCCTCTACATATCGGACTATCGACAAGTCCTAACCTATGTAGGTGACCCCTGAGAGAACAGTGCCCCATAAGAATAGACACCAGTATTCTCAGGGTAGGCTTGCTCAGTCTTAGCAGCTTTTTTGTGAAACTTGGGTTAGGTTTGCCCCACAGTTCCTTTGTTTCTCTACCCGAAGGGTCCATCTAACCAAAGACAACTAGGTGTTGTCAATCGGCCCAAGTCGCAATTGTAGCGACAAAGTGTTCTGGTGCAATCCCGATTGTAGAGGATGGTGCTTCCGAGCCGCACCAAGACGTGCAAGCTCGTCCGCTTTTTCGTTTCCGCCGATATCACTGGGACCAGGCACCCACAAAACAAGCACCCTATTACACTGGAGAGAGGGAGTTCAAAGTAGTTTTACACTCCAGTACTAATTTGGAGGTTGTAAAGGGCTTTGACAAGGCCTTCACAGCCGCTTGGTTGTCTGAGCAGATGGCAATCTCCTTGTTCTTACTAGTTGAGCCAAGAAGGTCCCTTCCCGCTTCAAGAATGGCCTTGACCTCCGCCTGGAGGACCGTAACATGACCTTCAGGTGTATCGCAAGTTCCAAGTGCGGCTCCTCACAGAAGACGCCCGCTCCGGTATTGTCTTCAGATTTGGAGCCGTCCGTATATATAAGTTAAAGCGCCGTTTACACTAAGTAGCACAATCATTGAATTTTTGCCAATATCTTATGATGATTGGCATGCTCCATTGCTTTCCACCACAGTACAGAACCATTGGCCACCATGGGTCGGATGACGCTAGTGTATATCCATAGGATCATCCGAGGCTTGAGTCCTCACTTTTCCCATATTGCTCTGCGGCACATTGCGAAAGCTCTAAGAGCTTTATTCGCTCTGTCCTCAAGGTGTGGCTTCCAAGCTCAGTTTTTATCCAGTATTATGCACAGTTATTATGATCTTTGCAACCGACTTCTCAACCAGCCTTATACCGCGTTCTCCTCTCAGGAGTTATGGTGGTCTAAACTAAAAACTTTGCAGTGTCTAATTTTTTTTTTTCAGTTTGACCTCTTTTTTTACGCAGCGGTGGTTAACTTAACATTCTTTTATATATATTTTGTAACTGTGGACTGTCCGCTTTAATTGTCCTTTTACACCCTATATTCTATCTGAAGCCGTTAAAGAGTTATTAGCTCTTAACCCATTCCCAAAACTATTCTCAAACCTATTCTCAAAGATAATTTGTTCCCTAAGTGCCTGAAAATATGTCATTTGAAACATGTCGTCTAATTTCGGTATGACCTGAATAGAATAGGTTATGAGTTAATACCTCTTTAACGGCTACAGATAGCACATAGGGTGTTCTAAGAGGAGAGTCAACAGTTTAGAATTTAAAAAAAAAATGTTATGTTAACCATCTGCTTGTAAAGAAGCAAGAGGTCGAACAAAACAAAAAGTTCGAAAATCCGACATTTTATATTAGACTACGATAACTCCTCAAAGGAGAGAGGTATGCGGCTGGTTAAGTAGTCATTGAAAAGGTGATGTATATTAGGATATAATGACGGTGACTCTGACACCCTGTTCTTTTTCAGATACAAGGTATTTTGTGCAAATCTAGCATACTTTCTTAATCACCCTGCAACTCCGAAACGGCATAACAACCGGCCCCCCTCCACCCGTGCCATACAATTTTTTGTTTGCCTAGATGAGTTTTATCACCTTCCGCTCTATCGGCCACAATGGAGGAAACATCCTGTATATATCTGCAGATCTATAGATTAATTCCAAAAGATCATTTTTATCATTTATATAAAGTTGAAGTCAGGTGGGGAAGTACTCTAGAAATACAAAAAAAATATACGATTAAATCCTCAAATAGATTGGACGACTTTCCGAACACCTTGCATATAGACAAGAATAATTAAAAAAATAAAATAAAACAAAAAAGGTTGTCACTAAACATTTACCATTTACTATTTACCCATATTATCAGCATCGCAACATTTCTATAACCACCTTAATTTTGTAACTTTGGAAAAAACATAGATATGCTTCAAATTCAGAGTTTTCTTGTTACCAGAAACATAGTGATGGTTCTAATAGATATTCTTCCTAATTCTCTATTTTATGAAATAGATACTGGCATGTATGTACATATGCAATCAAGTACATATAATATAATATAAAGACACATGCGAAAACTATTTTGCAAGCATATTAGAAAAGTTAAGCACAAGTTCTTGTGTGAAGCGTCCGCTATACTCATTACTTTCAATTACGCTAAAGCGTTTTGCAAAATAAGTTTTACTTGAATGGGAAAAGTTCCCCAATTTAAAGCAACAATGTTTTACACCAACATATTAAAATGCTTTTTATGTTGCTTATCTACATCAAAATGTAGTCATTCCCAGGACTCAACTACACCTAATACCTATCTCACTTTGAGCGTACACATATACAATATAAATACATACAGGTCTGTCGGGTAAATGTAGCATTTAGGATACGCCATCTAAACCTCTTGAATACATACAATATCTGGTTGGCAGGAAGGGATAAAATAGGGGTCGTACTGTTTGTAACCTTTGTACACTTATAAAGACGTAACTGGGCGGAAAAGTTTCTCTGGACGTCAGTTACTTTTTGAACAAAATACCATCAAGTTTTTATAAGCTTTTAGAACTTCCCGGCATCCAAATTCATCAATGATGACTTCCGGAGATTCTAAATAAGTCTATCTACAGAGTTCCACTTAATTGTGTATACTGATGATATTCGCATATTCATGGGCTATGTATCTTTAACGTGGTTCGGATGTCAAGCAATCGAGATAAATTATTGACCGACTATAAAAAAATTACACCCACTTTTGGTGTGCTTAACATTTGCTCTCAATTTATGCACTTCATTCGGTTAAACACAGCTCATATTTTAAACATGCAGCATTGAATTAATTCCGCTCCTGAAGTGCTATCGCAAAGGCATCTGCCATACATGTTTTCACGCATGTAATACGGTAGAGAAAAATATTGATTTTATATTGGCGAAAAATTGCAAATTCATTTACCAGCAATTGTTTTCCTTTCAACTGGGAATTGAAATGAATTAAAATGTATATTGATTAGATAGAATTTAATTGAGAACTGCTCAGCCCTGAAAATTACAAATGGTAAAAATCAATTCCCATATAATTCATTGACTACAGTAAATTATTCAATATTTTAAATTTTATTTGATATCGATTTGAAATCAATTTTTCATTTTAATTAAATTCGGGTAATTGAAGTTATTGCAAATCAGCGCTCATAGTTTATATAGGCACAAAGCGTTTTATGAGTCTTTACCTTTGCTCAATAACCCAAAACTAGACGAAAGCAAATCACAATTTTGTTAGACGAAAGTAAAAAAAAAAAATATTTAAAAAGTGTACAATTCGATGTAGGTACTAGAAATATTTTATATGTGTTAATAAATCGAAAAATTAACATCAAAAACGCTACTGACGTGGATTCAAAAAGCAATGTAATCATTGCAAGTATACCTAAGCTAGATATTTAGAAACCTCTGAAATCTCAAATATGACATTCGATACTGCTAAACTTACTGCAAAGTTTTGATGGCTCACAAATGTGTTACTGAATAATGGCTACATGTTGGTGAAAAGACTAGCGTTTTCGTTTTACAGTTTAATTAATTCTTGGAATAGGTTTTTCCATACGGTGACCAATTCGACTGTGATATTCTCTTTCTTCAAGTTTTTCTACCTCAGATTGTATTTTTAAAAACTCAAGCACCTGATTTTCCACATGATATAATGGCAATTCCAACGCAACTACGGGGAACGTTCACCTTATTTTTTTCATAAAATTTTAAGATTAGACAATTTTTTCTCAGGCATGTTTTTTTTTTTTATGATAATGCTAAAGCTCAGGGGATATCCTATGATAACGGAGCACAGCCTTGGCAGGAAAAAATGAAGGGGTAGGGAATCAGGGATTATTGGGTTGAGTCAAGGGGGTGACAGTGTACCTGGGGGGGGGGGCAGATGATGGCAAACTGTTCCACATTCGTACTGTCCATTTATGAACGGTACGCGGCGGAATTTTATGGCCAGGCCAAATTTGACGTTAAGGGTATGAGGGTGAGCTCGGGTTACAGCTCGTGTGGTGCTCATAGGAAGAATTATACGAAGGATCAGGTTACAGGTTTAGTCAGAGCAATAGCCATAGAAGTACCGATAAACGAGAGATAGACAACCGGCATTACGCCTGTGCCCTACGGAATCAATAGTTACTATCGATATGTTATCGCCAATCAGCCGGAAGGACTTCTTTTAGATTTAGTCTAACGTGGACAATACAGTACGTCCAGCCCCTGCCCAAATATGGGAATTACATTTTAATTTAAACCTCATATGGGACTTATAGATTTTCGCCAAGACTGACGGAGTAAAATATTTCTTGCATCTTTGTAAGAAGCCCAGGCATTTCATCGGGTTTTTGGCAATACCAAAAATGTGATCAAACCAATTAAGATTGTTGGATATTTCAATGCCTAAGATATTAAGGGATGGCGACTTCGAGATACCTTCTCCATCTCCGGAAATGCGTCGAGCGTTTGTTACAGTACGTTTGAGTGATAACAGACAACATTATGCTTTGGAAGCATTAAACAAGACCCGATTTGCTCTACCCCAAGCGAATATTTTTGTAAGGTCATAGTTTAGTGAACTGAACATGCGACGTCGTTTGTCAACTGTAGCATTCCTACGGGAATCAGCTATAGAATCGACCGATTACACGAAATCAAGGGTGCTGTCGTCTACAAAACTATGAATAGGATTGAAAATCAGACCCAGCAGATCATTAATAAAAGTAAGAAAGAGACTAGGGGAGAGTACAGAACCTTGCGGTATACCGGCATGCATTATTAAATTGCAAGGCGGGAGAGAAAACTTTCAATCCAATTTAAGAAAAGAGGGTCTAGACCTCATGCCTGAAGTTTAACTAAAAGAGAATGATTCCAGACTTTAAATAGGTATATTAAGTAAATCTAACGCCAAGGAAATCTTTGTTTAATGAATGAAAGATGTTATGATACTAAGGATGAACGATTGGCGTGGACGTGAAAGCCAGATCGCCAGCATGAACTGACATATTATTCGGTGACCACATTGACGATGCAGGGTGGTACGCTAGCTTGCCTCAGCTATGGGCGGAGAATGTGGGGTGGGTACCACGAAATACCTGCCGCTGTCACGTTAGCTTAAACAAAAGAAATCGTGCCTGTGTATCCTTGCCGGAGACCGCATACACCACTCACCTGAAGACCTCCTGGAGGATTAGATGTCAAAATTCTCTTTGCCTCCCTATCTGAGTCTCTCCTCTCTTTTCCACAGGTGAATAATTATAGGGACATCACAATCATCCAGTGCCCACGATGTCATGGGAGGTTTGGTATTTTGAAACCGTTTGTTTTGCTGACCATCGTTGATATCGAACAAAAATTTGAATAAATCTTCGTTGAAAGATATCGAAGAAGTAGTGACGCAAGTGTTTTAATTGTTTCGGTTATAGAGATGAACTTTGAATACGGTTTGTTCGAAGAATACCACCAATCAGAAAGATCAGTACAATACTTAAATTTACAATCCTACTGCAACACAGCCTGAAACAACTATTAACAAAGTCCCATACACTCTTCATATTAGTTTACAAAACGGAAATGAGAACGATAACAGTCAACATTTTGAGCCCTCTTAATAAAAAATGGGGATTTAATAAATTTTAAAGTTAATAGAACACGACCAACGGAAGAAATTTTCCAAATCCAACAACATTTTCGTACTTCCACTATAACCTACGTACGTAAAGTTAGCACCTCAACTTCTCTCGGAAGTATCTCATAATTTGTCATTAATTTGTCGCTGATTTATCGTGTCCATTTTTCTAAAGGAAACTAGATATGGTTCTAAGTTGACGTCAAGTTAGCATCGTAACTCAGGGAAACTCGGCCAAACCTTATCGGATTGGAAAAATTCACATCTTATAATTTACCTCGTGTCTTTAGAAAAAAGAGCACAGAAGTTTATGTTTTTACGACAAATTAACGACAGGACACGTAAAATTTATGGTTTTCACGAAAAATAACACAAATTTTAAAATGTAAAATTTTCCAATTCGATAAGGTGGGGCCTAGTTCTAGTGAGTTGCGGTGCTAACTTGACGTCAATTTAGCATCATCCAGTTTCCTTTAAAAAAAGGACACGACAAATTTATGTTTTTCACGAAAAATTGACAACAAGTTAACGACAAATTATGAGATAGTTCGAAGTCAAATCAGGCGAATTTGCGTGTTGCTAACTTTACGTACGTATATAACCTCACTTCGTTTAACACATCCCACTTGGACAATAGGCAAGATTTATCCTCTAGAGAAGGATCTAAACCCTCGAGAATATTTTCCAAGCCATGAAACAGAAATCTATACGTGTGCGTTGTGAGTGCGTTCCCTAAAATGTTCTATATTGATACTTATGGAAAAGTACCAAACATTGACTTTATATAAGCTATAGAGCCTAAACTACTATCCGTACAAGAAAATAGCCTTCTAGTAATATACAGCTTGGTTCCGTACCTTCCTAAAGGCTACACTTACTATATACCTTACTTAACAAAATAATAAAATAATTTTGATTACAAAGTAACCTTACCATTTTACACTCAAAACCTCTCAGCTGAGTGATAATTGCATGTGCCCCGGCATCCCATTACGGACAGCGACATTACAACGATTACTCAGCTGAGAATTGAATCGTTGACGTTTGGTTGAGATAAATTTTTATAATTAATTTTGTTAGGAAAGGTATGAAAATTTTATTACGGTTCAGAAGATAAGAAACCAAACTTAAGATTATCAGAACACCATTTTTCTGTATGAATAGTAGTTTAGGGCGGAGAAGCTATTCAAATCGAACATTTGTCAGTTTTACATAAAAGCACTGCAAATATTATATAACGGTAGGACTCCGTTGGGGCTCGCATGTGTTAGGCAGGGAGTCTGTTTCATGGCTTGAGAAGTATTCTCTAGGGTTTTGGAAGGACACATTAAATCAACTCTGGTCGCAGTGGCGAAGTCACCAATAATCTTACGCTAACCCAACCTGTATTCCACTCCTTGGCAATATCAACCCCCACTTTGTTCTTTTTTCTACTATTTTTTATAATGTTTCAAATTCAGATCATATAAAGTTGGGTATTCCTTTATATGATTTTAATTCATTTTTTAATACCCAATTGAATTAGCGCTATCCATTTTGATCTCACAGCTCGTGATAGATGACTAAAATTGTGCATGTTGCGATAGACATTTGTATCGCTGGTCAAATGCGGCAGAAATTCTATGTATTGTTGTGATCTATCGCATTGGTGTGAGTGTGTAGATTTAAAACTATATGTAGCGATCTATCGCTGTCGCTTTGTTATCGCTATTGCTACGCTTTCGCAATCGCTATCGCGGCGATGCGAATCGGCCTTAAGACTTGTTTGAGTAAATTCGTAAGGTGTAATGATGATTTTAAGTGATCTTGGCCTTTTTGTTCATTAATTACTCTTGGTTCGATGCAGTGCGTGCAGTTGGTCAAGTTGCTTGCTAGATGTTTATATCTGAAAGGATGCACAATGTATTGCTTGTCTCTACTGATATGTCTCTATTGCGGTGAATCCGCTTGAATTTTGTCAGAAACAACTATCGTGTAACTTTTAATGCATTAGTTACAAGCTTTAAGCATTTCAACATACTGATGACTTTGTTATTATGCACACATACCTTCCGTGATTGTAGAATTAAAATGTTGATAAAAAGACGAGCTTTTTCGATTTTATAATTTTTATAATTTTTATAATTCATCATTACTTATTACCTTACTTAAACTTTAATGAATTTGTTATAAACTGCGCAAGTTAAAAGAAAATTGGACTATGAGATTTGGATTTCTGAGATAGTCCTGCGATACTTTTGGGAAGCTCTAGCTCAGTCTAATGCCGCATTCACAAAGAAGAGTGGACCAGAGTGAGCTTATAGTCAAGAGCGAAGCTTTTCACAATACAGCGCAAAATGGAATTGGTACCTTGAAAGTTAAACGTAACAAATCGCCATAGCAACGCTAAATCAACAAACAAGCAGAGAGCTGTCATTGTCAAAAAGATAAATTCGAAAAAGAAGACATCTGTTGCATAATCAGATTGTTTCAAAACTAGATCAAAATTAACGTAATAATTTTGGTTTTTAAATTATTTAGTTTGCAAAAAATACCTCTTGTTTATTATTAGCATTCATAAAAAATATTAAATTAAAAAATAACATTAAAACATGTTAGTTGTGATAAAAAGTAAGTATGTCATATGCTACTAGTTCGAAATTCCAGTTTGTAAGCTTTCGGAAAAGACAGTGTGGAAATAGGAATAAAACCTATTTTCATGCACATCCACTCTGGCCTGCTCTGAACCAAAGAGAGATGGCCATATGCACTAATCCCTGCAAAAAAGGATGCCAGTTGCCACTCTACGCTTCTCTACTCTACCCTGCATTGTGAATGCTGCATAAGTGTGAAGTGTGACTTGTGTGTATATTTTGTATCTTAGCTAAGGGCTCGCTATCTGCGGGGAAATTTTTGAAGTTTTGTGTCTTAGCTATGGTCTCACCAGTGGCGTAGATGAGGCACCCGCAGACCCCGCCAGGCGGGGGCCAACGCCATTTAGAGGTCCCAAAATGGTAACTAAATTTTCAAAGAACTCCGGCATTTTACTTTAAAAGTGTACATAAAGTGTAAAAATTTCCAAGATATATATTTTTTCTTCTGGATATTTTCAATTTCATTGTTCCTTACTCCTGTCTTTCATAAATTATACACCCATATCCGAAATTCAAGATAACAAACTCATTGCCCACATTTTGTTACTAGCATAGACAAACTAATAACATAACACAAAGGCTGGGCAAGTAGAACAAAATACTGCAATGCTTTGCTCGAATATAAAAACGACTTGCTAACGTAACCAAAGGGTAAGCCAGCAATGCGTCACTCCAATGCCTCGACCTGATCAATTTCTTCTTAAAAAATTAAAAATGCGTACTAGTTCTAAGGAACAGATTTCCAGTAAATTTCTAAGAAAAAGTTGAGGCCTTACCTACATCAGGTCGAGGCATAGTTGATATTTTTGAACTGATTCCTCTTGTAAAAATAGAAAAATAGAAAATGAGCAATATGCCTTAAAACAGGAAAATTTATTGTTTTTCTGGGAATCAGAAATATAGATGCGTATTTAGGTAAAAAGTATTCAGATTTTTCCACTTTACATTTGGATGCGCGACGGGATAGATCTATATAACAACTTCTTGTAAAGCGTTTTGATTCTTTATATTATTGTATTATTTTATTATTAAATTGAGAATACAAGTAGAATATAGAGCTTAAGAGGAGTCAGTACTCAGCAAAAGTTTCAATTTAGATACCAGCGAGCCTGTAGGCAATAACATTTACTATACGTAGGTTTGTGTCCTGTAAGTGAGAAAATTCATATAAAATTAGCCTAGACCTAGACCAAAAGCACATTAAAGACATCTAGCGTAAAAGACAGAAACCCAAAATGCGATAATTTAATACGAAAATGAAAGTTTGTAGTTCAAAGAAATGAAAACATTTTAACGAGAATTAACTCTCCTAAATTTTTTTTGCACATAATTGTTAAATTTACTTTTTTGCTTTGTATTTCCACCCATTTGAACGAAATATTGAAATTTCAAGTCGGTGAAACATCGGGAGAAAAAACTAGTACTATTAGAGTCAAATAATTAAAAAAACTCCACTAAAAATGAAAGAAACTCAACGTTATTTGCTAGATCTAGGATTTATCTTCCCAAAATAGTCACAATCTAAAGAAATGAGAATATCTACTAACAGGAATTTGATTTAAAAAACTTCAGTTTTTACCATTTTTTACAAGTTTTCGAGCCAATATCTCAATTCCAATAATTTTTTTTATTTTTCCGTTATTTTACTAGACCTCTTCATTACCTTTAGTTTAAGATATAAACCATTATTCTGCTACAAATAGTTTGGCAGAAATTCGCATTGAAAAAGGTATGAAACTTGCAAATCTTGGTACTGACTCCTCTAAATGTTCAAATAATATTCATAAATACATTCGTATAAGTGTTGTGCAAAGTATCTTTGTGTGAAAATGAGTGAAAGGAAATATATGAGTGGTGCACAATAACGAAAATTAAGGCAAGGAATATATGAAATAACACGTACGTTACCGAAGATTAGTAGTTTCTTTGAAAAAGCCCAGAAGCTAGTACATCTACTTCAGTTAAAATTATTGGAGCTGATGAAAATGTTGCAATTAACGAACAGGAATCAATTATAACTGCCTTAGAAAAGGAAGATGAATGTGATCAGGAGGATTTATCACATTTTGTTACAGACATGGCTTTATTTTCGGCACATTTATCGGACGATGTGAAAAGAAAAACTCATGGGTCCATTTCCGAAGAATGAAATAGATAATAGAGCGTTCAGCGCTAATTACTATGTGGTTAAAATAAAAACTGGTCAAAAAATTGCTCGCTTTTGGCTTTCTTACTCTCAGGCATTGAATGGAGTTTATTGTCAACCGTGTTGGCTTTTCTCTAATAATGGAAAAACAGAAAGTTAGTGTGAGGCAACAATTAATGACTGGAGAGGCTTGAGTAAGAAATTTAAAATTCACGAAGAAAGTGATGCTCATTTGCAATCATGTATAACCTACAGCACTTGCAATATGGCTTTAGGAGGGCATCGAGAAAGTGAAATTGGAGCAACATGATGGTAATTTCTTAAATATTATTGATTTGATATCAAGGATATTCGAAATAAGTACTTAACTCCTGACATCCAAAATGAAATAATTTCACATCTGGCTAACTAAAAGCGTTTTAGACAAAATAACGGAAAGTATAAATGAAGCTCCATTCTTTTCCCTTATAATTGATTGTACCCAAGATATATCCAAAAAAGACCAACTAAGTATTGTATACGCTATGCAAGCATAAAGCCAAATGCAGATAAAGGAACATAGCACAAACTAGAAATAAAAGAGCCATTTATTGGATTTATAGAACTAACCGAACAAAATTCATAGAACCTAGAGAATTTCGTCCTCACTGCCTTGGATAATTTTAAAACTAAAATTGGAAAGTGTAGGCGACAAGGATATGATGGAGCTGCTAATATGTCCCGGAAATATAGCGGTTTGCAGGCAAGAATCAAGTATCGAGTTGCTACTGCTGAATATGTGCATTGCTCAGCCCATAATTTGAATTTAGTTTTAAATGATTCGCTTAAGAATATTAGAGAGATTCAAAACTTTTGTGACCTTCTGCAAAGCATTTATGAGTTT
Source organism: Dioctria linearis (assembly GCA_963930735.1). Lineage (NCBI taxonomy): Eukaryota > Metazoa > Arthropoda > Insecta > Diptera > Asilidae > Dioctria > Dioctria linearis. The sequence goes on along the minus strand of OZ005743.1, from coordinate 135,174,673 downwards.
TTCAGTGAAAGTCTTCCGCGTTGGCAAGCACTAAATGAAACATCATTGCATGGAAATAAAATTAAATACACCCTCAAAAAACTCTGCCGGACAAGGTGGTCATCGAGATTTAAATGTTTACTCTCTATAAGATATAATTATCAGTTGGGTGATGCAGTGCCTATCAAATTTTATCTTTTTTGTGGCAAAAAAACCATATAATAGAAATGAAGCAAAATCTCATCATATCATGCAAGTACAAAGAAAATGTGAAGCTACCTGTGGGGTGCAGAAAAACAGGGATTGCTTGTTCCATTATTTGCCTTAATTGCAAACATGCAACAACGCTGCCAAAGTCGACATCCTGCGCAACGAGGATAATGAAAATTATTCGACCATCGAACAATCATCTCATGTGGTTGAAGAATCTCCACATTTCGATGAGTATTCCCAACAGGAAGACTGTAAGCCAGGACCGTCGAAACGAAGAAGAGTATAGATATGAAAACAGACCTCCATCTATTTCCATCTTTTACAACACAAAAACAATTATTTACTAATAAATTTCATGCGTGTGATTCGTAATTTTATTGTTTTATTTATTTATATTGTACTTTAATAATTTCCTCTACAGTCTGCTCATTTTTTGATTTCTAACCCTTCACATTATGGCACGCTAAAATCGTGATTTTTGACTCAAAAAAAAAGTTTGATAATGAACATTTTTTCTATATGTATCACGACAAAAAAGAAACAAGCAAAAACAAGTTGCAGTCTCTGAATTTTTTACTTTCTCGTCAGATATCTCAACTATGGGCAAAGCTAGGTGAAAAATACATATGACCCAAATTGTACAGGGAAAACAAAGGAACAAAAGAGTATATAATCGTAATTTTCGAATTATAATGGAGAGTGCCGATTTATGGCAAAAAAACCAAACTTACCTCTTTTTTTCAAAATGCCGGAGAAAGCACATAGGAAGTCTTGGTCGATAATTGGAAGTTAACTTTTCTACCCCCCCCCCCCTTCACAATATCTAAAAATCAGCCTAACTCGATTTACTTGCATTTATATGCCATTTTTTCTGCTGTAATGACTTGACTAAAGTAACAGAACTGGATTGCACTCCTCTATCGATTTCGAAAACAAGTTAAGTCATTATTTTCCATACGACCGTTTTTCCTGGTAAGCAGTGCCAACCTACTGTGATTTACCTTATTTCAATTTACAAGGTGTTATTTTTAGGGTTCCGTATCCAAAGGGTAACAACGGGAACCCTATTACTAAGACTTCGCTGTCCGTCTGTCACCAGATTCTATCTCATGAACCGCAATAGATAGACAGTTGAAATTTTCACAGACTGTGTATTTCTATTGCCACTATATCAACAAATAATATAAATAAAAAATAAATTAAAAAATAAAGGGGACGCCCATACAAGAATCGTGATTTTTTCGGCGTTTTTTTCCCTTGTTTTGTTCTCATTAATTATTATTATCAAAAGTAGGCATTTTCTTTTCACGTGACAGCAATATTTTTTTAATGACGCCTACTTTCACTTGAAAAAAATAAATAAAAAGCACAGATGTAGTGTTAGTGTTAAATTTTGCACGATGGTATGGAACCTTTCGTGCGCGAGTCCGAATCAAGCTTGGCTGGTAATTAATTTTTTTATTGTAAAAATCCCTTAAAAATGTTCAGCATGATGCTACTGAGCAGGGTCCGGCGAGTATGCCACCGCCACAAATCTGTCCTTTTAATAATTTATGCTCTAGTGCATTAATAACATTTAACTATTAATTAATACTTTTGTGAAATTTTTTCGAATATAAAAGACAGCCATGAAGTCAAAGAACTTATATCAGGTGAGCGAAGCCTATGTGTCATATCGTCACAAGAAGTAAGCGATGAGGTTTGACTTTTCTTTGTATGAAAATTGGGTATTTTTTGTGAGCAATAATAAACTAAATGTATGTACAGGATGTTCTAGTATAAAAAACGAAAAATAAGGAAGGAAAGTAAATTACACTAAAATTAGTATTTGATGACATGACCTTTCAGTAATTGCGACTTACTGAGATATTAGTTTGTAAAGTGAAACACTGGGCTCGTAATACAGATTTTCGGAATTTTAGCCTTTACATTTCAAATAGCAGAGAGGAATAGAGTAAATGATAAGACAAGCTTTGAATATCGGAATCTATTAGGCATTAGTCATTTTCAATATCCGCTTCTGTGAAGTACAAAATTCGTATGTGTATTAAATTGTTATTTAGCACAATTTTCTTCTTTTTCAGGTTTTCGAGGTTTAAAAGGTGACAAAGGAGATCGTGGTCTAAAAGGTCCTCCGGGTGATAATATACGTGGACCACCTGGCCCTCCGGGTCCACCCGGACCTAAGGGTGATCCCGGTCCATATCCCCCCTACGTTGAGATATCTGGAACCAGCGACTCGGTAAGTCAAAATATTTATGAGAAATATAGCCTGGCTACAGGCACTTTTAGAGTAATGATTTAGAAAAAAAAACCATGAGTACATTACACATTAAATAAAATTCCTCCCCATGTTATTTTTGAATGATGTCATTATATGTATGTACATTTATATGTTAACACTTATACTTGTAAATTATGCATAATCGCGATAAAAACATCACAACGCAGTGTGCATTGATGCTAGGGGTACAACGCCGACGTGTACCAAAACTCTTCCGGTGCAGTCAGTAATTATGTAAAATTATGAGAGCCAATACACAGACACCAGACAGGCAGTCAGATTATTACTGTTGGCTAACATCCAAGCACATCTAGATCTGAAATTTTTTTGCCAGCTATTGCCCTAAAATTAATAAAAAACACTACTGAGACATAACAGCCGTCCCTAACTGAAGGGGTTAAAAGGAAAGGGATTAAAGTACACTTTTCACACTTATGAGATTAAATACTTTAAAGTTAGTTGGCTATTCTAAATTCTGGGAATAGTCTTAGTTTGATGTAATTATACTAAAAATAAGCTACATATATTAACAGTTGTTTTTATGTAGTTATTGTCGGTGGTTTTTGGTTTAGTAAAAAGGTAATACTTAAATCCCTTGCAAACACTTATACCCCCTTCCCAGTTGTACTTTATCCATTTACCATTGCAGATTTTATTCAAATATATATAGAAAAGCTAGAATAGGTCTAAGACCAATTCTTATGATACCCTAGATGAATGCCCGTATGAAATTTCTTATTGTCACCTCTCTGTGCAAGTGTGACTTTTGAAGTAGTTTTTGCATATATTTCTAGAATGGTTCGTCGGACGGTAAAAGTGATTATAACCAATTTCATAAAATATCATATTCATAAAAACTTTTCTGTTCAAAATAATTGTCACAGTATATGTAAAAAAACCAATATTTTTATATGGCAACACCAAAAAGGGTTGTCCGATTTAGTCTATTTTTTTACTATTACTATGAAAATAGCATGTACCAAATTTCAACACTCTATGTCGGCGGATTCTCCGGCAGTGTCCAAATATATAGTCGAAGCGATATTTTTGTATGGCAACCCCACGAAGAGCTTACCCGATTTGTCTCATTTTCGAACTTAATTTTACTTTCTTTGCTTAAGTCCGTGTACAAAACTTCAGCTCTCTAATCATATGCGTTCTCGAGTAATCCTGCGCACAGACAGACAGACTGACAGACAGACGGACGGACGGACACACGGACACGCGGACATGCAATAAGCAAAATAACTTTTAATTTTATGTATGGGTGTCCAATCGATTTTGCTCTACCATCATTATTTTTGTGCATTACAAACGGAATGACAATCTTAGTATACCCTATAGATTTCATCTAGGGTATGAAAATACAAAAGTAAGAAAAATGTAAAGAAAATTGTAATTCAATTCAATATTGAATAAGTAAAAATCTTGAATTACTTTTATTTGTCACTATTTAGAGGTTAATCATTTTACTCAGACTCTGCACTTCTTTAAGAAGCTCCATTAGATTCTTATACTTAACTAATTATCGTTTTATAGCCTTTTCGTAGGGTAGAGTCAGTTCAACATGGGCTATTATGTCAGGCGTTTTTTTTTTCTTTGATTCGTTGGGGTGAAGAACAGGAGCGCGGCCAGTTGTTATTATCTTTATTAATATCAGGCCAGAAATACTTTGCTGTTACCATTTGGTCTGTGGCGTGGCCTATCAGGTGAGCCAGATTCTGAATTGATTCAAAAACCTGCTTTCGGAATGTTTTTGTTATAAATGGTCTAATTCTCGCCGTTTAAACCTCACAATTTAATTCTGTTTCCGCTCCGAAAATTGGAAACTTTTCATATTTGTACTAGGAGCCAAGGTCGGATACACCGGGGGGGGGGGGGGTCGCCCCCCTCCGCCCTTAGGGCTCTAATAAATGAAAATTTATACTCTAATCAAATGCAATGGCAAATACCAGGGTACGAACCAGTTAAGCCTTTTTACGAAAAACGCCAACTTTACTTGTTATTCCTGACCGATAATAATTTGAAGCTAAAAAAACTAAGCTGGAAAAGCTTTTTGTTTTATCTGGCAAAAATAAAAGGCCAGCTTGGCTAGAAAAAATAAAAAGCCGGGCTCGCTTTTTATATTTTTACCAAAAAAAAGTATCAAGCCGTTGCGCTTGCTTTTCTAGCTTAAAAACTATTATCGGCCAAGAATAACAAGTAAATTAAGCTTTTTTCGTAAAAATTCATAACTGATTCGGTCCCTAAAAATAAAAAGCCAGCTTGGATTTTTATACTTCCGGCTTCAATCCAGTCCAGCTCGAAAAAAAGATCAAGCTGGCTTGTTAGTTTTGCCAGAAAAAATAAAAAGAAAGCCTTTCCAGCTTAGTTTCTTTAGCTTTTTGTTTTATAAAAAGTTAAGTTTTCAAAAGGAATCGAAACGGGTTTCACGAGACATCTTTTGGTATATTCCACTATATTCCACGATCATGATTTATCCCAGCTTTTTTTGTTTAAAATTTTCAAAATACCAGTTATTTTTGGTCCCTGGAAAATACAAAAAAAAAACGTTTCAAATCTTCATAATCTGCATTAAAAAAAGAGAAAATAATCTCTCCCTTCACGTAATGAGTACATCACAAAAGTTCACTAGAGTTTTCCTTGATTTTGCATTTAATTAAATATTAAAATTATATTACATTTCTCTATACCTTTTAAAATTTTCAGGTATGCAAAGAAACCAAGATCTGGGGCGAGATTCCGCAACTATGAGTTTACGTGTGCACACAAAATTTTGTGTACAAAACCTTGTTCTGATTCCGTAAAAGTGAAAATGAGTTGTTCTGTCGAAATTTTGTACACTTTAACTGTTGTTATGTTAATTATTTTACCTTTTCCTAAGCCGTAGTCACCTTAATACTAGTGAATTCATGTAACTGATTTCTTATATCTGAACTTAGCTTCTTCAAAAAGACTATTTTCTCACTCAAACAACATTCAGCACAGAAAAATTTTCATTCAGCATTTAAGTGTAGACTTTTCCTCACGGTGAGTTTTTTAAATCGTGTGCACTGGCAAATTTTTTACAGTTGCGGAATGTAGCCCCTGGGCAGTTTAAATTTTAACACTGCAGTGAATAACACTGAAATTTGGAACTCCTAATGTTTATCAAAATACTTAATAAAATTACTTTGCTTTGGCTTTGCTTGTGTAGCATGAACATTTTAAAATTTATACACAAATGTGATATAATTTTAATATTTAATTAAATTTTGCAGATAGGTAGTTTTTTAGATGGTTTTTTTAAAAAGTTATTTGTCATATTTATAATTTTTTTCTTTTTTAGTCATAAATTATTCTCAAAAAAGTTAAAATTATACCACTAAGGCATTTTCAGTACAAGCAAAATTTTTGCATTTTTTTGTGATCAAAAGCTCACAAAAGCTGGGTATTTTGAAGAAAAGTAGTATGTTGGGAAAATTATCATGGCGGGGGTAATTAATCTCAGATTCAGTTTGCCTGCAAATATTTAATTTAATTTTATATATATATTAACCCTACCTAATTAGCATTCCCCGAAAATTTCTTTAACCATTTAATTTGCAGAAATTCCTTTCCAGCCCAGAAAATTATGGTGTTTGAACCAAATGCAAGCGACCTTTATATGAAAAACACCATCAGTAAGACAAGCAAGAAGTGCATATTTTATATGAGACTATATTTTACTTTCCTTACGGGATCAAAAACTTGTATTATATAAATAAAAGAACTCCGGCGATATCTGAATGATAATTAAATTTGCATGCTGAAACGAAAAGAGAAAGCTATCCACAGCGGTCCACAACTGATTGCAAGTGCAGTTAAAGGCGGTAATGCCCCCCCCCCCCCCGCTTGAGCAAATGTCTAGATCCGCACTTGCTAGCACCTTAGCAAAATTTGTTTAAATTTCGTATATTTGGATTGTGCCTGGACGATATACCCAAAGTCTATGGTACTACTGAGATGAAGTTCGTCTATCCTTGACAACACATCTGCTATCAGATTTCCTTTACCTGCTAAAATGTTTTATGTCCGTAGTAAATTTTCCTATGTAGTCTAAATGGCGCAACTATCTGGGTAAAACTTTATCCCAATTTCGTTTAAATGCGAATGGTTTATGGTCTGTGTATGAAGTAAAAACACGGCCTTCTAAAAGATATTTGAAATATTTTATACGTTTACATGCGGCCAACAACTCTCTGCCCTAGGTGCTATATTTGTACTCCGCACGGTTCAATTTTACCGAGTAAAACCACAAAGGCTGCCGACTGCTGTCGACTTTCTGTTAGATTGCTGCTCCGATGTCAGAATCCGAAGCATCAACCCATAATGCTAGGTCTGCGGATATGATCGAGAATGCCAAAAGAGTTGTTTGTGCCAAATGACTTTTGAGGGACTCGAAGGCTCCGGCTAGTCAGTAACTTTTTGAATAAAAGAAATTTTTTTCGGCAAAAAAGTATTTTATTTCTATTTGTTTCTTTATTCCCTCCAAATAATAGGTTTTCTCAAGGCCCTCAAAATAGGCGTTTATTTCAGTGATGACATCTCCGGTAGACCCAAATCTTTTACCGCTTAGCCATTTCTTCAGGTTTGGATACAAGAAATAGTCGCAAGGGCTAAATATAGAGAATATGCTGAATAAGGTAACAGTTTGTAGCCCAATTTATGGATTTTTGCCATGGTGACAGCACACCACTTTTTTCTTCTCCAAATGCGGTCATTTTTGCTTCAAATCAATATCGAATTTGTCCAAAAACTCTGAATAATATTCGCGGGTGATAGTTTTACACTTTTCAAGGTATTGGATGTGAATTGCAGTCCGCACATCCCAAAACACTGTGGACACTGCCGCCACAAAACGCGCTGTTTTCTCTTCTTTCCACTCAATTCATGTGGAAGGGACTTGAATTGGTGGTGAAATGGAAGTATAATTAAAGAAGCGCCATTAGATTCTTGTACTTAGCTAATTAACATTTTATAGCCTTTTCGTACACGGGCTGTTCTGCCAGGTGTATTTTTCAGGGCAAGCCGTTCAAATGACATATCTGCATTGACACTTTCTTAATAGAATAGTGAAAATGTGTACATTTATCAAAATGTCACTGCATTTTTCCTATGCTTGATATGATATCTTTCATATCTACTGTCATTGGTTGGATTAATATAAAGTCAATTTTCTTCATCCTAACACCCATATATTTTCTGCTGGATTTCGATACTACTGACTACGTAACACCAGAACTTAACGATGTTTTGGTTTTTGGTGATAAACTCCAGGCGATATTACATAATTTCTTGAGAGCCTCTTGACGCATCATTTTGCGGCCACATATGAATATGGTTCCTGACTCAGACACAGATTTGTGAAAGCTTAGATTGAATCAAGTGTTAAAAATAAACCTATACGAATGAATCTTCACTGGTGCGCTTTCTTGTCAGTTACATTACTCTAGATAAATACCATATATTTTATTCACACTCAACGAAGTATTCAGATATTGTCTATAAAGAAGGGTTACTTTTCCTAAGTAATGGCTCTTAAATTTTTGGAATATATTTAAATGTAACTTTTAAATAAAATCAATCTGGGATGAAGACAATTTATTTGATGGTGCATGACGACCTCTTTTCTCAGTTTCAATGATGCCATCATAAATTTTAGAGCATTAGAAAACCCTTGTTAATAATAAAAATAGACATTACTCTTTAGGATTTTTTAGCGGGGCAAAATTATATTTGTTCAAGAAGGAATTAATTTTCTCCGGTATATGGCAAAAGCTAAAAAATGTGTTTAATTTGTTATTTCATCCCACAACCCATTTGATTTTGGGTGACAAGTTTCAAGTCTAGGCTTTGACTCCTCAACAGGTACCAAATAGCGAAATTGAGTGACTTGTAAAACAAATGAAAAAATAGAAACAAAGAAAAGAAATGAAAAAATGAAAAAAATGGAGAAAAATAGAAAAAAAATTTATTAAAAAAATTTAAAAAAAACCAAATTCATTCGAAACGAATCGAACCTGTATTCGCCCGCAGTGGGCTGAAAAAAAAAATAAAAAGGAAGAAGAAGAAGCATTTCGTGTTAGCAGAAACACTAATCGGTACAGCTTGGTTTTCTGCTTGCTCCTCTCATATAAACTCAGAATAAATTCTGGATGTGAATTATATGAGGAAAAAAACTCCTATATTACACTCCTTGGTTTCAGGATGATTTCCGCCTCTGTCTTCAATTAAATTAATTCACATTTAGTAATATTGCATTAAACTAAATTCTTTCGTTGAAATTCAATCCATCATTTACGTAAAAAATAAAAAAAAATTTTAAATCATAGAAAAAAATTTGAAAAATCGTGATCCGAAAAGTAATTTTGTTGGTTTTTCTCAAGCTGTTTCTTTCGAAAATAAACCATCAACATATATAGATCATTTTAAAGTAGACATTTCAACGGTTAACATGAGCCCAGATAGAATATTTAAATCGAAAAAAAAACAAATAAAGTTTTCCGTGGAAGATTTTGGTTTTTTTTCCGAAAATTGGAAATATATCGGAAACTACATATTTAACCAGATTCTACGAAAATTGTGCTTTATTCCATGTAAAAAAACGTATACTTTCACAAAATTTCATGTAATTTGAATTATTTTTACGAGAGAGAAAAATAAAAAACTGAAAAAGCGGTTTTCTGCCATTTTGTCGTTAAAAACGCACTTGTATGCAAGTTTTAGATATTTTTATTATGTATAACTTTCGCGAAGAACAATTTTTTCACTAGGAAGTCACATTTCACAAAAACCACTTTCAACCCTTTAACACCCCCCCCCCCCTCCTCCCACCACCATTTCGGAATTTCACTTTATCTGGTGTTTAATTTTTTGATTTTTCTCTTAATTATAACCTTAACTAAATTTTCCGTATGGTCACTGCCTGTTATTAAATTTTTTGTTTTCAAAAAAGTATTGGCACCACTCTAATACGTATGTAAATGGATTTTTAACGACCTTTGTTCATATAGCTCTCCTTTTCTTTCCTTGTATTCCTTTTCTGTATTTCCTCAGGATTTGGCTTTAATCCTTTCCCTACTCAATCTCTTACTTGGCCGTTCATATCTTTTATACCCTGGATGACGATTTCATAGGGGTGTACTAAGCTTTGCATTCCATATGTAATGAATATAAATAATAACAGTAGAGCAAAATCGATTGGACACCCACGCATAATATTAAAGGTTATTTTGATTTATTATGTACTTCCGTCAATCCTCATGATAACTCGAAAACCGCCCGTACTCAGAGAGCTAAAATTTTTGCACTGTGACTTTTAAAAAAGTTAATTGTAGTTCGAAAGTGGGACCAATGGAGCAACTCCTTCGTAGGGTTGTCATACAAAAATTTCGTTTTTCACTACATATTTGTTCAAGAAGGAATTCAACCCGGTAAAAAAATCCTAAAGAGTAATCTCTATTTTTAACTACATATTTGGGCACTGCTTAAGAACTGGTCGACATAAAAAAAGATTTGGGTTTTTTTACGTATACTGTGAAAACGATTAGCTTAGGTAAGATTATTTAGAGTAGTGGCCATTGTAAAAAGGTTGTAGGATCAGCCACACTTAAACCATCCATCCAAGTTTGCGGCACTTGTCGTGAGATATCTTGATTGAAATACTGCCCCAATTGAAGATTCGATAGAAAAAAGGATCTGCCAACCTTCATTTTTTAAAGTTGGTTTGTAATGGGTCCTTCACGTGTTTAACTTCATTTTTTAGTTATGTATTCTAAATATTCATGAAGAAAAATACCTGACCTGACAAGCTTAATATTTTTACGGTAGACTTTTACCATTTTATATTGTTAGAATAAGGAAATCAAAAACAGGATCGTTAATTTTGTACACATAAATATACCGTTTATTTATACAGGAATGTCTATAGCAATGCTAAAAAGAAAAGATACCATGGAGGAACCTCGATTTCGATCATTATATGTAATTAAATATTAATACAGAATTTATATTGGAGTTTCAATGTTAGATTACGGGAAGACTATTAGTGTTATCAATAAACTTTATTCCACCTTTTTTGAATTTACAGCGCTTTTTTTTTATATACATACCTTATAACCGTAAGACCAACCTGAATAGAGATATATGCAAAAACGCGATAAAATGTTTTTTTTTTACCCGTTTATGGACTGTAAAAAGTTATGCGGATAACCGATTTCCGGGACTTTTCACACCATTTTTTGGAGAGCTGAAAGGTAATTGTATACCAATTTTCAGCTTGGTTGAAATTTTTCCAAGGATGGTTCCATTTTTTGCCTCAAGTTCCTGTACTATATATATTTACGTGGGATTTAATAGAAAATCACTCACCAATACAAAAGAGTAGCGTCTAAATCGGCTCAAACAAGGCAGCCATATCATCAGTAGAATTCTTTCTTACAAAAAACCGGCTGCACCTTAACTTTTCAGGAAATACTGATAAACTGCTGTTAACTGCCTCGTGATGTAAATTGTTTCTACTTCTAAAATATTGTTTCAATAAATACATTACAAACTCTTTTAATATGAAGATCGGCGGCACCTGAAAAAGGCCCCCTAACTTTATACTACATTTATTAAATTTTAAAGGAATACTAGACAGTTCTTTTTTATGTGAAATTTTGTAATTCTACTCGCTTTCTCTAAGCGCATGTAATTTTCCCTACCTCGTTCAAAGAACCAGCAACTCATATTTATTAAATGCAAATAAACAGGAATTCATTATGCATACATATATGTTTCATCGTACGACCGTAGTACTCAAGATTACTCTCCAAAAGCGTAGGGCATAGCGCTGTAATTTAACCAACTATTCACAGTATACCTTCCGTGAAAGACTGAATTATTCCAATTTTAGAGTTACTGGGGTTAGATCATTTACGAGATGTTTACGTAGTGCCGCAATTTTGACTTCGGTGCTTATTTCAATTCAATTTCGTAATTTTCATGCAGATTTGATGTGTTTGTGTACTCATGTCGTATATTACATCTACATATGTATGTACAATCCCCGTTTCAATGCATTCAATAATATTATTCAAGTGTTTCTCACACCTTAATCCGAGATTACCTAATTAGGAATTTATTCATTTTCATGCCGCCTATTTGCATTCAGAAATCTTCGAAGGTAGACGGTAACCTTATTAAGGATATTTGATGTTATTGGAGTGAAATACAATTTGTGTTATTTGCATAATTTATAATAATTTATAAAAATTGATGATATACTTTCTATTAATTTATATACATTTCGTGTTTCCCAGGTGTACGATGGAGCATGTGTTTGCAATGCAAGTGATATCTTAGAAGCAATAAAATTAAATGAAGTTGTACGCGACTCACTTCGTGGAGCTCCTGGGCAGCCAGGCAAGGAGGGAAAGACTGGTTCTCCTGGACTCACAGTAAGTATTCGATATTTGAATTTATTGGATTTATTTTTTATTTTTATTACGTTTATTTTAGGGTTCCACGGGTGTACCAGGTGAACGCGGTGCCCCCGGTCAAAAAGGTGATCGCGGCGAAAGGGGCGATCTTGGTCCTCGTGGTCCTGAGGGTATCCAGGGAAACAAGGGGTGAGCCCGGGTTGAATGGAATCCCTGGTACACCAGGGGTTCCAGGTCCACCCGGTCCACCTGGTCTTCCGGAAAATTATGATGTAAGTACTTTATGTTTGATTATGAAATCTTAAAGAAAACCGATTGACCCTTGAAATAAAGCTCACATACTTAGCGTTTTAAATTCATGAAAATTGTAAAGTTTGTAAAGTCTGAGATTTTTTGAAGAGGATATTACGTCATAAAGTCTACAAATTTGCTTTCTAAATTAAAATACTACATCAAAATAATAATTCGCATCGTTTTCTTATATGGTAAATATTGAGACAGACTTTAAGAAAATTGAGTTGTTCTTATCAGTGTTTAACATCTCATATGTTCAAAACGAAGTCTAGCCCAAGCAACATTTATCCTCTTTATCAGCTCGAATTAACGTGTATTAGGGCAGCGACTAATTGTGGTTAAGTTGAGATTGCCTAATATTTACGTCCAATTTACGTATCGACGTAAATATTAGGGAAATTATGGAATATTTTCCTATAGGGCAGAGGAAACATTTCCTTGATTTGGTAAAACGAAAATTTCACGTGGAATTTACGTAAATTTTCCTTAATCTCGACCTATATTCTACCTAGTTTAACTCATGTTAACGTCTGCGTTAAGAATGAATTTCATTTTATAAGAAATGTGTGTGTATAGTTTCCCTAGTAAATATTAGGAATAAGGCATTTAATTCTAACTTTAATGATTTTGAGAAGTATTGCTTTAATAAAATATTTTAAACTTATGGGCTTATTCAAAATTATTTCTCTCAGTCCTTAGCGCTCAATTTAAAAGGAGAAAAATTTGATGATAAATATGGAAAGAATTTTTTGAAAAACCTCAACACGCTTTAAAAATATTTTATATTTTAAAAATAATAATTTTGAAGTTTTTGAAATAATTTTTTGGTTTGCCATTTAGAAGATTGAAGCTAATTTAAATGTTTCTTAATCGTTCTGAAATTAAGCAAAAAATCATTTAATTTGGTGTTTGGTTCAGTAACTATGGAAAAAATTAAATTAAAGTATAATGCAATTTTTCTATTCATTCGTTTAATGTATGGCAGCCACGTTTTGTTAAATAAATATGGCGCATATTACATCTTTCGACATAAAAGTTAGTTTGACATAAAATGTTTCCTTATACGACGACTTTCCTGGATGGCAAGGCGAAATAACCAAAATTTTCGACTTTGAGGGCAAAAAACCCTGGTCAAGTAATTTTGTGTTCAAAGGCAATGATAATTTTTTTCTATAAAGAAATTTCGACTTAAAATAGGGCATTTCGCCCTAAATTATGTAATTTGGTCTTAAATAGGTAAAAGAGATTTCACAATTGAAAGAATTCAATTGATTGTCAAACAGAGAGACGGTAAGGATATCTTGATGTTACTAATTCCTATATTTTATTAACTTCGTAAGAATAGTAAACCATTAAGTAAACCAGGACGTCATTAAGATCATCAAGAAAATTAATCAAGTGTTGGCCGAAATCAAGTGGGAACGTCTTTGAGAAAATATGCATATGGTATTCCAGAGCCTGCGGAACAGTTCATTAATTCCAGAAATACTAAAGCGAAACAAAAGTTAATGAACTTTAATTTTTGGTTGTATTATTGCGTAATTTCAACTTTTAGGGATTTCGGTAAACGTGCCAATTTAGTCCAAATTTACCTTGAGGTTAATTTTTTGGGAATTCGGACTTTCAGAGCGAACACAAGCTAATAGGGGAATTATGTTAGTTATCTTGCCTTGAACTGGGGGAATAGCTCCAACTACAAAGTCCAAAGCTCTTAAATTTGACCTCAAAGTTAAGTAAAATTTATGTAAAAAGATAAGAAAATTTGCTTCCCTATTTTTCCTCATTCCTATAAGATAAATTAAAAAGGAATTATTCCGTTATTTTTTCCCTAATAATTAACTACAAAGTCAAGGTTATTTTGAAGGACTAATTTAAGGAATTGTTCAGTAAAAATTTCCTTCCTAATTTACCTTGAAGGAGAGTGGCGTATGAGGTTAAATTATTAAGTCTAGTTTACGTAATTTTAACCACAATAGGTCGATCGGCCCTCGATGATAGGATATTCAACCGCCAATTTTTACTTCGGACCAACTGCCCAATTTTTGCTTGTAGATAGATAAGACTTAGATATTTAAAATATTAGTTCAAAATACCTATTAAATGTGGTGAAACCTCTTCATCATAGTTTGATTTTATCACATACTAACGCAAAGAAACTAGTCGACCGTTGGCAAAACCCTTGAAAATACTTCAAAAGCCATGAAACAGAGTCCCTCACCACCACATCAGAGCCCTAACGGAATCCTGACATTCTAAAATATTTGCAGTGTTCTTATGTAAAACTGACAACTGTTTGATTTGAATAGCTTCTCCGGACTAAACTTCTATTCATACAGAACAATGGTGTTCTGATAATCTTAAGCTTGCTTTCTTATCTTCCGAACAGTAATAAAATTTTCAAACCTTTCCTAGCAAAATTATTTATAAAAATTTATCTCAACCAAACGTCTACGATTCAATTCTCAGCTGAGTAATCGTTGTATATGTCGCTGTGTGGCGGCATGCCGTGCGTGGTCTGATGAAATCGAATCAGGCTGCCTACAGATTCGGTTTTCCGGCAGCACATACACTATTGCAACTATTACCACAGTATATTCATAACAGTAGCCCAGTCTCTGACAAAACTTTCAAGCGAGTAGGATGCTTCTATAAAGAGACTATACTTGCTCTTTCAACAGTTTTAACTAACACACTAGTCAATTTCTTATACAAAGGTTCCTATGTAAATCTAAAATGGAAGAAACAGAACTTATAGCATGCAGAAACTTTTACCAGAGGAAGAGGGACAAAATGACAATCAAAACTATTTCTGCAAGAAAAAAAAAGCTAAAAACAATTTGTTCCACTTCCCATGCCATTCAGCTTGGTAGAGCCTGAGACAACTTACATCTAGATATGCGAAACCTCACAAAAACGCGGTCCAACTTAAACGAGCTAATGGCCCTCTAATAGAAAGCTCTACACATTCTCTCTCTCTCTTGCTGTATTATGCCACATAAATTCTTCGCAATGATAGCTTTTTTTGGTTGAATAAAAAATTAAAGAGCTTTCAAAAAGAGTTCCGGGTTTATATGGAGTTTTGCACATCTAGTTGTAAGTTATCTCAGGTGGAAATACCAAACTCTCACAAACATTATAACAGCCATTTTGCCTGTCACACTGTCCATGGAACGAACACCACTTTACAATCAAACAGCTGTTTGGTAATGGAACAATACATTTGCAGACTGGTGCTGAGATGTGTTATTAATATTCTAAAATTCACTTTTCAGTAGTTTGTTCTAACCTGGGCTACTGTATAAATATACTGTGATATTACTCAGCTGAGTTATTGAGCGAAAAATGGTAAGATTACTTGGTAATCAAAATTATGTTACTATTTTGTTAAGTAAGGTATGTAGTAATTGTAGCCTTTGGGAAGGTAAGGAAACCAAGCTTGCTTTAAATTACTAGAAGACTATTTTTCCTGTATGGATAGTAGTTTAGGCTCTATGACATATATAAAGCCAATGTTTAGCATTTTTCCATAAGTATCAATAAAGAACATTGCAGAGAACCAACTCCAACGCACACATATAGATTTCTCTTTCATGGCTTGGGAAGTATTTCTCGCGGGTTTTGCGGTAGGTTACAGTTTGATGTAGTATGGGTTATTTACTTGCCAAAAAACCATCCAAGCATAAGGTCATCAATTCTTTCCAAAGGTTTCTTTAAAGGTTTATAATAATCCACAGGCCTTTTGAAGAACCAGATCTTTGATGTTTTGTATCATAATTCGGCCTTGAATTTTTCCTTCTTCATCCCCATAGCAGACAGCTGCCAGATAGATTCCCCACTTTTAATCGAGGATTTGTTTTAGTATCTTGGATAATTTTTGTTCGCTGTGCTAGATGATTAGCCTGCTATATCCAATAATAGGATTGCCATCTGTCGCTTATTAGGAAAGCGTACTGTGACCATGGAACCTTTTGGTAATTGTTATATGTGTTCTTTTGGATTGACGCCTCTGCTAACACCATACAAATTTTTGAAATCACTGGGGAATATTTCGCTTCCTGAATATAATTTGTGAAGATGCTCTTTGAAAGGGGTGAAGAAACTTTCGATGGCTAGGATAGTAGGTAACATGGTAGAGGAAAACATATAAAAGTCGAATAGAAACTAGGTAGTAGGGAAAAAAGCACCATAATTTTGAGATGGATTTCGGCCTTACAGTTCCTGCTGGCGGCGGTAGTCGGGGCTCCTACCAACTAAGATATGGAGGTCGGGTCAAGGATTGCTCGGAAGTAATTTGTGTTGCGACAGTGTTACTCAATTCAAAAAAGAAAGCTTTCATAACAAAAGTGTCAGTTTGGCTTTAGTTGGGTGCCTTAGTCTGCCCAATGTACTTTCGATAATCTTGCTGGTAACGTAGTAAACATCTCTGATACCAATAACACACTTTATCTACTTACGACACTGCGTTGACCCCTTTTTTGTATAATTGTCTTGTCTTAACTGAATTTTATTTATTATCGTTAGCTGCTCTGAGCTCCTCTACTGACATATTTAACCACGTAGCTATTACCGGGATCATACTGAATTTTTAACTTATTCAAAGTATTATTGCTTTTCAATTGTTAAACACCTTTTCTCATTCTTAACCAAATTTCTTAATACCTTCAGTTCGGGCAGTGTTAAAGGCGCATTTTAAGTCGAAGAATATTCCATAGTTCACACTACTTCAAGAAGGACCGTCTCTGTATATCTGCCTAAAGTACACCAACCGTTAAGGCATCACTTCTTCTCTCATAGCCTGAATTCCTTAATTACCCGTTTCCTTAGTTCCATTAGTATCCTGTTTACCCCAAAAAATGGAGAACAATAATGTAGTATTTTTCAGTAGTTAGTATGCATAATGAAATGGCTAAGGTGGCGGTTGAAAACTAGCTAATTAAGGATTAATAGGCTAGCTTAATTAAGTTCATTGATAAGAGCAGTCGCAGCTGGGAGAGGCGGTTTTCCTTTCCATTGTATTTATTAATTTAATTTAGAATCATTAAAAATAAAAGTTCTCAACTAATCTTCTTTCTATGACCGATTCTAAAAATTACGAGTTCGAGTGCCATATGACGCAAGATAAAAATAAATAAAATTTCACAAATTTTTTGACATCTCGTATTTTCACAGACTTTGCACACTGCCTTAAGACGTACAATCTCTCTTAGAAATTGTAAATAATTATATCTGCTTAAAGAAAACTTATTTGCATCAATAAAGCAGCAGCAAACAACATTAAGGCTGAAAGAAATAAGATTACTTAATTTCACGTTTTACACCTTTAAATCGATTTAATTTTTTTTTTCCTAACTTCTCTATCAGAAAATGCGCTATTAAACAAGTCAAGCACTTCTTATATCTGATTAAAACAAAAAAAAAATTAGTGTTCTAGGTCCACAAAATATTCACTGCCTACAGTAATTTCCCTAAAAGCTGCTTTGAAACTCGTATCCTAAATTTAACAAAAGGGCAGGAGTTCACTTATACACAATTTTTCTTATGCCCAACTATGCCTATCTAAAGCGCCAGAGCATTTGCATAAAATTGCACTGTCTGCACATAATTGCTTTCAACCTTGCGGAAGTAATTTTGGTGCTCAATCATAGAATAACGGTCATGCCCTTTTACAATCACCCATCTGCTCACATTTCGTGCATCCGCTCAAAACCCACAGCAGTAATGATCCGGCAGTATTTTATTAAAATTGAAGGCAGAGAGTTCTAAAGCAATTTGTAGATGTTTTCCCTGATATAGTCATTCACGAATTTAGGCGCTAAGTGTGAGTTACCTTACCCATATAAACGAACTATCCATCGCCATCCCATCAACCTTTTACTACACTTCCTACCACTGTCCATTTCAATATGATTCCTACCAGAGCAGCATTCCCCAACTGCAAACCTTGCAAATGCGATTAAAATGGTGAATGCGATTAAATACCGCAGCTATTTTGTTTTGACTTTGCTTTTCAGGATAGTTGAGACAATTTATTTAAAAAGTTTTTCTTTTGTGTTAATGAACATTTTATGTTGTCACATATAATTTCACGCTATCTCAATCAAAACAGATCAATTGGAATCCGTCCAGGACGTTTAAGGTATAAGCGGTAAATGGTTAATGGACTTAAGGCCGAACGGTTTATCACAAAATCTGCTTCACTGATTTGTACGCGTTTTATCACTTCTCATTACGAGTAATTGCATAACCTTTTTCAGAGCTTTTATATCTAGAAAAAGGGCACAAATTAATTCAATAGAAGACGAGTGAACTTGCTTTTGTGATAACCTTGAAGAGTAACGAATATAATGGAACAATGAAGTGTTACTTAAAAAAGAAAATCTCAAGTTACCACATTTAAATTTGTCTAGAGATTTTGTTTTAGGCTCTTTTCTCAAATTTCTTGTAAGAGTTTCCATATTTTGACCTTTTCCATTTTTATCTGTTTCATCTAAATAAAACAGGAATCCCTAATGCTTAATACAATGACGGGACTACGTGGTAGTATGCCAGGACCGAAGGGTGAGCTAGGCGAAAAAGGCGAACCTGGACAATTGGGCGAAAGCGGACAGCCCGGGTCTAAGGGCGAAAGAGGAGATCCTGGGATGACTGGCGCCAAAGGTGAAAGGGTAAGTTTTAAACTTTTAGACTCAATTTCACGCTTTATTTGTTATGCATTAGTACCATCTCAGTACGTAGATAAATAATACGACACATGTGCTTATACCTATAGTTATATAATTTATACATGTAATCAATATACAGGATTCAAGAGTACTACGTTATTAGAAAATGCTATATTTCATCCAAATGAACTGTTTATAATGTAGTTTCTCTTTTTCCAAATCATGACGTAAATATTTATTTACAATTCCTTAGTTATGTTCTAAGCTTCATAAATTCGATATTACATATGAATTACTTTTTTTTTAATACTACTTTTATACTTTAATGAAAAAACAAAAATCTGAAGGAGAGACCTTTTATAAATTTCAATGGGTTCCATATAAAAGACGAGCTAGTGACAGACCCGGACTGAGAGGACGGGTGATCGGGCGCTATCCCGATGGGCCGGTGGTCTCCGTGTTAATCACGACCACAACACGTATTTACCATATGTAACTCTGGTGATCGCTGCGGTTGCGGTGCAAGGAGAGCTCTGAATTAAAACTACTCAGAAAGGTCCCAAATGACAGGCGTTAAGGCATGCGCGTCTAGGTAGGGGCACGGGGTGGGCACGGCCCACCCCAGTAAACCCTAAATGACACCGGTGTTCTATGGGATTCATGTCCGGCGACTGAGGAGGTGTTCCCAGCTGTTTACGTACATTATAAAGTAGCCATTCCTTAGTTTTTCTGGCACAATGTTTAGGCTCGTTGTCTTGTTGGAGGACAAAATTATTCCTAATCTTAACTTTTCTGCAGTGAATTTTAAATTACGCTTTAAAATATTGATATAAGCATATTGATCCATCATTCCATCAATGAAATGAAGACTTCCAACCCCATACCATAATAACACCACCTCCATGTTTAATGGTTGGCTGCAGGTTTTCTTTGTTGAAACTCAGTTCCTGGCTTTCTCCAGATAAATTGTTTCCGAGATGAGTTAAATATTTCAAATTTACACTCATCGCTAAAAATTACAGTATCCCAAAAACTTTGAGCCTCATGAACAAATTTCTTAGCGAACTCGATTCTTTTTTTCCTATTTGTTTTATTTATCCACGGTTTTTTCTTGCAATCCGTCTGCGGTATCCGCTTTTCCTTATCGTTCGGCTCACTGTTTTAACACTTATATTTTTGCCAGTACTTTCGCGAACTTCTGCGCATATCTCTTTAGCACTAGTATGAGGATTCACTTTCGCTCGCTTCAAAAAATTTTTTTCTTCTCTGTCATTTAGTATCTTTGGTCTCCCCGTACGCGGTTTATTTATTAATATACGGTCACTTTTATACTTATTAATAATGTCTTTTACTGTACTTCACGGTATAAATTTTTTTTTCCGAATACCCTTTTTCAGAAAAAGAAATAACCAATTTTCTCTCTGATAAACTCGTTTCACGCTTTTTTGACATTTTGGAAATTTAAATGTTTAAAAGAAATCTTACTTAAACGTAAAATACGACAAACTAATCATTATGCTGGAACGATACTCTGCATACACATATTTATCTAAATTTCTTGGAAATGTACCCCATTTCGTACATAATCACTTCATGGATACTTTTGTGTCTTTGTTTTGTGAGTTGATTCCTCATTGTTAGTTTCTCTATGGAATTTATTTATTATATATTGTTTTGGAATGTGAGAAGACATAGTACAATCTAATAAATTACATGCAGTTTGCCGGGAAGATCAGAGGGGTGGATACTTTTGTGACTAATTGTATATACAAGTCGAAAACGTGATTATACAAGTGCCGATACAAATCCAGATGCTTTTATCTAAGTGTAAACTCACCTTAACAATGATGTGACTTTCTCCATTTCGCCCGACTGATAATAAATCCATCAGAATTATTGTCAACTCAACATTTCTCCATTCTAAAGCCTTGGTTTCCAACAGAATGCGGTGGCGCAATTGCAATAGAAACAAACCCCTCAACACGACATCGATTCTGGTCACGTATTGACACTGGGCTATCCCTCACTTACCATACAGCTAGTGCATGCTTGTTTTAACAATATGTAAAGAAATATGCGCAATGTGCCTAATGTTTGACCTACAAATTGGGCTCTGTATATTATTCTTCGTTCATATATAGAATATACTATGCGCAACATGAGTGATGCTTGATCCACATACTGGCACTACATGATCTTTTTGGTTATTGGTCATGCTAGCAATAGCCTGCGTTTAATTTTCTTATGCGTAGGGAAAAATGTTCCATTTCGCTTGTATAAGCGAAATAGACTATTTCCAATATTCAATTAATATATAAATCGGAAGACGTACCCAAAATTATACACATACGTTAATTTATAAATATCTGCCCCTTTAGGCAAGATTTAGGCTGGATCACCAATTATCGAAGAAAATCGATCGATGATACTAAGTAAAAAGCCGGAGCATCGCTGTAATTTAGGCAGTAGTTTTTAAAACTAAATCAAAAACGAACCAATCCAACGAATCCACGGTAAGATCTCTTGTTCACCCTAATTAAGAACAAAAAGGAAAATTACGAAGTGAATAAACAAATGTTAAGTCAATAAGTCAAAAATAAAAAGCGTAATAAGGAAACCTTGAGTTTAAAAAGTCAAAATGTCAAGAAAGAGGACTATAATCGAAGCTGGTGAACTTCTTGCTGTAATTGGAAAACGTAACCTCACAGCAGTTTTAACAATTGGAAAAAATTAGCAGAGGTAGAGGTAATATATTAAAAATTCCTTAATTTTTTTGTAAACATGATGACAAATTTCTTAAATTCATCAGTAACTATAAAAAAATCTTAAAAATTCGTACAGCCTTGGAAGCTGAAGCGATGGTCATGTAAAACATGCTTAAATTAAAATATTATGAGATAAATCCTGAAAATTTGAGAAAAAATATTAAAGAAGAGTATAAACTTTCTAAAGCTGCAATATTACTCCTAGAGAACTCCGCCGGCTGTGAGAGAAGTTTTCCTGCTATAAGGCGGATAAAAACGTTGCTTAGTAGCACAATGCTTCAAGAACGATTCTCTCGCATGTCATGCATATTACTGCTCAACACAGAGATTGCCATTATTAAAAAAAAATTACAGCTGCAAAGGCATTGAGCAGATTTGCAGAAAAAAATAGTAAACTGAAGCTTATTTAATTGGTTTGTGGCGATTTCTGTTATGATTATGACGATATTAATTTAGAAGGTAGTGATGGATGGTGACGAATTCAAATTAAACGATAATGCACTGAGAGAAATTTTCACTGAAAATAAGCTCTATTCCATGTGTATCAAGGAAAGTTAGGTGCGATTTTGAGCTTAGCAGACATTTCCTGGATGTCAGAAAACAAATTGCTTCGTCTTATTCAAATGAATATAGAAAAATTAGATTAATTGCAGTAAATATATTTTCTCAATTATCTCCACTTATGATAATAGCAGAAAATTTTCATACAGGATATGAGATAAGGTTATATGTACATCCTAAGAATACAATTGAATTGCTTAAATGTAGTTTTCTTTTCTTTATTCTAGAAAAACGTTTATTTTAAATGTTCCAAATTAATTTTTAGTAGGTAAGTCTATTTTTATTATATTGACTTCATGTAAAATGTTCTTTGTTGTAGCTAGTCAGTTTCGTTGTATAAGCGATAATTTTCTTATAATAAGAAGAATTTTTCTCGTGTTTCTACGCATATTAATTAAATTTGATTTCTATTAGATCTACGGTTTTATTGCCGTTAAAAGGAGTTTTGTTCTTTCTATGAAACTTTTCTCACTCCAGTTGAAATCGTAATTCTAGTAGATTTCAAAAAAATCATACGTATTTTGTATTCGATCTAAAAAACAACGGTTATCAATTAAATAGTTTGCTTGATGTAAGGAAACTTGGTGTTAACACTGATTAACGACTTAGAAACTTTTACACATTTTTGAAAACAATACTTGATTGAAGAATATTCTTTTTCAATTTTTGTGTCAAACTGGCACCTACTAGGGCCACTCCACAACAAAACCCTGGCTACGCCCATGCGTGAAGGCAAGATAGCTGGTGGATGCTGCCAACATATTATTATATTTGGAAAGTCTCGTGGCTTCAAAAGTAATCACTTTTTTTTAACGCATTTGGGATTATTTTTAGCGTTATATGTACAAGTATCATTTTTATTTAGGAAAACGCATGGAAAAATGTATTTTTAAGATTCCGTACAACAAAGGAAAAAACGGATCGCACAGGCATTTATCTCGAAAACGGCGCGACATATGAATCTCATATTTGGCAAAATGTTAGATCATTATAACGCGTACATATATCGACAGGCAAAGATTAAAAAAAAAAATTAATTTTTTATGGTGGTGGGTTGCACCATCTAAAAAATTTTTTTTCTATCTTGTGGCGTATCGCTTGAAAGCGCTACTTCCAAGGATTCCAAGAAAAATTTCACAAATTTTAATGAATTGTTTATAAAGATATAACCCAAGATGGGCGAAGAAACACCGCCCCTCCTATATCTTCTGGGTTGCTAAAGCTAAAATTTTGATATTATTAGAGTTAGTAGGCATTGAGTTATACAGGGTGTCCCATACATATGTGGTCTGGGACCCGAAGACTATGGATAGGTTATGCTTAGACGAAAATGGCTTAATAAACGCAATCCCAAACAATAATTGCCTACTTTCTGCCACTTATTCAAGTTTTTTTCCATAGCCTTTGGGTCTTCGACCATATATGGGACGCCTTGTAGAAAACAGGAAAACTGCCGCTTTTTTCTTCTGTCTCATAGTTGCTGGAAAAACTTATTTTTTTTGCGTTTATTTATAAGACAACTCTTATACAATTATTTTAGCGACCATCTGTTTGAATATTATTGAGTTATCATAAGCAAATTTGGATTAGTATATATAAATACTCAAATTCGGTTCATCAACAGTTCGTTAAGAAATTCTGCTTTTTATTTTTAAATAAATTTTGAAGTAGAATACAATGAGAAAAATTATTAAATCAGCAGTTACTTACGCCAAATTACCAATGTTACTAATAAAATACGCGGCCACAGAAGTACAATTCTGATTGGCAGAAATCAAAATACTTTTAATTTTTTCATTAAAATTTGCACTGGCACCGTCGTTCGTCAGTATGTTAACAATAAATTGATGAAAGTTACTCCCAGGGTCAAGGCTTAGCATAATTAAAGAAAGTACCCAATTATTAGGAAGAGTGAATTTTTCTATATTTAGTGAGTAAATGAAAGAGAAATAAAAATTTTTATCCTGTTACAAAAAACTTTGCAAAAACAAGAAGTCGTGGACAAAGATTCACTTCTTTCCTCAGTTCCTTCGTACATGAGTAAAATTTTTGGTCACTCGGATACTGTTTTCACAGAGAAACTCTGTTTTAGTTGTAATGGTTTTTTTTTCATAAATCTTGCAAATTGTAGAAAAAAATCCAATTTTATAATTATTATTAGTGGTCCAGTATTAAGCATGGAGCCTAACATTCCTTGTTTCAAATTTACCAATAAACGTTTGTCAGGTGACTTTTCTTCGATTGGCTAAGATTTTAACTTTATTTTGGTCGGTTAAGTGAGAAAAATTCAATTTGAGCCACATGTATGTATGTACTATATTGAGTGCAAAAACGATTTGCAAACAGAAAACTCTTTCTTGCTCTACTTGAGGCTCTCGGTTCAGTGGGACATTAATTTAATTATTTCGGTTGTTTGCATTAGCAAAAAGTCATTTTTGAAGGTCCAAGGGGGCTGGCTTAAAGCCATTTTCTCGAGCCGGTTCGAAGACCCAGTCCAGCTCTGGTGATGTCCTACACCTCATGGATTTTAAAATAGGTTATGTTATAAAAATCGTTTAACATAGCATATGATCACCTTTATCTTAATTTTGTAGGAATTGAGAACTGATGTTGGCCTTTCTGGAGAATTTTTTGAAGACGTTGCTCTACAAGAGCACATCTTTTATAACCACCAGCTCTCAATTTCTGGATATTATATAAAGTGTTTTAGTGCTGAGAAGTTGATATGTTTTTAAAGTGAGGGCTCACGCAGTAATCACTTTGAAGTCCAGATGGTCTTCATTTCGCTGTTATTAGTCTTGGAAGGAGTTTGTTACTGAATGAATGTTTTATTTTCATTCGGTAATAGGCTTATAAAAAAAAAATTTAAAAAGCCCTTTTTAACCCATAAATGCCTGTTTGGTATTGAAATACCCAAAAATACTAGTGTGTTTAAAAAAATATATTTGGCGACGTTGTAAGGCATATCGGATATATTCATTTTCTATTAGACAAGAGAAAGTTGACCTATTAATAATTTTTACAAAGAAATCAAGCTTTTTTTAATTTACTTGCCCTTTTCTGCAGTCCAATGTCGTGAATCTTCCACAAAAAGAAATTGGCATAAAATTTCCTGTGAAAATTTTTGTAAGGGGAAAATCGGGAAAATCTCTCAGGGATAGTTAACTTTTAGTGTCTTCTATCGAAAAAAAACCAAAACTGCCACGATCGCATCAATCCTTGATTCTCTGGAGATAATTTACTTTGATAGGTATTTAAATACCCAACAGGCCAAGGTGTGAACAAAATACACATGAAAATTGAAAAACTACTCTTTGTATTTAAAAAGACAGAATTCTAGATTATTTAATTAGTATATGAAAACTAAATATTATTTTCCATATCACGTGGTACGTCATTATGGTAGTCAATAAAGCACTGGGGATGCAGATTCACCTTGCATTTAGTACAACCTGAGACAACTTACAACTAGAGAAGAAAATCTCCATATAAATCCGGATTACTTTTTGAAAGCTCTTTAAATTTTTACTCAAACATTGCGAAGAATTTATGTCGCATACTACAGCAAGAGAGAGAGAGAATGTGTAGAGCTTTCTATTAGAGGGCCCTTAGCTCGTTTTAGTTGGACCGCGTTTTTGTGAGGTTTTGCACATCTACAGTTTTAGTGTCGCACTAACCACAACGAGTACGTTTTGTCAGTTTATCAATATAGGATCATTTGGGATGTATTACTAACGTTTGAGGAATGAACCTCCCCCGGTGTTACCAGAGCTTCCACAGTATACGCTCAAAAATCAATTTGGCTCATAGGTTAAACGTTTACTTCGCGCGCAAGACATGTAACTTCCATGTCCTTACAATGGCTACCCGTACTCTAATGCTGTAATTGCTAATGACATTGTGAAAGGTCAACGGTGACCCATTCGTTGATAGTATTCATGAATGAGCAACGGCTGCTCGATTGCTCCCATCTTTCGGTTGACTTGTTACTTCCACCGTTTTGATCCGATTCGTACAAATGTCAAATTTGCTTATATGCGACATACGTGCAATTAGACACTTTACACCGAAATGGATCGAAATGGATCGAATCGAAGAACGGAGAAGTTGAGCAAATTTCAACTTTTACGGATGACATAACCTAGAAAAATCATTTGTAAGATTTGTTTATATGTTATATATATATATATATTTATAAATTGAAAAAAGGAGTGGTCCAAAAAAGATCTGCGCGGAACATAAGTCTCTGCGTACGATCAGATAAATAAGAACGAGAACAATTGAAAAAGACAGTAAGAAAACCAAGAACAATCAACTTATGAATTAAAATTTTGTGATTGATTCGGCCAAAAGCTTTACTGAAATCCGTGAAAATGCAATCGACTTGCTTACCGCTTTAAATAGCAGAAATGCAGAGCTCAGTAAACTCTAACAAATTAGTCGCAGTTGATTTACCTTTCATAAACAATTCTGAAAAGCGCACAGGAAAGGCTTCCCGGGGGAAACACAAAACATCGTAAACCAGGCCTTCAAATATCTAACCGATACAACTTAAACTAGTGACAGGAATATAGTTAGAAATGTCACACTTGTTGCTATTCCTGTGCAAATAAATAATCAAAGAAAGCTTGCGCTATTTCGGAAAAACAATACAGGTTAAAGATAAATTAAATAAATAACCCAAAACATAAAGGATAGACGTAGCACAATAATTCATGAGCGTGGAAAGAACGCCATCTAGACCGCAAGGAAAGCTATCAGCTCTACTTGAAATATACTTGTAGACAGACGCTTCGTCGAACAACAGGTCTTTAGGTTGATGAGAAGTCATCGGAAGCTTCGTCAAATGACTAAAATCGTTATAACTTATATCACAGTAGTTATCACAGAAGACAGTTTTAAAGAAGTCCCCAAAAAGATTGGCAGTCTCAAAGGGATCAACACTATCTATGTTTCCAAGTCGCAACGATGAAGGTTATCTAGCACAGTTGCGTTTAGAGTACACAAACCTCCAAAATTGCTTAGGTTCAGTAAGCAAAGCGGACCCCATTCTACATACAAAATCATTGTACGAGTCAATTAAATACGAAATATACTGAGCACGCGATTTGGAATAAGTTACGTAATGAGCATCACTCCTTGAGGAACAGGACCTCTTCCAAGCAATTCGAACCACGGTTCGAACCATAAGTGGCACCCAGTAAAAGAAAGGAATAATATGTCATAAAACGAGTTTACAGCTTTATCAATGTCACGCTCACCTAGAAGACTGGTCCAGTTACAAGTGGATAGTCATTCCTTCATTTCATTAAAATCAGCTTTTTGAAAGTTATAACAATAGTTAATAGAAGCATAAGATGATGAAGTTATAGGATCAAAAAACAAGACTATATATAACTAATTCCGGATAATGATTTGTTTCAGAAACTATAGGAGTTATACAACGTTTAACGAAAGTCCAATTGGGATCGGAAGAAAATACCAGGTCAGGAGGTTTTCAGGAATAATTAGTTTCGCCGCTAGTTTATTAGACCTGAAGAAAAAATATTGTCAATAAAAGATATAGCATGTTGAGGAGTGGCCGGAAGGCAACAAGCGCTCATCGTCCAAAGAGTGTATCCACTTAACACTAGGCAAGTTAAAGTTACCAAAATCAATAATTGCCCGTCAGGGAGCCTATCGAGACATGAAGCCAGCAAGTCAAATTTCTCAGCTCATGACCATGTAGAGAAGTAAACTGAAGCAATATCTACGTTTTTTTTTTTGTGAAAGCCTGAAAGCCACTCATGTGAACTCCATATCGCCGGACTCAGACGAACGGCGTAAATCACTCCACTCCAACAACATTTAGGAAGCTTGCCTGGCCTCAACATAACGACGTCTCCAATTACAGGCGAAGTATCATTGATGGAAGTACCATCCGCAACCGAAGTAGACCGTAATATACCGACATCCGAAACAGAAGATTTCGTCCCTTCGTCTAAGGCTGCGGTTACGTCATGCGCTTGTTAGAGCGTAAGCTTGTTCGCGCATGTACGATTGTACATCAAAATTACGGAAAGTGAATAGAACGGTCACGTATCAACGCTTGAAGCATATAGGCGTGTACGCTTTTTTAAGCGTGTGAGCCGGTAAATCAAATTCATTTGATTTACAAGCGCACTCGCGAGAACAAGTGGCATTCATTAATAAACATTGAATAATGAACAATGGACCTGGAAGTTATGATAAGTGAAGTGAGGAAAAGAAGATTTTTGTGGGATGCAAAAAACAAGGACTATAGAAATAGACTAGCTTTACAAAAAGGATGGACAGAAATAGCGGATGCATTGAAAACTGAGGGCAAGTTGTATTTGTAACCAGTAATTTTTTAATTTACATTACTTTTTTTTTTAAGATCTATTTACAAGAAAAAGAATTATTTAAAAAATATTAAGATTGCTTATTGCTGAAAAACGAGAATTATTTGAAACACTTTTAGCAAGTGAATGTATATTCGAAGTTATTTGCTGTTGTTGTACTAACATGGATCTATCAACTTCTTCTTTATCTATAATTATATTATGTATCTAATATATTATTCTAATCTATTATATAGCAAGCAAACCGTCTTTGTAATCAGTTTCTCAGTAGTCGCATTGGTCTCTATCTCTTTCGTTAGTATGCGCCACTTTACAGTAGTTATACCAAACGGACATTCAATAAAATTTCTTGTTTTTGTGTGGTTTTCATTAAATACAACTTTACTTCCACTGTTATTGGTGCTATGGGCAAAAGGCCGCAATAAGTAGTTACGAAACGGATACGCTTCATCTCCCAATAAAACAAGGAAAAAAGCTAGCAGTGGTCTAAGACCAATTCTTATGATACCCGTATGAAATTTCGTATCATATTCGGTCACCCATTTGAACAATTTTGATTTTTGAAGTGGTTTTTCGCATATATTTCTAGAACGGTTTGTCGGACAGAAAAAATGATTACAATCAATTTTATAGGATTTCGTATTCTGAAGAAGTTTTTAGAACAATAAAAATGTCTTGGACTGATCGTTTTCACAGTATACGTAAAAAACCTAAATTTTTGTATGGCAACACCAAGAAGGAGTTGCCCGATTTAGTCCATTTGTGAAATTTTAGTACATGAAATGCTAGTACAATGAAAATACCATATACCAAATTTCAGCTCTCTACGTCGACGCGTTCTCAGGCAGTGTCCACATATATAGTAGAAAACGAAAGTTTTGTATGGCAACCCCACGAAGAAGTTGCCCGATTTGTCTCATTTTCGAGCTTAATTTTACTTTTTTTTTAAAGTCCGTGTACAAAATTTTAGCTCTCTAAGTATCCGCGTTCTCGAGTTATCGTGCTCACAGACGGACGGACATGCAAAAATCAAAATAACTTTTAATATTATGCGTGGGTGTCCAATCCATTTTGCTCTACCATCATTATTTAGAGGTGTTACAAACGGAATGACAAACTTAGTATACGCTATAGATTTCATCTAGGGTATAACAAAAGGTGCATCAACGTCTCTGCGAGGTAAAGCTGCAGGAGCAGGAATTCCAAATTCAGCATTTTCTAGCATATGACAAAGAGATCTCCAGCGCTTATGAAACTCCTCAGCATGTCTGATAATGTCTGATTCATGTAGACGCGGAAAATGCCTACGTACAAATTTATCCCATACTGCATTGCATACATTTGGAACTATACCAGAAATTGTATTATATGGAATCCTGTAGCTAAATGCCAAACTTCTGTACGATGATCCTGTGGCTAGATACCTGTAAATTTTCTTTATTATTCGTTATTTTCAGATAGCCTTGTAAAGAAGAAATGAAAGGTCTGCGGGATAATTATAGAACAGAGCTGGCAAAAGTCAACAAAAAACTGAAATCAGGTAGTGGGGCTACTTCTAATTATTAAATTAAATGGGAACATTTTGATTTGGATTTCCTCCGTGATTCATTAACACTAGCTTAACTTAGTGGCAACTTAACCGATTACTACTTCGAAAGTCAAGTAAACCAAAGTTCGTTAATCGAGGTGGAAAATAATGGTGGGGACTAGATGGAAACGCAGATGTAGGAGAATGCTCAAATATCTTTCATAACTAATAAAGACGTTCTGGACCTTAAAAAAAATGAAGAAGGTGCGAAAATTTCTGCCATTAAAAAGAACTCTTTAAAAAATAATTGCACATTTAACGAGTCGCAATATCTAGAAATTGAAAGTGAGAATCTTGCAATTATGATAGAAGAGTATCATCATATCATATCATATCATTTATTCCAGCCGTACACAAGATTAGACATCTTTTTTTGTACAATGTGTAGTAAATACGGTTCTAAATACATAATTTAAGTCGAAAAAAAATAAAAGAAAAACAATTAAAGATTATAAACTAAACTATGCGAATTCAGAAGAAAACAGAATAAGAAAGAAAGAAAGATAAATCAAACTATCAAGATTACAGCATCTTTGTAAGTGTGCTAAGAAAGGTCAACTAGAATTTACTTTCAGCTGCGAAGAAGATAAGTAGAAAAATATTGCAAAATTTAATGG
This sequence comes from Dioctria linearis, assembly GCA_963930735.1. Lineage (NCBI taxonomy): Eukaryota > Metazoa > Arthropoda > Insecta > Diptera > Asilidae > Dioctria > Dioctria linearis. The sequence continues at coordinate 135,143,905 of OZ005743.1, read as the reverse complement.
AACAATTATCAACAACTATATTATTTGTAAACTAATGAGCCTCTTGAATGCGATCAAGGAGTTAGCAGATTGGATATTCATAGGAAGATTATTCCATAGGCGTGAGATCTGGACAAGATAAGAATTTTCCATTATCGTCTTATAAAAACGAGGAGTTATTATATTCCTATTGCATTCAGATGTTGCGAAACTGAAGAGTTCTCTGAGATACTCTGGTTTGACTGACTTTAGAACATTAAAGAAGAATATCAATGACCTACGCTGAAGGTAAGAAGTCAGAGGACACCCAAGCAATCTTGTCCGAAAAGGGGAAACATGATCAAACCTGCGAAGACCAAATACAAATCGAACACAATCATTAAAGGCAACCTCCACTTTGCGGGCACAAAAGGAATCAAGCTTAGGGTAAATCGTACTACAATGTGTAAAGTATGGCATGATTAGCGTCTTTACAAGCTTTAGACGAGCAGGTGTTGTTCGGATACTCCGAAGGCCGAAGTAGACTTTTCTGATCAATGCGTAACATTTTCACAGCACTTCATGTCTTGGCTTAAAGTAACACCAAGAGTTGTAACTCTACTTTGCATCACTAAATTGGTACCATCCAAAGCGACCGGAGGAATACTATTTCTATTAAAAACGTTGTTGTAAAAAGCAATACACTGCGACTTTCCTGGATTCAGTATCAACCGATTTTTCTTAGCCCACAAGCCTATTCTGTCTAAATCATCGTTTATGCGTGCAAGGCAGTCTTCAGTAAGTCCTATGGGCCTACTCAAATAGATTTGTACATCGTCAGCATACATATGCACTTTGACGTCACGAACTACTTCAGGTAGATCATTGATGAATAGGCTAAATAGCAAAGGGCCCAGAATAGAACTTTGTGGTACGCCGTATAATAAAGTGAGTGAGTTTGAGATATTATTATGCATTAAAAAAAGATATTAACTTCAATTTTTTGATGAGTTCGCTGCCGCAATTACAAATCCTGGAACGAATACAGAAAATACATCTGCTCCTACTCCTTCAACATCTTGGGTTGATTTAGATCAAAATATTTTATCTTTTGATGATTTTTAAAATACACATAATTTTATTTCATAATGTTCTTAGTTTTACTTCCCTTAAAGGGACCGACAACCTTTCCGCTGCAGTGACTGGTTTTTCAAGACTAGTTTGTTGTTTTTCATTTAAAATATAGTAAAACTAAGCCGAGATCATTCTATAACACTCATAAAACTTTTCGTTGTCTTCTCTCAAATAGTCAAATAATTGGTGAAACTTATAATGATCACGAAAAATAGGATGGACAGAATATCTCTTCTTTTTTCTAAACAACAATTTCGTCCTAAAATATTAACTGCATTTGGCACAAAACAGTTCTCTCCTCTAAAGAGCTATAATTGAAAGTAATGCACCAAAATATGCACTATAAATTACATACGAATGACAAATGGTAAATGCTTAGTACCTGTCACAAGCGCAAGTCGCTATACACTAACAAGCGTGAGATCTGACCACAGAAAGCGTAAACGCTTACAAGCTTGAACAAGCACAACAACCTGAAACTGTTACAAGCGCGTAATCACACTTTGCCCACAATCGGAGATCCCACAATCGGAGATACTACAATATCTGCATCCGAATGTAAAATCCCTCCCATCCCCAATAGAGGCCACATAAATATCCAAAGAAACCTCATGTCGAGCTATAGAAAAAATTAAGCCCGTTTTTTGGCGGTTGCAATGGTTCCATTTCCCCTTGCGGCAACTTTTACTTACTTGGAAAAACATACTGCAACTGACGAAAAACTTATAAAACTCATTCCATTTCACCCTACGAATGTTTGACGTGTTGAATTTTTCAGAAGTCATGCAGTAAAAATAAAAATT